>JBBBVU010000016.1:16372415-16386658 GCA_037177055.1 Atherinosoma microstoma
GAGAGAGAGAGAGAGAGAGAGAGAGAGAGAGAGAGAGAGAGAGAGAGAGAGAGAGAGAGAGAGAGAGAGAGAAAATATGGGGATTTGTGTGCAAGAGGGCATATAGGCATTAGATTCCTGACAAAGCTTAGCCCAACAATAGTCTAAATCCATGCCAAAGAGTTCCAAACAAGATTTGAAAAATATTTTCACCAGGCGAAATTCCCATCTTTTTCTTTCACAAGGGACAGACAGACAGTATAAATCCAGTGATGACAGAATGTTCAGATACCAGGATCTTTATGTGGCCCCCTCTGAGCAGAATAAACATCTACGCATCAATTAATGATTCTTTTTATCCATCAAACATTGACCCGCTTCTCTCCGAGTCTGCTCCATCCCATTCCCCTCTCTTATATTCACAAGCTGTAATGCTACCATATCTCAGAGATCCCTAAATCATAATTAGGAAATCAAAATTGCGTTCATGATTAGAGTAGATGCACACCCACACACCATCATCTACTCTCTGCTCCCGAGGAAAGCTATCGACCTCACATTTGTCATGCAGTGTGAACGCAGTTGTCCAAACCGCAGACGCTACATACAAATGTGAAGCCATCAGTCAACCTTTCATGTCGGCATAATGCCCCCGTCCAACACACAAGCCGCCAAGCATGCGCGTCGATTTTCTAATACGAGCACAAACACATATTTTCTAACAGATCCCATCAATGCCTCTGAGAGAGTGGGTGTTTTAGCTAAGACTAAGTGAAATGGAACATTATTGCCATGTGGAGAAGAATGCCCTGCAGAATAAGAATGGATGCTGGTTCTCAGCAAGGATTCACAAAATATGAATAAATAAATAAACAAAGCAGATTTGCAAGAAGCATTCAGTTTTATTTTTTGCCACGTCGGCATTATGCTGTTGTGTACGTTGTTTTTTTTTTTGCCTAACACTACCAATAGTGATCAGATGGCAACGTGGAGGGAGGTCTTCCTTCACGAATCAACAAATATTCTTCTTTTTCAAAGTTAAAATTGAAACTTTAAACATAAATATACTTCAAGAGTTTTTGGAATATAACACAGATCAGCAGTTTTCGCTCACACATTGGCAGAAAGTCAAGCGAAACTTTGTAGGATGAAAGGCTGTGGAAAATCTTTGGATGAGAAATAACATTTTACTCTTATTCCTATTGAAAACGTAACAAACACAGAAACAGTACTGAAAAAAAAGAGTGCAGCCAGCACTAAGGTTTCAATTAAACTGTAACAACAATCAGATCTTCAAACCCGTTGAAATCCAGTCCAGGTCTCCTCCAGTAAACATTGTGGAAACAAGATTATCACACATTCTCCCCTCTTAGTAATAAACGCAGGCTCAGGGAGGTTTATGATTATAATGATGATGACACACTGATTAATATTCCAGATACACTTACCATATTGATGGCATTGACTGGGCCAATGCTGTTGACAAACATGTCTGTGTGGATCACCGTAGGTTTCACTGCAAAGAAAAAAAAAGAAATATAAAAGAATTGAGAAAAGAATGACAAACACAGCAAGTTCAGAGCAGATGGATATTTGTTTTTGAAACCTATTATTAGTGGTGGAGAGGGTAAATAAAGTTGTGAACAGAAAGCTGCCAGGAATCAAATTCACAACTTTCTCTTTTGCTGTTTGAGCTTGCTAATCTGTAAATGAGGAATTTGGTTTACGTGTGATGCAAAATTCCAGTAAAGGTTGCATGAAGCGTTCCAAGTTTCTTATGTACTGGAAAATATTTTCTTAACTTTCCCTAAAAAGATGTAATTAAAAACTCGGTTTAAACTGAGTCTGATGAAAACAATCTGAACCTCCACATCTGTTTATGCTATATTTGTTATTGGTGACAATGGATCTAGAATTGTTTTTGTTTTAAAAATACTGTATTTTATTTCTTTTATGTCTTATATAACTGTTGGACCCCAGGAAGAATGGGGATCTAAATTAATAAACAACTAAACTAAAGGCCCTCAATGAAATCACTGTAAAGGAGAGATTAAGTAAATTAAATAAAAAATATTCAAATTCATGAACAGAATAACAGCCAGTTCAATGATTATAAACAGATAATGGTTATTTACGTATATCAAATCTTATAATATATTTTCAACATTGGTTCACATCTGAATTTCACAATTTCTATGACAGACAGAGCTAACAAAACCAAAACCCCAGTTCAGACAAAACCTCCAAACTGAAGAACCATAAGATGCATAAGATGAGAAAATGATGTTTGAGTCACATATGTGGTGATATGCAAATAAGTCATGGTTTAATGATCATTCAGGTTCAGAGTATATGGGAAACGTAACTGAATGAGGGGGTTTACTTCATGTTTTTTGTTTAGATTTGGTCAACATTAATACAAAAGTTCAGTATATGGCAATCAGGTCCATCACTGCAGGCATAATACATGGCAAGCATCGATGTTGAAGCTCCTCCAACCAAAATGAAGCAATGTGCTTCCTTGGAAGAAAAAAATGATTCTAAAGATTTTAAAGGTATACTTGCCAGAAAAAAAAAACAGTGTGTGGGTGTCAGATTGAAGCAGAAAACTCCAAAATAACTTGAGCCAAAACAGAAAGTGAGATCTAAACTGAAGCCCAAAATGTATGTCACCAGTCCCTATATGAAGGTAAAAACTAACAATACAGACTCAGATTGTATCCCTCTTTTTAACCAAAGAAGCTGCATTATTCCATGTAGGAAAAGCTACAATTTTGCTTACTCCAAGACACTTGCATGCATGAACATATAAGTATTGTAGTTCAGAACATTAAAAAGCTTTGAAACAAGAAAGTAGGTAGGCAGAACGATAGCGGTTGGGTACAGCCAAATGGCTCAAACAGGATGTTGTGATTACGGAGAGTCAGAGCAAGATTCCGCCATCCTCATCGCTTCATGTGGGAGGGACAGTGACTGATAAACAGAGGGGGGTGTGTACAGGTTTGCATCCATTTTTCATGTCACTCACAACCAAACATGTATGTTCGTTGTACTACTGGCCCCCAGACATCGTTTCCTTATGCATGAACAAACACATGCATACAC
Source organism: Atherinosoma microstoma (assembly GCA_037177055.1). Lineage (NCBI taxonomy): Eukaryota > Metazoa > Chordata > Actinopteri > Atheriniformes > Atherinidae > Atherinosoma > Atherinosoma microstoma. The sequence continues at coordinate 16,375,500 of JBBBVU010000016.1, forward strand.
ACAAATACAAATATACAAAGCTCTTCATGGTTTACACTCGATCTTGTGTTTTGTTCTCATCATAAATAAATAAATAAATAATTGTTGGCGTTGGCCAAATTGTCTATGTAACTAGAATTTCTTTGTTCCCAAACGTATTAAGTTTTGGGCATACAAAACTCTAAACAAAATAACTAAATCTATCCTATGTTCTACTGCCAGCTGGAAAATGGATGTGTTTCATAAAAACAAAAAGAGGGGGCTAAAAAAAAACATTATTCCAAGATGTCAGTGAGCAGATAATGCCTGTGCTACAGTTTCAAACTTGCTCTGCGAGACATTGCAGCGCATGCCAAGATGCTCACTACATCGTGATAAAAGGCTGATAGAATGAGCTCACACACTCTGACCTTCATCAGGCCGTGGCAGTGTACATTACTTTTTAGAGTAAAAATGATCGTGATCAATGCCATGAAGTATATTCATATTTCTCCTCTCTGTCCAATTTGCTTCAGTTTTCCCAAGAACAGCACACTCTAGGGACATTAAAATTAAATGAGCATCACAATGGACTTCAAAGGGAAGCAGTGGCACAATCAGCAGTTAATCTGAATCCACAGCAGTCTGTGGAGTGGAGGAGAAACTTTACTCTGCCAGGGTATGGTTGGATGCTTGGTTGCTGGCTCAGATGACAGTATAGCCAGCTAATTATATCCCCTGTGAGGATCTGTAACTTGGTAGCAACTGGAAGACCAACGCTGAGAGAGCAAGATCATAGCACATTTGAAGATGATGGTTAAGACGGTAGCAGCCAGCCGCCCAGCTATGCAGTGGCTCACTTAGTTGAAGCTGCACCACAAAGCAGATCTTAGCCGTTAATCAGCTCGTAGCACAGGGCCTCATCTTTAAAGTTTCAAGAATAAAATTGATGCCCTTCAGGAAGTGTGCTGCAGTGGTGTACATGCTTTATAGTTTATGGAAGACCCATCAATGTCGACTAGTGTGAAGGATTTATGATATACAGCAGTGTTACTCAGCTGCTTTCATCTTGCGGCCACATTTCGGTCGATGATTCATCATCGCATTAAAAAGCATTCAGATTAACATTAGATCAAATAATGAAGTTAGTACCTCCCAGCTAATGTGACCAGTCATGATTTCAGCTGGGAAGCAAGTAAAGGATTGTGCTCTTTTCATTGCAGCTGCACAACCTGATAGTCTTCTGTAAAGAAGGGGGTGGAATCCGGAAAGGAGACCATTAACCTCTCAGCAGGAGGCAGTGCATCTAATGCTTTGTGAAATCAACACTGTTTCAAAGTGGATAGAAAAAGGCAAAAACAAAAGAACAAAAAAGTTCAAATGTGTTGTTAAAAAAAAGAAAATTCAGCATGAAAATGTCACAAGTTAGTAGCTCTCATTCAGCAAGGGGTGATGCAGTATCTGGGCAAGCGCTTCACTGCTTGCATATGAAGCGGCACAGCTTTATTCATATGTGACAGTATGTGACAGCTTGTGACTTTAGCCAGTTTTCCCAGGAATACTGACCCATGAATCAAGTATTCAAGGGCACTGAGCATCTCCCTGTTCTGCTCTTCCAGATGGACGTGATGGACTCATGCGGACAAGGGAGTCCTGCTCAGCTGTCTGTCAAAGTGAAGGGAGTAAGCTACTTGTCTGCAGGCTTACAGGACCGTGACAGACATCTTCCATGACCAAAATGCATGCATGTACATAAACACAGGTAGATTAACTTTATAAATAGCATGGCTGCTTATAATACACAGGAAACATTGTATCACTTCACATGATGTCATAATTAAATCTGCACAAAGGATTTGAAATGCTGCAATTAATATATAAAATCATCATGTATGGTATCTACAGACATTGTTTCATATGGAGCCATGTCTCTTCATTATCTAATGTTTTTGCTCATTTGTCTATATGCAAGCATGCTCCTATTTTTCATTTTGTGACTGCAACTAATCGGATTATCTGTGAAAAATCAGTGCCCACCTCCGATGTCAGGTCTGAGTTTGTTGTCATATCCATCTAGTAAGCTGTTGAGGATGTGCGTGACGTCACTCTCGTACACTTTGGGAGTTAGCACCCACGTCTTGTTAGCCACCTCATCATCGTCATCATTCTGGAGGGAGCTGCAGGGGTCAAAGAGGATAGGAAACATAGCATGCAATCAATATATGTGTAGATATATTTTTAAAGAAAACTAGGCTCTTTCCTTGGTAGTTTGTTCAATTTTAGTCTTCAAAAGGAAATAGGAGATCAGAGGCAGAAAGAGATATCTCTGCCCAAAGTTAGTGTTGAATTATTCCCTTCTATTATGCTTTTGTAATAATTAATCAAAGTAGCTGCATTAATAAAAGAAAGACATGAACTATATTACACATTCAGTACAAGAACTAATCTGTCTTGCTGTCTGCATTCACATTGCAAGGTACAGTATCTTATAATGCCACGTTGCAATGTGCAAAAAAAGGTATTTCTCAGATGAATATCCCTACATATAGAAGAACCCTTAACATCTGGGTTTTATAATCCAGTGGTTCTTTCTTTGACTTGTGCCAAAGCAGCCATGTCAGAAATGACAAACAGCTCATAAACATATTATATGCACATCTAAGATCATAGCCTGAGGCATATGAGAGCCCCTTTAAGGTAAAGTACACGACACATGGCTTTTTATCCATCGACAGGTTATGCTTACATTTAAAGTAATGTGGTTAAACAGTCAGCAAAATTATTATTAGTAGTAGTAGTAATGCAAAGTCATCGTAGTGTGCACAGCTTTAAATTATAACATTCAGATGCCACCAGGGCAGATTCATGCTATATCATCAAGCTCGGTTGCAGACACTGATTCAAAGTGAGGTGATGCTGAGTCTCTTTTCTTCCATCCAGATGGTTAACCTCCCCAAAAGAATCTTCATGACATACTTTAGCTTCTTCAAGGAGATATATGTATCGTGACATCATTGAATGTAAGTCAAAACTTGACAAAATGCCCAGGCCATCGAACCGCTAAAATAATCTCCTTTAGACATCTCTCAGGCTATGATAATGGATAAGAACATTCAATCAAAACACTCTGCTGATTTAAAACTAAGCGCTTACTAAAATATATATTAAAATCAAGTGTTGTTTGGCCAAAGAGGCTGTCACTCATTTGATGATGGATAAGATAAATTAAGACAAACCTCATAAAGTACTGAATATACTTGGTTTCATTGCTGCAAGAACTAATATTAACCCATGAGAAAGTAATTTATCTCTCTACCAAACCCACATCTCTCTCTTGAAATAGTTTCAGCAACTATAAGCGGTAGGCCTAAACATCTTTTATTTAGTCATCTAAAAATTGCAAGCTTTCCTATACTCTCAGGCCCAGAGTTTGGTAGACAACCTGGAGAATGACGGCTTAAACTCTCATTCCATTTTCAAGTAAGTGAATTGTCAAAAAGTAAGGAATGAACTCTCCGGCAGCAGAGGTAAGAAAGTCGATGGCAGAAATGTTTTCGCTAACAGCCCCCCCCCCCAAACCACTCTCAAACCTCTATGAGTGTGAAATGACAAGCCAGTTTGCCAAAGTTAACTTTCTAACCATGGATATTTCAAACGTGAAGAATAATGATGTCTCAAGAGCCTCCAACCACAAATACCATTGCAACTATGGTGGAGATGTTTCCCTCTTCTCTCACAGACAGCCATCATATTGGTAAATTATGTCTAATATGACAGTTTAGTCACTACCATAATGGATTGTTTTCAGGTATGAGACCTAAATAGCAGATGGAGGCATGTCATTTACAATAACAATGCATTTGAGACTGTGTGCTGACGGGGCCAAGTGTGACTCTCAACATGTATTGTTTATCTATTTTTTATGTCCCATTAGCGTCACACAGTAATGCACTGGGTACCTGGAGGCATCTATTTATCCATTTATTCAAAATCTGAATCTGAAAACAAACAAACAAAAAAGTTACACATGATTTAAACAGCTCTCCAACAAAGTAAAAATACACACTTTCAGACTTAATTAAGGCTGTGTTTGCTCCTGTTGTCCAATATTGCAGAGACTGGTGTTTCAGGACACCTGAGCACACATTGTACATAACTCAGAGATCCTACCAGCTTTGAGTGGCAGCTTATGAACCCATGGGTATGAGTACGGGTTAGCTGACAACATGATGCCAAGGAGGATGACTATGTCAAAAAGTGTCTTGCACTGTATAATGCTGTGTGCAATACAAGGTAAGGTTTGTACTGCCAGTGGATAATGTGCAAGACAGAAATAGAGTAACAGACAAGACAGCAGACAAATTTATATAGCCTACACAAAGCACAAGTTAAATTTGTAAGGTTTTCCTTTTCAATTTGTGTTACAATAGCAGTCTGTGTGTAATTAGTGTGTTATTTTCAAAGACAGCCTTTTATTATGCAGTCAGTGTTAAAGACTATACTCTGGTAGCGTATTAAATGACTGAGGTTTCTGTTTTCTATAGTCTTTGCACCTACAGTTACTTAACAGACATGTGTTTGGAGTGCAGGAGAAACCGTTTTTTTTTTTAAATTGCAGGCTAATTGAATGCTAAAAATCCAAACACCTTGTTATATGCAGTGACAAGTGAAATTAGCTACACACTTGCATGCATTTTCGTAAGCCTTTAACTAAAAAAGAGGTCTTATTTACTGTCTATATTTATGTTTTGCCAATTTGCACTGTGTCTTTGTTTCATTTTAGAAAGGAAGACAACATGATGATGAAAAAACAAGATTCAAAAGATGGAAGTAAAAGATGTAAAAGTTTGTGAGCACACTGATACAGACAGACAGAATCCAACGAAGAAAGTTTGGAAGATTGTCACTGGGACTAATCCCTGAGCCATGGCAGATGTGGATCACTTCTGTGCTCCTCCAACCACTGATTCAGATAAAACAGTCAGCCAACGGCACAAAGGAGTAACCTTGAAATAGATGTGTGCTTTCAGCAAGGCTTTAGAGCAATGAAAGCCAAAGAGACTTCAGGATGAAATAACAAAGAATAAGAAATAGTAAAAGAAAAACGTTACTTGGTGGAACACCAAGATATGGGGCCCTGATGGCTTTCTCGTGTTCTTAGGCTGGGTGTGACAGCTAATGTGTTGACCTGCGGTCTTCCTTAGACTGCATTAAACACCATTAAGTGCTATCCATCTCTACCATAACATGAGTGCCTAACCCATTAAATCTTAATTACTTTACTCAGATGAGTACACACAAACTGACAGATAAAGGGGACAGGGGAGGCTGTGAGAGGCTGAAAATCTGCTGTTTTTCAGGTTGCATCAATTTTATCATCACTATTCATCTCACACAGTCTCTGTGCATATAAAAATGTTCCCAGCACGAGCAGATCAAAGCAGGAGTCATGTGTTCTCTTCTACAGGCAAACAGGCAAAAGGGTCTGACTACTAATGCAATACCTGAAGGTCCACAGAGGAGCCTGCACCAACTGAGTGAACATTTGTACCCTAAGTGTATGTTTGTTTATTTTATGAATACATAATCCAGTGACTGTGTATGCAGTAATAATGATAATGAGAGCTATATCACATTTAAATTTCAACATTGCAGAGAATTAACCATGTTTGCAGTTTCACATGCTTGTAAAAGGGTCTATGGAAGTAATAATAGTAATATCAACCAAGGCGACTGCTATAAGACAACCTCACTACATCGCTTTCAGCTATATTTTTAAGATATTTCAAACTATAGCTAATTAAGGAACCAAATCTCGTGAACATGCTCAGCATTACTCAGCATTAAATTGCTTTTGCACCTTTTGGCAGCAACATAACAAGCCGCTTTTACACACTGAATTTTAGATATGACACTCCTTTAGCAAGCTCTACCTATCATTTAGGAAATTAACACAAGGCCACCCATGTAACTGCTGAATAAAAAAAAAATTTGAAGTTGATCTTAACAGTGTTTCTGCTTAATCAGTCTAGCCGTCACTTTGCAATAATCCAACATCTGCAGCTATGGTACTCTTATACAGGGATGTTAACAGGCAATTACCAGAATTTTGTCATTGTGCTCTAGTTAACTGACTTCTGGCACGGAGATCCTTTTCTATTTGCAGACTCAAGTCATTCCAGTGTAAACCAAATCAGATAGATTAACTTACATCAGCGAGCAAGGCTGACTTGTTTCTGTCAGCAATTAAGTACAATGTGACTTAATGCCAGTCACTAATGGTGCCAGTGCTGCGCCTCAAGTTAAATGCTCAATTATTAAGTGTTGAACATACTAAAATAAAGTCTACACAACTGTGAAATGCCTGCCTCGTTTACATGTAAACAAACCCCTGACAGAGGGGCAAATTCTCAATGGCTTATTCGATTTTCAAAAGTTATTAAGTGGAATAAAACTGGGTATACACTGCAATGTTAGACTGTAAAGATCCCTAACGTTCAATAATGCTGGAATATCTTTCATCATGGCTCAGATATCACACTGTGAGATAGTTTCAAAAACAGACTGTAATAGTCTTTACAAGCAAACACAGCCTTGAACAAAATTCCTAAACTGGTAGTAATTTACAGTGATTATCTTGCAATGTCATTGCAGCCACATCTACCAAGCAGCCAATTAGAATGTAGAATAAATGAAATTACCACAGATCAATGCTGCATTAGCATTTTTGTGAATCAACTAAAACAAACCCAAGCAGAACTGATCCAGGTAAAACATGCAAATAATTATGTTTGGGATTCCATAAAGAGGAATGGTTTCCCCAGCTGTTATCATGGTCGTGCAAAGAATGACGCAGCATGGAGAAAAACCCCTGAGGATCTGCAGCTGCACGCCAGTTTCAGTAGGTATTATCATTGTAGCATGTACATGCCTCAGAAATTACTTTTTACCCTAGTTTAAAAATGTAGCTTGGAATAAACCGATAATTTGTCGAAATTCCCACCTCAAAAAGCATGCCAACATTTCTGGTGTTAAAACTTTAAGGGTGATATTGGATTTTGGTTGAACTATTAGTGCTGAAACAGCAAAAACAGCAATAATGACAACAGTGAAGATAAGGTACTTAGATTAGATCCTTACTTGGCTAAATAAATAGAAACAAAACATGTCTTTCATTTCAAACCCTCCCACCTGTATCTAAAATTATGTGGACCTTAACACCTCCTGGGTGGTGAATATGACAGCGTCTTCAAGTTGAAATCAAAAGGGAGCTACAAGCTGTCTTCTGTCATCTTCTATGTCCTGTCAAACCTTTTTCACCGTAGGCAACAGAAAGCTGACATCTGGATGCTTTAAACTGCATTTGAGAAACTCAGAGACATAAAAATATGATCCTCATTATTGGATACATGTCAGTTGGTGAAACATCCCAACCCTTTCCATCTGACAAGAGGCAGATATTTATATGACAGTTTGACTGAGCCCTATACACTTAGGGGTTCCCATTTTAAGGGATACAATTCTTGAGACCCCTTCCAGTGATAATCACAATTTTAAATTAGAATTCCCATCTCTTGTTTTTAGCTACCAGAAGTACATTTCTGATTTGGAACTGCAGAATGTCAATGACAATGTCAAAAACACAGATTCCAACAGTCAAAGTTTCATATACGTGACAATCCTGAGGAACCAATCCCTTTAACTTGTCAGAGCTGGTGGATGGTAACCAGACTTAACTGACATTATAAGCTGCATGCTAATGTATCAAACTGGAAAATGGAATGAGTTTGAGCAGAGTCAGGTGTAAGCAGCTGCAGTCAGCTGTTGAGTGGAAGATGGGACTAATTAGCATACTCACACATTTGTGCATATCAAAAGGTGTAGTATGGCCCTGTAAGGTTTAAAGAAAATATTTCTTTAAAGAAATATGTTAATAAGTAGTTGTTATACACAAATATGTGCTTTTCGGAATCTTCTAAATATCTAAAGAGGAAGTGTAAAAACACTTAACTGGAATGAAGCAAATTATAAGTCAGTCAGGGTTTGTTAATGCATGCCACTTCATTCATGCTCACAGCTAAAAAAAAATATAACAAAACCCCTGCATGTGTATATGCACATACATGTGTTGTGAATTAATACTCCTGGTCTAAACTGAGATCCAGTAGTTTAAACAAGTGGCAATGTTCACACTATTTTCCTTATGCAGATTTCTTTTTCCAATATAACAGGTACTTGTTCAGGTGTATAAACTTTGGCAGGTATCTTTCCTCTTTGATAAATGTTTTGCAAGGGAATTTCCAGATTTATAGCAGCCGCTTTAGTGTATTTCTCCTAAGCCAGAGCTACATGTAGCATTTTGTTAATCTCTAAATAATGTATGGTGGATACACAACACTGTGTTCAACATTGAATTGTATTCAGAGCTCAAAATCTTTAAAATATCAGGGCTAAAGGATAAACAACTTTGAAAGATGTAAAGAAAATCCATTGAATATATATCAAACTATATCATAGTGAAGGAATTTCACCACCTGCTGCATCACCTAAATGCTTTGCATTTATCATTTTGATAATGTTATAAAAAACATATTTTGGCAGATATTGAGGGAAAGGTTCTGTTTTTTTTAATGTTACAAATATTTCAGTGACATCAATGATGTACTAGTCCAGGTTGTTGAAAAATATACTTCACTTAGGGAATTAAAACAATCATTTCTTGTTATTCAAAACCCTCATTACTCCTTCAGAAATGGCCCTTACCTAAGTTTCTTTTTGGTGGTAAATATGACACTGACATGCCTTAAAAAATATATAGTGTATTTCTATATTTACCAGAGCAGTGTAGGCTGTTGATTTCTAATTAAAATAAAGTATTAAATAATTATTGTGCATTTGGTTTAAAAGCTAAAAATAAAATATTCAAATCATTTTGGTTATGTAATTCATGTGCCACCTTGAGTTGAAGTTGTAAAACATCACATGGATTTGGTGTCAAATCTGAGCTTCACCAGACTTTACTTGCTGTGACATCACTTCTTCTGCTCCCATGATACATAACCTGTCTCCTCCAGCCAAGCCTGGACCTTCATCTTTAGTGTAACTTTGGATTGATGGCACAATGTGTCAAAGAGTATGCTGCAAATTTGTTTGGAATGCTTTTGCTTGAGTGTGTACCAAACCTGGATTCTAATGCCTCTTTGATGAAAATCAGTAATTGACTATGCACTGAGGTCAATGGGTAGTAATGTTGTCTGACATCACTGAGCAAAATAGATGTCAGTGAGTCACAAAGTGGCATAGATCACTCAAAAAAAGGAGAGAACCCTGAAAAATCGCTTACGTAAGAGTTTTGATGCATGAATCATAACTGACTTCCAGAGCACCTGCTCACTAAACAGTTGCAATTAATCATACTACTCACACACATAAATACACAAAATATCAGGTGTTTGCATAAAGAGGTGCATTTTTGCCACGCGTAACTGTCAATCAGATAGCACTGCTTTGGTTCTTTTGTATTAAATCACTCATGCACAACATGTCATATCAGTTCTGAATGGAAAGGATGCAGTGTTTACTCAAGTGTATTGAGAGCATTACTGGTGCATACATTTAGAAATACACAGGCCTGACATTGGAGGGCTGGGCAAAGAACCCTTGGGTTGTGATCAGCATGACGGTGACTGAACATCGGCTGATTTATCTGCCTCCATTTTTCACCCTGTGGCAGCACAAGACGAAAACGATGCAAGGAGCCTAACCATCCGCTTCCTCTCAGCTGGTCTACAGTGCACAGGAACGAAGTCCTCACCAGGAGAAAGACCTCCTTTTAAGAAACTCACACCTGCAGCACTGTATGACATGGCTGTCCATTGCAAGTGTTTTCACGTCAAAGATCCCTCCGTATGTGTTGTGCTTGCCCCCTTATTGTGCCTCACACTTGTGTTCTCTGTATGAATGTCTGCCATTTTGAAATGCCTTTTATTTCAAATACGGGGGATGAAACGCTCTCATTAATAACCAAGTTGTCTTTCATACAAACGTCTGCTTTCTTCTTAAAAAAAAAAAAGAACAAAAAGATAAGATAACAACCCTGTTTGGCCTCAATCGACACATCCGATCATTAAACGAGGCTTTGACTCTTGGAATAGACTTGATCCTTGAAGACAGCTTAGCAGAGACTGTGTAGCTTTAGCTTCAGTTAACTTAGCCTACCACTGTGCTATTTCTAACACGGGACATATTGAGAGAGAAACTAAGAGAACTCGTCGACATACGTTTATCTTTAAACCATAAAAAATGTTAAATCACCTTCTACAGCTAAAGATTATGGCGATATGCGGCTGTTAGTCGCTTGTTTCCCTTTTAAAGCCTATCTATACAGCGATAATACTGAAAAACAAACAGAATCTTGCACTAATGCGATGCGTGTCTCGCTGTTATTTCTAAATAATATCCCACTTCAATATCGAGCCACGGTTCTAGAATGAAAACACAGGTTTTCTACAGAAACTACATACCTATCAGCCTCCCTGTCGCTCAGGGTGGCATGAGATGGGAGGCACCGCGTTATTATTATGTGTTGTTAAAATAAGATATCTGCTGTTCCACGGAGCCAACACTGAATCACGGTTTTAAGAGGAAATGCGCATCAATATCTTACCTTGTCGACAGATTAATGACGATAAACACCCAGAGTAACGGCTTCAGGGGGAGGGAAGGCTTCGCCATTGCTATCGAGCATCTGAAGGCTGATTTTGGTGAAGCCGTCATCACCATCTTCGTTTCCTCTTTCCTGCAGATGGACGTGTCCGTCTATTCACTGCCTTTCCTCTTTACGATACATTACGCACGTTAGCAGAAGCGGTTCTGCAAATCTAGACCCGAGACGGACGTGCGTTGGAGTGCAATCAGGCAAAACTAAATCAGCGCGAGTCGAAAGCTTGATTTCGTATAGACTCGTCTTTTTGCGTGTCTGTTGCCGATTCGACAACCTAGCAGGGGCCTACAAAACTCCCAGAAAGAGCGAAGCCCAAAGTAATAAGCTACTCCAATGTCGAGCAGCTGAGGAAACCATTGGAGCCTCAGCTTGAATGCAGATTAACACTGGGGTCAGAGAGGAACTGATGCACGTTGCTGCAGCACGGATCAACACATGCGCGGTTTCACTAAGCGGAAGCACCTATCTTATATATGTG
>JBBBVU010000016.1:16399641-16410797 GCA_037177055.1 Atherinosoma microstoma
TCTATCTATCTATCTATCTATCTATCTATCTATCTATCCATCTATCTATCTATCTATCTATCTATCTATCTATCTATGTTGGGTGGCGTCTGAATGTCAGATGGTAGGACTTAAAACAATAAGGGGTGGATGAAGAAAGGAAATACATTGCCTGGGGGTGGAGCAAATGTCAGCAGTTACATCGGTATTAGGAAAATGTGTGTGTGTTCATGTGTGTGCGTGCGTGTGTGGAGAGAGAGGGAGAGAGAGCGCAGGGAGTCACATGTACAAATAAATAAGTGATATGAAGAAAATGTTCCTTAAGGATTATGACACATACACACAATCAATGTTTTATGTCTTATGATCATTTGTTTTTCAGTATGAACTATATGCACAAATGTTGCATAATTTGGGATCACATGGAAATCTGTAAGCTTTTTAGAGAGCCGCAGGCACACCCTCATTTAATATGAAATTGCTGCTTTATAACAAAAGTATTTCATCTGTGTTTAGATAAGAGGAAGACATTTGCCCGTAAAGTTTTCCTCCATGGACCGCTCTATCTTAACTTCCTTGAATGTCTGAACAACTTCAAAGAGTGCAGTTGCCCAGGAGAGCTGATTTAATAAAGATGACGCTAATCACATGACATCACACTGCAGAAAACCAGAGCTGAAGCTTTTTTTCTTTTACAGCCTGCTCTTCTGCCCAATGAAAATAATGAAGAATTACACTTCACTCCATGTAAAGTAGACACAGGTACACTGATATGCCTCACTTTCATCTCTGTTTAGAATAATCTTCTTTTCACCTCCAGCTTGTTTAATGGTTTATAAAAAGTTTATTTCTAGAATTTGCTGATACTAAACTAGATGTGTTATTTCCGCTACCAAGAAAAAGTATCACTCCCTACGGCATAAGCCATAAATATAGCCAATCCATCCAGTCATTAACAGCTAGATAGAGGTGTTCTTATGAAAATATTCTGCATCATCTTTCTTTCAATCATGCACTTGCTTGTTGACCTAAAATCTAAAAGACTTATTTACTGGCAACGTTCTGTTGCTTATCTTTGCAGTAAACTTGCAGAAAATGTTGTCTTCCAATGATTCTTTTAGATTTTTCTTTTTTCAAGCAGCCCTTGGTATCCACTGCCTGTTACATTATAAACTGAAGAAAACAGTCTTCTTGCAGTTTTCCTTTGCTTGTGGGAACCAGTTGATATTAATTCCCGAGAGCCAGGCAGCTACTTACGGGCCAATGGCTACTGATTGTTGGGACCATTCAAAAATCCCTTCTTCTTCATAGATATTTTTGCTGACATTAAAGTTGGCAAAATATTGGGTATACTAAGCCAAACCATTAAAAAACCTTATTCAGTCCAGTGATTAAATGGTGTTGCCCAGTTAATAACTTCTAGCTCCAGCTCAACAGGCTATATTGTATGCTGCTGAGTCGGGTAGTGCATGCTAACAAGGTGTAGGGAGTTTATTCTTTGGTAAATGTGATGATGGTTATGGTTTCTACCATGTAGTAGCTATGTGTTTTCTAGTTAAAGTGATTTCTGTATTTATTTTAATTGTGCTGCTTGAATGGGTGACAGTTTGACATTTATTGGGTTAAAACTGTCTGCAAAATTCTTTTTCAAGCCCAAATAATTTGTTGTTCCATTGTCATTAGGATTTTATCTCCTTAAAAATGTCATCAGAGTCCGCCCATTTCTCTCTCGCCAGCACAGAGGTCCTGATGCATGCTTTCAATTTTTAGTAGAATAGATTATTGTAATGCCCTGCTCTCTGGTCTTCTCAAAAAGAGTGTTTTTAGTTTACAGTTACAGTTTACAGTTCCTTCAGAACTCAGTGGCAAAGGTTTTTGACTAGGACCAGAGGGCGGGAACACATTACACCAGTTTAAAAATTGCTGCATTGGCTCCCTGCGTGTTTCAGGATTGATCTTAAGGTTCTTTTGGTGGTTTATAAAGGTCTTAATGGTCTAGGGTCTTCTTATTTATCTGAGATGTTAAATTATGAGCCCTTGCAGACCCTGAGGTCTTCTGGTGCCTGCCTTTTAGTTGTTCCTAAAGTCATGACAAAAACCTACGATTAGGCCTTGTTCCATCACCATACGTGACACGCTTTGTACCGAGGCTCAAGTTCCTCAGTGCAGCTGACCTGAGTTCCAGTCCTGGCCTATGGCTCCTTTACTTCATGTCAACCCGCCTCTCTTTGACTTTTAAACACAAAGGCCATAAAGTACCCAAAAATCCTTCTAAAAAATTGTCAAAATAATTTTTTTATGAGTGAGGCTGCCTTGGTTGTCAATAAACCATAACCAAGACAAATTAATTGTACTCACCAGCCCTGGTAAAAGCTGTCTCAAAATTCCTTTGGGCATATTAACTTGCATAATTTTTTTACGTATGTTTTTTTATTTATTAGTTTATTATTTACTCATTTCTGGTTTAATATAAAGTTTTATATTGAATATTTCATCTTTAACTTCATTCTTTTATTCTAACTTCAGTCATATTCCTATCATTCACATGAGTTGTCTGACTAAAATAAAGTTTAGGGTCAATCACTGAGGAGCGCTGGATTCAGATGGCGCGTGCTGATAGCTGCAATAGGTTTCAGCCATCTGCAACAGAAAACAGGATGATGCAGGTGATAGATGGATGAAAGAAATTCCAGCCATGACTCGGCCGAGCCACATGACAAACTTTATATGAGTCACTGACCAACTATAGCCTGCTGTCTTTCTTCATCTGCAAGATCAGGGAGTGCCTACCTGACACATAAATCTAAACATACAGTGGTGTAAAAGGAATTGTCTGTCTTGTGTCTGAAGAATAAAAAAACATATTGTGGGCTTGTTACACACAAATAACATGTCTCAGTTTTGTTGACATTATTCCTTGCTAATTAGCATATTTAGGAGCTTTTAGGAAGGGAACGCCATATGATCCGATTTACTTCTAGTCAAATCAGAATCTTGATACCTCCCTTTTCATTTACATTCAGAAACTGATGGATGGGTTAGCATCCTATGCATCCTTTGGGAGGTGATGTGAGAAATGAGTCGATTCACTATCATGCCCTGATTTATTGTTCAGCATCCCGCAGTTTGTTTTTGCTACCATATGCAGAGTAACAGACTTGGAGCTAAAGCATATGTTTAAAGATAAAGAGCTTTAACTATGTTCTAAATATGGGTCCTGACATTATCATTTTGTGAAGCTATGACAACAGAAACAGAAGCAGAGAAACACATGTCAGTATCAGAGTTGCTTTTTCTTGTTTAGATTCTCAACATAACTGCACTGGAAATGCATGATTCATCTTAACTATGTATCCAATTAATGTAACACATCATGCTTCCACAGTCACACACCATGTTTTTCCTTTAAGTTCTTCATTGATTTATGTTTTTGAAACTGGAGCAGCACTGGCCTGAAGAGGAAATTATTAATTTGTACTTGTACATGCCAATGCATTTATAAGGTTACATTTGGCACTGTGTCATTCTTTTGAGAAGTCAGCTTAGTTGAGTTATCCCCCATGGAAAATGAACAAATATCTTTCTGAAAATCCATGGTTCAGTAATCTGGAATAAGAAACTGTGATGTGAAGCCAAAAATGAAAGAAACAAAGTTAAGCTTGTGTGATTGAATTTGATACAACTTGTCCCCTTTAAGTGGCTATTTCTCTTCCCAGAGTAGATGGTTTCAAAGGGACATGTCATGATAACAAGATATGATTGAATGGCAATGTGTGGCTGAACAGAAGTGAGCCTCATGCCTTGTGAACTGTAGACCTTGTTAGAGATAAACATGGCAACTGTTGGTTCTGAACCATCCGGAAGGCTTGGAGAGAAAAGGAAAATTTGGAGGGATCAGAACAGATGGAGAGACAGAAAGGGAGAAGGGAAGGTGAAATAAATTGCAAGTGAAGAATGAACACAAGTGATTCCTTCAGAATCCCTGAAGGGTGAAACAGTGCTCAGGTTGAACTGGGCACAAGACAAAGAACCTGTAACAAGGTGATGCCTGCGCTGGCCAAGGTAAATGTGGGCTTACACTGTGATTTATAGGAGTAAAAAAGAGAGCAACAAAGCTTTAGGCAGGACAGACACAAGCTCATGCACATCTGCACGCGCATATGTGCATATGAGCATTGGATGTACACACAGCAACTCGCACATAGAAAACAGCAGGCCGAGGTAAAGCTATAAATCTCCAGCTACTGTTTTAATGTCAGCTTTACAACTACCTGTGGGAAAAACTACGTACCTGGTGTTCAGAAGGCTTTCTAGATGTGATAGGGCGGCGTTAAACCTGCACTGTGCATGCCTTCATGTACTTATAAAAGATAGCTGCAAGCAAAACACATTCTGATAATACTCAGTAAAAGAAAACTATTTCTAAGCCAAAATATTTCCAAATAGCCCATATTGTCCATATTGGATCCAAGAGTCTTAGTGCTTTGACCTTCAGGAATTAGTCTGTGTTTACTGAGTGTGCTGCCAACCAGCTTACTGCAGCAAAACTGAAGCCCAGACCATTGTTTGGAATAAAAGAATTCAAAACTGCAAACGGGTTGAATTTGTTACACATAAATCCAGTTGTAATACTACAAAGAGTGGATTGTATGCTGCAGATATGGTCACTGAATCCTCTCCACCACCTTACTGCTGTGGGGAAAAAAAGGACAGATGAACTGCAAATAGAAGTTATAACAGATTCTAATGAGAAGTGGTGCAGCTTGAAAGAGTCTGCATACTGCAATTACCAAGTTGTTATTTCAGGAGAGGAAAAAATATGAACTTTTTGGCAGTGGTTCAAAACAATAAAGAGCTTTATATGCCTCTATGAGTCTTTGGTTCTTATAAAGTAGTGTGGGTTGATACAGTGCATCCATAAGAAGTCAGAAAACTAGTTAATTCCACATGAAAGCCCTCACTTGGATGCATTTGGTGATGTAAGCCAAATAAATTACCTCTCTGTTGTCTGGTATTAAATATAACCATGGATTGCAATAAGCTTAAGACCCCTTTTGATTTACGATGCTTGGCTGGCAAGTGGAAAGCACACAAATGTAATCCAATGATGGTAAAACAGCAACTTTTAATTATATTATGTAACAGCCATTATATAAGTCTCCCCCACTAACATATTGAATATGTAGCCTATCCTGTAAAAAGCAACTTTGTTTTCCCCCTATTAAACAACATGCAAATATTTTGAGGTGGAAGAGGAGGATAGTGATTTGGCAAAATGTTTTATTTAAGTATGTGAAATTTCTTTTTATTTTCAGATTTAGTAAAAGAAAAAACAAAAAGCATTATTTAAAATGGTTTTCTACTCTACCATCATGCACCTTACATTTGTAAACACAAAAACGTGTCACTGCATTAATCCTGTTTATTCTTCTATACCTAAGTTTCTGGGCACCCTTTTTTCTGCTCAATGACATTTTTCTTCTATCTTGCACTGCTTTTTTCTCTCTCAGCTACTTCCTCAATATAACAATCCCCTCTTCAAATTTCAAACTTCTTCCACTTCACTGTCCTCTATAATTACACTTTTTATTTTTTATTTCTTTCCAGGCTATCTTTCTTTTGTCTCTCCTTGTCCTCGATCTTATAACTTTCTCAGACCATACCCTCCCTCTGGACCCTCACTCATCCTTGTTGATCATCTCCTCCTTTTCTTTAATCTATCATCCTAAATACCCTTTTGCACCCTCCTCTCCTCCCTCTCCACCTCTCTTCCTCTCAGCTCCAATTCACTTGCCACTCAGCTCAGTAAATTTCCCCCCTCTCTTC
The DNA here is from genome assembly GCA_037177055.1 of Atherinosoma microstoma. Taxonomy (NCBI): domain Eukaryota; kingdom Metazoa; phylum Chordata; class Actinopteri; order Atheriniformes; family Atherinidae; genus Atherinosoma; species Atherinosoma microstoma. Next base: position 16,405,447 of record JBBBVU010000016.1, read on the forward strand.
CTGTACCTGGTTTGGGCCTCAGCAAAAGTCGATTCATCCTGGAGAGCTGAGCTGCAGGAGTGTTGGCAGCGTCCTGGGTTCTCAACTTTTAAAACAAAGAGAAAGTCAATGAGAGGGAGCAAAAGAAGAAACAAATATACAAATACGCAGAATGGTGTGGAAAACCTTTTACCTTTGTTTTCTGATGAAAGCATGAGGAAACAACACTATGTGGAAGATATCATGATAGCCTAGAGAATCACTTTCCTATACTTATCCCTACCATTATCCAGTCATTCCCTTGGACTGACAAGTCTTGCCTTCGGCTGCTTCCACCATCATTATCTGATGCCCTGTGTTCTAAAACATTCAACCAATGCTTAATGACATGCTCATTTAGATAAACCTGTCATTGTGGTGGCTCTGCAATGTCGTGCTGTATGACTAACATTATTCTCATTGAAAAAGAACAGCTTGTGGGCTAAAGTATACTTGCTCTGCTTCCACCAGTGATCCTGGCCAAGTTATTTTCTCTGCAACATTATGGGTACAAATGGTAACTTCTCCCAAGAGGGATTATATTCCTCTTTAAAATCTGGATTCAAAGTTCATGTTGAAAATGTGGTTCCTTTGTGACTTGGTAATTTGGTGTTTCATGCAGTGAAACTGAGCATCTCTTGGAAAACAGCACTGTTATCCAAACATACCAGAATCTACAGAGCAAGGTTGTAGGGTTCAGTTTGGGGTAAAGATTGTGAACAGAAAGCACACCCTTGGAGGTGAGAGTAGAATATTTGATAGATGCAATAACATTACTTAACAATGGTTGCGTATCCTTGGTGAAGCAGTAATATCTCTTTGCCCAAATTATTTTCACTGTGAGGCTTTAGTTAATTTGCTTGGCTGGAAGGTGATAGATATATGCCAGATTATTTAAGAAAAAATTCAAAAGGAAAAGATTTATTCAAAAAAGATTTTGAGATATTAAAATAAAAAATAAACCTAATTTATGACATAGCTACATGTTTATTGCCAGCAACACCATGACACTTGTGATGAAGTTGGAGTCATGGGATGGGTTGATATTGCTGACTGGTTTGGTGGTGGTCCAGTCCAATATATTCATACTAATTAAAGAATATTTGCAATTTCAGTGGTCTGGTTTCAAGTATGACCTTCAAGCCCTATCTCTTTGTCCAAATATTTCCACTTGTTGCTTAAAAAAGATAAAGATGACACACTTTGAACTTATGGTTTTAAAAAACAAACAAACAACCAACAGATGACCTCAGTCGCAAATTATATGTATCATTCTCATTTAGGCCCTGATTTACTAAGTTTCCAAATAGCGAGCGCTAATTAAATTGCCCTGAAAATATTTTGCGCCTGTTGTGTTTCCATGATTTGCGGGTGATCTACTAAGATTGATTGCGCAATTGATAACATGTTCAAACAGCCTCATTAAATTAGGATTTAGCGTGTGCAAATGATTAGCTGTAGAAGGAGAGCAAGAAAGTTGCAAACGGAAAACAAATGGAGATCAAAGTATTAGTAGAACAGGCAAATAGAAAAATGGTAGACATCTTCACGTGACCAAAAGGACTGCAGTAGAGGGTATTTGACATAAAGTAAATGCAGACGGAAAAACAAAAAGAACATCAGATGAGGACAAGAAGAAATGGCAATATATTAGATGGAGAAAAAAAAAGGTATAAAAACCTCGCAAATAAAATAGGTGGGGGTCTGAATGAAGATTGCATATTGCGCTATTTTTAGGGTTTTGTGGGCGCATTCCTCTTTGCGACAGGTTAATAAATCAGCTGCAGCATGTTTTTGCGCCCGTTATCAACTTAGCCCGCGTTTTAAGAGTCGCAAACTTTTGATAAATCAGGGCCTTAGAGTCTAGACTGAGAATAAGTCACTATGTGTTCCTGAGTTCTCCCTGTGGATGCGTGGGTTCTCTCCAGGTACTCCAGCTTCCTCCCATACTCCAAAAATATGCACGTTGGGTTAATTAGTGTCTGGCAGCAAATTCATGATGTACCCTGGCTCTCACCTGAAAGCAGCTGGGATTGACTCCAGCCCCCCCTGCTACCCTGAATTGAATTAGGATAAATTATGTATGAAAACATTATCTCAGCCATAATTAGAAATTTTGTGCAATGCCTAATAATAAGTTGAAAAGACAATAATTTACAGCATTTCTATACAATATCTCTTAACAGATTGTAATGTTCCTTACCTTTCTGTTTAAATGTATTGAATATTATATTAACAAAAAATAAACTTATTTTAAAAACAATCTATACATGTTGATGTCATAATATTGCAAGATGCATACTGAGTGTGTGCAGCTTTAGTTAGTCCAAAACTTAAAATTACTTGACATTTATTGATTCAAAACATATCCTGTCATACCTGTACAGTGGCCCAGAAGTGTCACAGCAATACAAAAGCCACAATACTCCACAATTAGTCACAACACAACACAATTAGTCACAACACAACACAACAGGTTTTATCAATACTGTTCAGATTTTTCCATCCTCAAGTTTCTCCCAAATCTAACAAGTTGCTTATCCACTGTCTAAAAGAAATTCATTGTCAGTGAGCATGTCCTATATCTGAATTTTTTTTTTTAAATATCATCTGTCCAGTTATTGGTAAAATTTACAGTATACTATAACCCACATTCCAAATTTAGTTAATATAATCTGTATTTAATCTATTTATTCAAGGAATGGATTTAAAATGAATTAAGACTTCAAAAAGATAGATTTCACCAGCTAAATAAAAATCTGTTGCATTTTTAATCCATCTAGACTCTCAGTCTACTTCATCCCAAAGCAGCTTGATGCTATTTGATTCTTGGGACTGTGATGGTCTTCCATCATTAACTCTATGTTCTGGTTATTTTTTCCTAATGCTTCGAGTGGGTCATTATCTTGCTGCATGAACCCCTGACTAAGCAGCCTGTCTTACAGTACATGATTGTCCTAATAATGCTTTAAAGGGCTGTGTCACAAAACTTGTTGCAATACTGGTTTTGTAGAGTGAGGACGTCTAAGTAATCAACTGAATTTGGGGAACCTGTTGGCTGATTGATACGATTAAAGTTTTAACGTACTTCCTTTGGTGCATGAGAGTTGTAGGTTCAGTATTTTAGAATTTTTTTCTTTTTTTATTGTATTTGAATGATTGATTAGATATTGATGACCTAAGAGTTTTTTTTTTAATTGTTTACATTTTTACAGTGTGCTCACTGGTTTAGGATCTATAGATATTCATTCATTGATCAAATTCCACTGGAAAATGCAAAAATTCTATAACCTTTCCCCTAAAGCATAAAGTACAGCTTTGCATTCCATTTAAATACACACTACTCGACTTTTTCTAATTTTCTCAGCCCCCTATCGATGGATAATTCAGTATCCATCTTGCATCCTACCTGTACTGTGAGCTCTATCCAGCCAGTGGAAGACAGTCTTATCTTGACTCCTGCCCTATATCTTGCTCTGTCCCTTTCTCTCTTTATTTTCTTCTCTTCCTGTGATGATGTCTTCTTGTGTTTATCTTTTTGCTGAATCAGCTATGGTTTACCTTTATAAATCCAAAAACAAAAAACTGAAATCAGACTGTTTTTTGCAATTTTGATTTGAAGTTAAGATTAAAAGAAGTTAAACTAGAAAAATTTGTCGGATTTCCGTGACCTGGAAGTTGCTCCAGATCCCCTTGCTTCAAACCTGCATCTTGTATTTAAAGCTGCTTTGCCAAGTTTAATTAGGTGTTTCTGGTCTGCATCTGTTCCTCTCAGCATCAAGTCACCATAACACCCACATTCACCTGACATTATGTCCATGTTAACAAAGGAAGCATGTTGTTATAACGTAGTGCTGCAATGGATTAATTAGGCCTACAAGTGCAGACGAGATGTTCTCTGGAATCAGAAACGTAGCTACTGCTTTACTATTTTGGCTACTCATATTTAGAATATAAAGTGCAGTTGATATGATTCGTAGGAGCTCTATATATTGTTTGGAGTAATAATCGCTGGATTTATGGTTTGTTTAATTTGGTTGTCATGGTGATGTGGAGTGCAGGTGAAATTGATGCGATTGGCGATCGGATGAACTGGCAAAAGGGATTGACCCACTTTCTGATTTCTTTTGCCTCCTTAATCCATCTTTTTGTTTGTCCGTCTATTCTGACTTTATTAGATGGTTTGCCTGACCTGGCAAATCTATCATGAAAAACAGCTGATAAACGAGCTGTCCTAAAGGCTACAGATAGCCTAATAAGCAGCGCTGAAAGCAATTGAAAAATGGTGAAAAATGATGAAAATAAAATGGAAATTAGGGTTTATCTAATAAATCACTAATATATCATAACGAGTCCCACCAGTTCCACCGGATAGGCAGAGGATGTGTTTGGCTTGTTGATACGCCGTCAGCTTTCCGAATAGCGCAGTTTGATTTAATTTTCTGTTTATTATAAGTGATTGTAGTTCACAGGCGTAACGCAAAGGGCAGGATTTAGTGTTAAACGTGTTAAACCTGTTGAAGATGACCACGTATCATTTGGTACCGATCAACAAAAATTACGGCTACCCAACCCTCCTCTCTGGCAAAATCACCGCTTGACATACAGGTGGGCTAATCCCTTTTGACAGTTCAACCTGTCACTGACTGCATCCATGTGACCCATGTGCCACATCACCACAACAACCAATAAAACATTAAAACAAATTATCAATCAAGTGATCATTACTCCAAAACAATACATACTCCCGACAAATCATATCAATTGTACTTTACATTCTGAACATGAGCAGCCAAAACAGTAAAGCAGCAACATGCTACGTTTCTGATTCCAGAGAAGCTCTTTGTCTGCATTTATAGGCCTAATTAATCCGTTGCAGCACGTTATGCTTCCTATGTTAACATGGACATAATGTCAGGTGTATGTGCGTGTTAAGGTGACACGATGCTGAGAGGGACAGATGTGGACCAGAAACACCTAAAGAAACTGAGCAAAGTGGCTTTAAAGACAAGATGCAGGTTTGCAGCAAAGGGATCTGCAGCAACTTCCGGGTCACGGAAATCCAACAAATTAGATATTAAAGTCAATCTCTGTCCGTGTGTCGTTTTTCTAGTATAACTTCTTCTAATCTTAACTTTTGTTTTGGATTTATAAAAGAATAATGAAAAACAAGCTTATTACTTAGATTTTGAATTTTGATTTTGAATTGAATATTAAAAGAATGAATGATACACGGACTTATAATGTCCATATGAAATAAAGAACAATTCTGTCACTGGGTAACACTGATTATATTGCCTTTGTCTTTCAAGGAAAACAACATGCACTATAAT
>JBBBVU010000016.1:16418137-16447665 GCA_037177055.1 Atherinosoma microstoma
ACAAACAAACAAACAAATAAATAAATAAATAAATAAATAAATAAATAAATAAATAAATAAATAAATAAATAAATAAAACAAGGAAATAAACATTGACACAACAGCCCCCTTGACAAGTTTGGGCTATGTGCAGTCATACAATAGCATTCTCTTGGCTAGATATTTATAGTAGCATTTTTAGTAGCATCATCTTAGACCTGAACATCACCCTTTCAAACATTTGTTTTATTAACTCTCTTTTTTTCTTTCCTGTATTTTGTTTTTTCAAAATCGTCAAAATTTAGGTAAACATAGAAGCAATGCAACAACTGGGAATTCAAACCAGCATGGACACAATGTTTATCTCAAAATAAACACTTCTCTTAGAGGAATAAGAAAGAAAATGAAACCAGGTGTAATTTAAAAGGGATAAAACATGGATTAGGTTGGATGGATCCCCTGCAATTTGGGCTTCTTATTCAAGTAGGTTGCCCAGTAGACCAAGTTAAAGGTTCCAAAGAGCAGAGGGAAGGCTATTCTGGCAATCCTGTCAATCTTGCTCACACTGTTAAAGGTCTTCTTAGCCTCTGCAGGTTTGGGTTTTGGCTCCTCCTTGGGCTCATCTGGGGGTGGAGGGGCGCTTTTGGCGATCGTAGCCAATCCAGGGTTCCTGGCAGGATTGGGGGCGAAGGGTGTAGCAGTGGCAGTTGGGTAAGCTGTGGTGTTATTTTTCTTGAGAAGAGACTCCTTCTTCTTCTTTTGCTGTTTGCAGGAGTTGGAAAAAGAATTGGGAACAAACAAAAACATAAAAAATTCAGTTTAAAAATTAAAGAAAAATGGCAGCTTATATTACTACACAGCTTTGTGCAGGGCACTTGTTTAAAGTTCCTTGCTGCATTTTTTAAAAATAATTCCTAAAAAAGAGAAAACTTTTGTATCAATCTGAGAATTATGATTTGACTGTGCTTTTACAAAAACAGCTGGAAATTGCACAGTAGTGCTGCTAACTGCAGCATACAGACAAGTGGAGCAGAAAGCACAAGATGAACACTAAACTATTAATGTTCATGTCATGTTTCTCAAATAGCATTTTCTATTAGATGAGCTGGCGACAACAGCTAAATGTTTCCCCGCCTGAAGCAGCCTGCTTTACAGTTAAGTGCAGTCCTGGTGCAAAAAAGAAAAAGTATTTAAAAAAAAAAAAAAAATTGAACTTGATTTTAATTTCATAAAATGTTGCATGGCTGGTCTGAACAGCCTTTTTCCACATAGATTTTGCTTCATACTGTTAAAAGTTAATGCACTCTTGACCTTATCACATATTTATATTAAGTCCTTCTTCTATTTCCTCTTATTTCATTACAATGTAAAGAAACTTTATTAATAAACAAGTAAAGGAATCAAAAGGATTTTAAAATACCTTCTCTGGCACAACGCTTTTCCCATCCCAAGCGTAACCCCTCTTGGTGAAGTAGTTGACTGTTGCAAACTCAATGAGGGCCGAGAAGACGAAGGCATAGCAGACAGCGATGAACCAGTCCATAGCTGTGGCGTAGGCCACTTTAGGGAGAGAGTTCCTGGCACTGATACTGAGAGTGGTCATGGTCAGGACAGTGGTCACTCCTGCAGGAAGATACACAAACAATATGTAAACATGATTGAATCCTGGTTTACTCTGCTGCTGTGAGTAGTTATGTGTAGATTGATCATATTAAGTTGTATTTATCCTATTTAAAAGAAAAATAGAAAACATTGCAAACCCAATTTAATTTTTATTTAAACATAAACAATGCTCAGAAACCAGGAGATTCTTTGTGGACCTGTATTAAAAAGGCACTCCCAAAGCACGACCAAATAGAGATTTTTCATTGAAATAGTTTTTATTCTTAAATCAATTAGGAAATACTTTCATTCATATCTTTGTTCTGGATACAGTCTTGGCGGTTGTACTATTAATAGCCTCAGAAATATGGAGCTTTCTACATAAATACGACTTGCCTTAAAGCCAGTAGCTGATATAACTGGCCTCAGAGCTACTGCTAAAGAATTAGCACAGGAACCCCCCCCCCAAAGAAAAAAGGAATTGGCCTGAACACCCTTTCTAACCATCTATGCAATTACAACAAAGCCATTTAAGAAAAAGCATTTTTAATACAACATGTCTTGGATGGTATTTTGGATTAAAATAAGTAAACAGACAGTGCTCAACCCTAAATCACATAGCTCAACCATAACATCATCTACTGAAAGCTGTGATGAGATGCTTTGTTGCAAGAGAATAACTGGGTCAAAGCCATATCTAATAATGTGGTGCTCATCATAGAGCAGCCTACAGCAGATGTTTACACACCAAGTAACATCAGCCCAGGCAGCAAAGGATCCACTAGCTCTGATTGGAATATCATGAAGAACAGCTGCTTTGTAGAGGAAATATAAAATATGCAAAGAGTCCCTCCCACTCACATGCTGTATGAGGAAAGATATCTATATGCGCAAATAAACATTGGATCCACAGAAATGTGCAATTGCTCTTTAAAACCACCTTGTTTTTCTGTCTGATTAACTCCTTCATGCTGAGAGGACATGTGGTGAATGAACTTAGAAATCAGTTATCACGACTTTTGCATCAGTAAAGAAGAATAGATCAAAACGATGCACGTACATATTGTGTACATGTAGAACATTAGCTCTTCCACAACAAAAAGACACGGATATGTGTAATATATCTGCAGGTTTTTCAGTAAATATTGATGTTTAAGAGTTTCTTCTTGAGATGTTTGCTCAGTTTCTTGTGATTTTGACTAATGGTCCATCAATCCACACACCAACTTATTTTTGTATTTCAGTGGGTGCTTAGTGTTAATTTCTGATTTCAAAATTTAAACCAAAAGAACTCTGACAAAGGTGTTAAACGTTCATTATTGCTTAACCCGTGGCCAATTCCTAATCTAGAAAGAGAAAGAATATTAACAACACTAAGATTAAACTTGGCATCCTATGTTGAGTAAAGGACATGCATTAGGAAGAAATAATAGTTGATCTAAAAATAAAACATCACCAACAACATAAATAGATCATATTGCAGTTTTCATGTTTTTGTTCACCACCTCCAAGATTCAAAATCAGCTGGGTTATTACTGATCTCCCAAACTGTTGCTGTTTCCCCTCAGAATTATGAATTCTCTTTTTACTTCCTCCTCAGTTCTGGTGAAGTGCTATGTGATGAATCACAGACTCCTCATCCTCCCACTCTCTTTTCACATGCTTTTGCCACTGCCGACTGGGTGCTGAGGCATGAACCAGAAATGATGGTTATTATGTTCTCATTACTCACAGCCAAATAAATGATTGGTCTTTGGCCATAACCGAGCAAGACACCTTTGATGGATTTACTGGATCTGCATAGTGCGAACAAGGGGTGCATGGTCGTACATTTCTGATGTTCATTAGGGCTCTAAAGGGAATAGCAAATACTGTAAGTAGGTCAAAGGTATTTATTCTTGAGTAATTTACAGCTGAAATTGATTTTTTTCTTCTTTTTTTAAATTTGTGTGTAAACAAAAGGCAACTGTCCGTATGAGTGTTTTGCACAGGTGAAGCAGGAGTTCATGCATATTTTCCCCAGCTACAATTAAATGCATGCATGTGGGATGCACATTTAAATAGCAACTTTTATCCTAGTATGTATATTAATACAGTTATGTTATATCACAGAATACACACATAACCATGATCTGCACTGCACCAACTGTTAAGTAGGCCATTGTGTGGTTTCTTGATTTAAGGTTTTGGGAATGCATGGCAACAGGAGAAATGAAAATATGGAGTGATGCTAGGTCAATTATTCATACTGGATTTTTCCCTCAGAAATCTTTTCATATGTTGCCAATTTGTGTTTAAGAAAATGTCAACAAAGCAAAATGAGTTGAGGGATGATAGTTGCCAAATGCAGGAAACTAATTCTGTTTTTCCCCGGATAAAGGGAGCTTTTTAAGGCCTCCTCTCTGCTACATTTCACTAAAGTGTTAAATAACATAAGTTCATATAAGTTGCTGCTACATGTAACATAGATGTAAAAACAACAAGTGAACTTGCTTGGTGTCATGATTTAAGTCATTTTAAGCCAGAAACTGCTATCTTCCAGTTTGTATTGAAGTGTAACTCTAACGTTGAGGTATTAGCCGGGCACCAGAACATTGACTAAGGGAGCCAGAAATTCATTTTCATTTGGAAACACTGTTTGCATCTGATCTGAGAACTACTGAGGTCAAGAGGAAATGAAATATATTTTGTACCTGCAATCAAAATATTTAAAAATGAAGCCAAGTGTTTGCCTCATGAGTGGCTGGTGACGTCCTTATAAGGATGTATGAGGGGTGGTAGAAAATTGTATTTTCAATTTCTGTTAAAAGGCTGTTTGGCATTAAAAAACAAACAAACATGTATTTTTGTACGAAAACACGTATTAAGAAAATAACCTATATTTTAAAATCTTTTTTCTTTTTTTATAGTAAGACATTTTAACTTTAGTTTTGGAAAGATCATTATTTGACGTGAGCTGAGTCTCACTCACCGAGCACCATACATGCTATGATCTCAACATTTTATTTCTGACATCTTTTAATTCAAAATTCAATACTTCAAAAAGTCCTTTCACAACATTAACGCTACTCTTTAAAAATGATGCTCTGTGTATTTTAATTTGACGTTAATTTTCTCGATAAAGCTGTGGGTGAAGAATTGGTGGTGAGACCAGACGTGTGTCACACACTTTGTTCACCAGTAAATCAGTGTCTTTTAAGGGGGAGGATGATACCAGCACCACTGGGTATTACACAAGTCCTTACAAAAGCCTTCTGAAGCTTGGTATCTCATATAGTTTACTGTGTTTGACAAGCTCTGTTGTCATGGAAACAAGCCTTCCATCGACTGCAATGTGTTAATACCACGAAAAAAAAAAAAGGAGGGGGTGAAGTGGAACTATTTGGTATTAACGTTTGAAGTGATCCATGCATTTTACTTTTAAAAAGAGATGTTTTGCTTAACTGCTTGAACACAACAATGCATTTGAGGATTTCATGTGTCTAATTGTTCACAGTCACCTGTGTAAAGGTGTGTTGAGGTGACTGTGCTAACTAGGCCAAGTTGTGTTTTCAACCTTGAAAGAAAACGATCCTCCTTTTGTGTCTGCTTGGTGATAAGCCTACTTAGGAATCATTAAGAACACCAGCAAGTTGATTCATTAGAACACGAAACCAGAGCTGGCTTTAAATGACTCCATTTGACGTGTTGTAACTAATAGAGTTGAGGCTTTGAAAGCTGTTAATGAACAAAGCCACTGATCTGAAAAGTTCTAACTGGATTAATAGTGGTGCAACTCCATTCTTGAGAGTTCCTTCCACTCAATTTAGCTCTGTGTGGACAAGTACATGATATATGTGATACATATCTTTGCCTTTGGTTACAGTATCACTTTCAAATACTCACACACACATTCAAGCTAATGGAAAAGACATTTCAGAAAATAGAGAATGATGTTGGGAAAAAAAGCCAATTTGAAAAAGTGAATTACAGATTAAAGGTGATGAATCATAAGGAAAGGCAGACAGTTTTCAGGTTGGAGGGCTGACACTGCTGCCTCAAGCAAGGAAAAATTTGATATGCCTACACACATAGACACAAAGTTCCAAATGGCAGTTTTGGAAAATGTATGACAAATAAAGTCCACTTGGTTAATAACTTCCTGGCAGAATAAAGTCAAGCCTATAGAAATTGGATTTAATGTCTGTCAGAGTCATCACTCTAACAGACCATTAGCACTCAGCTGTCTATAAGAGGTTACAAATCAGGAAATAAATTGCTCCATGCTTGGCTATAAAGAAATGAAAAAGCTCTGAGTTTATCTTTTCTATATCTAAGGTCAAATAATTCTTCATGAAGCACAAAGTCAGTGCTTTATTATCAATACTAATCTTTCTTGCGATTTATTTTTGGCCTGTTGCTGCTGTGGGTCATGACTGACAGCCTTTAAATAACTGACACATATTTTTAGATAATCTGACCAATCCCAAACCAGCAAATGAAATGCTCAGCCAGTGCATCATAGTCACACCACAGACAAAACAATGTCAGGAAGATTGAACTTTCAGGAAAGTGTCTATCCCTTTCTGTCACACCCCTTAGTTTCAAGTACACATTTGTCTCATACAATGTTGTGACTGAGAAGGCAACCAATCAAACATGACAATTAAAATGTGGGTCAAAAGTACATTGTCAAATGGGACGGCTGTTCGCTCAAAGAATACTCAGATGTCTGCTGTATGTGCAACGGAAAATCCGGTCTCTAGGCAGAATGCTTTAATGATCTTGAAATAAAGATGGCCCAAATGAATGGTTTTAGAAGCTTCTTATAGTATTTGCACACACAGCTACAAATGAACAAAGACAGATCAGACAAGACTTGTCAAGATTGTATGCAAATAGTGTAACACCATCATGCTTTTCTATGAATAATGCAATAATGCTTTCACTTCACAGATGTCAGTGGGAGGACATGAAGGTGCACAGATTCAACCATAGGTTCAGCTTCACGTTACCGAAATACAAGAAATGGATTTGACTTATGACATGGTGTGGGGGATGTAATGTGTTAAAATAAATGCTTCTCCACCCAATCTCTCCAAAAAGCCTAGAAGTTTCATCATCTAGGCTTTAGTATGATGAGATGACATTCTTTTAGACAATGGTTTTGTGTTGGGTAGTCACCTCATGTGACTCAAATTTGGAAAAGATTGGTGTAAAACTTTGTAGTTCATGACAATGTCTATTTTTCTAAACTCAAACTTTTTTACTACACATATCTTAACCTAACGATGTACATTTATCCTACCTCTTCCATTAGTGGGTAAGTAATGTTTCATCGGAACATGAAACTGGAGCAGGCTATGATGAAAATAGAAATGAAAATACAGACTAAAAGGTTGTGAAGGATGGGCTCTGAACTAGCAAGCTCTCACTTGAAGGTTGGGGACTTAATATGAGGATGTTTTTGTCCTAGTAGAAGATGACAACATAACTGCTTCTGTAAAAAGGTCAAAATTTGAAAGCATTAAAATCCACTGCTACTTTTGGTTTTATCTTTTCGGCAATAAGCAGCAGAAAAGATGACTCTAATATAAATAATGTTACCGATACAGATAAAGATACTGATATCGATATTGATACCAGTACCAATATGAAGAAAAACTAGTCTGGTGCAGGCACATAATTTCCAACACATTACATGCCACTCCCATGTCATTAAGTGGGAAAATGATTATGGTCATTTCACACATTTGGCTCAGACCAGATTGTATGGGACTCTGGGTATTTGATATAAACTCCAGAGTTTGAGGTTAGGTAAAGGGTGAGAAAATTATACTACAATGTTGGATTTCAGTGTTTCCATCCATGAGATTTAAGTCAATGGTAGATTTTTTTATTTATTTACTCTTTATATTTTCAATGCTTGACCAAAATCATCTTTTGTTATCCCAAATTTTAAAGTTAGAGTGTGTAAAAATGACTGACATCGAGCTGTAAAGATGGGCATAGCAAGTTGTGAATGGATGGTGGCAAAAATGTTTCCAGTCATATACATGTTTTCATATGTGAATGGATCTAGCAGCCTTAGGTGCAGCAATGACGGTACTACGGGTGACTACTTCCAAACTGTGTACATTTGTACTGTATTTTATATGCCCTTAAAGCATTACATTTCAAAGGGCTTTCCCTTCACACACAAAGTTGTGTGAAGTTGAGACACCATAGCAAAAATGGTGGCACAAAAAGAGAGGCTGTCATGTATGTGGACCCACAGCAAGTATATAAAAATGGCTCATTCTAACACAGGGGTTCTGTAAATTCTAACTAGTTTTTTACTTAAAAAAGATATGCAAACTTGCTGCCTTAAAAAAAATTAGATTGTGTTAACTTGAGTGATTGAGTAAAGTCAACTAGAATGGTTTTAGTTTGTTGAACTTTTCTGAACTTGATTAGTTTAATTTTGCTGGAAGTCCATGAGGTTGTGGAACAAACTTGTTTTGATTAATTTCACATAACTTAGAAGAGATGTTTAATTTCAAGTTCATCCTACTTAAAGTAATTAATGAACTTGAAATTTGGCTTGCGCTGCAACAAGCCATAAGGGGACAGGTCTTCTGCCCAAACTAATGTCAGACCACTGACATCTCTGTTACGGTGCAGTAGCTGCCTGACTGGTTTTAAACAAGGGGGTGAGCAGGAACTGGAGAACAGAACATGTTTATACTCTAAAACTATGGTGAACAGTGGATTATTGTTGATTGAGTTCAATATGGAGACCAGAACATGTTTTTCCTGTCTGTTAGCTGAGAACTGGTTTCCTCCCAGCAGGAAGAAAAACAAAAAGTACTTTCAAAAGGATTGTGAAATTTCAAATATTACCAATTTGCAAAATTAAAAGTAAAAGTGCAGGTTTCATACAGTGAATTATCTCTGACTGGTTGGTAATAGAAGTGAAGCATTGTGGGAAATCCTGCTCCCCCACCAACACCATTCCTCCTAAACTTAAAATTAATTATACTGGTTCAACTTAATTACAATAATTTTTTCAACATTTTTCCCTCCTGAGTTCATATAACTAATTTAATATTAGTAATACTAACAACAAGGTTAAAATTAAGTTCTAGCAACTAGATATATTCTATTAAAACCAATGTTACATTTTACAGTAGGTTTGGGAATTAGTCCTGCAGGTTTTAGATGTCTCCCTGCTCTAACACACCTGATTCAAATTAAATGGATGCAACAGCTTATCAAGTTCTGCTCAGGGACACATTCATTTGAATCAGGTGTGCTGAAACAGGGAAACATCTAAAACTTGTAGAATTGAAGCTCTCTAGGAATGAACTTGCCTACCCCTGTTCTAAGAGAATGAAAGGAAAATTTTAGTATAATGATTAGATACCAACTGTTTTTAATGATATATTACATTTCTTTCATTGACCATTGATTTTGTTACACACTGCCGCTTTAAGGAAGTGCTTTGAATATACAATGACGCATATGTAACATAGCTGTTACAGTGGTATTCTGTCAAAAACCTGAATGTTTTTCTTTTTATTATTATTATCTTTTGATACAAATAAATCTTTGCAAATGAGGGATTTTTTTATATATATATATATATATAAGCATGGTGATTAGTTGGATCTCACATTAATGTATTAAAGATTGTGTTACTGTTGAATCTTGTAAAACTGGTGAATGAGTTTGATTACTGAGTGGGGAGTTATCAAGCAACTTCTTAACATTGCCTAAACCAGTCCCAAAAGTGACGCCGTGTTGGTTAGGTGTCTATCGACATTCCCACTGTGCAGCAGGTACTCACATATTCATACCTTATCAATAACAGACGCCTGGCGGATGCCTGACTCAGAGAGACCTTACATTCAGCATCACTAAATCATCTGTGGTTTACATAAATGAAGAAATAAAGTGACATGTTGATTGGCAGGTGATTAAATGACTACGCCAGCACCACAGCTGTGAGATTTAAATCAAGCGCACACACTCACACACAGACATGCTACAGTAAATAACAGCAGCGCCTACGATGTCAACCAGCGATCATGATTATAAGCATACCCACTGGCGTACAACCAGCATGATCACATGTGGCAGATGAACACACACAGTGACACGTGCCCACATTTGTGTACAAATGTGTGAGCTTTTGTTTATGCATAAGCGTTTGCACATGCACACCCAATTTCCTGTATACACTCACTCACACACACGCAAGGTGTTGTTCTTTAATGAGTAGATACATTAAACAGCATCATGGGGGAACCAATAAATATCCAGCCACTCGCTTCTAAAGAGGAGAGATGGAAGCAAGCTAATCTGAGCGCTGCTGTCCCTGACAGCTCAGAGACAGAGAAGGAGGAAGGAAGGAGGAGGAGGAGAGAGAAAACCATATCAGAACCATCAGTGGCTGCTTCCTCTCCGTTTTTATTTGGACTGCAAATAAATAAACAGCTAACAGTTTTCCACTACACCGAACTAGCTATAAACTAATCAGCCTCTTAATCGGCACAGTGACAAATAAGATAACTCTACCCGCTGCTGTGTTTTTAAATTGCCTATTCATCTACAGGGCAAGCTTTAGGAGAAAAAAAAAAAGATTTAGTGCTGATGCTTTGCTTCATAGTCACATAATGCAATTTAAACAGGTTTTTCAGTGCTGCGTTTGTTCACATTAATGTTGTTTCTGTGTCAGCTTTGGACACCTGTTCACCACCATGAAGATATAGATGACAGCAGAAGTTGTTTGTTTATTCTTCTGCTGATGCTGCAGTTGATACATTTTGATGTTTTTCAGAAATGAAAACAAGGAGAAATCAAGATGTGAATAGGTGTCAGTGAGAGGAACTGCTATATTGTGTCTTTAGTTTAGTAATTTCTCCCACAGTTGACATAATTCTAAAAAACACATTTTTATCCTTGGTCCTAAAAGACATTTTGCGATGTTCACATGCACTTTAATTTAGCAACTATTGACCATATTCTAAATAAGACATTAATGTAATCATAGTCTTTGCATAAGCTTCTGGGATTCTCCAGTCATCTTTCCATTCATACAGTATGTTACAAAGCATAATTTACCTAATGATTTGTGTTCACATTACACCAGTGATGTATTTGCACCCTTTCAGACCCTTTACAAGTCAGGTTTCTTCCTTATCCCAAATGTGTATGCTTTTTACCCACAGCCATCCTCTGGCCTGACTCATCTTTGATCTGCCCCCATTATCTGTTACCTTTTCTTAGGTTTTTACTTTTAGTCTTTTAGAAGCACTGATAAAATGAAAAAACAAGGAATACAATGTAAATTCTGCCAGGTGTCGTGATGATGGTGTAATATAAATGTTTTTTTTTTGTTTTTTTGTTAAATCTAAGTCAGTTTTAGCTATGAACTCCATTTTTACTTCAATACTGTTAAAGGGTGTGCTGTGTATCAGAAACTTTACCAACATTATTTCCTAAACCTAACCAAACAGTTTTAGTGCCTAAACCTAACCAGGAAATTATGTTTCCTAAGCATAACCAAAACAAGTGAGTGAAACGAAAGCAAATGAGCAAAAAATCCAAACCTGGAAGTAAGAAAACCCCTGCTGTAAGTTGGTTTCAATGTGGAGGTCCCTGTTTCTACAGGAAGTTTGTGACTTTACTCCACCTTCTCTCCAGCTCCAACATAGGTATATGAGGATTCATAATGATGCTTGCTCCATTTGTTGTTTCCATCTAAAATTACTGGTTGAATGTCAGTGTGTTGATGCAAACAACATTTTTTTCTACTTATGTCAAAGACAGCAGGGGCTTTGATAAATTGGCAGTATTTAGGGCAGTATAAATTCAGCAATATAAGAACACAGCAAGAAAAGGCAATGAAAGACATTTTCTCCAAATACACTGCAAACATTACAAGCTGTGAGACTCTAGAAGTCATTAGCCTATAACACATAATTCCCAGGTTTACTCTGCCAGGTAGCCCATTATTCATGTTTCTTTTTACATATTCTTTACAAAGATAAAACATATATAGGCAATAAAAGAGTTTCATTGTCAGGACACTCAGGGAACACCGCAAGAGAGATGAAAACGGTTTCATATCCTTATAATTGTTTGGCTTAGATGATAGACAAAGGATAAAGATGGCTATAAGAAATCTTGATTGTCTAATCTTTTTCTTAATGATTTAATTTATGGTGATATTGACATTTCAACCTCTTTGAAAGCAGGCTCATTCATCTGCTGTCTCAGACGATGTATTTTAATCACACGAATGACCAATGCGGTATACTCATTTGTGTACTGCAGCTGTGATCATGTGTGTGCGTATGTGTGTGTGTGTGTGTGTGTTCATATGCATGTGTGCACACTGTATGCATGTAATCTCATGTAGCAGAACCAGCAATGGTAGCATGAGGGACACACTCATGCCCTAGATATTTGAATCTAATCTAGGCCATCCTCATTTCCCCTCGACACGTGACAAGCACCGCAGGTAACAAGCTGTGGCACACACACGAAAACCCTCACAGCTCTCACAAACAGAAACAAAAACATTGCGGGGAGAGTAGGAAAACCTGCTGGAGAATGAAGCGCTGCAAAATATGGTGCCTCTGTAAGGATTCTGGTGAATATTTTTATGTTGTAAGCCAAAGGAGACACTGACATCCATGAGAAGAGGATGAAGAAAAGGAAACGTGAGTGGAGGAGAGGGATGAAAAAAAAATTAGGAAGAAGGAAGCATGTAGGGTGAGGTAACTCAAGGACATTCTGCTTGCTGCTGTGCCTTGCTGCTACAGAGCATGCTGCAGACTAGCATGAGCTTCCCTTTTGGGTGGTATTATGTAAGATCTCGGTGTGACAGACAGACAGAAACAGATTAGATACACACACAGACACAAGCAAACACAAATGCACATGTAACACTAGGCGACGTGCACGTGCACGCAAAAGCACACACTGAAAAACACATGACACACAGGCAGGCTCACACGCACACACTCGTATACATTCCAAGCACGTAATTCTAAATTCACACTCAGTTGTGCTTAAAATTCGACTGCAGCTAGCCACAACTGATTAAACTTCATGTTCACCTCATTGGCGGAAGACAGAGCAGAACAGAGCAGGATAGGAAATATTGTGCAGGAAGCTTGGTCTCAGTAAGCAATTGGCCAATTAATCTTTTTAATGTCCCTCAACATTTTCTCTTTGCCATTATTGGAAACAAACCTATTAGCTTTTGAGCGTTATATTGACACAATTGTTTTTCATTGCTGTGAGGTTGCAGCAATCAGTGAACTCCAAGAAGTCTCTATACCCAGCCAATGATCAATAAAGTGTCAAGGCATGTAAAACATTGTTCTTGCTATATCTTAATCTGTGCACAGATTGAGCTAATCAAAATTACATGTTAATGTGCTTTAGAAATGTTTACAGCCAGGCTGACTTTTTTCCGCTAGTTTCCAGTTGCTATGTCATGCTTTGGCTATTCCAGTCTCTTAGCAAGAAAGAAAACACATCTGTTTTCTAAACTGCTTAACTATACCTGTGTTTTATTATTTAAACATAACATACAAAGGAAGAAGGCATTCCTTTTTGAGGTGAGACTTGTGTAGATGGTTTTACTGTTTCAAATGAGCAAACTTGGGGTCATTGGTGGCTATATGTGAAGTCTGTATCAATAATGTTTTGATAAGATTGAGGCATGTCCAGTGAGCCAAATACCCCATGCTCTAAGGAAGTACTTAATGTAACTTGATTGAAAAACCTTTGAAAAATACAACATATACCTGGTAATGTGCCATTCTGATATAATGAATTACTATGTAATGTAGTACCACCTCATAATCCTCTTAAACAAACAAAACTGGAATATAATGGGTTAGAAATTATTTCAAAATCTCAATAAAAACACTTCTGAATACAAACTGATTCTAAATGAGTTATAACAAACTGTGTAACTGATCATTTACTATCATCAGTCAACTCGAATAATTAAAATATGTCACTGCAATTCATTTTAAATTAATATGCAATGTTAGTTTGTGGCATAATGATGACATTAAGGCTGTATGAACCATTTGTTCTATTTACAGGGTCTTTCCCTTCTTATTACATCTCCAAGCATCCCAGCTGGTTTACTGTCATCCTCTGCTATAGTTTTGAGCAAGTGCCTTATGTGTCCTCATCTTCCACATTGATTTTCCAAGAACAGATTTGAAACCTTCTGCTGATGGGCTCATTTCTGTAGCCACAGATGTTTAGAGGAGAAGAGAGCAGACAACTCACCAAAGACAGTCCTGGCAGGGACAGATTCTCTGTTGAGCCAGAAAGACACTTGGGAGAGGATGACTGTCATGATGCAGGGTAGATATGTCTGGATCACAAAGTAACCAATTTTCCTCTTCAGGTGGAAGTGGGTTGTCATCACAACATATTCTCCTGTTGACAGCAAGATAAAAGAAATGAAAACTTACAATGACTCTAATGAGGGTATCTGCATTCAATTACAGTTATAAAACTCAACTACGATTGAGGAGCCTTTTTAATCAAGTTGAGAGAATTACAAGGAGTAAAAAAAAGATGGACAATTAGATCTGAAATAATTAAAGGGCAGTTTTATATTAATTCAACTTTATCTGACACAGCAAGTGAACTCCAGTATAGATCCATGAGTTCCTTGTCAACAGTCAAAACACTGTGACAGTCAAAACTAAGATTAAGATTGAAGATTTAAAAAAAGTAAGGTGCCAGATTACATTGTGCTGAATGAATAAATACCATCAGATCAAATGAATTTGGGAAAGAAAACTGATGGATGCCTACACACAGCTACATTTTGCAGAATATGTGAAACTGCCATGCATTCTCAAAAATAGTCAAATTACTAAATTTTTCAACTCCTAAAATGTTTCTTGCTAATAGTTGCATTTGCAAACTTTATCAACATTACATACATAAAACATCTGTTTATAAATGTGATATATCCTAACTATTTCATAAGTCATCTTCTACTTCATACGTTCATACGAAGGAAGAAGAGCGTGGACATTGGCATTACACTGTGGACAATGATATAAAAAACAAAAGCAAAAGAAAAGTTTTAAAAACAATATTAATCAAAAAATGGTAAGGGTTACGGCTAAAATATACATTAAGGTTAAAGATTAATAAATACACGGCTCCAGGTTCACATTGCATTACATGAGCACTTCATACACTGCACAACAGGCAATCAAAAAGATTCCCATGGCACAATTTCTTCACATTTAATGGGACACTGGTACATTAGGACACGGGAACCTACTGTATGACACATTTCCTTAAAAACTCAAATTGAGTTGAAACTCAAATTGTCACAGTGAGAAAGTGTGTAGAAACAGAAAACAGCTCACGACAAAAGGTGTGCCTGTAAACCTGTCAAACACGGTGGCGCTTGTGCTATAGCATGATCGTATACTTTATGGATGTTAAACAAAGCTGCTGCAGGACATTAACTGATCATTTCACTGCTGATGAAAGTAACAAAATAATAAAACATCTTTTCTGAGACAGTAGGACAGAGATCCTTAACTTAAATAAAAGCAGCTACAAGGTTAAATATCTTTTATTAGACACATCTGGCATCTGATATTAACCTTACTGCAATCAAATGAGCAACTCAATTCAAACAGCTGTGACAGCAGAATGAAGGAAGTTATAAAACATCTGGTGATGTCTATAGGACTTGGCATATGGAGACATCTTCATGTGTGGGACGGAAGGATTTTGCCGTACTCTCTACAAACAGGTCACCCATTTTAAGCTGTAACTACTTTTTGCCAGTATCAATTGACCAAAATGAAGTGGAAGTAAAAAATAAACATGTGTGGGGCCAGTAGGGAAATACAGAATCCAGGACATGGTCTGTCATTTAAAAAGAAAAAAAAAAGATTTTGCTAAAGATGTTCATGAACTGATGCAGGTTCTCAAAATTTAAGCATTGAGCATTGTGCTGAATTCAGTGATGGAAGATGAAAATGGATCATATATATATTTACATTTAAATATAAATGTCTGTTTACACAGAGGAGCAGAGGAACATATATTATCTATAGCTGAAACCTACCTGTGCTGGACTGCACCACACCAGAATCCACACTCTGCCCCATCAGATCATACTGGTTCAACCTGGAGCCATCCTCTGCCACAACCACAGACTGAGCAGCCCCTCTGGTCCACACATACACCACCTCTGCTCTGGTGTAGGCATCTGACAGGAAACAGTTTAAGAATGTGTAAATTATTTTGTTGCTGGGTGTCATTCTTTCCAATGTTGTAAGAGATTTCAGAAAAAAAAGACAAAAACAAACAATTCAGTTTAGTCTTTCTTCATCAAATTTTGTCCCATCTAGTCTTCTTGTCAAGTCTGCTCTCATCTCAGTGTCACTTGTCCTGACTCATTTTCTATCTAAACATATTATCCCTACTGTAGTGTCTATGTGCCTCATCTTCCCAGTTTTATCTAATATGCTTTCATTTTATCATCTAATCAGGTCGTCTCAATATCTTATTAGGTTTTCTTAAAACAATTTATTACGTAATAAGTTGTGTCACATCATGCCACGCAATATCATGTCATTCCTCATCATATAAGAAAATAAGCAAACAGCATCCCAACAGGACAACATGACCTTAAAGCAGCCAAGTGAGTTTTTCCTTCCCTCTGGCTATCCAACCTGTCAAAGCTGCAGTGTGGCTCGACCACTGCAGAGGAAAGGATGGCTCAACTGCAGACTGCAGCATAAGGAAGAGAGCTCATCACTAAAATATTTAGCAAGTGAGTTCAGTTTAAAGGAGTTTAAGGCTTGGTCCTCACTCACGCTGTGCAGCTGTCTGAGGAATAGCACAGAGGCAGCGTGACGTTCTCTGTTGGATTAATGCTGCTGTATTTTTTTGCTCTTGTCGCCCAAACTCCCCAAAACCAGCCTCTGCCCCCACTTTCCTCCCACATTTCCTGTTCTTCTCTCCATCCTCCATCATTTTATCTCTTGTTATGTCTTCTTAAGCATGATGCTAGGTCGCTGCAGCTGTTAGTAGCGAGCAGCTGGTGTGATGCTCTGGCAATATTACGGAAAGTACTGCATGCTGCATGCCTGCCAGCGACTTGGAAGGTCTGTCAGGGTTCAGTGAGGAGGCTGTTACATTGCTGCTTGTCCTTACTCGTCCAGTTAGATGTAGCATTGTTATAACATCTGAGGCAAACATTTGTGTCTTAGCATTGAAAAGACAATTTTATAATCAATATTTGTTTCCTCTATAGGGCCTACTTACAGCTGCCAAACTTCAGTGGACAAGCATGGGCATCCATGGGGAAG
This sequence comes from Atherinosoma microstoma, assembly GCA_037177055.1. Taxonomy (NCBI): domain Eukaryota; kingdom Metazoa; phylum Chordata; class Actinopteri; order Atheriniformes; family Atherinidae; genus Atherinosoma; species Atherinosoma microstoma. Next base: position 16,435,069 of record JBBBVU010000016.1, read on the forward strand.
TCTTCTAGATGCATGGGACATTCTGCTCTCACTGTAAGCCTAGAAGATTCATGCACACATAAACTACGTATTAGCAAGCTAAGTAGCAGAGAAAGCAAGAAACACAAAGAATGTAGCATTATCAATAAAAGAAATCATGCAGACAGAGCTGGAGTAAGGCTGGAAGTATTACGCTGGAATGCAAGTTAGACACTAAGGAGCTGTGGTATAATTTTTTTTTTTCCTCTCATTCGTTCAGCACTGAAATACTGTTCAAGCTGCACCATCTTTACTCAAACAGAAATGTTCCAGTTCCCCAAGCAGTGAGCTTCTATTTCCTTACAGCTTGGTGGAAAAACAGCATGTCAGGCCACCCGTGACACACTAATCTCCCATCTATCCCTCATCTCACTCATCTGTGACACCAATATGGGCTCTGCCTCTACCCCCTCCCCCCCTTGGTAAACATGTTGAAACAAATGTTTTACAATCCTTGCCTTAGACATCTCACATTAACATCGGTCTGTGGTGTGCATCAAGGTCTGTCCTGTCATGACGAGTTTATTTACCCTCCCTCTACTGAAGGCTACTGAGGTGCCACGAGTGCTTCTAAATTCAGCCACTCGCAAATGTCAGGTAGCATCTCCAAAGTGATAAATTATGTTTAACAACTATGATAGTGTTCCTGGTGAACACTACAATGGGTTACATGACAGTTTGTGATAAAACTGTATGTGTTGCAGCAATCTTTAAAGGACATTTAGAAAAAAGAAATGAAATGAAAAGAAAAATTTGATAGCACAGTTAATCATCCTTGTCTAAAGGTAACGAATAACTGATAAGAGTTTTGGTTGGATTCAATATTGAACAGAATAGAAGAAGAGCATATAAACAAATTTGGATCTTTCCTCATTTCTATGAATAATATGATAAACAGTTCATTTTCTATCCCATTTCAAACAAAACTCAAGACCTAAACGGCACGTGTGCTCTGTGTAACTAATACCTGATCAATTTTGTTCCCCTGAAGAAAACTTCCATTGTCAACATAATTAGCCAGGTTTCCACAAACTAGTAAAGCAAAACTTAATCGATTGTGAAAAATGACAAATAAAAAAGTAGGAAGACAAAAGTGAATCAGATGCATTTTCATGAACTGGTTTGGGTGTGTAATGTGTTATAGTTTGCATGATCTAAACCCTGACATTAAGGACAATAAAAGCTGTCGTTCATCAAGTCTTCAAAACTGTCAAAATTCTCAGAAAAATCTTTGTGAGCAGGGTTCAGATTAAAGGTGGGCTAAAAGGAGCTCATTTTCCATTAACCCTATAAACGTATCATATTTGATACATACAGTTTCTGAGACATTTTGCATCACTTTACTGTAAAAACTTTGCGGAAAACCCTGTTATATAGTATCTGATTTTTGTCTTCTGCCCCCTAATGGATACCAGGAAGTAGAAGACTGCACTATACTAATTTTGACAGATCACACAGTAATAAATGGTAGATATACAAATACATTTTTTGTTCATTTTTTTTCCCAAACTTTGTTAAAGAGCCAAATAAAGACTTCAGATTTTTTTTTAAATGGACTTTTCTCCCTATTTTCTCTCTGGTTGGGCTTTAAAGGCTTAAAACCAGATGAGCTCCCCTGAAAACATTCACTAAAATAATCCACTTTTAGGTTATATTTAATTCTATTTTCTATAAAGTTCCTGATGATTCGTAAATGAAAATAATAGTATTATCGTGTTTACTTATTCAATACATTCCTTTTTCCAAACGACACAGGGGATCTTTTTTTTTCCTTCATCGCCGTGGAGAGCAGCATTGTTTGTTTGTTGGGTGCTGTGAGCCACCCAAACAGCGACCACCCAATTAGCTGCTGTTTGTGGTTGTTATAAGAACTTCCCTATATGAGATGCTTCTGATGGCACCAGTTTCAACATGTTGTAGCGTAATGTTTTTGTCAGGAAATGTTTTTGGCTAAGCTAATACATAATGGTGCACGTGTCTAAGGAGGTCACTGTGCACACTCAAAAATAAGGCTCCCCCAAAAGCCCCTGTTTAATTCCAACCCTGTATGTGGTAATGAATAAAAACCATCCATTTTAACCATTTTACAACGAACAGTAATAATGAGTGACATATCAACTCCACTGTCACACATCTTAGCTTTCCAGTGAGTCAACACCCACCCCTCCACTCCATTCCAAAAGAAAAACACTTGCGAGCACAACAAATCCATGCTGATCATCATTCAAAAATAGTACACAAGTGGACAATTCAGTTTGAGTAATATTTGCTTGAACAACAGATTGGGCTGAGTGCCATCGACAGAACAGAGAGGTCAGGACAAGCATTGACAGACTGGCTGCTTTTTGCCATTTAGTGGGATTTTTTCAAGAGTAGAAAATTATAGATAAGTTGCCCAAATCTTTGTGTTGATGTCACTGTGGGTTTCCATCATTTCTTCAGTTTGTGGAGACAGTGTCTATCCTCCCCTTTTCAACTCCTTTAAACCAGTTTTACTGTTTATGATCCGTGTGCTGTTATTCATTTTCTTTAATGCAGTAAATGTTTAAGTCTCTGACTGTCCTGACATCTTTTCCTGCACAGTAGGTGAAGTCTGCCTACCTCATGGTATACAGCAGTGTGCCTTCCTCTGTAATTCGCAGCAGCTTGTTTGGCATTGTCATGTTGTGAGCCACTGACTTCTTGCCATTGTGAAAGAACGTATCCGGAGTCCAGATCTTACTAGCCATCAGGTTGTTGAGACGTAGCACGGCCATGGGGCCTTTGAACTTTAATCTTTCATCCTTCCAGCTCTGTCTGAAGAAGACATCAATGGTGTACTCCTACAGGTGGAAAAGTAAAGAAGTCAACAAAAGGCCAGGCTTCCTGTCCTGCAGCAGTTTCCTTTCTATCTTTACCTACTGCTGGCTCAGAAAAGATGTTGTGTAATCTAACCTTTTTTTTCCCTATTGCTCTTTTTTTATATTCTCACTCTTTTCTTTTTTTTTTTTTTCCTTCCTCATGTCACTTTGACTTTCTCGTGGTAGCCTTGGCCCAGTTTCGCTGCTGGTAACTGTCTCTTCAAGTTAAAGGCTTTGGCAAACAAAGTGGGGATCCAGTAGATGGAGGGGCACAGTTTCCTGTAACTTCTCAAAAAGAACGCTTAGTTTGTTGTGCTGCCATTGTTCTCTATTCTAGACAGTAATATTTGTGGTTGCCTTTCCATTTCCTTCCACTCTGTTATTTAAATAATTATAGTTTGACCAGTTCAATGCAAATATGCAAACAGAGAATCACCTGCTATCCAGTCATTTGACGTTGCATTGTTAGGTAAGTGCTAAAAATGACTTCTGCTCACATTTATCTTTGGGGAAACTTCCTTGCTCAACAATCTAAATTACACTGGACACAAAAAGGAAGCACTGGACATAAAATTAGGAGGGCATTTCATTTTCAAGCCAGCTAATGACTATAGCTGAGAGGAGATTTTAATGGTTCCACATGACTGCCTGCCAGAGTAAAGAGACCCTGTAAAAATTACCGCACAGCCTTTTCTTTTTTTTTCTTTTTTCTTTTTTTTTGCCCTCTTTGCCCCCTTTCCAACTTGGTTCTCGTAAGATAATTAGTGTGAACTGAAACAGAGCTTCAGTGTAATAGAAGAGGATAGAGCAAGGCTACAGATGGAGAAAACATTCTGTAGCTCTTCCTTCTGGCCTTCACAGAGCAGCAAAATAGTCCTGGCCTGCATGTCAGCCACTGCAATTAACTGAGATTATGTCAAACAGAGTAGACACACTTCATGTGCGCATAAAAGGAGTGAATTATTTGAATGAGATTAATTGGTTTGGTAGATGGGGCAAAGATCGGATACTCAAGGTTTGAACTGCCTGCAGTTTTTGTTGAAAGTAAAACATTAAAAAATATGAGGTAATTGTGAAAGCAGTCTTCCATATTATCATGATTTTTCTATTGAAATGTTGCTCTATTTATTGCCACCTACTATAAAACCATCTTGCCACAGTGGTGGTCATTAAGGATCTCAAGCGGCAGCGGTATATATGGCTGTTTTCAAAGTAGTTGGAACTCATTTTGAAAATGGAAATCAGACTTTTTTTCAATTATATGATACTTTTTAGATAAATGCAATCACCATTTGAGGACATTATTTAGTCATTTACTTGTCCTTACATTTGTCCTTCAGCTGTGGTTTCTAGATTTCCTTGTAAAGACAGATACGCACGGGGTTATCGCTTGAATATTAATGGTAATTCTTGCTCTGAATGATAATGGTAAGAGGAAGACCAAATCACAAATCACATGCAGCCATATTTACAAGAAGAGGTGGCATTAACTGCAAGTAAAGTGAAATACAATAAATACAATAAACACATTCTACAAGTGACACTTTTATTAAAACATTACAAATTAATGGGATCAATCTTCAGTTCAATAAATATTTGACAGCTCAGAGATCAGTGTGTCCGGAGAGGTTAGAAGGCAGGTGTGAGATTGGGGTAGAGGGAAACAACTGACATTTATAGAGGCGAAAAGAGTCTTACCATGTCATGGTCCGAAACTGGTCCGATGCTAGTCACAAAAATGTCAGTCTTGACTTCAGTTACACGCTCTGTTGAAGCAGGAAATTGCCAGAGTGAGTGACTATCAGTGGCATTCATTAGCCCCTAACTACTTGTTAATACAAGACCACCTGGCTAAAGCCTCTGATCCATTCAATCTATTCAGCAATATTTTCTAACATGTAGACAAACACACACAGAGAGACACACAGGAAAAAAAACACCATTAAGATGGCCATTTTAGATGTCGATAACTGTTCCTGATGTTATTGGTCTCAGTGTCAGCTCCATTACCAGAAAACAGGTTCGGCTCCTTAACAATTTGTGTATTGCTGAAAACATGCCACTCGTGTCCTGTAAAACATAGCCAGCAGAGGACTACTGAGTTTGGAGAGGGTGGCAAAGATGACCATTAAGTGTGTGTCTGCGCATGTGTGTTCATTTGTGTGAGAGGGGTTTCTTCGTTGTGACTGTCAAACTGAAATGTGACAGCATGATTTATGAATGACACCCTTCATAATCCATAATTTCTTCCCCTCGGCTGAACTTCTAGCAGGCTGGGTTTTATTCGCCTGTCTGTTTGATGCCTGCCGCATCGTACCTTGCGATCCTCACTGCCCTTCACACTCCACTTTTTACATTATGTCGTCCTCCTTTTTCTTTTATTCTGCATTTCTATTTCTTTATCTTTTACGTTCATTTTCTGTTTCCAGGATTCGTCTCTCAAACTCCCTGCCATTTTGCTTTCCTCCCTAACAATGGAGACTTGACAATGGAGTTAATAAAAGCCCACACACAAAAAATGACAGTAACTGTGCGATAGTACAAGTGCTGGTTTTATGACAACTTCACAAAAGCAGCAGGTAAATAATGACGACCCTCCAGTTCTTTATTTGAATGATCATACAAGAGTTTGACACTGAAAATGAGCCCACTTCCATAATATGCAGTCATATGGATATTTTTCTGTGCCTTCCCGTGGTTGGGAAACTATTTCTAGGACGACATTTGCATCTTTGAGAGAGAAAAAAAAAGAGCGCAAACAGCCATCATAAGAGACAAACTGTATTCAATGACTTGGGTTTACTGACCTCCCAGTCCTGGCCTGAGGCGATTGTCATAGCCATCCAGAAGGCTGTCTAAGATCTTGGTGAACACTGTAGTGTTATCTTTCTGTTCATCTGTCATGCCGTTCTGCCCAGAGCTGGCAAAGCAAAGAGGAAGATTTAAAGTCACAGCTAGAATCCAAAACCACAGCCAAAACTCTTCACAGAATAACAACCAACTCTGTATAGAATCACACTGTAAAGTAAAGGCAAAAAGCCGTGATTTCAGTTCTGTAGATATAGCAAGTTATTTGAAAGTAAGGGAAGCACACTATGCATCACATTGTAAAAACACAGAAGAAGAAAAAAAACGGGTAAGCACTGACTAATTTCACTGCCAATTTACAATTCATCGTGTGTGACCGTGAGATTTTAAATCGGTATGATGAATAAATAAGTGATTTACTGTCCTGTGGAGAAGACATGTTTGTTAGTTTACGTTATGCTTTTCATCAGGATGTAAAACTGCTTAAAGCGCACATGTGCATGTGGGCACAAATCCGCATGTAGGCACAATGGAAAGAGGAGAGAGTGAGACAGGGAGTGGAAATAGAGAAATCATAATACATTATTTATACTTTAATATGGTATTTTAGACGACAAAGGCCTAGCTGAATGTGCTCTTTGAACAACATGAAACAAAATGCTTAGAGCAATGCCGAAAACATTCACAATCAGTAATTGTAAGAGCAGGGTTTGCATCTCCACGCATTAATATTTCAACACACTCCTAATCAGGGAAACAACTGCTAATTACATGCAGTAGTGTAGCATAAAGGCAGGATATGGGACATCATGAGTGTACGTGTGTGTTTGAGTACCTGAATTGATGCATGCATGCACTGCGCTTGCAGATGTTTGTGCGGAAGCGAGTACAGATAATAATTTAGCACCGTATGACTCTGTCATCTTCTTTCTCATTATCATGCCAGTAGCATTTGGTTGGATTGCATGCAAAATAAACGGTGAGTGTCTGAAAATAAGCTCTGTTAGCTGAACGGCTCCAAGGAGAGGGGGAGGTCATCAAGATTAGTTAGCAGGGACCCGCGACGGGAGAGAAGGAACAAGCAGGAGGGGAGCGCAGCATCTGGAGAAACCTGTGAGCTAGATCTCTAAAGAGAAGACGAGCAAGAGGAAATAAAATGAAGATAGCAGGGCGGGAGGAAATGTGGGAAAGCAAGGCTGCCAGAGGAGTGAATGCCATTTCAACTGTCACCATTTCGAGGGAAGCAGCTCACATTTAAGTCAGCAGGACTGAGGCAGATCTTAACATGAGCCGTATAAATGAGGACGCACCAATTATATCACGCATGGATTTGCATCACAGAGTTAATGCACATCTATCTCTCTGCCTCCAATTTCCTTTGATTCACAATCACCCCCTCCATCCCCCCCATCTCCCGAAAGAAAAGAAAAAAATAAAGTAAAGAACAACAATAAAAAACGGTGATGAGTAATTCTGGTCCACGCCAGCCCCGAAGGTAATGGCTTTGAAACACTCAAATGTAAAACAATAATTAATCTTTCTCGTTAAGTCTGGGAAGCCAATTATGCATAAAAACAGACAACATAAACTGCATCCATGGGATGTCAGCTGAGACGGAAATAAAACACTATCTCCCTTCCCTCTTCCCATCCTTTGGAATATTCCCACTTTCAACATCTTTGTGAGCATTTTGGATTTGCAAAAGCAGAGCAAGGCACCAAAATTATTTTTAGGTTTGCCCAAAGGGTAACAATCCCCTTTCTTATAGTTCACATGCATACAGAATATAAGCCAGGATCTTCAGCTTTTTCTAGTTCACCAGTCATTCAACTGATTTTATTGGGGGAGGTGAAAAAAATTCATCCTTACAAGTTGTTTATCTGTAGAAATAATAAAATTGCGCATTTTCATTAAATTAAAGGGATCTGTATGCAGCACTGTATCATATTCCCACCATAGGAGTGAAAATGATACAATGACTACGTCAATTTTATCCGTACAGATTTTTTAACACATATGGGAAATATATGGTGTGAAAATCCTTGATGTATCTCAAGGATAAGAAAAGAAAATGGAGAGACAAAGGTGGAGTGAAAGAATACACATGTTTAGCAGCCAGGGGCTACTTCCTTCTAAAACACTGTACACCATCTCCATCTACAGGTCATCTGAACAGCAACAGTGCCGTTCACACTCATGCTGCCAATGTCTCTCTCCCTCTCTCTCTCTTTCTATCTGTCCATTTCACTGTATATCTCACTTTCTCTCTATCTCTGACTCTCCTGTCAGCCGGATATCTAATTATAAGGCAATTTCTGTCGTTGGCAACATACTGTAGCAGAGTGCTCAGTCCTCTTGATTACTGTGTCCTACTGAAATCTCCAAAGGTGTGTGTGTGTGAGTGTGTGATTCTGCATTTGACTTCAAAAGGGGGACTGGATTATACAGTAAATCTTTGGGTGATAATTGCTTTGCAGTTTGCAGTGAGGGGACTGTCACTGCAGTGCCTCAGTGCTTTCACATTTTCTCCTAATGTACAGCTCATCAAACCCAGTAAATAAGACCCTCCATTTGCAGCCAGTAAATCGCAAATCCAAGCTGCAGCTGTGATTAATGAGTTAGATCAAATCAATTCACAATGATGACATACAGCAGTGTCGTCTTTGGTTTGGAGGGTTTAAGCTGAAACATAATGGCGTACAGTATGATTTATTTTGTTTTTTTCTTTTTCTTGGTGTATCAACTGAGAAAGCCAAGCTGGACCGTCTCAAGGTATCACTGTTTAAGTCAACTCCCTATGACAGTTCTACTGAATTATTCAACTGTGAGGAAAATCCTGATCCCTTCAGTCTTTAGAGAATTCTCCACAAGAACCACAAAGGGACGAGAGCTCAAATGATCTCATGCAGCTGGAACAGCTGATGAATTGTTCTTTCAGAATTGTTTTATTTGTGTTCATGAATGTTTAAGTGGTTTGCATTTACATTCATCCAAGTGATTGTTTTGAAACATGCAGCACACAAAGGGCTGCTTGGTATTTGAATCATGTGGGAATTAATGCAGTTGCTGTCACATGACAATGAATTTCATTGCTGTCATCTCTAATCCAATTCTCTCATTTCTCTCCTTGTTTGTTTGCTTCTGAGTAGCTGACATTCAACACTTCAATGTTGACACTGAGCAGAAATGTCTGTACATCGACCCTGCGATCCCTGCAGTTGCTGTCAAAAACACATGTGCACTAATCTATTGCAAATATTTCAGTGCAGCACAGAGCATCTATTGCAGACAGGCCAAGAGTAGCACTACAGTAAAGTGGGTAGTGGTTATTTTGGTTCCTCATCTCCTCTCCCTGTGTTGCACTTCTTATTACCTTTGCAATTATAAGTATGCAGGTGTCCTGTGGGGATGCCCCAGTTACAACCACAGTGAATATGCTCTGCAAGATTCCAACCCAATAAACCAAGCACTGGGCAGGAAGATGGAATGTCAGTCTGGCAGGTGATTGACCGTTTCCCACCTTGGCTGGCTTTCAAATTTACAGACATCTCTACAAGCCAGCTGACCATTTGGCTGATAGTAAATCTGCATTAAAAGATACTTGATCTAATTTTAAGAAAAAAATAACTACACTTCACCCATTTGCAGGTCTAGTTCTCATTTTGCCATGCACTATCATGGTTTCTTAAAAATGGCTTGAACAAATTGGCAGTATTTAGACCTTTCAGATTCTGTGGAGGACTTCACATTCAGAACACATAAACAATGTGCAGATGCATTTGTGCTTCCCAGACTTTCATGTCTTTAGAATATTCAATGTGATCCGCAGGCACAAATAAATTTCCATGATAAATTGGAGTTTCTTACCTTTTCCCACCTAGTACACTGTTGGTGACGAGCAAGCAAGCCAAAAGACACAGACAGGCCGCCCTGCTCCGTCCACACATAGTTGCAATATGAGGACCTTCACTGTTGAAGACAGAGAATAGAACATAATTTCAATATCATATACTAGTGATACGCCATTATTTCCAACATATCATCACAGCAAAATGTCAACAAACAAGGTGTGCTTAAAAAGAAACAGCAGACATGCCTAAAGAGGATGATTGTGTTTCTGTAGCTATATGTGCTTTATGTGAGGCTTTTGATCCTGGATCTCAACATCTCTCAGTTTCTGTGACAGCAAATTACTCAAACCAAACTGCCACACGTGCCACTTTGACACACACATTCAACTTTCGATCATTTCACTATATATCACCATTTTAAATCAGGAGTCACATTGATAGAGACATATTCTGCTCCTTAACTCCAAGGAAGACCGATTCTGAAATAACAGCTCAACGCTGCGACGATGACAGAGGGTTGTGTGTAAATAGATTCTAGACGCTCATAACATGCGCATACGGCGTGGCTGCATCTGTAGCGCATAACAATTAAGAAGAAATAACAAGGAAACACACCATCGACCACAGAGTACCCTATGTGAGCTTGTAGCACCTGTGAACAGCCTTTTCTAATTCCCTGCAATGTGAGGCGGCGGTACCGCAATATCAAACTAAATCCCCCCCCTCCCGAAAATAAGAACATTTGCTTCCTCCTTCAACATTCAGCTATGATGTCAGCCAGGTCACCAAGTATGCAAGCAACACCCTGCGCTATTGGACATGCAAATTACAATGCTGATATTCACAGTCCGTTATGGAAAGCATAATCGATGTGTCCACGAGAGGGCCAGTTGCTTAAATAAGAAGAGAAGCGCTAGAATTGTACAAGCGACCACAAAATTCTGCCCCTGAAACACAGATCACGTAAAAGCCAATACCTTTAACACTTGCTTGTGTTTTCAAGGTGTGCTGTGACCGGATGAGAAACGATTGGCATACAATGCTCAGAAGGGGAAAAAAAAGGAAATGAAAATAAAATATAAATCCTTTGGCTGGCAAGGATTTAATAAAGCGAGGATGATGCAGATTAACGAATGGGGGAGAAAATCCTGCACAAGCACACTTTCTAAGTTATTCTAGGGGAATGTCACCCTCTTACCAGCAATGTATGAATATTCCGAAACTGGGTAGATAATTTAGCATGCAACTGGCATCCCTACGAGGCTGGTCTAAATGCATGCATGACGGTCCAATCCGTGCGTGGCGGAGTAATTAAGCAAATGTGCGTTGATTCTATTCTATTCCGAGCGCTGTCCGTGGTTCTGGAACCAGGCAGCATCTACCGGCTCGTGCTTGTCATAAAAAAACCCTTAAACGGTCCTAATTTTGGTGATAAACTCCCCTTACACCCTGATAAAACTCGTCTTCGATTGTAGCGGTCTCCAGCAACAAAATCCATCCGTTCTTAAAAACCGAGTGTTACTCCCCTTTCCCCTCCTTAGCCCGAAAAAAAGGTGAGGAAATGGAGAATATCACTTACAGCAGATGAGCCGGTGTATATTGGACGTCGGCTGAATATATCCCCAAACTTTTGCGAATATCTTTTCGAGCTGGACTGAATGAGGGGGAAAAATCCTCTGTGATCTCAGATCTGACGAATTTTAGCTTGAGGCTGGAGAAGCGGCTGCTGACGATATGCGCAGGTCTCTCTCACTGTTCATTGGTGGTGCTGTAGTGAGTTCAACTCTCAGTCTGTCAGCAACAGAAATGTTCTGCTAAACTAACAATTCTGCTCTCTTTACGTAAGTGTTTTAGTTTATCGATCGTGCCTTTAAATACGAGGCAGGCAAACAGAGAGGACTATGCCAACCACAGTCTATTTCATTTCAGAATAGGCTGTACCGACGTAATATTAAGAGAAACCCGCCCATTTTATATGCAGCACAATTTAACTTCCACTGCTGTCGCTCTAATCTCTTTTCAGTGGCTGCTAAATAAAAATCCCCTTACATTTTCAACTGGGTTTCCTTGTTTTCTCCCCCATCGCGCGTTATCCGTCTGTCTCCCTGACTCCTACGTGATGATTCTCAAAGACCTCGAATTCGCCGTCATTTCATTTATATAAAGACCCTTTCCCAACCAAGACAGTTAATGCATCCTTCGGACAAAATTACCAGTTATAAAAACCAACAATAAGTACTTACGATGAAGCGATAAATTATTTAAACCGAATGGGTGAGGATACGCGCGCACAAGCTGGGAAAAGACACCTTCAGAATAATAAATAAAAAAAATACTGACCCCTCACCAGATTGCCACCACTGATGAGATGAACCTTTATCTGCAATAAAATCCTCCTCGAATCACTCACCGTCTCTTAAAAGCCCACGTTTCGCATTGAGACAACAGCGCTGTGTCTCTGTTTACAGCCAAATATTCTGCTGCTACAGCCGCGCCACTCCAGACTGAGCACAGAACGGCGAGGAGCGCTGAGCTGCGTGCATCTGCAAGGGAGGAAAAAAAGGGGCTTATGATACGCGGCGTATATTTCTGTAGTCATCTGCGTATTCAAGTTAAACTACAAATCAGAGGACATTTTAATCACCAAGGACTGTAGCAGAAGGCAGGCGCGGACAAGAAGGGCATTCTTATGGGGCAGTTTACATCATATCAGTGTAATTTATGCCTTCCATAAATCCCGACAGTTGACAGAATGCTTTTGACAGTGGAACAACTCATTTTTTTTCGCCCTCAGTTTTGACTAGGGGTTTATTTTCATCACAGCAGAGCAGGCAGAGTGAGCTGGCAGTGTAGCCACGTCAGTCTGGTCTGCAGTGCAACGTTTCCTCTGAGAGCGTGTGTGTTGCCTCCTCACGCGTGGTTAAAGTAATGCATGTGCGTGATTAGTTATGAGGGACGTCACGAGCTTATATGCCCTGTATTCTCTGGAATCAAGAGCACTGTCCCTATCTATCTATCTATCTATCTATCTATCTATCTATCTATCTATCTATCTATCTATCTATCTATCTATCTATCTA
>JBBBVU010000016.1:16489020-16511301 GCA_037177055.1 Atherinosoma microstoma
AAATGAGCCAAGGCCACTGAGTTTGAGTTTGAAAAAATAACTGACTATATAAATTTTCTTTTGATAAAAAATGAAAATGGGTCCCACAGACCCGAACACCATACAAGGGTTAAACAAAGCTTCTTTACTTTTTTGTGAATGCTCATTATGCCATATATGGTAATAATATGAGCTTGCAGGGCCTTTTCTCAACTGTAACATAAGAAGCCTACATTGAACATTGAAGCCTTGGGCCACTAACAACAGAACAGTGCAGGTTTTTCTCCTACTGCCTCTTGCTGAGTGTCATAACCAGCCGATACTGTAGGCAGGCCTACTAAAATGGAGCCATTTGTAAAGAAGGTAAAAAAAGACAGGTCACAGGACAGCGTTTCCGAAAATCTTTTAAGCGCCAAGTTTCCTTAAGTTGCATTTTGTTCAATCATTTTCTCTTATATTGCAACAAGGGCTTGTGTTTGTGAATTTGTTGATGTGGTTTGCTCTTCAGGGCCACCGTACTATAGCTCACACAAAGCTAATTTCCTCACAGCTACTCTGGAACTGCATCCGGCTACCAACTTTTTTTAAGCAAAGCCTGAACCATGAAAGTATTAAAAAACCAAAGGCAGATCAAACCTTTGAAACGTGTTCAACAGAACTTTGAAAATGACACATAACCAAACTTGGAACAGTGTCATTTCAACTTTTCCTACTCTTAGTTGATGAGGCGACTCAGCTTTCTTCATTAAGCGGTAGCAGTGAGCTCTCACAGTGAGTTCATTTGATTTATTTTTTCCTGTGACTTTCATTAAAAACACAAACATAAAACAGTGACATATCTAGCATTACACTTTCTAACATGTCAGGAAAGATGACAGTCACAGGTACTGAATGATACGCTGTAGTAATGACAGGTTGGTATCACAGAGTCTTCCATATATTTTAAAAACTCTGCCAGTGGAGTGAAATGGTCACTGTGTACATTACAGCCTGGTGGGTGAGCAACTCACATCCTCAAATACTATCAAAGGGGCTAGTGGCAACATAAATAACCGTTAGGACTTTCACCCAGGATAAAGGGGCTGGTATCCAATATTTGTGTATGTGTCTGTGTTGTTTCTTCTGGAGTGGTTCTGTTGTAGGTTTAAGTAAATTATTCATATGACTGATAGAGTAGGGGATCTAACTCCCTATCTAATCGGATCTCTAATTGCATGTATTTTTTACAGCTTGTAATGGGCAGTTAATCAGAGGATAACTGAAGCATGTAAAGTACTGGAAAAAACAGGCATAGTAATGTCTTTAATGCTAATAATAAAACCCCATGATGTGAGTGTGTTTGTAGAATCCCAGTAATGAGATTCACATAAGCTCACAAACACATAAGCACATGCTGGGTTGCCTGTTTCCAACACCCTGATTATTATCATAAATGTCGCCACGTCTTTTACCTCCCAGAGCTTGTCTGCTTTCTCCAGTTTATGACATTTTGCATAAAAACGCTCATCACTTGAATAATTTGTAAATGCTCTTTTGATTTCACTTTTAATTAACCATATCTGCACCTGCTATTTCTATCAACTCTAACTCTGGATTGAGAAAGAGGGGAAATGTTTCACAATTTAATTAGGTTTTTCCTTGGACATGGTCTATAAAACTGGAGTTGTGGGGTGCACCACGTTTTGCCTAAATCAGATACTTTTGATTACACTTGGTTAGACAAGAGATTTACATCTATTTATCTCTCCTCACACATCTATTAATTTCTCTTCATAAAACCCCCAATCTATACATACAGTGCAGGCGTATTATTAAATTATAGTCTTCAAATTCATTACAACATTCAGCTGGAGGCTTGTTACACTGTCTATGTAAGTGATTCAATTAACTGACAAAGAAACGTGATCGTCTAATATTTTTGAGCTTTAGTTTCAGAATAAATGTATAAAAAGCGAAACAACAAGGAGCAGATTAATTAAGGCATCTACTGCAGTGCTGTGCAAAACATGCCAACCACAGTAACAAATCTGAATGTTGTGTAAATTAGAGTGTCTGGTTAAGCTGTAAAAAACACAAGTAAGTCAACAATATAGGCTTATGAGTAATTTGTTGGAGAGAGTACAAACCTGTCACCTTTCACTTGTCAGCGTGGGAGACCCAGCTGTTGCTACCGTGCCGTCTTCTCCACAAGCTCCAACTGACCTCTTGCAATAAGAAAAACTTGGTTGCTATGGTATCAAGATGATTTTAATGATTTGCTTGGAGGTGTTACTATGTAGAGACTTTATTGAAACCACTTTAATACTGACAATGAGGCCATCCTATCTCCATGATTATAACAGGAATAGATTATTTGACTTGCCAGAGGTGATTAAAATATTGTTCTGTTTTTAAATGGAGCCCAGGGGTGGTGCATGTTGCTTTCCATTGTGCATAGGCATTGCACCTTTGCATTTCAATACATATCTGCCAAGATGTTGTCTTTATTTCTCAGTCATAGCACAGCACCCACATTAATACAGATGCCCTGCTAGAACTACAAAATGTGACTCTAAAACAGAGGATCTCGATCATTCATCAGGTTTGAATTTTAAATACATGTAACAAGATATATTATGGAGATTTTAGATTATATGTATACAGTATACACAAACCTAATTAAAAATACAGTGCAGTGTGAGTAAAGCTGAACACATTCCAATGTTCAGTAACTTGTAGAACCATCTTTACAAGCATGAACTTAAAGTGAGTGTTTTCTGCAGGATGTTACTCTTGGTTGTGGAAAAATGTTGCCCCACTTTATTTCATTGCCTTGCTTTGGTAAATTGGGGTTTGCAGACAATCATTAACTCATGAACAGTTCTATTAAAGTTATACCAAAGATCGGGACTCAGACTAAAGTTGCACTTAAAGCCTCTTTCAGACTTGCATTGCGGAATATGTGCGGTAAAGTCCATCCGCTCTTTAACCGGAGTTGTCTTTTTAAACATATCGCTTCCTCACGGACTTTTAACGTCGTGGCTACGTTCACACATGGGGAAATGTTCAAGATAAGTCGGTTGTCGAGACATGGTAGGACATCTTTGTGTTGCGACTTGTCTGGAACATTTCCTTTGCGTTCAGGCAAAACGACGTACCGCAACATTTCCGCTCTTATGACATGGGGCTAGCCGGTAAATGTCCACTACAGCTCCGAGGTGAAAGAGCGGAACGTTTGTCTGAATGCAACCGGTATAAAAGACAAAGTCTGCAACATTACTGCTTTTCAGAGCAAGTCTAAAAGGGGCTCAAGTCACATTTCCAGTGACTTGAGAATCAACTTGGACTCGCCATTTGAGACCTGTGAACAATCTATTATTTTGAAAGGTTTTTTTCTTCAAGCTCTTCTCTTTGTCCAATCTCCTGTCTGCTGTCTTTGATGTGTGCTGTCATTTCCCCAGATGTAACACTGACGTAACCTCACACAAACACAGACGCACGTGCAATCAATCAATACAATGGCAGCACCGGTGAACGCTTATGTTGCTGCAGCACCATTGTAACTTTTGGGTATTAAGTTAACTTAATACTTAATAACTTAACTTAATAAAAGGGAGGAGGAAGACGATGGTGAGGACACCGCCTGCAAGAATCCAGAGAGGCCAACAGTAGATCTCTATCACATCTTTATGGAATTATGATTTCAGACATGTATGAGGACTTTCCTCGTGACTCCACCGTTGTCTTTCTAAAATCTTTCGTGTTGCCAATGTCATAAAGAAAGGTCCCATTTACAAAGAAGTATTTAAAAAGTCTTGCAACTCAAAGTACAAATCTTGCTGTGACATCATCACATGCATGCACTGTCATGTTGAATATGTAGGTTTGGAAAAGCTGAGTGACTGCAAATAAGGAAATAACACGTCTGTTTGAGTTGAGAAATATCATCTCCCTACATAAATAATTGTGTATTGATTCAGCTTCTAAATCTCTGGAATTGCGTTAATATGGACAACCCATGTCTGACGGCTGCTTCAGGTGGGAGGAGACAGGTAGAAACTCAGGGTTACTTTATGGCGAACCTGCTAGCGAGTAGTCACCGTGGTAACAGACTCAGGATAAGACTTACCACACTTTCTGGAACAGAAAACCCAGTTTCCCCCAACTCAGGGTTAACATACTTTCAACATAACCTGTTTTCTGGAACAGGCCCCAGGTCTTGTGTCTGCAAAACAAACCTAAGTCATCACCTCTCCATCATGATACACATGGTATGATGTGTTTGTGCTGATTTTATATTATATTTTCACCAAATTTGGCACTATGCACTATGGTCAAGGGTTTTAATGTGTGTTTCTGCCCAAAGCACATTGAAAGAGGACTTTTAGTCTTTTTCAGATTGTTAGGGGAAAAAAACTCCAGATGAACGACAGACACTCAGATCAGTGAGAAGGCAAAAAGCTTTTTTTTACTTGCAAGGAGTTCACTCAGCCAGGACACACAAGTTGAACTGAGGTTTCAGTTAATACAATGCCTTCCTATACACTCCCCTTCCATGATTACTTCAAAGTATACAATCCCCCTTTGTGACCATGTTATCTTCAGTATACAATCCCCCTCGGTGACCATGTGTTGGACCCCTAGGGTGAGGTGACCAGACCAGCAGGAAGGCCATAATGTCCCTATCAGCTGCCCTTAGGACAGTAAACTTCCACAAACAGTTCTGGTCTGAAGTCATTCAAGGGTCACAATATCATAAATACAAGATTTTTCCATCACAGACCCAGCTTTGCAAGCCTAACCTGCATGCAGGGGTTGCTTTGAGCAGAGGCTTTCATCTGGAAACCATTCAAAGCAAGATATACTTTTCTAATACCTCTTTCTAACTGTACAGTTTTCAAATTAGCAGGCCTGCAGGGTATAATATGAAGCTCTTGTGTTTTTTTAGGTTTCCCTCAGCATCGATGGTCTGACTTTGGGTTGAACTTCCTTGGTATCCATCCTGGGAAGATTGGCAACTCTCTTTAATGTTTTCCACTTGTAAATAATATTTCTTTCTTTAAAATGATGGACTGCTAATTGTTTGGATATGATCTCAGAATCCTTCCCACATTGATAGGCAGCTAAAGTTCCTTCTCTACAGCCCTTTCCAATGAGATTTACAAAATTAAAGACTTTGTGAATCTGTTAAACCAGTGGTATTCAGTCATTCACATAGGGCAGTTCGTCATTAAAATTCATCATAATTTACTCAGACATGCTCGAAAGTACACATAGTCCATTTTTTGATAACAATATGCCATATCACCATAACAATTCATTAGTGTGCCAAGTGTAGTTGTGTGAAATGTGGAAAGAAGCAGCTGAACAAGCCGTGTTATACTTGTTAGGTTTTAATTAATCAGCAGTAATAACATATTGGTTTTCAACTGCAGGGAAACATGATATCAATTTCACCTTAAGACACCATCTCCACACTTCACTTCGCTTTCTAATAAGAGGAGCTGTGCCACCAAAAAATGTTCTCGTTTTTTCAACATAGCGCTTTTTTTTTTTTTTTCTAAAAGTCGACTAATGTTTGGATGAGCATTATGTCATGGTGAGACATGGTGTTGTTTACAGCGTGTTTACAGTGTTAAAATAACTGCATGGCCCCTTTAAGAACGGTCGAGCTAGAGAGGAGGAGAGAGAGACACACAGCACATCAGCTGGTTTGACAGACAGAGCGGTAGGGAGGAGATGTCAGAGTGCAAGGCCAGTTCATACATCTGCATCAGGTCGGTTATGGATCAACCGCCGCAGGCTCTGCATAGGTCGCACAGGCTCGACCCTCACCTCCTCGGACCTGACGCATCCCGGCTACGCGAACACAGTTATGCAACTATAATGCTGATTTGCTGCGTAAAATCCAGGGAGAAGCCAAAACAGGACTCGTGAAAAAGTAGCTACTTATAGCATCCCATAAAAACTGATCACTAGGCTACATATTATTTTTATTTAGTAAACTTGGTTTGTTGAACCATTGAAAAAACTCTGCCCAGTGGAGTTTCCCAGCTGGTACCAGCCCTACTGCTACCTGCAGAATCAGAAAAGAAACGGCAACAGCTTTTACCCTACGTGCGAGTTTAATCACACACTCCATCTGCGTCAGCTACACGGGCCCGACCTTATGCAGACATTGCACGAGTATAAACCAAGCTTTAGCTGTGAGTTAGCTCTGAGAAACTGTCTGTTTAGCAATGAATGTTTTGCTACAAGCTTGTAGCAATAAATAGCACATAGCTCTTCTAGCTCCAGCAGAGTCCCATGTCTGCTTCACCACTGCTGGGTAAAGAGAAGGAAGCCAAGCCTGATGCTGGCTGCTGCCTCACCCAGGAGTAATTACCTCACCTCCCTCTCCCGACCTTGGTTTGTAGGAGGAAGCAGGAAAGTTTAACAGCTGTTATTGTCAGAGGTTTCATCAATAGTGGAGATAACAGAGCATCACTGTTACTAAACCCTCACAGAAATGTTGCACTTTAGGAGCAAAAAGACCAGATGGAGTGACGAGGAAAATAACTGGTTTTGTTGTAGCTGTATGAGCGTTGTGTTTAGCTCCCTTGGCATAGCAGTCGCCATGTAAACCCGGCCAGACCATAAGCCACACCACAACATAATAAGCCACAACACTCCACAATGAGCCTCAACACTACCCAATAAGCCACAATACAACACAAAAAGCCACAACACAACACAATAAGCCACGACACTCCACGATAAGCCACAACACAACACAAGAAGCCAAAACACTCCCAAATTAACCAAAACACTCCACAATAAGCCACAACACAAGAAGCCACAACGGAAGTTACACTGCTTTTTGTAAACATCGCACGAACAGTGTTGTCTGATCAGGCGGATATCCGCACAATTGGGCTTCTTTTGAAAAAAATAATACCATAGTGGAATTTGTGTTTGGGCTGGAAACTGTCAGTTTTGGCAAACCTAAGCACGAAGTGGGCAACAGTTGTGCTGCAGTTACGAAGGTTACGCTGCAGGAGCAAATAGAGGTGATTTAAAAGAAGAAAAAAATGCTGTGAAATTTCTGTTGTGTTATGGTGTTTACATGGACATTTTTTGTCTCTTTAATGCGGAATTAACTTTTATTGTGAATTAAAGGGGAATTAAAACTCTCATGTATACATGGCCAATGTAATATGCTGAGTCTTGTTATTTATCCGAGTTTGTATATTTCAAATTTTGATACCAAGTAAGGACCAGACAATTCTTGTGTCTTATTATGTGAAAGCTTAGAGCTCAAGGATAGTAATTTCTTCTTCACATGACTGTGTCTTCATTCTAAGAGTGTGTAAAGCACTAGAGTGTATCGAAGGAGGTCGTTTGTCACTGATTCTGTAGTTATTTTTACTTGACCCTGTGTCCCAGTCTAATCAGAACATGATGTTCCGTATCAAATTAACCAGGAAATATATTTTCATGAAATGAATAAGGTCTGCATTTACCCTATGAATGAGCAGACTAAGCTCAATTACACAGGAGAGTCGCTGGGGTTTAGTGTAGATCAGTGTTCATTTTTGCAATTTCTTTGCTAATGGCTAGATTCAGAAGTGGTTAAGGATATTGGTTTCTTTTTAAGTTCAAGTTTCTTTAAATGTCACATACACACAATGCGGGGATAATGGCAGTGAAATGTTTCCCCTTTGTGCAGAGTAACAACAAAAAAATAATTTCCATACAGATAACAACAGCAGCAACAGCCAAATGATAACTGTAAGGAGAGAGAAAGGAAAAGAAAAACTTGTTGTAAATGGTGCTACAGCGCAACCAGTGTTGGGATGTAAGTACAGAGTAGTAGTGTAATAATAAATAGGCACATACTGTAAGTGCTGTAATGTGCTAATGGATATAATGATGAATAATATAATATAACACGGATAGCAGGCTACAGTTTGGTTGTAAGGTGTTCTAGCTAGTGTCTGCAGTGGTTCGAGGGTGGAGCCCCAGATGAACATCTTCATTTAGCATATCTAGTGGAATCATCCACATCTGATTACATTCAGGTGAGTGAGTGGTTTACTGTGGGGTGGTTTTTGGTAAGTTTTTATTTTGCTTGTGATATTCATAATTTTTGGGCCTGCTCCACAAGCCTAGCTGAATTTTATCCTGGGTTTTAGTTATTTTAATTATTTTTATAAATTTTTGTTTTTATTGAAAATATTCATAATATTCATATTCTAAACAGAACTTGTCTTGTTTGTGTGTGTCAATGACTAAAAAATATGGACGAACCTTAAAACCCGTAGGTTTCTGAAGAGCTGAAAAGAGGCTCATTGGGAGGTTCCTACCTTCGCCATCTTGGCACCATCACAAGTCTCGTGACTCCCAGAAAACCCAAAAATGGGTGAAGAGGAGGTGCTGAGAGGGGGGATGTGAGTGTGGGGAGGGATGATTCAAATCAAATCAAATCAAACTTTATTTATATAGCATCTTTCATACATTGCACATCACAAAGTGCTCCACATCATATAAACAACAATTTAAAAAACAAAAACATCAAAATCGATAGCACATACCTGATCATACTCTTTTTCACTTTTCACACATTTATCATCACACACACACATATGTACGTTCACACACACCCAGCGCAAACACATGACGCCCCCCTTGCTTAAAATAAAAATCTGCCTAGATTGACACCCATCAAACTCTGAGCCGCCTGAAGCTATGAGCTAACAAAGCTAACCCAGAGCTAATGGGAGCTAACCAGCTAATGGAGGTAGGCGGGTTAAAGCTAAGGCGCGCTGTTAGCCGGCTAAAAACAGCGGTGTGCTACTCTATGCCTCGTTTTTCTGGATATCTGGCATCTGCCAATCAAAAGGACACGCCCCTAATTATGAAGAATTTTAAGATTAAATAACATCTAAACCGATGAGTTAGAATTTTTTTCACTCCTACCACAGTTGTCACGAACCAGCCTGTAAACATGTTTAATTCTGGTGTGAAGTTGGCCTTTTTAACATGGGAATCAAATGGGAATGGGAATTTAACATGGGGATCTGCTCTGTTTTGCAGCCAGCACCTAGCGGGCAAGGGGGGAACTGCAATTTTTGGAATTTCTGCATAGGCTTCACGTTTCTAAGCCCGAGGTTGCTGCTCAATGTGTGTGTAAAAATGAACCTAAGTGCCTTAAAGGGACAGTGTGTAACTAATTTGGCTTTTAATTTGGCTTTATTTGCAAAAATAAAGTATCACTTTCATAAATACAAATTTTATCTTAGTCTAATCACAATCACATGTAAATGAAAGTGTTCTTGTAGCTTAGAATGAGTTATTTAAAAAAACATAGTGTACATAGTGTACACAACTGAAAGCTGTCATGTTGCATCGCCAACTTTGAATCCAGTAGTTGAAATGGGACAAACCATGTGTTTTAGCAGTGAATCCCTGTGTGTTTCCGGGGGAGGAGAAACATGTAGCTGACCGTGGACCGTTCAACTTGCCGTTTTCCATTGAAATGGAGAACCATCCATACTTTGCCCCACGAGGGGGAGGAAAAATAACCAAGAAAAGAAAAAGGATTAATAACCTGGAGAAAACGAGAGTTTACATGGGTGTAGCGTTTACCAGATGGAGACAATTCATCAGGGAGAGGGATGTGAAAACTGACGCAGAGGTTGCAACTTTCTGCTGGACAGGCAAGTTTATTCAGTCTAACAGTGAAGTTTATTTTGTCGTAAACAGGGCAGGATAGTCCAGGAACTACTTTATCCTCCCATTTGGTCGGATCATTTACTGTTACTTGCTATATAAAAATGTCAGAGAAGGCTAATTTGTTAGCCTACAGAGGAAAAGCTCTGTTGCTACGTAACAGCACAAGATTTTCCTGTTGCAGCGTTGACAGGTTCACTAACCCTGCTTTCACTGCCTCTACTTCTCCCTCCTCGTCTTCCTCTCCCTCTCCCTCTCACTACATCTGATCATCTCTGAGTTTACAGGTCACAAAAAACGACTTCACACGATGACTATTAGCAGTAACTTGGTACCAAATACATGGAGGGCATGCTTTTAACTTAATGGCATCAATAAGGGAACAGAATTATAACGTTATGTACCTCATCACCTGACGGGACACTCCAACTATGCAAGATGTTGACGTTTTCACATTTACGACTCTCCACGGCTTCAGTAGTGGTAGTAATGCGGTTACAGGGCGAGGTGCCAAAAAAACTGTGGTGGGCACCGCAATGCTTTCAGTGTCACAAGAAATCCTTCTTGGCTGTGAGGGAAAGCTACATTTGTTCATTCACAGAATTGGGCCAATGTTTGTACTGACACTGGCACTTCACTGAACACTGCTGGATGATAAGGGCCAGTACAACGGGGGATTTGCGACCAGGCTTTTGCTGAAGGGAGGATCTGTACTAGGGGTGTCCTCGACTAAGAATTTTCATAGTAAAATCTGATTCGTCAGATTTTGCCTTTCGTCAAATTCAAATGTCAAGAATATAAAGTAGAATCCCAATGGCATAACCTTGCCTGAATAAATAAAGTAATTACACAATAAACAAAAAAAGGCTACAATAATGAAATAAAAATCTTAACCAAGTAAAAGGACAAGTAAAAGTTAGAAAGTGCACAGCAATAAAAAAAAGGTTGCCTATTGTATTGCGCTACTGAGACACACGGCACAGTCTCCAAGTAAAGTTTATAATGTCCCAAAATAAGATTAGATCTGACCAAAACATTAAATAAAACCCTGCCATACAGAAAGGGCCATGTTGCACCTGTTGCCACTCTGGAAGCTGTGTGCCAGGAAAACCACCTCGTTCCCGTTGGACGGGATAAGTGTGCTCCTCCGCTTTGTTTACAATAAAGCTGGCAGCCTTGGAAAATACAGTATCCTCTTGGATGGCGTGGAGTGGAGAGTCCTGCAACGGGTCAATAACGCAAAAATGCTGTTTTGCAGGTAAAAATTACATTGATTAAATTTCAGAGTAGGGGCGAGTATATTTATGCAGTGTGGGTGGGTTGCGAGTGAAAATATGATTTTTATTATTTTATTTTTCCTTCCTCAGTCATGTGGACATCAGTGTTTTTAATAATCAGGTACCGGGGTTATCTTTACTGTGAAGCCCTGCAGACCATGTTTGTCATCCTTGCACGCTGGAACACACAGCGCACTGCTAGCGCACAGTTGTGGTTGTGGTCCAGGAGCAGAGAACACCTGAAACCAGTGACAGTGAATAACTTAATGTTCATGCACAGCCATGTCTGAATCAAATAAAAACCCCAAACAGCAAAATTATGGACTCAGAGGCAAGTTTAAGAGAATGTTGTGCAAATTCTGCACAAAAAAAGAAAAAACGAAACCCAAAAGAAAAAAAATGTGCTTTCCTTTCCTTTCCTTTTTTCATTGTAAATGAAAACAAAGACAAAATAATCTAACATTAAATAATATAATAAAGAAAATAATGCAATGAAGGGGGACAGGGTTTTAGACTACTTAAAACGTTAACGAGTCGGTCGCAGGTTGCATGTCACCATGTAGATTGAGTTGGGTCCAGGAGATGAACATGGTACCGGGTCGGTTTGGTAATTATCCTAACGGGTTCTAGTGGTGTGGGTTTATAAAATTGGACCCGTGCAGGACTCCGATATAACATGTCCACTTCAGATATCTCTCCTCATTTTTCTGCCACCATTCCAGCAGACCTCTGCTACATTTGGTGAAGTCTTTTAAATAAGCCTTCATCTCACCCTTCTCATCTGCCTGTTCCTCCTCCTCTTCATCGCCAGCAGCATTGGCATCAATGTGTTATTTGAAGAACAAAGAAATTCTAGGCCTAAGTAAAATAAGATGTTCAGCACCATGCTATTGCCAGAATGGTAAGATCATGATCTGTTTTTTTTTTTCTTCTTGTAACCGCATTTTGCGAGGATTCGACTACGAGTCTGGCAGTCGAATCACAGTTCTCCGAATCGAATCAACAGATCGTCGACAATTTGGGGTCACCCCTAATTGGTACCATAATCAAGGACGGCTATTACGATCCTGGGCCACAAGCTATGACTAAAACCGTTGTTGGGCTGTTGTCTGTTTTGTTTCGATACGTTAGTGTGTGAGCAATAGTCAAACTAGCAAATAACAACTAGTGTGTGCAAATAGCATCATTACCTCATTTATTTCTTGGCAGCAGACATTTTCCACCTCTGTTGGCATTGTGGTATATTTAACAGGGACAGTACAAATATATGAGGCGACTGTAAGTTGGCAAATAACGTTACATCGGACTGTAGCTGGTAAGCAGTGTTTACCAAACAGATACATTCTGTTGCATTCATTGCTGCAGGTTACAGAGTTCAGACTCATTTTCAGGGTCTGATTCGGGCTTGAACATGTACGGCTGTATGATTTGTGTTGACAATTTTTACTGAGTATTTATTTTACTGCTGGTGTTTTTATGATGGCGAAAACAGTTGACGTTATCACTACCGACAACTACTCCCTGCAGCTGGCCAATCAAAGGCAGCCTGCATCATGGGAGAGGCGGGGCTTAGGGCAGAAGAGTCTCATTCTACTACTTCCTGGCCGAGGCATCTGTGGGCACACGAGGAGAATCGATCTGAAATAAATAAAAAGGTTTGTGAAAAGTGTTTGATCAATTCCTGCCCTTGTTGACTCGTATATAAGAATAAATTAGCATGAAATTAGAATAATAGGGTCCCTTTAAGAAATGAAGAGTTAAAATGAAATATTTTTTCATTATCACTCAAAGCACTTTCTCCATGTTCAAAATGAATGAAACAAATAACAGTCCCTCCAGCTGCTTTGTGCCTCTTCAAACCTATTTTACATTTTGCACAATGGCATATTACATATTGTCATATCACTTAAAGTTGATAATTTTCTACTCGAGTTGAGTTAAGGCCCACAAAAGCCTTACTCAAACTGAGCCCTCAAAAGAACTGGTGTCCTGTATATTTCCATATATTCAACAGCTGAAATGTGATACGCATGGTGATAGTTCTATTCTGGAGACTTCACATCAAGTGACACCTCCTAAGCATTGTTTCATGTACTGTACTGCCACTAGGCAGCAAATGGAATTGGAGATCTTTGTGCATGACACCACATTACATCCTTCAGGGGAACAGGGGATGGAACAAAATGAAATGAGATTCAGCTGGCACATACACACAAAACACTGCTGCTAGTGTGTCCAAGGCTCCGCCGTAGAGTGAGAGACAGAAAGAGCCTGAGACTGTTTCCTATCTGTGTGACACTCATCGTTCAAGGATTATTGGCTTGATTGTCGTTTCTTCTTGGGAAGCAACTTGGCATGTCAAACAAGAGAAAGCTGGAGTTACACTTGTTTACCTCTGTCATCCATTCATCATTCACCTAAATCAAATAATGGCCCCCTCCTTCTGTTTATTATACTGTATCTCATTCCCACTGGTTCTTTCTATCCACTTCCCAGTTTACTCCTGACTTTCTTCTCTCCTCTCCATCGTTCCATGTTTTAAGTCACTTTCCTCTTTCTCTGCTCTCTCCCTTCATCCCTTATTCCCTGCCTCATTTTGTCTATCTTCTCTACCAGGTTGACAGTGTGGAAAGTTGATGAATCAGACTGCATGTCACAGTCTGGCATTTGAGTGAATCTGATGTGGTTAATATGGTGCCTGCTGACAGTGCTGTGGAAATCATTCACAGTGGAAAGCACTGAAACACACCTACGTTTTTACCCAACTTTGCTCACACTCATCGCTGCAGGCATGTCTGTGTAGGTGGAGCATGTGCATGTGCGTGTGTATAGGAGTATTAACAATTTTATCAGCAGTCAAAGGTTAACAGATTAAGATGCCTTTCCATCCACCTACACCATGCATTTTTGCTCCAACAGCTCGTCTTTTCAAAGTTCACATTACCTTAAATATAAAAGCCAAACAATTTGACGGGAGGAATGGGCTTGTTGCACAACTCCGCTACTTCCTGAACTTAATACAGCTCCTTTGTTTCCTGTCTCTCATTACTGGACAACCTGATTAATCCAGGTGTGCCTGGCCATTGTCATAGTGGTTGTGCAACAAGCCCATTGAGGAGGTATGCACATCCACCTAACCCTAACCGATTGTTCTCTAAAATACCTTAAAAGTGCTAAATATAAGATTAACTCAAAATTGTTTAAAAAAAGTCTAAACATAACTATAAAACTTTAATATAACTGGAAAAAGCAGTTATTTTGTGGTGTCTGTGTAGCCTACTGTGTTGCACAAATCTACAAAAGTTATCATGTTAAGCAGCTAGTATTAACATAATAATACTTTGCTCCAAATATGATGGGATATTAGCTAGGTCTGCATTTGCCACCAAAAAGATTGGAAGTGCTCATTAAAAAAAAACATTAAAAAAAAGTGACTCATGCATCTTTCTGCTGGCTGGTTTGAAGCAAATAACTTGAGCTGCACAGTGTCACTAGAGGGTGCCTGTCCAGATTGCTAGTTGTTTTGATTTAGAAGATTTCACGATAGCTATGTGAGTTTATTTGCCAGATCAGACCAGAAGCAGTTGATAAGTCTTGACATTAAAATTTTGGCCAGGTCAGATTTAACAAGGCTGTTTCCATCTTCATTGGGAAAATGCTGATAAAAGGTTGATTCAAGCTATACTGAAATGAGAACATTGGAGAGTAGGTTACTGGAACTGGGTTTGCTATTGGTTTGCTTTCTTACTACCAAGTACCAACATTCTGGTGTGGATTTTGCTCAGTTGCACCCTATGGCACATAATAATGTATCCATATGTTGGTACGTTTTCTGAAAATGGCAGGTTTAATGTGATTATAAACTCAGTCCATCTATGTTTTCAATTCTAAGAGTAACAATGTTAACTAGTGTTATTTACCTCTAATCCAAACTAATTTGCAAATTTTAGAACCAAAAAAGCACGTTTAGCCTATTATTGTAAAGCCCCTACATTTTGCACTGTAAATACCAGGTATAACATGCTCAGGTGTGAAAATGTGTTGATCATTAATCCGCTTGACTCCTCCTCTATGTCTATTACATGACATCAATCCTGAATGTTCTAAACCAAATATAGAGCATACTGTTCTGAATAAAAAGAAAGAATAAAACTTGGTGAACTTGGTAGCTATATTTTGTTTGGTTGTTTCAGAGTGGTTCAGTTTGCCATGTTTATTTTTGTTAATGAATGTATAAATAAAGATAACCCTTCTTTTTGCATATATTTTTACACATTGCACCTTTAAAACTTAAACAGTTGTTTAGAGGCTTGTTTTAGATTTCTTTATATAAATGCAAGGATTTGAAGTTTCATTCAAACATGTGACTGCTATTAAATTCAAATTCCAACTACAATATACAATACATGAGGCAAATAGCTGTAAATAAAAAAAAGAAGATAAATTTAGCAAAATCATGGTTACTCACATAAAATGATTCTACTCTCAAAGATTTAAAAACATAAAGATCAAATGTAATACAATTACACTGAGGATTGATTTAGGAAATCATGAAGCTTTATTGATTGGCATTATAAAGCTTTGATTGCCTAGCTCATTTGAAATAATGTGTGATTATAATTTGTTCACGGTTGCTGCTGAGTTGTTTTTCTCAATTTATAGTATTTGTATGAAAATGTGTTCTGTGATCGCACACACATTTGTGCGTGTGTTAGCATCTTTGTGCACCCCCACATACAAACCTGCCAAGATTCTTCTCCATGTTGATTTTTGTGAGCTTATTACAGTGTGTGTTGTTCAAACTGATTTTCTCCATGCATGTGTAAAAACATATGGTGAGTCAGTGTGTAGGAGTTGTGTGCTGCTGTGTCTGCGGGGGTGAGGGAGAGCTAGTGAATAGGTGGCTATGGAGAGGAGAGAGGATTCAGGTTATGCACCAATAGATGGCACTCTACCCTTTTGTGATTGGCTACAGTGACCCAGACCAAAACAGGTCTGGAAGTAAATGTTTGTATCCAAACTGAACAGGAAGTTGATGAAATTCACTTTCTTAGCCTCCCTGATCATTTTATTTTTCCTGCTTACCAGCTACTTTGTAGTGCAATGCAGACTGGAAGCTGAGTGAGAGGAGGGTGTCATGGAGATGGCGTTTCCACCTCTCTACATGAATAAAAGGAGACTAAGGGTTGGAAGCTTTTCTCTGGGGGTAAATGCACAACTTTATGCTATTTAAATATAACAAATAAACACATTTCTAGCTATCTACTATGGATGATTGTTGATATTTATATATCTGTGTAATAATACTCAAATGCCACAAGTTGCAGTTTACTGGAAGGTAAGCCGCTCATGGAATAAAGCATGCTGATAGTGAATTACATAAACGTATGAGTCACTCACTAAACCATCATTTTTGCATTCTCTCATAACCTCTCATATCAGATCATTACTATGGTCGGTGGCAGTGGAAAAGGAGGCACATTTAGAGTACAGTAATATTCATCTGTAAGGTCAGAATCTGCAGCTTGTACATCATCACTGAAGACAGAAAAAATGTGACAAATTAAACCAGTTAATTTTAATATGATCTTCTTGACATTGCTATCTATGCAGAAAAAAAAATATTTAGGCATCTGTTAGGACGACTGTCTGGCATAAACAATGAAGACTGTGGCAATAATGATAGCAAAATAACCCTGCTGTGAAGCGCTACAGAGGTTGCATCTTGACAGTCTTACAATAAGGATTTCCTTCTCAAAATCCCACAATCAGAACGGAGCTTCAGGAGTTACTTACAGAGACTGCACTCCTCATTATGCAATGGCATTTTTATATAAAATTGGAAAGAAAAATATATTAATCACAAAATACTGTACTGTGGTAAAACTGATGTCATACTTGAAAAATCTGAATTTGCATATATTGTTTTCTGTTGCAATAAATACAGCCCTCCCTCATGACAATAAAATAAATCGAGTGTGTTCATGGAACAATTATGAAGTTAAACTGGAGAAATCCAAAAACTGCTATCTGTCATTTAAACCAGTATAAATGTTTCTTGAAATGCTGCTAATCATTAAGCAGGCTCATACAATACAGTCGGAATACAAACCTACAGAAATACTTACTGATATTCACAAAATATGCACATGAAATATAAATGTTGAGCATTCATTGTCTATATTTAGGCAGATGACAGCATAGAAATGTAAAAATGGATTAACATGGGCTAAATCAGCAAATCAGCAGAGCCCAATTGAAATGGCAGTTTGCAGCCTCCGTCGTCATAATAATAGTATTAGATTTTCAAAGGAGATTACTACTTTTTACATTCAAGAACCCTAAAAACTATTTTAAAAAAAGAGGTCATGCAAGTGTGGCTCTTGCAGTGGTGTGATGGAGCTGAACAGCTAGGCTGCGGTCTGAGGGTTGATCTCTCGCTTCACTGATAAACGCAAACAAGTTCAGTCATTTAGAAAGAGCGCCCACATCTATGTGCACAGCCTCACTGCTGTTTATTTCTGTTTGACTATTTGAATGAAGTTTACTCTGCAGAGAGACACAGTCACCCTTCAAGGTGGAAGGTCATCCGTACTCCGAGACTCTGTTGGGGTTCAGCCAGCAGTCTGGTAGAAGCGTGAATTCCCCTGGCAGCCGGGCTTTCCTTCAAAACTGCCTGACATAAAGGGAAATAAGGTACGAAATGGCCTCATCTCTTCAGTCTCTTCGGCCAAGACAGAGTGGAGGAGGGTGACGAATTGAAAGGAGAAAGATGGAGGAAACAGAAAGAGTTCATACAGGCTATCACCGCTGTCTCTTTAGGGGATTTTGATATACAAATTAAAGAAAATAATAAATGCAACAACAGGCATTATGATAAACACATCTTTTCCACAAGGCTGTAATTATATTTCATTTCATTGTCAATAGAGCAAAGATCCGAAGCATCAGTCTTACACATCAGACGTTTAGGCTAAGAAAGATCTATATATATAATTAGTCTTTTCTTGTATCAAGCATGAGCTTTCTCAACCTTAACAAAGTCTTTTCGCAGCTTAATCCTTACCGTATCCTGATTAACCTGTGACTGTCATGCAGAGATATTGTAGGAAGTAAATATTTGTATTGCTTGGTATAGAATATAATCTCAGTTTTGAAGAAATGTCCAGTATTGATTTTCTTCAGTTGCTGGTTTACAGCATGTTAATGAAAGCTTCATGAATTCATAATTATATTGCATTCTTTTAGCCTTGCACATTTTCTTTAATTTACTCATGCATTAATAAACAAATGGGTCAGTAAAGTCGAACTGAGCTGTACCATGCTGGTTTACAAATCAAGCAAAGCTCTCATACAAAATACAAATAATTACAGACATTCATTTACTCCATTTGAAAAGGAAAAATTAAATGACATCCATGTTATTTATTCATGGCCAACGCATATAAACTGGACTTGTTCAAAATGTAGTTTTCATCAAATGTCAACTTTTTTTTTTCTACAAAGTTTGTGCCTGGATTTTCATCACAAACAAAAATAAAACAGCCCCTTAAAACATACAATTACAAGATTCGACCTTTTCCTGTGCTTTGTTCAGATTTATCATTTTGAAAGCCGCTTCTGTTCATAAGAGACACCTTTAATGAGAGGATCCTTGTAGATGATGGATGACACAAGGAAGTAAACACACCAGTGTATTTATAGATACCACATGCTTTAACATGTTACCCTCTCCACTTAATTAGAAACAGTGCATAATCGTATGCAAATCCATGCAAGTGGATTATAAATGAATTGTTTAATTGATGATGATGGATTTAATTTTCTATATTTGCTGCTTTTCTTAATGAAAACCATAAACACTGACTATCATCTCATGGAATAATTGGCAACCTGAGATGGAATCCTTTCATTTCAATTAAAATTGCTATAATGAGAAACAACAAAAACAAACATGTCAAAAGCATTTGTTTGTAAAGACCTAAATCCTCTCTGAAAAATGACAGATTCAGTATGTGAGATGACAGCAAATAATGTGAGAGTTTCTTTCTTTCTTGCTTGCTTGGGGTGCTCTTGGGGTGAGAAACTGGACCTCATGTTGCTCTCATTGGCCAACCAGCAACACTGACATCTCTGGCACCAACAAGACGAGGGTATACTTCTTTAACCTCGTGTTTGTGTATGCAACCGGCTCCATTGTGACCATAATTGCTTATTCACTACACTTGTTACTGGAGGATTCCACTAGGAGGCACACTGAAGAACGCAGACAGGACAGAGTTGCAAAATTTTTAGGGTGCAAACAAAACAATAAACATGGTGGCAGTAGAGGAGGTAAGTATTTGATTCATTTTAAGAGAGAAAAAAAATCTGTGAAAAAAACAGCAGAAAATACAACAGCCGTGGTATCATACATCGTATAAAAAAACCCTAAAAACAAGCATGTTGTCTTGTCTTTGAACTTTCCATCATTTTTACCGCTGTTTACCCTGTGGCCTTACATCCCTTCGCAATTACTCACATATTGCAGTTTGCAAAATTGTAGTGTTCATTTTTGAGGATTTGCACAAACAATGCTTCAAACATACATAATGCAATTAAAAGGAAGTATATGTTTGGCCTGAGTGCAAACTGTTGACACATCCACAGTGAAAAGCATATACTAAAAGACTGTTCTCTGGGTTCATATTGAATCATTTGAATAAGATTAATTGATTTATTTCATACCCAAGGCAACTTGGGCACCACAACCTTTTCTCTGTCCACTTTTAGAGAGAAAAGGCTAAAATATTATAATAAAAACAGTAAGCAATCACCCATTGTGATGTTCAGAGGTGCACATGATAAGAAGTGAAAATGATGGACTAGCAAAGTTTCGGCAGCACTGTTGTTTATTTATTTGTTTGCATGATCTCAGCTATTCCCCTTGAAAGGCAGATCATATACTGTACCAAATTAAGCCATCTCTTATTGTCCCTTCTTATGTCTTAATGTGACTCAATGTTAGTAATACCAACCAGGTAAATTTACCGCTATTTTGTTTTCTTTCTCTTTTTTTAACATAATGCACCTGTTTGTTTGTTCAGACATGAAGCAAACACTTTCAGTTGCTTTCAGGATCCTGGAAAGGACTGCGTGTCTGATAGGGGCTTAACTTTATTTCTGTGTATAGGAAATCTGGGTCATATAATCCAGCCATCGTGACAATCTCAAAGCATAAAGTGTAAGTGAGTGGCATGCGTGCATGTTTTACTGTTGGTATTTTATTTCTCCTCATACTTTTCTATGCACATTTCCTCATCTGCATTTGCATGTGAGAACGAGTGTTCTACCAAGCCACAGTATCTGTGGAACCCTTTGAAGATTTCATTTTACATCATCTGTACTCCATCAGCAGAGGGAAATTAAGCCAATGAACCAAAACATAGAGTGTTGTGGGGACAAAAAAAAAAAGGAAAAAAGAAAAGTGGAAAGAGCTGGCATTGAGAACATTCCTGCAAGTCAGGCAGTCACAATGGATCCAGTCAAGACACAAAGTACACTCTTTCCCTCAAGTATGTTCTAATTATTAGGGAAGGCTATGTGTCACTTCAAACACACATGCAAAATCACTCAGTTTTCTGGAAATGCATGCACATTGCACAGACAAAGAAAATTAAATACATACAAGAAAGTAGCTCTATGCTGTGGCACTATTTCTGGCTCTGCAGCCTAGGTGGTGTTAAGTGTCATCCCATCAGCTAGGCAAAGGATACAAAATACACAGATAAAAGTCCTAACATGTAACTTTTTCCCCCTAACTTTGTGGAAGTGACATAAATAAATGAGGGTGGTAGCTGTTTGAAATGGTTCCAGAACTGGAGGCCCACATGGCTTTGAGCTCGCTGGTCAAGTTGGCAATAGGAGCTGGTACATCCGCTCTCAAAACACTCACTTTCCATGGGACTACTTCAAAAGAAATACAATGCACTGAGGCAGCATAAAAGAATGCTTGGCAAGCGTCTGTCATCTATTTTAATTTGTAAATATACAGTATATAAGTGTTTGTGTGTCTGTATGCGTGTATGTGTTCTCCAGGAAGACAAACGCTGGGCTTAGATGGTATCCCTGTAAGACACACAGAAAAAAAGAGAGGTTGAATCAGTTTAAATAAATGGCTCTTTCTGTGTCAAAAATAAATGAATTTCAGGTTTCATCATATTCAAACATATTGGTATATGCATACAGACTCCTACACATTCACACCTACTCTATTTCATATTCTTCCACATCTGCCTGCACACAGGAACAAACACACATTGGTATGATGTAACCGCTTCCTCTGGCTCGCTATTGCTGTGAAGACTTGCATACGTTCCAGGCTGAATTTGAAATACAATTTTATTCTGTCTTTGGCTGCCAGTGTTGTCCACAAAGACTTTATGAAACTCTTGTGGGAACTTCAGCCAGGTAGTTCACACCTCCATCTCCTCAGCCTGATGTGTTAAAACAAGAGACACTTTTGACAACACTGAAAGCCATTTTCAGTCAGAGAGCTTACATGGCTGGTGGCAAAAACTGCCAGCTTTCTGCATGTTTACGAAGAGAGGTGAGCAAATTTTGAGGAATATAAGGTTCTAGGTCCTTGTGTAAGGAATATTAAGAAATCTAGATGAAATAAGTAAGAAAATGTCCAAATACTCATAGAGAATGCAAATATACGTTTGCTTGGCTGCATTGAAGTGGTTAACAAATATGCACAATGTGTGTGCATATTTTTGACCATGTGATGACATCTTGACATTTCAGCTAAATAAGCACAGGATTTGCATTATGCTAATTATGATTATGCTAATTTCTGGATGTAGTCTATGTTGTCAAAAGACAGCAGTTGTGTTACAGTGATTAGATTACATAGGGCCACACTAGATTGCTGGGTTTCAATAAACAATTTAAAACATCATTAATTTAACTATTTATGGTATATGTGACTGTAAGCAAAACACATGGTAATGTGTTTCATAAATACCAACAAATCTTTAGAAAGCTGAGATAGGGTGAAGTAACAAAGGAACATGTTAAAAACTTGCATGTTTCAAACATCTCAGTACTAATCAGGGTCAATGGCAGAAGTTATGTAAGTTTAAGAAGGTAATGTGCAATGTAATGTAAATGTCACAATTTAAAGACCGATGGTCCTACATGTAGAGTCAGCATACCAGATGGGATCGTAATTGTGCATGACACCGAGAATTTTCACAATATTAGTGGGAGCATGGTCGGTCTTAAAGAGTTAACAATGAATTTGGAGAAGCAGGGTGCATTGACACCAGCCTTTCTTCATCACCCCATAGTT
>JBBBVU010000016.1:16528152-16538237 GCA_037177055.1 Atherinosoma microstoma
ATATATAGTAAAAGTGACGTCAAAACAGTCTCACACTTACACCTATTCTTAAGAAATAATTGCCATACTGCACTCTGAGCAAAATAAAACAATGCATCCATGCCATCTGTTCACCTGGACATTTCCATGGTGTCCTTGGTGAGATAGACGATCCAGTAGACCAGGTTGAAGGCGCCAAACGAAAGGGGAAAGAGGATGCGTGAGTATTTGTCAATGATGCTGGTGCCAGTCAGTACATTGTTGGCTGGCACTGCTGAACCTTGCTGCAGGAAAGCTTGGGCATTGACAGGTGGGTTGGGAAATGTTTTGGCAGGGCGCTCAAACAGCGGGGCAGAGTTCATCCTCTTCTTCAGCACACTACTGGCATCCACCTTCAAAAGGCAAATGTGAAAGATATAGAAAATGTTAGAGGGAAATTGGGTTTGGGTTTTTATAATGAACCTAAAGTTCTGTTGTCCACAGTGATAAAACAAACAAAAGAAACTAACAAACAACAACAAAAAATCTCATTTAAACACTGTAGATGTACTTGAAACCAAATGAACAACACGCTATTATGTAGTAAGAAGAAGAAAAATATTTTATGTCTGTCTCATCTGACCAGCTGTGAGTTGGTTAGTGGAGAAAATAAGGTGTGTATGTTTGCAGAAATATGTATAGAATACCAATGAGAACTGTAGAATTACACCCAACAAAGAAAATCCATTTTGTTTTATTTTTTAATTGGGTGCTATTGTAGTCAACCCATTCCAACAAGATTGATGTAGTTGTGGGAAAGAACCAAAACATATTAAACAAAGGAGGCTCAGCATATTGACACATGGTTATCCTATGCCTCATCAACTTTCAGTAAACCACTGTGATACACTCTGTGCTGTAACAGCTGTAAATCAGATACAGTATGTGTACAGAGGAAAGAGCACATCCAAGAAATGGGTCAAAGAATGGCAGTTTTCCTGCAGATATGTCCACAGAAAGGAATATACACACTGAAAAGAGACAGCAATGTTATAACTACAAATAAATTACAGAAAAATAATCTTCAAATCTTGATGGTTCAAGGCAATTTCAGTAAATTGATCAATTTCCACTGAATTATAAAGTATATGAGTATAAAACATATATGTGCTAACCAGGTTATCCAACATAACTTAGATTATGAGTCAGTCATATTTTCCACTATGTTGTTTGTCATTGAGTTGGATTTTAAGACTTTGCACACATTTAGGGAAATAAAGCCCCGACACTTCAGAAAATGGTCACGCTCCCAGCTTTTGGGCTTATTTAGTTCATTGTCTGTTTTTATTTTTTCATAGAGTGTTGGAACAAAAACTGAACATGTAAGATTTGGGTTGGATTTGTAAGGCTACAGGATTACATGCTCTACTTCAGGTTGAGAAAGTATTAAAATGTTACAATACTCTGGCTTTCGAGAGGCCTTCTGAAAATGCATAGTTGGCAGTCTCAAACTAAATCAGACCCTTCTCTTTTTGCTTTATTTTTTTTTAAAAGAAGTATCAATTTGTGTAAATGCAACATTTATAGCTTGCAGTAACATCACTCCAATATTGAGACCACTAATGATCACATACTGTTGTTTGATTCTACTCTTATGTTGATCTCCCAGATAATCACTATAACTACTCAGCTATACTCCTGAGATGGCCTATCCTGCTTGAACATTTAAAAGTAAAGTTTCAAGTCTACACCCTTTAACCAATCTAGTATTATAGTTTAGTAGCTTTGGTTCCTTAGCTTTCAGGTCACAAGAGTGCTATACAAAGTAAGAAAGCACATGGCCCAGAGAGAATGGAAAGGGGGAAAACATTTCTTTCAGTATAATGCAATCCACTGTAAAACATACTTAAAGTATTCATACTTACTCTTTGCATAGGATGTATAGGTGTATAGGATACAAGAACACCGCATTGTAAAAATGGCATGAAACTTATATATATTGTTTGTAGTGATGTCAATCAATAAATTAAAAAGGGTATTCCTTTTTGTGGCTATCACAACACTAGTGCACACTGTGTGCAGTTTATGTGCTGCTGATCCAAGCTGTTTTTGATTATGACAGCAAGCTGCTTGGTTTCTTGCTGTTCAAATCCCGGAGGGATCAAGTTCTCGTTCTCTATATCCGGTGCTCTAATTTCTAACAGGCCCACTTTTCCACAGGCAGGATGAGCACTTACTGATAGATGTGAGATATTATTGTGTTTGTATGTTTTACAATGAATGAGTGCATAAGATATATATTTACAGTTTGTGTGTGCTGCTGAAATGACATAGTACAAAGTAGATGCAGGTTAATTTATGTGGTTGCTGAGTGGGTGTATACTTGTGGATGATTATTACAGGGTGATGGTGTTATCTGTCTGTAAACATTGCCTATACCATAACAAGGTATAAACATTCCTCAATGTATGATTTATAACACAATAACGTAATTTTTTTGTACACTAGAAACATAAAACTGACATAATGTAAACTTTCACACATGACCTTATAAGCCTCTTTTCTAGCATGTTCTGCTCTAGTTGCAACAGCACAGATCATATGATATTTATTTTTGTCTTTATTTTTTTCTGCTGAGTTTCTTTTTATGTTGGAGCACTTTTTTTTATTCTTTTGATATTAGTTTGGAAACTGACTTCAGTTATAATGGCTATCCATGTCAGTAGAAGAGTTGTTTAGAAGTGTGAACAGCATATTGAGCTGTCCAAAACCTAACTAATGCTGTATAGGATGCTAAATCCCACATAAATTAAAGCGAAAATGTTGTAGATGTTGGGTAGGCACAAGATGGAGTGGAAGTTTAAATCATGGCTTCCTTTTCTTTTTTAATCATGAGAAAGTTAAATGGCAACACATTCATGGCAATCTCTGAAGATTACAACGAAATCTCCTTCTCTCCAACTTTTCAATAATTTATCCACCAAAAGGAAAAACAAACAAATGTTAGACTAAATCCATGCAGCTTCTTTGCTTGTTTTTCAGTGGGGAAATCAGAACATAATCTGGTACTGAAAAAGGGGTACTTGTCACATCCACCTACACTACAAAGTACTGGAGGGTGGTGGTCACACAAAGCTGCAGAAACTCTGAAGGGATGCTTTGAGGAGACAGACTGGTATATTCTGTATGTTACATAAAAATGGCATAAATGTCATAACTTATGTGTAAGAGACTACTTCACATCAAATTCTGTGTGGAGAATAGCATCCCGGCAAGCACAGCTAGGTGCTTCCCTAATAAGCTCTGAATCATGACGAATCTGAAAAAGTTGCATAACATGAAGAAGAAATCCCTCACAGTGGGAGACAGGACTCATTCAGCAGTGCACAGAAAAAGCTGAGAAAGAATATAAAAGAGAGCAAGGAGGTGTACAAGCTGGAAAAAAATAAAATAAAAATAAAAGCTTGAAAACAAGCTCCAGCAGAACATGATGTGTGATCAGAAATGACAAATATCACTGACATCAAGGAGGAGGGAGATTTAACTGATGGAAGTCTGAACAAAGACAATGGGCTGAACTTGTTTTCCAGTAGGTACAGTTCAGAAAAATGCCCAGTATTCTCTTCCCCGCTTCCAGTCACACACCTCACACCCTCTTTGGACCCATAGCCTCCCTGCCACATCCTTACAGTGCCATCCTGACTGAACCAGAACAAGGCTGTATGTCCAAATGTTGTCAGCCCCAGTATTCTGAAGATCTATAGCACCACTTCAACCTAAGATTGAGTCAAGAGAAAGTTCCTGTGCTGTGAGAGACATCCTGCCTACTTCATTAGCT
Organism: Atherinosoma microstoma; assembly: GCA_037177055.1. Lineage (NCBI taxonomy): Eukaryota > Metazoa > Chordata > Actinopteri > Atheriniformes > Atherinidae > Atherinosoma > Atherinosoma microstoma. The sequence continues at coordinate 16,531,949 of JBBBVU010000016.1, forward strand.
AAAGATAACTCATCCATCTGCCCTTAGTAACTATGGACCAATTGGCCTAAAAATCAGACATTATGAAAGTGTGGAATGCTATCCCAGCTACAGCAAGGCAAGAGGCAGGGCACACCTTAGACAGGTTACCAGTGCAAAATATACTGCAACTGCAAATTTACAATGTGTGATAATGGGTTGTAAAAACAAACGTATCTGCAGTCAGCAAAGAAAGTTTGTGTGAATGCAAAAAGTATTGAAACCATAAGTTAAATACACCAGATGTGACTTCAGATGAAGCTGTCATTTATTAACGACCTTCTTGAAAAGCAAATCTTAAAGATCCCTTTTCATGTTCATAGTATTTACTGATCTACTGCTTGAAGTTACACGTCAAAGAACAAAAGTAATGAAAGTCTCCTTGTTGATGTACATATGAAGAACTAAAAATAACTGACTTCATAAATAATCTTTGTGAAGTCAGAAACAGAAAATAGGCACCATTTGTAGAGATTCTCACAATATACCAAAGCAGAAAACACTTTGTAAAAGTATATATATGTACAATACAAGATGGTAATTTTTTTTGCCAATACTGTTGTTGTAACTTAAAAACCTTTCAACAATGATAAAGTCTTATTACTAAGATGCTGTGACACCAGTACACATTCAAATAAACTGTCCTGATTCAGTCAGGTCCACTCTTTATCCTGGTGATTGCCACAGAGTGATTGCTGGCACCTGTGGCTTCAGTGAAATAAAATTGTCGTCATTTTGTTCTCTTTTTTTTGTACTCCTAACACAAATGTTTTATTGTCAGTTAATTCCAAGCACCTGATACTGCACCACCTACTCATCCACACCACAGACAATGCATGCAACGCCCATGTTGTCTATTATGTTCACAGTTGTGTGTTTGTTATATCAAATAAATCTTTTATATCTTATTGTGAGATTTTTTATTCCTGTTATGGATTTACAGGGATAACAGGTCACAGTCTTTCAAACCGTAACTGGGTGGCTGCTCTTATTCCCAGTAATAAACTTTTTCTCTTTTTTTTTTCATTTTTCTTTTTTTTCCTCTTTGTAATGAAGAGTCTTCCCTCCTACATATTTGGTGAAAGGAGTCATTTTCCATGATGCATCCCTCCCACTGCCTCCATCTCTCAGCGTAACTCTATATGCCAGTGCGCACACACATGCACAGGCCCCTCACATCCATCTCTCCATCTTGCTCCATAAAAATGGACTGGGCTTGCTTTCTCAGCCCCCACTCTGCTTCATTGTGGTGGTTGCCCTCCTTCTTGTGAGCCTGCAGTGATCTGCTGGATATTCCCTTAATCTACGGCTCTTACATAATCTGCAGCAACGTCGTTCACAGAGCCACTGGCTGTCCCCTCATGTCACTCTCTGTGGTTATCACACAGTGGCAGGGAAAAATGGTGGACTGGAAGCAAAAGATGGATGGATGGATGATACACTGGGGATAGATGGATGTGTAGAGATTATTGGGAGCAATGAGTTAACGGATGCGGGGGGGATCATTTGCTGCACATTAAGTGTATGGGTGTATATGTGTTATATTTGTGTTTGAAATGTCTGTTACAGATTATGTGCGGATATGAAAGGGCAACTGTGGATAAAGTGGAGATTGGATTGTTTCAGTGTGTTTATGGAGACAGTACGTTCAAGGAATAAGTGCAGTGGGAGAGGGGCAAAAGAGGAATGGTGAGGAAATCTTTGTGTGTCAGTGTCAGTGTGAAAAAAATGTGAGAAGGTAGAATAGAGGGTTTTGCATTAAGGACACAGCAGGAGGTAGAGAAGAACCAGGAAGAACAGGGATATTGTTACATGTATGTGACTCATAAGAAAAATGTGTTGTAAGAAGGAGACTTGATTTCTTTGGTGGGGATGAGGCATAAGATGAAAAAGGGAAAAAAAATTGCATTCTGCATGTGGTACAACTGACAAATGGTGGAAGGAAAACCAAAACTCTAGAGACCTTAAGAGCAATTCATAGTTCAAATGAACACATGCACTCTGGGCACTGTATCTGGAACACCATACTTGTACTGGGTAGAGCTTTCATTTAAATTTTCAAGCAACTTCAGTTTTTGTATCTTGGATTCTAAACAAGGGTTGGAAACAGTCCTTTGGCATTTTTGGTCCTTATGCTGGCATGATTGCATCAGCAAGTTTCTGCAGCTTTATAAGCTGCACATTTAAGCTATGAATCTGTCATTCTATGAAATCCCATCTTGAAATTACTCTCTTTCTGACTTTTTGCCGTAGACAATCAAATGTCAGAATAAATACCATATTGAACATAATATAGCTAAGGCTTAATGTAAAGGGCTCAAAAATGGTACACTCACAATGTTTTCCATATGTGCTTAGCGCATAGCTTTATTTTTTATTCATTAGCATGTCAAAGTTGTACATCTCCATAAGTTCACATGTTCCCATGTGATGTTCCAATGTATTCTCATTACCTATTTGTGGAATATTGTACGAAAAGTTACGCACAACATGTGTCTTTTCTCCGTATTTCGAGCAACACAAGAGATCAGTGCACATGCACAGCCTACGCATTCGTTCATTCCGTCTATGGTTTTAGTCTGGAAAATTTCAAATGTGACTTATGCTTGTGCATAAGTAATTAAATAATGCACAGCTGGGATTTTAATGCAATGCTCTATGTCCAGTTTGTTTAAATAAATTAAAGTACAGCAGGGTTTAATGAGGGATACTGTCTATAAAGAGCTGTATAGCCTCCTATTGTTCATGTTTTTATACTAATAGATCAAGATTTGATATGCAAACATGGTTTTTCAACGATCCGTGTAGGCAAGTTTAACTTCAAGTTACCATTGGGACATAAAACTGGGGTAAAATATTGAAGCACTTTATTGGATGTCACTGCAAACTGTAAAAAAAAAAGAAAGAAAGAAAAATCTCCAGTTTGCGGATTTGAGGTCTGCCGGTGGAATGAATTCCCATCTGACGGGATCTGGAGTCTTCCTGTATGTATCAATTCAGCTGAGCAGCGATGTAAATAAAGGATAACGGCCCACTGTCCCATAAGAATGTGCTGGTAACCACTGATAATGTTTATTGAATCGAGTGAGAACATCTGAATCAAGAGCCCATTAAATGCGATTGCCTCATTGGTTGTTCAGCGTCCTACTATACTTCTTGTTATTACCAATATTAGTGGTGAACTGATAATAAGAGAATAAAATTATCTTTTCAATTATGTGAATAAAACAATCCAAGAGTCATTGGTCAGGTTTCATACAAAATCATCTAATGATGTAAAAGAAAAAAAGAAAAACACACCTACGCACAAATAATTACCTTGTTAGAGAGCAAAACTTTCATAGTGTACCATAATTAAATCAGTGAAATTATGATAAAGATATCAAAAACATTAATTCAGCATTTTCGGCCTTTTTTGTTGTTGTTTCGGAACCAGAAAAGTCCTGCAGACAACACAACAGAGCGCCACCATTGATTTACCATTGCCCTGAAAGGGTCAGGATTCCATAGGATGTATGAATAACCGCGCATTATTTTTGTAAGAAATCATATGAACCATATGTGAGAGCAGCTTGGATGTTCCTATGTGTCCACTTCATATTTCACCACTGTTCAGTTAGCAAAACACAAAGAGGAAGATGGCAGGGACAGAAGGCAAGACACTTTGGAACTTTATGCAACAGATCACTAGTTCATAACTTGTCCTACACAATGTTTTTCAGAGTCCTGCTACTTTTGTACATCCTTCACACTCACTATTTCTTTCTTTTTTTATTTTCCCCCAGGAACATATGGCTTACATACATGGTTAGATTTAAGTGAAAAGGTAAAAACACATTGTTAGACATGTGTAAAAACAACATGCTTTTAAAGCTTAAGCATTTTACAATGCGTAGTTCAACCTTTTGATTATTACGCATGAATGCTGCTCATCAGAAAATGAGCATGAGTTACTATTTCACAATTTACAACCCTGGATTTTATGACATGGACGCAAATGTGCCTATTACATGCTTTCTGGTGAGACTACACTGCACTAGGATATGGGTGAAACTTTGTTGGGGCATCATTATTAAGTACTAAAAGGTGCAAAATGAGCCACAAAAGCATTTGCCACACCATTAAACCTCCGACAGCAGTCTGAGCTGTTCAAACAAAGCAGATTGGGTATAAGGATTCATGCTGCTGATGTCAAATGCTGACCTTACCATCTGGAGCATGCCTCAGCACAAACTGAGATTCATCTGACTCGGCTATACTTTTACTCTCTTTAGCTGTCCAATATTAGTGGGCTCGTGTCCACAGAAGTCTCAGACTTTTGTTATTGGCTGACGGAAATGAAACAGGAGATCGTAGCCTATCACCTTCATTTAGTACATTGCCCCTTTTCTGGTGCAAGGGATGGCTAACACAAGTCACTGTAAGCAGACTGTCAGCTGTAACTAGGCCAGCCATCATTTACTGCAAAGTTTTTTTTTTCTATTTTTTTTTACTATATTGATTGTTAAGGTTGACGTTTGATTTCTTTTAGACAACCGTTAAATATGTTTCTGTAAAATGAACATTAAAGAGTAAAACTAAATAAAAAGAAGGAAATGCCTCTTTAACTACGAGGAAATTGGTAAAAAGTAAAAGGATCTCACAGAACATTGGTTGACTCTACAATTACAAATGTCAAAACTTTATGGGGCAAGAAGGATTCAATATTTTGATGGTATTAGGCTTTTTTTGTTAATAATTTTATGTCATGATTTAGGTTGTTTTTGTTTGAATGTTGTGTTAGGAGGTAAGCTGTATACCTTGAGTTGTAATTGGTTTATGTTATATTATATAAGATGATGTCCTAGTGTAAAGTATTTTGTGGACCACTGGAAGAATACCTGCTGCAACGTGTGGCTAATTTGAATAAAAACAAAAAAAATAAAAAATAAAATTTAATGTTTCTCGCTGAGCTTAAAAATCTGTAGAAATATATCTGGAACCAACAATCAGATGCTGTGATTAACATTTCCCCCATTCTAATCATGGATGTTACAATCTCTGGGAGCAAACATACATTGAGCTTGTTTAACTTTAACTAAAAGTTACCAAAATTTCCAAAGCGCTCAGTCATTGATAAATGATAGAAAAAGACCACCAAATAAGCTGCAAATAAGCAAGTTTAGCGCCCACAGCCTGATCATGCTGTCATAAGATGTGCAGAATGCTGAAACAGGAAAACCACAGCAATTCAGCAAAACACAATTTTATACAAACACTATCCTGAATACTCAGTGTAAAGTGGATAAAGAGCGACAGAAAAAAAGGTCAGGTCCCTCACCACACACCAACTGCAACAACCAGTCTACCTTTAAAAGTTACAGACCAATATCATCCATTAAAACATTTGAAATCCCGTTTAGTAATAGGCACAGTGGAGAGAAAACACACACATACACACACCCTGACCAGAACATGCAGCTAATCTCCAGACAAAGTCATAGTAGTGAAAAATCATTACAGCCATCAAAGGACGTCTAAAATATGCTGGAGTTGTGACAAAGATTCAAGATTTATAAAACCTGTTCCAGGTTTTCTGACCCTAATTCATAATTTAGGAAAATGGAAAAATAAAAGTGCCAAAAAAAAAGAGACAGCCGCTCTGCTCAGATTATGTATGACAAAAAGGCAAACCAGGAGGGTATTCCAGAAAGGAGGTTTAACAAAGCCTGTAATAAAGCCTGCGCTCCAGGTTGCTAAATCCTCTGACGACTTAAACTGGGTTGTCGGTTCCAAAACACCGGCTATGAAGTAGCTATCACAACCCCCTTGTTTATTGAGCCAGAGTGTACATGTCCACGGCAAACCTAAGAAAGGGCATCACCCATTGAACCCCAAAATCACAATAAAATTACCAAAAAAGGAAAACAGCTGCATCCGCCACAGCCCACTGTGATGCTTGGTAGAGGTTTTACAGCAAAGTCAACGCGTAGTGGATGTTAAACGCTGGTCACCTACAGTTGGCATGTGTTATCTAATTACTAAATTTGATATTATATGATATGATATGATTCATTCATTAATTTTCTGTACCACTTAGTCCAATTCATGGGCTGGAGCTTATCCCAGCAATTATCAGGCAGGGTACACCCTGGACAGGTCGCCAGTCCATTGCAGGGCCAACACAGAGAGGCAAAACAACCATTCACGCAACGCTCACTCCTAGGGAGAATTTAGAGTGACCAATTAACCTAACATGCATGTCTTTGGACAGTGGGAGGAAGCCGGAGTA
>JBBBVU010000016.1:16544374-16566969 GCA_037177055.1 Atherinosoma microstoma
CTTCTCTTCTCTTCTCTTCTCTTCTCTTCTCTTCTCTTCTCTTCTCTTCTCTTCTCTTCTCTCCTCTCCTCTCCTCTTCTCGTCTCTTTCTTTCATGCACCATCCACAAATTCAAATGAAACAAGCCTAGACAATACTTTTCAGCAGTGACGATAGATATGTTTTTTTTTTCCTTCATTTTTGGTATGTAGTCTTTCTTCAAATACTCAATGTGTCCAAGTGTATAGCCAAACTTGAGAGTACCCAATATATTGTAAACCCAATAGAGTGAAATGAAAACAGCAGGATGAGTGAGGTTAATGAGTTGCCACAGATGTGTTTTCCACATGGGGCCTTGACTGCGATGCTAATTCTAATGTTTTATCCTGAAAAGAGGATTTGGACTTGTTTGGATTGGTGGCGTATTTCTTAAAATAAGAGAAGACCACAGAATCATAAGGTACAAAAGTCAGCAGTGTTCCTCCATTCAACTGCAGCTTGTTGAGTTTTAACAAAAAGGGGGATTCATTTAAATATGAAAGCAATATCTTTGTACTTCCACACGTTTTCCCCATTTTTTTCTGCTTTGTCCCTTTTTGTCCCTGACATTCCTCTCAGTGTATCTCTGTCTTTGTTCAGAGTCTCTCACCCTCTCTGCTCCTGAGGCTAAAGCTTGGTGGCAACTGTAGCGTAATGTAATGCGAGCAAGCGGAACCTGTGAGTGCTCGGAAGACGGCCAAGTAAACATCCTCCCCCTCTCGGGTCTAGCATGACCAATTTCAAAAAGGACATTTATTCCCAATTAATTCAGCACCACCACAGTGGAGGAGGGATACAGAAGATAAAGAGAGGTTAGAACAGACTCTGATGACTGTCTGTCTTTGTCTCTTGTAGAGGATTATATGTGCATTTAAATCAATCAGAGTGTAAAAGATGGGGATATGGGTGATTGCTTAAAGTTTGTGAAGTTAAGCTTGATCTACAGTTCTGTGCTAGATTAACAAAGTATCTAGAGTTTGCATGAACCTCCCCAGCAAAGTAGCTACATGTTGCAATGGAAACTGCAGCATCTTTATTAGTTCATTCTCTTTTATCAATATGTTGCCGCTTCACAGCAAATTTTTATATCAGTGCATTACATGAAGAAGAAAACTGTTCAGTGCAACAAAAAAAGTAAGGTATCGGTATCTTCTTAACCAGTATTTTGCCTGTCGAGCTATAAGCTTTTGACTAGTTTCCATTGCTCTGTCAGCCTTCGTACAGATGCAGTTGGCTAAATGGTCTTATACAAATTTTTTTAAAGTCTCGACTCGAAATGTGTTATGGAAATTTTGGTAAAAAAGTGACTGTTTATCAACAGTTTTTAGCTATGCGTGTATCTGTAGAACAGGAGTTACATCCAGTGACTTACATACTCAGTCACTATTGTTTAAAGACGTGATATTTAACTTTTGCCATTTTCTCAGTGATACTGCCCATATCGACGACTAATTCGGCATCCATCTTACATCCTACCAGTACTGTGAGCTCTCTCCAGAGAGTCAAAAGACTTATCTTGACTCTTATCTTTTCTCTTGCTCTGTCTCTGGCTCTCTTTTGTTTCCTCTCTCCCTCCGGTAACATCTTCTAACGTTTCTTTGCTGAATCCACCATGGTGCACGTTCAAAACGGGCGGTTTGTTTACATCAGCTTGTTAGCATATGATGCATGCTCAGAGCGAAACTCAACTGCAACATCACACAAACGTCCTGGATGAAAAAGTTGTGTAGTGCGGTTTCTCTGCCACGGGACGCTACTGGGCAGCGATGGTTTTAGAAATGCCCACAATAGATGTCACTGTGTCATCAAAAGAGTTTTAAGGTCAAAAGTTAAGGAATGGGTATCATATTTGACACATACAGTTTTTTGGGAGATTTTGCATCACTTTATGGTAAAAACTTTGCCCTGCAGTACACAATATGATACTTGTCTTCTGCTCCCTAATGGATACCAGGGAGCAGAAGACTACACAACAATAATTTTGACATGTCATATGTCATGTCCTAAATGGGAGATATACCAAAAAAATTGCTAATTTTTTCCCCATATTTTGTTAAAGGGTGACATTAAGACTTCAGATTAAAAAACTGGGCTTTTCTTCCTAGTTTTTCTTGGGTTGGGCTTTAAAGGGTTAAGGACATCTAGAACCAGTCTAAAGTCACATTTCCACAATTCAGCAAAAACCAACCCCATCCATTTAAATGTTATCAATAGACCCGATACAAAGCATTAGCCTTGAAAGGGTAATTAGCTAGCTAACTGTTGTTTCTTCAAATCTTCCCTTGATGTCAAAACTTAGGTTGTTCACTTACATTGCAGATAAAAAATGAGAACAAGAAAAACTGGGTTCATTTTTTAAGCTGAAGCTGAAATGTGGCACCACCACATCTGGCAACACGGCATTAGCACATTCTGGAGGTTCAAGAGTTGCGCACTTACTCAAAGAAAAAAAGTGTCAGGAGTTATTACACTCAGGCTATAAATTATTTACTTAACAAAACTGGGATTAATAAATACACTGCTACACTGTTGATGAGGCTAATGCTATACACATTGGATAACTTAGTCCACAATTGCAAGATAATCAAACTATTTTATATCTGAAGTCACAAAACAGTCACAAAATAGTCACCACTGCGTATGAATTGTAATTTAAGTGGGCTGAACTATAAGCTCTGCTTTAATCTATCAGAGAAGCAACTATTAAGCCTTACAATCTACACATCTCGAGACTCAAAAAGTATAGTAGATCAATAAATCCAGAAAGAAACCATTTTGAAACAATTTTGCACTGGTTATGATCATTTGAAAAAATGTAAATTGAGTTTAGATAGATGAAAATGTATTGAAATCAATTTTTCTATCACTGATCAAAATATAACAAGCTAAGTCATAACATATGATGCAAATGCACAGCTTTTAAAATGACTGACTTCTTTTTACATCACAGAATTGACAGAATTTCTATTCGTCCTGTACCATATTCCAATTCAAAGCTATTGAAACCATTCTAAAATACATTGGAGATATCAATTTTCATTAGAAAAGAGCCTCAATTATATGTAAGACCATACAGCTGCTATCTTTGGCAAGTGAAATGAGATTTGTCTTGAATCTTTCAAATATTTCCTTCGAAGACAAAACAAATGTGTTCAATCTCTGTCCCTTTTTACTTTAAAAGTAAGTTTGAAAGTCACATTGCAAGTTAAAAAGAATTATGTCTAAATAAAATTGTTGTATAGACAACTTACCAAATACAGTCCGAGCTGGAACTGATTCTTTATTAATCCAAAAAGAAACTTGAGCCAGGATGACAGTCATTATACAAGGAATGTAAGTCTGAATCAAGAAGAAACCCATTTTCCTTTGAAGGTGGAAGTGGACAGTCATGATGACATATTCACCTGCATGAGTAAACACCAAGGACATTTGTTAAAGTCAAACATACATGGATTTAGAACCGCTTTGTATGATCATAATGTATCTGAACAGATCGAAACATAGCTTACTCAGTTTGTTTTACTTGCATTTAAATTATTCATTGTATATCAATAAAGTTTTCATTCACTGTAGGAAGAAAACACCAATAAAAAATGTGTCTTGAGATCCTCGTAGCATGCTTCAGAACAAGTCTTTTTAAAAAAGGTTCTGCTCACCAGTATTGGACTTCAGCCTCTCGCTTGATACTGTCTGACCAATGAGGTCATACTGCAGCAAACTGGATGATTCCTCTGGCACTTCAACAGAAGACAGGGGTCCTTTCTTCCATGTGTACACAATCTCACTGATTGGATAAGCATCTAAACAAGATAGATGAAGAACTTCAATTTTTTGCTCTTTCTAATAAAAAAGTGGAAAAACAAATCTGCTTCCTAGTTTTCGGGACTTAAAACTTTAAAACTTTTATCATGGTCTCCAGATATATAAAAAAAAAAAAAATCTAAATAAATTAACAAGCATATAAATAAATAACCCACCATGCTTAATGAGGTGCATGTTTATTTTCATTTCCCATGTGTGAAGTAAGCAACATTTCAAACTGAAATATTTGAAGATATCTTGTCAGATAGTCAGTTACTCTGTGACAGAGTGATCTTTAGAGAGTGACACCATCTGTCAAACCAGTATGGCTTTACAAAAAAAACAGACTCACAACTTCCAAACTTGAGTGGGCAGGCATGACCATCCATTGGGAAGTTCATCAGACGCATGGGGCACTCTGCATTTATAGTTAATCTGTCAGAATGGAGGAGAGTTTAAATGAGTGTTTGATTTATATTTCACACACTCACACTAGCTAAGTAATGGCTGCTGTTTTAAGCAGGATATTTCAGTGTGGTGCCATGCACATTGGCTGACACCGAGAGAAAATGCAGTATATACTCATTTAAGACATCCTGATCTGAGAGAAATGAATGAAATGATCACAACCTTTTAACACCACATTGAAAATTAACCTCGTCATAAAATATTTTCATTTTTACATTTCCTGAAACATGGAAGACAATTTCTGAGTCAGTCTAGGTCAAAAAGTTCTGGTTTGTCCTTTCCCTAATCACATCCTGACACAAAGTTATGTGCTAAACCTAGTTTTTTTACTTTCATTATGTTGTCATTGCCAAAAACAACTAAAGAGAAAATTTGTAACTGCAAAAATAAAGTATCAATGAAAAGTTAAGCGCTCCAATTCAAATTTATGTTTAGTTTTTCTTTCAGTACTAGTATTCTTCAGGTGAGCTCAAGCTCCTAAAAATATTAGGTTTTCTAAAATCTAAGTGTTTTGGAGCTTGCAAAAATACAGTACAATAATTTCAGCAGTTACTGAAAAGCACATCAACTATAGCTTAAAAAAGCTAATTGCAACAGAAAATTGGTCGCACACTGGAAGCAAAACCAAGTGTCCTTGAAAATCTTACATACAAACTAATGAGTAGATCCCTATTTCTGATAAGTCTGCAGCTCCATAAAGATTCACTTTTAACATTCTAATTAAAGATTCACTGAAAGGCATTCGTCTAAATCTGAGTGCATTCCAAGCACTTTGGATTATATTTATATTTTTCTTGTTAGGGGTTTTTTTTTTTGTTACTTGCAGCGGCTTAGACTTTTTCGCTCCTTTTTGAAAAAAATCTTTTTAACAAGATGGATAATGAAAACAAGCATACACTGCTTCTAAGTAGGTCAGAACTCTGAAGAAATTTCCCAGGTGTATGAAAGGATTCCAAATTATCTAATCATTTATCGCTCATGTAAGTGTACCATAACTATTAACTAGTGTTCCAATAAATTTACTGAACTTTTGTGTGTTTTAGATACAAAGATGGCCACATTTTGTAAAGTTTGCCTCTGATGATAAAGAACAGATGTCATAGTAAATTACATTCTTCCACCAATCAAAAAAATGTTTTAGTCAAAAGACTAAATTTCAGCAGGAAATAAACATGAAGTTTACACAGAATTTTCTACGGAGAAAATCTGGTAAATCTCGATTAGTTTGACATTTGAACGTTTAGTATCACTAAAAGTCTTCAACTTTATCTTCTCCACTTGATCTGGTTTGCAGCGAGCTGGGCCATCCAGATCAGTAGACATTAATACCGTATGGCTTTGTAATATATCACAGTTTTTTTTTCTATGGATTACGCAAAGCTTTCAAAGTTAATCTTAATCTTTAAAAGTATAGTAGATCCACTCAGATAATCTAATTATTTTGAAAAAGCGTTTTGTGCCATTATGACACTGGAGCATTTTTGATGATATATATCTGCTTTAGGAACAAAGTTGTAGTCATGTTTGTTTGTTTGCATTGCTTTCAAGACCTGATTTCAGCATCAGATGGCACATAGCTTGTTTTTGGAATGGCACTCTTAATTTCTTTTCATATCTGTTTATATTCTTGGATGTCTGTTTATTCAATTTGCTTTCCAGGTCTGTGCTCTATTCCGGTCTTGGCTGGATTTGGATTTCAGTGTCCAGCACTGTTACCTCATGGTGTAGAGGATAGTTCCGTTCTGCATGATGCGGAACAGCTTGTTGGGGGTGGTCATGTTGTGAGAGATCGACCTCTTGCCATTCCGGAAAAACGTGTCAGGCGTCCAGATCTTGCTGACCATCAGGTTGTTGAGCCGCAGGATCTCTATTGGACCTTCAAATTTTAGTCGTTCGTCAATCCAAGTCTGACGAAAGAACACATCCATGGTGTATTCCTGGATGGGAGGGTTAGAGTGTGTGTTATTTTCTGCTTTTACAATCAATCCTACTGCTGATGGTGCTTCTCCAGCATCTACTGTCTCGTGCCATTATTATCTAGTACCCCTGGAGAGAGTGGCAGATGGTTTTATGAGCCATGGTTTCGATAGAAGCAGCATGATGGAGTATTGGCAATGGGATGAGTTTTTTTTTTTTGTTGTTGTTCTTTTGTTAGGTTTTTTTTATTTCTTTCCCTTGTTTTTCTACTCTTTTACAATTGGTTCTAGCACTAATAAAACTAAAAAGTTGGATTATCTATAAATAATCCCAGGCATTATATATACTTTCTTTCATTTTAGAACTTTGCATTATCTTTGATTGTTCTTATTGCGTATCCATGAAAATATAAATTCAAATGTTGACTGATTGACCAACTTATAAAGAACACAAAAAGGAATACAGTTGATTTTTTTTCTTTTTTTTGCTGTAAATTCCATCTAAAGCCTACAACAATTTCATCTTCTTATTGAACTGATGACCTCATCCCCCTAAAGGGCTGTTAACAGTCTTCTCAACACAATTGCCACCAGCATATCAGAGGGTTTAGAGGCTGTCAAACAGTATCTAAAGCCTACACAGTGAAGAGCACAAAAGACATACATCACTCAGCCTATCCCATGGCAGGAGTAGCCAGCCTATCCCGTCCCAACATCAGCTGCATCTCTCTCTGGCTCTCTGGCAGGGGGATTGTCAACCAGATTAAAATCCTAAGCTGTACTAATGACATCCTGCCCAAATGCTGGAATAATGAATGCTGGGCAAACCACGAGTTAAGACTATATAGAGTTACTGCACAAACTGTACATTTTATTTCCATACAATAGCTTCTTTTAGACAATTAAACGTTTGCATGTGGATGACAGTGAATGTGCCTGTTTATCCAGAGTCAGTATTTCAGCACTCAGCAGGGTTTACATACCATCTCAACATCTGAAACAGGTCCAAAGCTGGTGACAAAGATGTCAGTTTTGACCTCTGTGACGGGACCTACAGCAAGAGGATAAGTTGTTTTGACGAAGAAAAACATAACAAAAAAATAAAACAACTTTTGAACAAACATTTAATGTTCTTCAGAATATATAGTTATTAGAAACTAAAGCTTTATGTTATGTATTGCTCATTCACAGAGTAATATCGACACATACATTTATTTTCATTTAAAGAGAAATCCCAATAGTTAGCTGGGGATTTTGTAATGGTGTAAAGAACAATAACTGTGATATTTCATTATTGCACCGTGGGTAAATGGAAATAAAGAAAACATTTAAATGAGTTAAACTTTATCTCCTCGGAGAGGAATTCAGCAAGGACAAGAATTTTGAGGGGATGGTAAATAAATTCTAGTAAGATTCGGTCATTAGCATACCTCCAAATCCAGGTCGCAGCCTGTTGTCATAGCCATCCAGTAATCTATCCAATATGCGCGTGATGTTATCCAAATAGATACTGGTCTCACTGTGCTGATTTCCCCAAACACTACTCGCACTGTAACTAAAAACACAGACATCGATGACAGCTTGTTCTTGGAGATTAAAAAAACATGTCAAAATACAGAGTTTCTCAGCTGCACATTTGTTCATATTTTGCGTTTGCCGTGCGTAAAAGTCCGAAAACGAGCAGAGAAAAGAGTTGCCATACTCACCAAAACAGAAATAAGCAAGTTAAAAGGAAAGCCATGCCTTGCAAACACCCGACAACTAGAAATCCCAGGTCAACTTTTACAATCAGCATATTCCATCATTTAGGAGCATGATTAATTGCGGGTCACGTCTTCCTTTAGTTGTAAACCGTGCGAGGATATCGCGCCAGTCCAGCACGACTTGACTTCCCCTCTAGTGCGGTTGCGCCCGCCTCAGCCTGAATCGCTCAGCTGGAAAAGCCTAAAGAGTTTTCAAGAGAGTGAAGAGGAAGGAGGAGGGGGGCATTAACATTAGCTGAATAAAGCTTTTTGCAAGAAATGCACAGGTTTGAAATGCAACTTGAATTTTTGGAATGTGTTTTTGCTTGATGGTAACAACAACGGTTGCTGATTGTGCTTGATGAAGACCGATGTGGAAACGTGGAGAGATAGGAGGGGAGGAAGAAGTACAGATGGAGACAGCTTGCAAATACATTACGATCATGTCAAAGATATGGACTTACAGACTTTTTTGTATTAAGTGTAATTTTCAAACTATTTTTACCACAACAGTTTTACCTTTTGTTATCGGTGTATGCATGGATCTTTACATATATGTGAATCCACGGGTTTGGTTAAAAAAAAAAAAAAAAAAAAAAATGGAAATTGCTACTAGAGATAAAGCATGATTCATATGATGGTTGGGTGGTTGAGTGGAGTGGGTGGTAGGTGCATTTAGTGCACCTTCAAACTCCATAGACCATGAACAAGGGGGTATACCACACTATAAAAGCCAGCTATTGCGCTCTCTCTTTTTTTTTTCTCAGTGGAAAAAAAAAAAAAAAACATTTAAAGAAATTGCATCATATTCACTGGTGCTTAGTTGAGCTTTCAGTGGCTCATCCCGTAATCTCCAGTGCTATCAACTCGTGGCACAAAGGAACAAGTGAAAGAAGTGAAGCATGCTGTCTAAGTGCAAAGGAACAAGTCTCTTCTCTTTGATTCTTTATTTACTATGAGATACAAATATTCAATCTAAAGGTTTCTGTTACAGGTAACATAGGCACTGCGTGGGAGGGACAGTCACAGCTCCAGCACAACCACTGTGGGAAAAGGCAAATCAGAACTCCTGCAGTAAACATAAGCCTAACTTTCAGAAGAAGAAAAAGACAAGAATTCCTGCAGCAGAAGAGAAAAGAAAAAAAAATCTTGTGCTCTCTGGCCAACATCAGCAAGTGTCTGTAGTTTTCTATCTTCAGTGATCAATGAGCTAGAATACTTTCAGCATAGCATTACTTTTTCATTATAAGTGTTATCATAGTCATATTATCAATAATTCATAAGAGGGAGAGAAAATATAGGATTTTCTTCTGACAGCATTAAAATGTGAAGACTGATTGCGCAACATAATCCCTTAACTCTGGTCTCTTTGTACTAAAACACAAGTTATATAATGCCGTCAAAATATGACTTAAATCATACATAAACAACAACAGATCACTTTCATATTGATTGCATTTGGAGTTATACTTTTCAGAAAGAATTATGCAGTTGATGCATTACTTGGTGGATTGGGCATAATAGCATATACATATGTAAAAAGCCATATATATATATACATATATATATATATATATATATATATACCAGCAGCTTTCCTTGGCATACTGCTAATTGAAATAAGCAACTTTGTATCTTTTCCCTACATCCTTTCCAATCCATTATCCACAAGTAATAATAAAGATGGTAACACAGTTGTTGTAGTAGCAGAAACGGCAAGTTTGACATTGATTTAAATTTGAGCTCTGTTGCTGTTAGAGGTAGACACTGAATAAGCAACAGCAGTGGGAAAAGCTATACAGTAGATACAGTAGTTGTTTTTTAGGTAGCACTACATTAGATGTCCATTATTGGCAGTTTAAGTTTCTCTGCTTACTGGTGGAAAATGTCATCTGACCTCAGTGTCATGATCACCTTGATCCCATCGAGCCATCTGACCAACCAGAGTGCGCTGACCACCAGAGGATTCTGACCTCATTCCCTCTGTTGGCACAAGCTGAGATTGTGGATGATCCCAGACATCGGCGAGTTTATTCTCCTCATCTGTGAGCAGAATGTGCTTAACGCGCTTAGCAATGTGTACAATATTACAAACAAGTGAAGGCTCACATGTACAGTGTAAACACACACACACACACACACACACACCCTACACACACACGCCAGATTGCATGAGTATTGCCACAATTATTTAATTCACCTTTATAGCTGTTTGCTCTAAGTAGCAATTGACACATCTGTACAAATAACATTAATCTCTATCTATTAGACACATCATTAATCAAAAAGCTCTATTCAGTTCACACTGAGTAGAGAGGTGTATACATGTCTGAAGTATTTCCTGAAGTATAAATCTTTGACATGGGTCAACCACAATTCAATATCTACAGTATATGCGATCACCTTTATAATTCTCTTTCCTTTTCCTGTTCTCTTACCTGATTTACTCTCATGGGCGTATTGTGTTGGTAGTTAAACATCCACAATCAGTGGCTAAACTGTGAGCCATGCAGATGGAGATTGTTGAATAAAACAAATATTAATCTTTGATCCTAAACAGTCAGCGGTAGTAAGAGTCGGTTCTGGTGAATCCTTTTACTAGTTTTATTGATTATCCTGCCATGGTGCACTCTGACATTTTATTCACAGTTCTATCTGGTTTGCTTCACACTTTCATTGTAATTAGTCATTAGTTTTTAAAGCCCATGTCAAGTGAACAGTTTCAAATAATAGGAGGTCATTATATCTAACAGACAATACTTCTACAAAATATAATCACTTAACCATTCATTAAGCTCTCAACTGAGATGAAAAAGACACAGTGATTATGATGGATTGCAATTAGGTATGCCTCATTCCATGAGAACAATACACCTCACATGCCACACTGGGAAGCAATTCAATTATGTCACTTTGGAAGGTACAGTTACTTGGAAGATAAGGGGACCTACTTTGAAATCTAGTGTGTTTTGATGAAGGAAAAATGCCTTCAGTATGAATCTGTTAATGAGTTCATTATTCGAGAAAATGGGATTTAATTGAATATGTCATGATATACTCTCTGTATTTGATATTCCCCTTAACATATACAGCAGCCTCACAAGGAGTTGGGTGCAGCACCAGGAGATTAATGCAAGAAATGTCCTCAAACATACTGACTTTCTGAGGAATCAGGAAGTATAAGATGGCAGAACCAGATATAAGCAGCATTCTTCTGGTTTTTCTTTCAATACCTGAAAATGGGCTGACACTGATGTAAAGGAATTTTTTTTTTTTTTTAAATGGACCTTGTTAAGACTGCAATATTCTGTAAGCTCTACTTTACATCTTGGGTTCAGCACCACGGACAGTTCTGATGCCAAACTATGATTCTATAATACCCAAGATGAGATGCAAAGACAATCCAAAAGTCACTGCCGACATACTTGTACAGTGTTCTTTTTAAACTGCTTCACTTCATCCTCTGTTATTACTCAAAAAAGTGCATTGTCTAAAACTCATTTCTGGCCACACCACAATGCTTCTATAAATACATGATTTCTCCCACGTGAGATGGACCCACTGTACTTCATGAGCCTCACCATGTGGTATCTATGGTAACCACTTAGAGTAGAAGACACAGCATGTGTGGTGCAATGTGAGTGTGTGCGTGCGTCAAGAACTATTAAGAACTGAATGTGTTAATAAAATTAAAAATGCAAGGAATTTCTAGTAATTTTCTCTAAAAGTCACTTGAATGCAGTCACAAGACAGATTTTGGGTGAAGTTAGAGTTAAGTTTATGTAACGTTGCGTTAAACTAAAACTAATATAGGCTGATAAAAAAAAAAAGGTTGAAAGTTGAGACTTTCAATCAGGATGAGAAGTTACTGAAATCATTGCATAACATCTCCAATAAACTTAGTCATCTGAAAAACTTTGGGACTCAGACTGGTTGTACCTTTCTGCCCCGGCTCTCAGCCCCTCATAGTCTCACAGCCACAACACTGTACACAAACAATAGTTGTGTAAAATTGCTGCTGCTGCACCACCTTCAGTAGATGCAAGATTTAGGAAAATTTTGACTACAGTTTCCATGGAGACCAAACTATACCATAGTAAGATAAAATGCTGATTTTTGAGGAAAGAGTTGACCCCTCTCCTGACTGCAGCCAAATGCTTCACAATGAGCTGAATTGGATAGCTGCCAACCATGTGCTGTAGACAGAGTGGGAATAAAACTAAAACACAGAAACTCAACTTGTTATATTCAATGAATATGTAAACAGGCCCACAAGGGAAATCACATTTTTCCAGAAAAAAAAGGTTTTGTAAACTATTTCCTTTGTTTTCCAATTACTTTTCATTTGACTTATTTTTTAGTGAGTACCCACAAATGTTTGTGAGGAATCATGAAGCTTCAATTTCAGTGAAGGATCAAAAGCTAATTCAGAGTCTTTGTTTTTATCTATTCTTTATGATGAACTTTTAGAAATATATTAATTCATTCTTTATGATTCTTATTAATGACACTGTTTCTGTACAAAATAATGAATTTGAATTAAAGCTAGATTTAATTTATAAACACAGTAAACAAAGTTCCCTGACAAAGCCATATTCATTCTGAAGCTACCCTGGAGTCTGAATAGTCAACATCAAGGCTAATAAGACTAAAATACTGACATGAAAAGGAAGAGTTCCACATTTGCTCTTGTTGATGCTGGTTTTATCATAAAAGATACCAAACACTACACTGATGCTAATTTTAGGCCAACTTTCTGAAACAATGGGAGCATATGATTTTCCTCCTGTAACAGATGTAGGAATAGAGTGTGAGTATCCAGTCTCTATGGTTACCACTTCTGGAAAAAGAAGAAGAGAAAAATAGAAAAAAAAACCAATGTCAACTTAAAGTCAGTGAGCATGCAGAGGTGGTACTTGGCGAACTCTGTAGAACTGTATTTTCAAACTGAGTTGATCTGACTAAACAGATGGTGATTGTCAAGAATACTTTCCCGTTAAAAATAATTTGGGAAAAGTTTTAGAAAACATATCCTTTTAAAGAGAAGCTTTGGGAGTGGGTTTAATTTTGTAATGTCAGGACAACATCTGTTGTATGAGAACAAATCGGCCGTGTTTATAAAGCTGTTACCCCAAACCACCACTTTGAATGGCACTGAGTGTCAGCTTCACTGCATCACAGCAGCTCTTGATCTTTGCAATCTGCAGGTGGCTTGGTGGAGCAGCAACACTAGAGGCTGACTACCGTGTTATCATCCTGTGTCACAGTCTAATCACCACTTTTGATGCCAAAATGCCAAAAAGAGGGGCTTTTGGCAGGGGGCATTAGGTAATCCTCCTTTCTTTCCTTCCTTCTATCATTCACGTCTTTCCACCATCTGACTGTGGCTAAAGCTGACACTCACCCTGGACGTCTGTCAGCAGTTCTGGCATGGAGGACCAACGTCTGTCAGGGGCAGGGTGAAAGACTGTGAAAGTGATGAGGAGAAACAGAGTGTGGAGGTGGGCATGGGATTGGCCAACTATCTGCTGTTTTGGTGCTAGCCAGGAAGAGGAGGACACTACAACCTTGAAAAGGTAGCAGGTGGCGCCTCCTCTGGTAGCAAGAAGGTAATGAGGCGTAAAGGTTGGCTGATGGACTTAGTTTATCCTGCTTATCTACACTTCAGAGGTCAAAACCGCTGCCATGACATTTTGCCCGGGACAGGTGGAGTTTGTGATCAGTCTCCCTGTGGTCATGCGGGAGGTTGCAATGAAATCCTGCAGTTCAGGACACATTCAGGGAAATTTTAAAACACTACCGATGTGTAGTTTGCCTTCATGTGTGCAGTAATGGATAAAGTGCAACCAGGTAGATAGCAGAGTATGGATCAGTTAAGCATGTTTAAAAGTGAATGAGCTGTTAAAAGTATAGGTTTGAAAAGCTTCATATTACTATTTTGATTATTCAATGGAAGACTCATCGCTGACAGGAAATAATGAATGTAAAAATCTTCTTTGCATCAAAAGCAATGGCATTGTTAATCACAAGCATGCTGTATGTTGATGGTATGAAGGGTTATATATACTGTACCACTTCAATCAAGCTTCATCAAATGAAAAAAATGAAAAAAAAGCACTGAAAGAGTATAAAGACCCAAGCTTCCTTCTTTTTCAATGTATTTTTAGAAATACAATATAAAATCAATCATTTAAATGGTACTTACAAAGAGTTGGACATTTGGTCGTGTGGCTGCAGGCCAGTTACTGAGGCCTACAGAGGACATCAGAGGCAATACATTTAACACTTAAAGGGACGAAGTTCAACTAAGGGTTTTTATTAATGCTTGCACAAATGAGGCTATACCCTCAGAAGTGTTTATTTGATGATGTGTAGACATAGATTAAATTATTTTAGTTCAAAAGAACAATTTCTCAAAGTGATATACATTGAAAGAGTAGGAGGAGCAACAAAATACATCTTTCATGAAAAATACATAATAATTCCAGCCAGTACAAAAACACATGTTTATATGCAAACCACTATTGAAAAGAAAAAATATTTTTTTTAAAAAGAATTATTTCACTGTGAGGAAAACTTTTCTCTACTTCATGAAAAAGGTGACAAGACCATTTAGTTATTTGGACTTTGAAGTGGTTTTGAATATGTATTTGTGTTCAGTAAATAACCTACAGAGTTGGGGGTGGTGGACAGTGTGCAGCAGTATGCTGGGATCACTGTTGTGGTTTAACAACATTCCACTGTATATCTTACAGAAGGCATGTTGTAGTCCATTAGAGAGGAACCGATTCCACTCTCATACCCTGAGGAGGGAGCTGACCAGCTGGGTGTTGTGTCCTTTGTCCTATGTGTCCTGTACTGGACAACCCTCAGCCCATCTGGGGGGTGGGGGGGTGGGCTTGTCCATTTTAGGTTTTATAAATTGTGTTGGCTCCTTAGGTGACCTCACCCAGCATAGAAGCATATTCAATTAGATTTCTCATTGGAGAGAGGGGAGGTCATGGCATTAATTTTGAGATGAAGATATATGATGCACCAAAATAGCTACTGTAACGTCTGACAAGTAGACAAATAGATCATTGAAGCAACTAAATTTGAAAAACAAATAATGTGTGAAGATTTTGATTTACAACATTAAAACAGGGTAATAGTATAAAAATAGAGAACATGTTGACAGATTAATAACTTGATGATAGTGACAGTATGATAGAATGATAATGAAAGCAGAAATCCTTTTAAAAACACAACTACATTAGTAGAGATTAAAATCTGATGTGAAATTGGTTAATAATAATAATAATAATAATAATAATAATAATAATAATAATAATAATAATAATAATAATAGGTTGCAAGTTTTATCAGTGGTTGAGTAGACAAGGACAAGCGGCTGGAGGAATGGGGTTGGGATCTCAGAGGAAGACAACAGTTTCATCAGATTCAGCATTACAGATGAGAGGTGAGGGACCCCGGTCACCTCAGAATAATGGACTGGGGAGAAGATTAACTCAGGAACTGAGAAGACTCAAGGCTTAGAAATGGTCTTTGTCTGTTAACTCATAAGTAGGAGAACCATAAGCCATCTTATTGAAAGGTGGGCAAGACTTAGAGTTGGCTGGTCATGTTGGGTATGTGGCACAACAATGGACGACTGATGGGAACAAAAATTATTGTGTGTGCTTGGACATGTTTGAAGAACCCAGGCACCAAGTAACTTGGGAACAAAAAATGACATTGACCATCTTCACATTGTCTGACCCAAGGAGTAAAGAGACCTTGGCTAGAGTGCAGGGTAGAGTAACCTCCACAATGCGGAAGAGCGATATATTAGTGGGGACTTGCTTCCTTCTGATTATTTGACCACAGTGTGGCTCCAGTGTATAGAGGGTGCTAGGTTTGATATGTTACAGAAAAAAACCTAAGGAAACTGCCTGAAGTTCATCCATGCAAGTTGCTTAACAATGCAAGACTAAAAGGTCAGTGGTTCAAAAACTTGAGGCGGCGAATATGTAGCAGGCTGGTGGCGAGCCAGCAAAGGAGCAGTAAAAGATAATAGGCCACTTCACAGGGGTAATAGCTTAGAATCAGGGATGTTAAGAATGTCCTTGATCCACTAGGAATAAGCTGCTGTGTCACTGTCATAGTGGTATCTTTGTACTTCCTAGAAGGAGCCCTTCTCTACCAACTAATGTAAGGGTAGATGGCTTTTGCTGGGTTTACAGTGGGCCACATCAGACTGTATAGACTTGTGATCGTAGGTTGACAGGTGTTCAGGGAATATGACTCAAAATCAGATGCCAGTGGGAGAGTTAATGCATGTCATAGACTTTTTTACACCAAAGTCGATAGAATTGTGGGCAGTGTTGTATGAGTTCATACTTCTCATGAACCAGTTCAAAGTTCAGTTCTCATAGATTAAAATGAAAAGTTTATGTTCATAGTTCCCCATTTCGCTTTTGAAATAGTTCAAAGTTAAGTTCATTAAAATGATTTTTTAGATCAGAAGTGAGAGTGAAAGACTGGAATTGAGAAAGAAAAGAAATGAAAGTGTTGTGTCTTGCAACGAAATCAATTATACTAGACTTTAAATTCAATCACACAAAATAGATATTCATATGGAACAGATGTGGACGAAGGACAAAAATAACCTTTTTTCAGTGTAACAGAAGTTACATTTCTGTTAAAAAGCTATTTTCAGCTTACCTCTTCCCTAAATTTAA
Source organism: Atherinosoma microstoma (assembly GCA_037177055.1). Lineage (NCBI taxonomy): Eukaryota > Metazoa > Chordata > Actinopteri > Atheriniformes > Atherinidae > Atherinosoma > Atherinosoma microstoma. Next base: position 16,561,040 of record JBBBVU010000016.1, read on the forward strand.
AACAAGAAAAAAACAAAATGCTGCAAAATGTGGAAATATTAAAAGATATCCTCCCCCACTGGACAGGTGCTTCAACTACACATGTCATTTCAAATTAGAAGTTGACGAAACGGATGTTCTGACTTGTTTTTAAGCACAGGCGGGCATCATTTGCATAGACATGTTAGATTTAATTTTCACCTGCACTTGCCATTTTAGAGGAAGACTTCACTGGCACTGCCACAGAGTGCTCCTGATTTATTAGAAGAGCATGCATTGTATTGTGGGTATGTAGTGTGAAGTAGGTACAGAGCCAAAGAAATGTAGGTAGTGACTGTTGCTGGACCTCACATAATCTGAACAAGTTCATGTTCAAGTTCTTTATTTGCAAATATGTTTCATTCAGTTCAACGTTCACAGACAAAACAAACATTTTCAAAGAACGAGTTTGTGCCCAACACTGATGATGGGACAGTTTATCCTCAATACCAGAGGAAGGCCTAACAGGCTATAAGTTGATTCATAACTGTATTTTCAAAAAACATGAAATAAAACCAAAAGGCAAAGTCAGAAAATCTTTATTTAAATTGATTAATATTCTCTTGCTGGATGTTATATGAGGGTTTAAAACACTTTGCACACATTGGCTTCAAGAGGCTATGTTAAACCTCTATATCAAGTAAAAGTAAAGAAATTCAAACAGTTGGTTGAGTCTGAGTACATCCAGTGGACAGGAAGTGAATGGAAAGACCAAAGATATGGAAGCAAAGACCATGCCCTGATATAGTGTTGGTAGAAATAGTGATAGAAACCAAGGAAAACTATCCATTTGATGTTTGCGTAATTTGTTTTTCCTTTTTTGTCTGTTTGTAAAATATAAAAGGGGAAATAACAAATCTATGATTTTATCATAATTTCTTCAGACAGTTCGGAAAGTCTGAGTACCCAGTCAATTACATTAAGATTAAATAATGGACTTAAAGTGTCACAAATGAGAAAAAGTGGAGTCTCCCAAAAGTTCCTCTGGTCTACATTCTAAAAGCAATGTAGGAAAGTGGATTATGGCGTTGTCTGACTGGGAAATGGACTATGCCAAATTATAGTGCACTTTTATAGAATAAGTGACGATTTAGCAATTTAACTTGTTGATCTTCCTAAAGTGCCTAAAAAAGCTCCCCTGCTGGGTTAAGATGCTCTAATCAGTAGTGTAAGTGCTGTAATTGCAGCATACATTAAAAAAAAAGAGGAGTATATGGAGGTAATTTAATTATAAGGAAAGCCAAGTATTACCTCCATTACGGGCTGATAAATTGGGTTTGATCATACTATGAATGTTATATATGTTGCACTCACCCTAGGTGTATGTTGCAGGTTATTTTTAATCTGGGAGGCACTGCACCTCTCTAACAGATACACTGTAAGTGGATGCAATTACAGCACTTTATTTGGGCCATGTGCTTTGGCATATTGCCAGTCCATCCCAGCAGGGCTGGATAGTTATCAGACCGTCAGTCCATAGGAGGTCTTACCTACTGAGAACAAACCAGGTGTAAACTCCACAGTAAGACCACAAGCAGGAGAGGTTTATTAAGCACAGCATGATAATCCACCCACTTTTCTTACAACCATCCTTCTGCACATGCCTGAAATGTGTTCATAAACGAAACCTGATTGCTTTGGCTTTATCGGTTTGGTGGTACGCAGTGAAGTGTTACAATAGCTTTAGCAGGATTTAACTGTAGAAACATATTTAAGTGGATCATATGGTAGGTTGAGACCAGATTAAAAGCAATTATTATCATAAATGTGAACCTGTATATGGAGGAAAATCACATTTTAAAGGACATATAATGATTCCAAATCTTTACACACCAAAAGTTTTTTTTCTTCTCTTTTTAGAGGCATAGATCTCAGAGCTGTCAATTATGTCCTGGTATTTTCAGATTTATATGAAAATGTTGTTTTTTTTAATTTAGAGGCAAAGGTCGGTGTTAATAAGCTCCTTCATAGGATGAACTGTTTATTTAAAATGTGCTAATTTGAACAGGTGATCTGTAACATGACAAAGGAAACCAGGAACAGATTAGTTGAACCCTCCTCATAGGTTATATGGGTCTCTCGGAGAGGATGTAAAAAATGTATATGCTTGCAGATCATCCAGAAGAAATTATCCAAACACACTTTCTCTGTGAAGCAGGCATGGGTAAGGTTTTTAGATTCAAATGACATGAAGCAAACTTGAACTTGTTCACGTCCACTGTACAAACTGGGGATGAGAAGAAAGGAGACTGGAGTTTTATAGTAGCCCAAAGAAAATCAGCCACAGACGGAAACAATGTGGAATCAGGATCACTGTCAGCCATCACGCTCACAGGAAAGTAGGAACTAAAAGGAAAAAATAAAAATAAAGACTGTAGACCCTAACAGGGGTCTCTTTAGTAGAACAAATTTATTCATGTGCAAAATTTAAAGTAGTTGTAACAGTGATGTGCAAATACATGCCCAATGTATCCATCTTATGCCATTATTTGAGCCTTTATCATTTTGCAAAAAGAATGTCATTATCATTACATATGATTGACTAAGATGTGTTTTCTTTATATCCAGGCACAGTGTTCTCTCCCACACACAAGCAAAGTCATAAACTTCCATCCGCATGCATGTTTTCTATCACTTTAAAGCGATTCCAGGAAGGAAAAAAAAGCCTATTTATCCTTCAGTACAAGAACATGAACATTCCACAAGCAGAAATGCATGGTGTTTTATAAAGAGGTCAAAAAAAGACGTCATTTTATTCCGCTCAGTGCAAAGATGCAGAAAGACATGAATGGAGCGAGAGAATAAGAGCAAGATGCCTTTTGGGAATGTTAAACAATTGAGCAAATCAGGCATTAACAACAGCAGAGCAGGATAAAACATTTGCTCGCTTGCCTCACTTCCAGTTTTAAAGTGATGTTGACATCCACAGACACTAACATTTGAGGGTTACAATACAATTTCATTGGCAGAGCACTCTATCATTGCACCATCTGCCCATCCCTCTAATGAATATTAGGGACATATGAAATGAAATGGTCAAAGAGATTTCATAGTATGCAAAATCCCAGATTTATATTGACCATTTCCATTCTACAGCTCATAACCAAATAACCAATAACCAAATTTGCACACCACTTAGATAGATTGACTTATAATTCTTGAGTAAAATGCACAGCAAACTACTATTTAGTCTGATCCTAATTGTCTTTGTGTGGCGTATTAGATGACGTGTAAATCCATGTCTATGGAGGAAGGAAAGTGCCACAATGAATTATAATTATATGTGTTATTTATTTTTAAAAATTGTAAATGGATAAATGCATGATTGAATATGTAACCAATTAAATAAAAAAATTAAAAAATAATTTTCATGAACAAACATATATAAGTATTTAAGCATTTAATTAATTATTTCATGGTTCCCAAGGTTGCAGTGCACCATGAATTGATTCAAACCATCAGCCTCATCGATCAAACTTGTTGGGAGGGCCTAACATTGAGTGTTAACCATGGCTTTGGCTATATTTGTTTTAAGTTTAAGCTACTGCCAAAATAGCATGGTTTCCACTACTTTGTCCTCGCAACATCAACACAATTGTATACATCCTGCTTGGTCCATATAGCTTTTGTTGGAATCTGTCTGAAAGAAAGAAAACCAAAAATTGCGGGCAGCATGATGAAACACAGGAAAAGTCAAGCATTGTTTAGCAAGCCAAAAAGTGGTATAACGCCAAAGACAAGAATATTAAAAAAAGATTGCCTATGAGAGTAAGCTAATGGCAGTTAAAGCTAATTAGCTCTTTTATAATGAGCGTTGTTAAAGCTGCAAGTTGTCGATATCAGGTATTAAAACATGTGTGTGTTTCAGATGGCTCTCTTATCACAAAATTACTGCTACTAACCTTTTGTCTGCTACAGTTCTGAAACCGTCCAAACTGTGGGAGTTAGCCACCCATGGAAACATCTTCCCAGCTCATATCAGGAACATTGGTAGGGTGACTTCTAGCTATGATCCTCTGACACTCATTTTATTCATAGCAGGACTGGCTCTAGAAACCATTACATGACACTGGACGACTGACCACAAAACACATGTTCAGCCAAACATTGGTCGGTTGTTAAAAATGCTCCTGGCAGGCTGAAAGGAATGACTTTGACATCCAGCTAGTGAAATCAGTGGTGCTGACTTGCAGTGCTCTGCATAATCTGTGTGGATATCACAGAAAGGCGAGGAAGAGGGCAGGTCTATGAGATGCTCTGATGCAGTACTTGAGAAATAGTTAAAACATTGAACTTTTAGAATTAAAACTCTTTTCACCTTTTTAGACATGTGCCTACACATGTATCTCACTGTCAATGACTGACAATAAACTAGACCTTTTGCAAATTTTTTCTACTTTTGGTGGTAAAGGTTACTAAGTTTTAGTCACATGAACTGAGTGCAGTACAATTTAGTCAAAAAAATAAATAAAAAGAATCCAGCAAAGCTACTTCTAGTTTTTGTGCATCTGTTAGATACTTCTTCTGGACACTTTTAACTTCCATTAAAACCACAATTTTCCTCAAAAGCGTTATCTGAACCCTGTGATGTGTCAAGGTAAAAACTTTGGAAGAAGAAACACGGATCATAACATTTTTTATTCCATTCCATAAGATTCAACTGTTTTTCCATTGTCAGCTCCTGCATGGATTTTTTTTCTGTGTGTGTGAAATAATTTTCTAAATCAACAACTTATCAATGATAGAACTGATTAACTTGTTCAGAGGGCAGTAAATTTGAGGAGTGGATCTTCTCCCACTGGCATCTTAACACAAAATACAAAATCATGATGAAAAACATTCACTGAATCGTTAATGAAGTCAGAAAAAATTTCCAATCCTGCTACCACATGCAACCAACACTGAAATGTATGAAGAAATACATCGTGAAACAATATTGTTTGGTAGAGAAATAGTCTTTAGCTCATTACTAAAAATCCGGATTTGGCATTATTTCATCGAGTTAAGTCGATTTTTGGCGTCTGGGTGCCTCATCACAGCTGTTAACATAATCCACCAAAAACCACTTTGCAGGATGCCTGTCCATTTTTGGGAATGTTAACTTCCTGAACAGCAGTTTTTTAGTTTAGTTAAGGTCAATTAGTAGGTATTTGCACATTCTGAAATCACAGCACCTCACCCATCAACAAATGCTTCTTTTCTTTGTTTTTGTTTTTTTCCACCTGTCTTGTCCAGCATTGTAGCAAGCAGGAATGATTGCCTGGCTGTTGCTTTGTGCCGAGCAAATGTACTTTGTCAAGTAGAGTTTTATATGTATAAAATCCCTCTTGAACATATCTTTATTTCAGTTTTTTATTTTGAATTTGCACCTTATTGCTGGACCAAACCGAAGGGGACAGAAAGAGAAAAAAATAACTGAGAAGAAAGAGAAGTGGGGGTGGGGGGTGGGGTGGGGGTGGGGGTGGGGGGGGCAATAGAAAACAACAGAAAACAATGCAATCCAACTGGACTACAAACACACTACACAAATACAGACACATGACCGAGAATATCCCACGCTTTTTGCAGTGAGGACAAAGATTGATAAATAAAATAAATAAATAAATAAATAAATAATAATAATATTGATAATAGCAAGAAAAAGAAATGGTGTATGGAGTATGGTGGGAGGTAATGCACGATACTGTAAATGATGGGTTGTCAGCAAACCAGTTTTGGACTTGGGCTGCACGATGGAAGCTCATGTTGTCCCATACTACAACGTAGCGGCTTTGATGGTTTGCATCATTCAAGTGCTGTGGTGGTAGTATGATGTTGTGGAGTCTGTCCAGAAAGGTGAGAATGTGGGCTGTGTTGTATGGTCCAAGGATGGCATGACGGTGGAGGACACCATGCGTGTTGGAAATGGCAGC
>JBBBVU010000016.1:16584665-16601340 GCA_037177055.1 Atherinosoma microstoma
GGGGCAGGCTCTCTTGGGAGCCGTGGCTGCAAAAAGCAAATGACACTTGACAAATGTTACTTTTATAACATAAGCTGCAGAACATATGTGGTAACAATATATATTGCGATATAATCTTTTTTTCCCTATGTTTGTCAAAATGACTGTTCCAAACAAATTCATACATCAGAAAAAACACTTCAAAAAAGTATTTGCTATTTTCAGAACATTCATTTTGCAAAACTTATTTTAAAAAATTAAGTTTGTTAAATCTGTAGAGATGAATATATCTTTGTGATGTTTTTTAGACATTAAATGCGCAATTTTCTTTCTTACTGCACATTGCTACTTTCTTTATGAATGAATACAAGCAGTCAGATAATAATGAACTGTTTATTTTTAATTATTCTATAAATCAATCTGAATGTTCTGATATAGACAAACAATTCATTGCTAAGCTTTATTGTTCCATTGCCAGAAAATCCAGAATCCTCTGTAGGTTACTGTCATTTTTCTGTTATCTGAAACGGTTCAGCAGCCCTCTAGTGATGAGATTTCTGCAGTAAAGCAGTGTGTTTAGTCCCTTCAGTCTGGAATTTAAGATGTTTTTGATGTTATCCTTTATGGCCAGAAAAACATTAACCTGTAATTATTCTGGTCAGTTTGTAATTGAATACATAGAATATTGTTGAAATACATATTTGTTGATGGATAGTTATTTTAATCTCTTTAGTCCGTTCGCGCATGCTACTGCTAGCTTGCCAATGGTATTTTTCATAGATGTTAGCATTAAGCTAACTTATCTTTTTTTTTTTAAATACATGTTGGTGTGTAATGTTACGTGATTTCACTGAGACAATGAATGTATTTCCAGTGAGATACTGGTGTATTTTCTCAATGTCTGCTATGTTTTACAGTTTTGCTAAGTAAATGTTTCTAAACAGATTCTTTCTGGGAGACTATTTTATCTGCAGCTGTTGCAACAAGCTAGGTCATGCCCAATGACTGTAAAACGCCACACACACGCAAGCAGCATCAGAATTAGTTACTTGTAATCGATTATGTTTTGTAACTGTGTGCATGCAGAATCGTCCATGCCCGCATGCATCTTAGAAACGATTAAATTAAACACTGCTACAAATTACACAGTTTGCTATGAGGTTAAATTGACTATTTAGAAGTTACAGCCAAACTGAAGCACTTAGTGCGGCTCCAGAAGTGCTGCCCAGTGCGCCTGGTGGAACCACAGCTCCCATTGACATGAGCTGCAAGTGTCCGGCATAGCCAAAATCTCCACCGTTGGCCAAATTCATATCGTTTCTATGCATATATAAGCAAGATATTTTTCTGTAGTCTACCCTCACGCTGGCGAGGACCCAGAAGGCCTCTGTTGTGAAGGTGGAGACATGCAGCAGTGATGGATTTATGATGACAAAAAAAATAAAAAATAAATAAAAAAGGGAGTGAGACATAAATTTGAAAGAGTGGCGGCTGGTATTTAGGAATGGCGGCCTGCCACTCCTAAGTGAATATAGGGGAAACCCTGGTCTATTTTATATAATGTATATGTCATTTATCATTAAGCTATCACAGTATTAAAAGATATTCCATTAAGCATATTGTGCAGTCCTAATTAGAATACCTACAGACCTGTGTAGGGTGGTGTACTTGTCTATATGTATAATAATTTATCTAATGTGAATGAAATAACTAATTGCCTTTAGTTAAAGGCTCTGTTTCTGTGTTTTTGCTAAAACTTTTTAATCTAATTTCATTAAAATTTATGGAGTGGTAAGGCATAGGTAAATGAAGAAGTCATTAAATTTTGAGACCGATTCAGTAGAAGCGGTTTTTCTGAGTGCCCTTCTGCATCCCAGTGTTAATCAGCATTAAATACTCGCTGACAGCTATTTGCCTTTGACAAGTGTTGACTGGAGTATTTTTCAGCCATAAATGCTAAAATGGCTCCAGGCCAGGTTCTTATTTATGTATTAAAAGTAGTACATTATCTTAGAAACTCAAGGTTTGCTGTGTACACATTTTTCCAACGATGAGAAATGTGCAGTAAGTCATCATGTCATTGTAGGCGTGTGTCATCGAGAAGGTAAAAAAGATGCATGTAACAGCTGCAGTCAACTCAAGTCATAGTTCAGAAGACAAGTCCACTAGGAAATGTAGTTATTTGTTTTGAGTCAGGGTTGACAGCGTTTCTTTAAAGCCCGAGTGGGACTCGTTCCTTTGCTCCATGTTGTGTACAGAGGATCACTCATCACTGTGTGGAGCCTATTTTTAGATTGTTAATCAAGGTAACATCTTCAGATTGACACACTCAGTATGATATCCCATAAAGTGTAAGCAGAGTGAGATTGCTTCATTTCACCTACCTGCAGTGATCCAGAAAAGGTCAAAATGATGTGTGCATGCGAGTGTGAATGCAGGTTCAGCAAATGTTTTTGAACAACAAAATAGTGTCCTAGCTCTCATATAATGGGGGTTATACAGCACTTCTCCTCTCTAATGTTGTGGGTTTAGTCATAAATTTTTTAATAAATAAAAAGAACTTGTGTTATGAGTCTACATCTGAAAAAAAGATGCATAAGAAACTTAATAAATTGTTAAAATTCTTTGTGTAAGCTTTTTGTTTGAATTCCACATAAAGAAAATACTTACAAAGTGTCCACTATGACCAATCATAACGTTCTGACAATAAACGTGGCTGCACTTGTTATGTGGCCTTGTAATACATCTATAATTAATACAAGCTCTTTCATATATTATTTGACATCGTACATCTGTCACTTCTGAGATTCCCACCTACACTGGGGCCCTACTCCTACAGCTTTGGTTCCTTGTAATCTCTGTTTGCAAGCAATAATAATCTACTCTTTATTTCCAAAAATGCCTTCTAAACACTATTTGTACAAAACAAAGGACTGCTTTTTCTTTAGAGTCAAAAGTAATGAGTCATAAAAATGATGCAGATTCCTTGTAAGCAGCTGCATGTTTGGATTCAAAGTTGGGATTCAAAGGAAGGTGCATGAGTCTGACATGTTGTGTCACTCTGGTGATGGTTACTTGTTAAATTCATATGTTATTTTATTTGTTCATGTTATGATATATTTCCATCTCTGATGGAATGGACTGATCCATTCTTGATTTTGGCAAACATGACAAAATGCTGTCCTTGATGTCAACCAGAGGAACTCTAGCATGGTTCATTTTCATTGTGAGCACTAATTTTCTCCCCACTGTTGCACAATGTAGTTGTTTGATCACTGAAATACGTTCACAGGGTCGATGTAAGCTTCAAGGTCCTGCCTGGAGAGTCACAGACTGGGTTCATTGTTGGCAAAGTTGTAGGTGGTGTCAACATGCAATCCTGTACCATTTTTTTAAGTTAGCTGTGCTGAAACTTCTCACACAGGGGCATGTAATCAGTCTACAGAATAATGTTGAGCTTTAATAATGAGGATCCTCAAAACAAGCGTCTGTGCTGTTTCTTTTTTCCCTTTCTTCTTCTTTGGCTGGTGTGATGATTTTTTTCCCAAAGTGAAATTGATTGTATAGTTGGCCTTTTGGCCTTTTGATTGCAGGTGATCATCCACAGAGACACCTGTTGAACTTGTATGGACTGGTGAGGATGATGAAAATTACAATGCACAGGCTTCACAGCCAGACAGAGAGAAAAACCACAATCCCCTAAGAGCTTCATATAGAATCATCTTCAGTAAAATTTATGAACATGTGGCTTTTTGTGTCCCATGTATCGATTTGTGGGTTATTGTTTTTTTTTTTAAGCTGAAATGGCTATATTGGGGCTCTTGTCACCACAGCCTTATAACTGGTCATGCAGGTCACTGTGATTAGACATATGTCTGGCACCAACACGGGTTTGGCAGCATGTGTGAACTCATGCTGCCACCTGCCAATGGAGCACAGAACCAGTTTATCACAGCTTGTCAAAATACACAAAGTTGATAATGGCCAAACAGTAGAGATGGCGGGTGTGGATTGGTTTTTACAGCAGCTAAACATGATACTGAGAGCTGATAATGAGATAGTGTTGAGGGGTAAAATGGAAGAGTTGCAGCTCTGTCCTTCCTTCAGTCTTGATTCTAGTAATTGGTACAATGTGTACAATGAAACCCAGAAAAAGTGCCTCTGCTGTGTTTTGTGCCATTGGAAAAAGGAACTTGAATGCAAAGAAATAGAGCCCCATTCTTTATTCTTGTTATTGCAAACTATGTCATATTGTTACATTAAGGGTTTCCTGATTGGATTTTGCATATCTGTGTTATAAAAGTACTAAGTGTATTACTGAATGGTAGGTAGCAAAGCTTATCAGGAATAAGGATGAGGAAGTAGCTGACTGTTAATTATGATTACTCTCTTTTTCAATTGTGGTGGACTTGTTCTTTTGAAAAATAAAAAACCTTCTTCTTTTTACATTAATATACGAGTCACCATAGGCATCGCCAGACATCTTTCACCAGGGTATAATCTCAGGGGTTAACACAGGAGGTAATCATCCAGCAGTGAGGGATAAAATTATATAAAAGTAACAAGGATAAAAAACAGTTATCTGAGACTAATATGTAAATTCCAATAATGCAGTTTCATGGACATAAAGGCTCCAGTTTGCTCTGAATTCTCCATTTACAATAATTATGGATGTTCTCTGAAGTCCCTCTCACTCCTTTAAAACAGTGCACAACTGTTTAGTCCAGACCTGCACCGGCTGTTTCAACTGAGTTACGTATCCTGCCAGTAGTCTGTGATGAGTAATCGGACAGCCACAGGGGGCAGGGAAAAGTCATGTCTTACCCCAAGAAAGGAAAATCAGGCTACCAAAAAAGAAAAGAAAGGAGAGGGAGAGAAAATGAAGTGAGAAGCAGCTGCTTTTATTTCTTAGAGAAGAGAGGTGAGCAGCACAGCTAAAATAACACACAGTTGAGCTGATATCGGCAGCATGTTGGGATTCATTAAGGGACAACACAGATGATTTGACTCTGAGATGTCATGGTAAAAACAGTTTGACTTTGTATCAATATATTATCCCTTTCCTAGTGATATTTAGTATCAATGGATTCTTTGGGATCCCAGGATTGGGAAGATCCCACTGAAAAACTGAATGCAACAGACCTAAAAAACAGTAGTGTTAACATCAAGTGGCCTGGGTTAAAATTGATCAATTGAACTGGAGGGAATTATGCATAAGACAGTTTGAATATTATTACCTACTTTCAATGCATATAACACAGATTGTCTAATAATCAACTTTATATTATCTTGAAAAGGGGATGTTATATGATAATTATAATAATGCAATACTTCATTAATTACTTAATTCAATGCATCAAATAGAAAATTCACCAGAAAAGTGTTCACCCAGCAAGTTATAAGATACAGTGTAAAAGAAGTTTACAGTAAGACAAAAAGTACAACACAAAACATGACTGATTGAACGTTTACTGGAGAATAAATTCCAACATATTTCTTGGAACATATTTCCAGCAAACACAAAACATACTTAGAGAACATGAAGTTATTGTGTCAATAGGTGACTTTATATCTGAGCAGACAAGAATTCCATGTGGAGTTTCCCAAAGGTTCCATCCTGGGGCCTCTTCTGTTTAACATCTACATGCTCCCATTGGCACAGCTAATAAAGAACAACAAGATTAGTTGCCATAGCTATACAGATGACACACAGATTTATATTACAATGTCTCCAGGAAACCAAGGCCCAGTACAGGCTCTTGGTAAATGTGTTGAGGTGATTAACGACTGGATGAGTCTTCAGCTGAACAAAAACAAAACTGAGGGGATTGTCTGTGGAGGCAAAGAGAAATGATTAAAGGTCACCTCTGAGCTTCATTTTATGCACCTAAAATCCACCAACCAGTCCAGAAATCTGGGTGTAGTGATGGACTCAGACCTAAAGTTTGAAAAACAAATTAATGGAATCACAAAGTCAGCCTACTATCACCTTGAAAATATATCAAAGTTAAGATATGTATCGGCAGGACCTGGAAAAACTAGTCAAAGCTTTTATCTTTTATTCTAACAGCGTCTTTACAGGTCTACCAAAAAGTCTATTAGATAACTTCAGCTTATTCAGAACTCTGCTGCTCGAGTCCTCACTAAGACCAAGAAAGTGGACCACATCAGTCCAGCTCTGAGGTCTTTACACTGGCTGCTTGTCCATCAGCAGATAGACCTGAAAGTTCTGTTGCTGGTCTATAAGGCTCTGAATGGTTTAGGACCAAAATACACCAGTAACCTCTTGACCCAGTATGAACCTACCAGACCCCTCAGGTCATCTGGATCCGGTCTTTTATCAGTTCCCAGAGTCAGAACCAGACATGGAGAAGAAGCATTCAGCTTCTATGTTCACATGTCTGGGACAAACTCCCAGAAAGTCTCAGATCAGCTGAAACACTCAGTTTATTTAAATCCAGATTCAAGACCCTCCTATTCTCTGCTGCATTTCTATAGTTTTTATTTAAATGTCCAAATCTGCACTGTTTCTTTTAAGCTTGAATTTTTTTTATATTGATCATGTTTTTAATATTGTTTTTAATCTAATGTCCTTTCCTTTTCCCTTTCTTTTGTGTCTTTTGAATTACCTCTGCACACCGTTGACATGATTTTAATGCTTATGTAAAGCGCTTGTCATGTAGATTAAATGTGCTATACAAATAAACTTGCTTGCCCTTGCCCTTGCTAGTCACATAGTCGTCACAGTGTGTCACAACGGAGACTCAGATTCTGTAATGAGTAGATTTACACGACCAGTACCGTTCTGAAACAAAGCTAATGTGTCCTACCGTACGTCATCACAATGATCAGCCTCTCTGTACATCTTGATACGTGATGACATTCACACTTCACCATGTGTACCTGTTGAATATCTTCTACACATTTGTTGCTATTCATTTGGACACAAACACTCGGAAGGAGAAGGAGGAGATGGCAGAGGCAAAATACCATGAAATGATTTTGAGACCCTTTCTGCATCCGTTTGTTTTTATTTTTGTACTTCCCTCTCACTAGATTGTAATCATTGTAGATGAACAGGCTTAGATATTACCAAACAAATGGTTAGACTACAAAAACTATACAAAGTTAGGGATTGCAAATTTCATTATTCACATATACAATTTGGGTGATTCTCAGAGTGCTACATGGACACTGCCCCAGACAAAGCAACATGCTTAAGGGGGGTGATTAGGACCCAAATGTACATGAACTGACTGCAGTTCACTTACTAGTCACAGTGTGAATCAAAGTAACACTTACAACATTTAATTCCTCAGGATTATTGGATCTGTATTTATAGCTATCCATGTAAAACATTTCAGGTTTTAAAGTTCATTAAAAAAGCTGAGCAACTACTGTTACCTTAGCTCTAAGAAGAATTAGGCATTTACTAAATAGTGCAGAACTATTTCTTGTGATTTTTTTTTCAAGGCATTTGGAACGGATGCATTTAAGTTTATGTTTGCAATATATTTGCTCTCTGCAGTTTAAAGAAGAGAAAAGGCCGTTTTCATGCATTGAAAATAGCCCTGCCATTAACATCTATATCAGTTTTGTTTGTATGGTAGGTAGCAAAGAAATTAGTCACGTTCTGTAAAAAGATGTTGTTTTTTTCTTAACTGTTATCCGTGTATGTCACTGCCACACACACAGTCACAACCTACACAGGAGTTGACACCCCTAAAAGACCCCTGCGTCTCTTATAGGTCACTCCCACTGTGAGGAGATATTGCTTCTTCAAGGGTGTCCTTGCTCAAGGAGATACTGTATACAGGCCAATCAAATCTGGGTTCACACCACTCTGTACGTGAACCAAGAAAAGACATGAACTACACAGAGGCACATACGAAAGCTGCATTTACGGTGCTACTTTTTGAGTTCACTCATGCTCTTAATGTGCCATTGATCCACAAATGTCTATCCATTGCATTATCTCTTTGTTGACAATGTGTACATGTGGTGTGTGCATTTTGGTATTCTGTTAGAATAGCAAGCAGTTCTCCAGTCCTCCATAATGCATGAGATGTGAGATTTCTTCAACAGTGTGTATGCTTTCGGCACATCAGGTAGTCGAAGGACAGCCATATAGAGATTTAGCAGTGACAGAAAGACAGAAATTTGTTTGCCTAACAGTGGCATACAGTTGCACATATTTCATTGATGAAGACACATATGCAATGTGGGTGTGCATCTTCTGCCCTCCCCCACTTCGACATACACATACACAGAATGTCGTCATGCACAAGGAGCAGTAAGTGGGACAAATGACATGCACTAAGATTCTTGTTTGTTTCCCCATGTCTCTTTGGCTCGCTAACCTTCCATCTTGTGTGAATGACAACTAAGATTGAAAACTCCACCAGCTTCCCCTCATCTTCGGGATTCAAAAGCACCCCAATAATCTGCATCCTGCTCTGCTCTGCCCCCGCCCCCTCCCAACCATCCCTCTCTGATTTGCCACTCTACTCTACTCATCTCCAGGGATGCAAAGGGCCTGCAGATGCTCCAATCGACTCTAATAAATTGTATGTAGCCGGTTCAGCTGCAGGACTGCCAACTGGCAAAGCTGAGAGCTTCTGTTTTGGGATATCTTAAGGGGGAAAAAGAGGTTCCTCTAAATTTCATTCACCTTCAGCTTTCCACTCTCTTGAAAGCTATGTCGAAGCCAAAGTACATGATGGAAGAGTATGGGGGGGAAAGGGGGATATATACTGAAAGAAGGAGGCAAGAGACACTGAGAAAGAGTGACAGCAGCCATGTAATGGAAAGAGAGGTTAGACAAAGTACAAGTAAACAAACAAGAGTCCAAGCTTTTTTGTTTTGTTTTGTTTTCCTGAAATACCTCATGTAGTTTCTGACATTCCATAAACTAAGAAAATGTCTTTAAGGGAAGAAAATATAAATAGTGAACTGAGTCTAAGAGCTTTGGCTAGAGTAATGTCCTCACCAGAATTCAATTTCAAGATCTAAACAACATCAAATATACACACACTATCTGTCTTGTAGACCAACATTTTGTGTTATCTCAAGCGTGACAACTTATCCTGTCAACATATTAATTGTCACCTGATTAATGCTCCAATTATACTAATATTTTAAAGGCATATTTTTCACACAACTAAAATACTGTGACAAACAGCAGCTCCCGTCTGCTTCTGACAGGTTTTGAAGCGGTAAATCCTCCTTCATGTAACACATTGCATGAGTTGACTTTGTTAATTAATCAGTCATCTTAAATACCAACATGACAGCTTAAGTTTTTTATTTTATTTTATTTTTTTGCAGGGGTTCACAACCACTAAAAGGTAGAGAAAGATAAAACCCTTTAGCATCTATTTTTAAAAGTAATTGCTCAGTAATTACTATAGCAGCATTGTTTAAACTTGCATCACCTGCCACCGTGTTGTCTCATATTATCTATTGATGGGACTCCCATTGATACATGTGAGATACAGCTGTGCATTCATGCAAGAAATATGCATACTGCATTTATATTATTATCTGAGCCTTAGACCATGATTTATTATCTATGTGTCTCCATATCAGTATGCATTGAGCTATGCATGTTGCATTGTAGATACTACATGTTTCTGAATTTAAACCAGGTTATGAAAAGTGTGTCACGGTCGAGTGCATTTCTCCACCACTTGCATCAAACTTAAAGGTATCTTTGTTAAAGTTATGAGATTACCATAGATCAGTTTCTTTGTTACAGGGTCTGATACTCAACTCATCACCAGAACTGAGGCACACTTCTTCATGTCACTTAATTTTTTACACACTCTTATAGAAAGTCAGATAAACATATAATGTGTTGTTTAAACTATAAAGTTTAAGTGTGTATTTCTTTGCTAAAACGGACATATTTCATTCACCGTTTTGTCTCTTGCACATTTATTTAAATATTTTCCAGACAATGTTTTACTTTCACCACATACTAGGTTATTTAACCTTTTAAGCGGATGAATTACACCAGTTAATTTGAGTAATTAACAAGTTAATTTAATACCATTGTTTTTAGAGTGTGAGCTTGATATGATTTGAAGAAAAGTTCAGTCAAATAACAAGTCACAAGTTCTGCACTTTTCAATACGAGTTAGTCAAGACTTTGTCTATAAATCTGCACATATCTGAAACTACAAAGTTTCTGTGGACTTTATAATAGAAAATTTGAAACATTCCTTCTGTACATCTTTTCCAAACAGATTAGCAAATATGAATAATCACTAGCCGGCGGAGAAGGGATAAAAAGGGAGAATAAACAATTTGGAATCCAAACAAAGTAATATGCCCCATCTACCAACTCTGACCCTGTCACCCCACTAATCCTCCAAACGACATGTCATATATCCACCACAACAAACCTTCCTTTGGATGAAGAGCTTTTTTAAGATAAGTGGGTCTACATTATAAGCCCTCATATTAATTGTACTTTGTCTACCTGTTTACTGTTACCTCTTTTTTTGTCTTTAGAGAAGTAAACAATATACTAAAAGAAAAAAATAATGTTTAGATATTCCAAAACTACATTAATAATCATCACTGTTCTAATGTAAGACACTAAAACAATTTGGTAGTGAGTGTAAACTCAATTTATTTCAGCTGTGTGAGAAAAAGTTGAGAGACACAGCAAATATGTACGTAAATATTAGTACAATTTCTGATGTAGACATATCATGACATAAAAAAAAGATTGAATTAAAGCACAAAAAAGAAAAAAAATGTAGCTACTGTATGCATTTTGATTAAAGGAGAATTAGGAGGAACAAAGAGGAATGGAGGCTCACGTCTACAGGGAGACGTACTAGAGAGAGATCTGGAATGGGGATGACTGAATAGTGAGTAGTAGTTATGTATCTCTTTCTTCCCACTATCCTTGAAGCTTGTTTTCTATTTCAGAGATCTGGAATAGGATGATGAGTTTGTTGGAAGGGACAGGAGGTGGTGGAGGGTTTTATATGGGGGTAAATGAAAGACATCCCAAAGCTCGGTGGAGCAGTGATGCAAATTGCTTTTATTCTCGAAGCCCTTCACTTATTTAGTCCCTGATTTCAGCACCAGTGATGACCTTCCCATACTTCATTTTCTTCCTCTCCTCTTTTATCTTTCATCATCTGCTCCATCTATTCATTTTCTCCTCTTTTAAGTTATTTTTGCCCTATTCGATCTTCCACTTTTCAACACTTCTTCGACCAAACCCAGTCCTGCTTCTCCCTACAGCTCCACCATTGCTGCTATATTCCCATTGCAATAACCATCTCAATCTTAGAGGACCTCCTATTGCATCTGTTTGCCTGGGAGGGTATAGGGGTGTGGGGCTGATGGGACTGAAGTGTGGCTCATATCATTACTACTTAACAAACATACATGAGGGGGGCATCTAAAGGACATGACAGGTGGTGGATCAGCCTCTGAAGCTCTGAAGGAACCCATTAAGAATTGGAACGGTGCTCATAGCTCCTTCCAAAAATGACAGCAGAAATTATGGACCTAATACTAAATTAAAAATGAACAGATTTTTGTTCTGAGTGGTAGTTTTATTGTTGGAAAATATGATAAATGTTGCTTTGAATTTATTACATGGCGTACTGACCTTGAAGAGTGAGGTAGAATCCAAAAGCCGCCTTCCCCTAAAACCTCCTATACTTCTATCCTCACTTAGCCTGCCCCACTTTCTCATCTCTTCCTCTCTCTGAAATACCTTTAGTGGGAGGAAATGTGATCCCTCCACCACTTAGCTACATGGTCTTACTGTAGTCTATCATCCACCTACTTCAGTTCCACCAAGAAGCTATCTAACAAGAAGTGGCTTTCAATTCTCTGCTCAACGTGGCCCTCATGCCATCAGCAAGGAGTTATGAGGAGCCTGCCATAAGGCACAGCATTTCCAAACAGGACTAACAATGAACGTGCTGATCCCCCCACAGCTGAGTGACACATATTCCACAGTCTGTGGAGATCCATGTGTGACATCCTTAGGATTCAGCTCTGTATGTGGAGCAGCTTGTGCACTGCATGTAGTAAATTGGCAACAGGAAATCTTTCAGGGTGCTGTTGCAGGGTTTTATTTGGCCTGTTTGCTCCAGAATAAATAATGTTGCATCTCTCAAAACAGATACAACGATGCATCTTGTTCTCTTCAATCTCCTTTACTCTTCTGCTCACTCTCTCCTTTCTTTTGCCGCCCTGTCAGGTCCAAATATGTAAATTCAGCCATTATCAAATTTTAAAATAAAGAATAATACTTAAGTATCTAGAGGAGTCTTACCCATGAAGCTCCTCTTAGTAAAGCAGATGTGTTCAGTACAACATGGCACATTCTGTTTGCTATGATGCTAGACATGACAAGTAAAAAAAACTGATAAAACAAGAAAATGTGACTAGCCTTGATGGAGAACTTGTTTATTTTTAAAACTGTTAAGTGATTCACTCAGCATAGCTCTTGGTCACATTTGATTTTCAAGCAACTTAAGGAATGTTATCAGGCATTTTGATATTAGTTTTTAAACTTCTTAACAGAACATGTATTAGGCCACAACAACAGTGCTAATTTTATGAACTCTAGCATTAATCATACTGACTCAGAATTGTTTCAAAAGGTATGCAATCCGTTTGTTTAAGAGCTGCACAGCAAGAAGGTTTCTGGTTCCCACCTTAGTTGGGGTCTTGCATGTTCTCTCCAGGTACTCTGGCTGTCTCCCACAGCTTATAAATGTGAGCTAGGTTAATTGGCAATTCTAAAATGACAATTGGGGTTAAAGGTTGTTTCTGTGTTGACATCATGGTGGACTGGCAACCCATGCAGGATGTGCTCCACCACTGACCTGATAACTGCTAGTATTGGCTACACCTTTCCCAGTGAATTGGATTAAGTGGGTATAAAAAATGGATTGATGAGTAGTTAAGACATTTTTTTTGTAATTAATTTATTTTAAAACCAAACCACTTTTTACAGTTTTTCAAAAAAAATATTATTATTATCTCTTGGGTAGGATAGGGATTGTACTCTTGTCTTCGGTGTGATGGTTTGTTCTGGGGAATCAACCGTCAACCATTTCTTGACAACTCATAATTTTTGACATTTTATATGCAAAAGTAAGCTTGTTGCAATTTAAAATTACAACTTCCCATGAAATAAATCAAAATGACAGAAAATGTCGGCATGTCGTGAGACTGTGTTGTTAGATCATGTGTTATTCCCTTAAATGAGTTTATAAACACATTGGTGATAACTGTTCTGGTTGATTTAAGAATAAGCTTTGATAACACTCACATATTAGTTCTGGTACTTCTTGACTTCATAGAGTTGAGATAATTCTTCTTTGACCCAGAACACTGTTCACAACTTTGTGTCACAAGATTTTTGTCTGTTTTATTTGGTTTTTAACCGGATTCATTAAGATTTCATATGGTGTTGCTCAGCCAGCTGCTTAGTATCCCCTTGGATCCATCTTTTAACAATACATACTCTCTTCATTGTCCCAGATCATTAAGAAAAGGCCTCTTTATTAGATGAACCTTACGGTTCTTTGAGTCATTAGGGTGATTATCCCTACACATGTTAATCAAATGAGTAACAATTAAAACCATCGTAATTAAATAACATAAATCATAAACGGTTTGACTGATATACTGAGCTGCTTATACTGAAGATTTTAAGTGTTTAATGATAATAACCATATTAAACAATAAATCTGCACCATGATTAAGTGCACGAACACATTGAAACACATGTTAGGGGAATGGGATATTAGTTATTAGTTGTAATGGGTTCTTTAATAGCTCTAATGACACTTTGTATTGTCTTCTTCTGTAACCTGGGAGCGTGGCCTAGTCTCCTCTCATAAATTCAACATCATTCTTCCTGCATTGCTGTCTCTTTTCCCATTTCTCTCCTAAACTCTTTCTCCCCTCCATACTTTATGAACTGATGCTCATTAGGACTGTTGCTATGACAGCCTCCCCAACAACTACACACCCACACACCCACTGCAGTTATTCTTGAGATATACAACCTCCTTTTTTCCAAAGAGATGAAAAGACAAGTATAGAGACTAGAGTTATATTTTAAGGTTCAAAATAAAATAGCCACACTGGCCCCTCCACTGGGCCCAGACGGCCCATAAAGCAAAGGACAGCTTCCTCTAGTAAATTGACCTGCAATAATAATACGCTCTTGGGGATTGCAGCAGTTAAATAAGCACGCCACATGTCGCTTAACACCATTCTTCTTATACCATGGAAATTTGTTTTTGTTTTCAAATTTTGACAGCTTCTTAAGACTGCTTTGAACTCAGACAGTGGACCTTGTGGGGGGGACAGTAGTGGAGAGGATCATGCACATGAACTAATGGCTTTTATGAGTAATCCTTGTTATGACTCTTGTTGATAATTCTCACGATTATATTGTATATTCCAAAGAACGTGTATAATCGTCAGCACCAGATGAAGAATTGCAGCTGCATCCATGTTTTGCCTGCGCTATGATCCCTGAAGCGCAACGAAAACAAACACAAACACATTTACAGTACAAATGTCAATGTCCAACTGCACGCAGGAGACAGACTCATTGTTATGATCTATAGTGTATGTATCCCCTCTTGATGCTGTATCAATGGTCTACGACAGAAAGCAGATGTCGTTTTCAGAGTCCACATTCTAACATGACAGGAAGAGATACAGTGTGGTGAGACGCTCCTGCAGTTTCATACATCACAGTAAACCCATCTGATTGATGGTGTGCATTGATGAGTGCACAGAAGATAGTTTCAGAGGACAGCATGGCAACAAGCATCCCTTCAGCTGCACGTGCTACGGTGCACAGCATGCCAGAAAGAGTAGAGTGTGAGCTGTTACATAACCACCACCCTGGGACTGAAGGGTTGAGAAGCCAGCACGTGCTGTCAGGGCGGTTTTCTTTTTTTGTGCGTGTCAATAAAAAACTTCTGCCTAAACATTTAATCTGTGATTTTATACAGAATCCCTTTTTGTTGTTTGTGGTTGTCTTTAATTTTAGTATCTAGCCTCACCATCCCTTCTTATAGTGGTCCCTAAATAAGGCACTCCAATGTGTCTTTCACATGTGGAGAAAAAAAAGGCTGTCTAAATAAGAATCCAGCATTTGACCCTCGATATTACAATCACTCTTCTGCTCCAAGTCCAATTATCGCAGTATGCTGCCGTTGCCACTATACTGGTTATGTTTTTGGAAAACTCTGTTCACATTTTCTCAAACACGGTTGTCAGCACCTCAAGCCAAATATGGCACAAACAACAACAACATGACAAAAGCTATTTTAGTCAAACAAGGATTTTACTGAGGAATGGTGCTCCCATTTTCCTGACTGCATCCAGTCAATATCCCATCCTGCAGTTCCCAAGGTGCTGTGGGATGTCAGATCTGCAGCCAACGGGCATATTCAAAATGCATGTTCAGCCTCTTTGCCAGGAAGTAGATGTGCCAGTCATGACAAAAAGTTCCTTGAGACAGCAAGTTTATTTAACTTAGTTTTTTATGGATGATTGGTATGTTTCTTACTTCACTGAGCTACATGAGTATTCGACTGCTGCCTTGACTGTTTTTGAACGTGTCCTAGATTTACCATCAAGGAATTCTCCTGCAATTTATCAAGCTTTTCCTATTTGTTCATGAATTCTTAACCTTCTGCATGTGCTACAGATTTTGAGTGTCTGCTTGTGTCTCACAAAAAGTACATCCTTAAATGAATGCAAACAAATATCATCTTCAATACAGTCAATAGTGTGCTTAAAGTTTTCAACCTGAAGGCTTTGTTTCTTTATCAGTATCTTGACTTAGCTGGTTTAAATGCATCTTTTGCAGAGAATAAAATCAAATTTCCTCACTCAGTTTTATTCCACCCTGTCTGTTCCATGTTTTGAATGCTGAACTAGCAGCACAATCACGTTAATAGATGTAGATCTTTACCGTGGGGCATATTTACCCTGTACTAACTCTGTTAAGCTGAAAAAGAGTTCCTGTTTGGATTTAATAATGAGGCAAAGGGGTAAGGGGTAACTTCTGGAGAGAATTTTAGCAAACTGTGCATGCCTCAATATTTGTGATGTGGCTGTGATAAAGGCACGGGTGAAACAGAACACTAAAGAAAGGAAAGTGTGTGAAAGGAGAGCCTAATTTCCATTCATGATGATCGATTTTGAATGAGTCATGCAGTACCAGATCCATCTTCTTCTCTTTTTTTTTGTTGCAGTCCCTCATGTTCTGTTCCTTGTTTCAAATGTTTCTCCATTTGGTTTTAATCAATACATCACAATCTATGAAGCAG
Source organism: Atherinosoma microstoma (assembly GCA_037177055.1). Lineage (NCBI taxonomy): Eukaryota > Metazoa > Chordata > Actinopteri > Atheriniformes > Atherinidae > Atherinosoma > Atherinosoma microstoma. The sequence continues at coordinate 16,600,991 of JBBBVU010000016.1, forward strand.
CAATATCACTAACTGCATTTTTACCTGCATTGATCCTTGCAGAGGAATATAATGTTACCAATTGATGAGCGTAATTCAGCAAGTTTTTATTTACATGCCCTCATTTTCTGGATTAATAGATGTTTACAATTATAGTATCCCAGGGGTGCAGGTTAGAATTGGAGCTGATAATTTTTCCCAAATGAAGTCCAAAAGGTTTTCCTCATGCTTGTTATCATGCTATATGTTAGGCTTTGATGATGTTTCCTTACTTATATGTGCTGTGTGAACCCTAGAAATATAAAAAACTTCAAGCAAAGGGCAACGTCTTATGACACTCAACACAGACCCATTTCAAAAGATGTATATAT
>JBBBVU010000016.1:16623583-16635936 GCA_037177055.1 Atherinosoma microstoma
ATATATTATTTCAAAATCTGAATTTTCACTTATCTTAGTGAATTACAAAAATTTGTATTTCAAAAAATACAACCAACAGCCCAAAGGCCATACACAGCTTTTCTGAGCCTGGAGAAAATTGCATTAATATTTTGTTTACTGAAAGTATGAAGTATTTGTCCTTCAACCAATTCTCATTTGTAGCAGTACCATTTCATTCTCACTTTCTAATTCTTCCTTTTGATTAGTTTCTGTTCCCATTTTTGTATCAGACCTGAATTTGAAAACAATATTTTAAAAGAGGTGGAGCTGAAGAGGTGAAGATGAAGAGAGTGAATGAGTTTTCCTCTCCGAAGCCTGTGACTAATGGTTTAGATCCACAAATGCATCATTGTATGTGGATTTAAATTTTTGATAAATTAATGAAGAAAAAAGAGAATTATGTCACTATTTTAGTAAATATGTTAGTAAATAAATACTTTTAACTATTAACTGAATGACAAGTGAGACCATAGTTGTATTTTAACGATTTACTCTTCATCCCTTTTCATGGTGTTATATGAATGAGCAGAAAGTAAGATGACTGAATTTGAAACTGTTGCACTTGTCAGACTATTAAAGTTGGGAAGAAAAAACCCAAATACTTCATTCTATTGTCTTATCTAACCTTATTAGTAAATTAATACCACAATGGATCTTTAAAAGACACACACTATGTTGGTGGAAGTCATAAACTACATGCAACCCATAACACAGATGTACTTCTTTACTTTTATATCTACCCAAGGAGACCTGAGCATCCCAGACTGTCAGTGATACTTGTGAAGAAAGTAGATTCTTGCCCTTTAGCAAGTTACTAAACTGATATTTATTTTAGTTGCCACTTTTGTATTGGAACAAATGACCATCTTAACTTAGTTTTTATAAATAGCAGTATTTTTGTTTGAGTATTTTGGTCTTTCTACCATCCTCTGCCAAATGTTAGTTCTGGGCTATGATAAAAGGACTATAACCAAGTTACTTAGTTCAATAAGTCTCAAAGAAAATCAAGAGATTGTTGAGTTTTTACCTTGTGTTTGTATATATACATTTTTAAGTAGGTTACGGTTATATGCACCGTTGAATTAAGCTTCAGCTGGAGTTCAATCTGGCCATTTACTTGGACCACTGTCTTTATTCCTGTATGTTTGAACGGGCGAAGAAATTAGTGATTTAATGCAGTTTGTCTATTGTACTGTTGCTTTGAAAGGTGTAGAAAAAAACTTTGAAGACATTGAGCTGCTTCTAACTTTCTTTATAGGAGATCATTGTTGATGTATAGCCATTAAACTACACGGTCATCTTTAAGTTACTTGAATGATGTGTTTGTCAGATGCTGCTGCTGGTATTAAATCAGGATTTTATTAAAGCAAATTATTGATCTGGAAATACTTAACATGAGCTAACATGTAATCTTATAGGACCGCTTTTCAGTAGTATTTTTTTAAATATTTAACTGTCAAACAAAAGCAACCAATAGAAATAGAGCAGCTTTTGACTGTATCAATAAACAGTTAGTGGTTTACTGTTTTAATAAAAAGATACAAAAGAAGGATTTTGTGGTTTATGGTGAGCAAGAAGGCCCATTTCAGTTTATTTGAGTGTGCACAAAGGAGTTATTAAAACCCCAACTGCATCATCAGGGTGTATTGGTCCAGTGTTGAGAGCCTCAATTTTTGTTTTTTGTAGTTTTGGTTGGACTAAGGTATTTGTATATGCATTTTAAAAGACGGATATTGGTCTGAATAATACAATTATTATTCTTTTTTCTGTTGTCATTTGAACATGCTTAATAATGGGTTTACAATATTTGCAATTATGCTAATCATATAATTATCACAGAAAAAACTCTTCAACTAACAGGCTCGGGGTGTTACTTTACATTTCTGCCAAACATTATGGAGAGGGCATAAAGAGGGCAAATATATAAATGGCATAAAGGAATAGTCCTATGCTATTTATATTTATTCATTTATCCTCAGTATTATAAGTGACTATGTTATTTGCACATGAGAGCAAGTCCAAATTCATTTAATTTGGAAGAAAAATGGAAGAGGAGATAGTAAATAAAAGCATGCAGAGGAAGGTGAAGTTCAGTCAATAAAATTACCTTCACATAGTTTCTCCCCTCTTGGAATGTTTCCATCAGGTCAAAAGTGTCAGAAATACAGCAGCTGCAAGGAACATTGTACACACAGCAGTGCTTTCATCAGTTAGTGCTGGAACAAGCCACAACTTCACCAGGTCTCAGTTCCCCAAAGGTTTTCTAAGAAACCTATGTCGAGTTCTATTCAACATTTTTTTTAAAGTGCAAACAAAAGTCACCATTTGTTATTAAAGCCTTTCCTGTATAACTACTGCACTCAGTCTTAACCAAGCAAGTCCCTCTGCTCTCACTCATTTTTGAAATCTACCTGCCAAGATTCATCCTCCATGTGTGTTGTCAGACAGAAAATATAATGATCTGAGCATGTCAGTTGCAAATACAAGCACTTATACTTTGCCACGCATGGTTGCTCGGTGCTATTTGCTTGCAGCTCCTCAGCTTTTGCCTATCAAAGTGCTCTCTAGGTTTGGCTACTAAGATTTTTGTGCTAAGCTATTTAACAAATATGGAAGACGTCTATTAATTCTGGAAACATCCCTTAATGTAACATAATTAGCAAAGGTTTCCCTTCATAAAATGCCAATATTAGATGTTTTAGCATAATTAACCCCATTTATAGATCAGCTGATTGTGTGTGGGATTGAATTCTTCATATGCAAAATGTTTGTGTTCATTGACTAAAATTAAAGAAGAGTAAATAATTACAATGTTAACCACAACATAAAGTAAACTTGACTTTAGTAACACAGTCTCACATTTAGCTGCAGTTTTGAAGACCTGGGTGTGACACAATATAATTCAAGCTATGTCACCCCGTATTAGTCTTGTCTGTATGATGTATGCATGTTATGTAGCACTTCAGCAAGCAGAGCACACCAGAGAAGTCTTCACATAAGTGCAAGGAAATATCATGCCTTGCAATATTCAAAAGGGTTAAAGCCCTGATGTTCTGGGTCAGTCTTATAGTAATTCAGTTAACGATGTACAGTGAGCATTCCTACCTTCACACAAAGCTGCTTCTTGTAAAAGATGTAACACCGGCTTCGCAGGAAGAGCAGCCGGGTACCTTTTCAATAAATCATAACAAGATTCGTCTCATTCGGTTGTTAAACACCAAATATTACACACGAATATTTTTGCCCGGATTAGCTGATTTTATTTTAGAATATATGAGAATCTAAAAGGATCCTTAGCAAATTTTAGACTCCAAATGAAGCAGCCTGCAAGGTTCAAAAGAGAATATAGAGACAAAAAAAACCCGACAAACATGGAGTCGCCACCATATCTTCCCATGTGTGTCAAATCACATACAAATACCTGTTTATTTCAGAATAAAATGAGATAGGAGACATATTACCATCGATATCTCACATAGTTGCTGTGAACTCACATTGAAACTATCATTTCATTACAGCATCTCTTCCACGTAATAGTCATATTTTCTGCACCAGCGATCCACATCATATGGACAGAACCACCTCTCCACTCTGTTGCTATCTCAGCTCAGCCCATTTTTAGAAACTGCAGACATCCTCTAGAGTGTGAATGATTTCTACACTCGGGCTTGCATGGCTTATTTATTTGTCTTATCTTTAGATGTTCCGTACCTGTCCAGGCATGCAGTCAGCTGTAGTTTGCTGTGCACTGCAAAAGCCTTAAGACCTTTAAATTAAGACACCAGCAATAACAGCAGTTAACTCCATAAAGATTTAATTTCATTTGAGATATTTGAGCAATCTGCTTTTAAGGGAGGTTGAGTAAATTAGAGAAAAAAAAGGATGTTCTGTCTTTAAATATGGATAAATTTAATATGCATGTGACCACAACATACAGCATGGTATCTGAATTCAATCATAATTTCTTCCCAAAGTCCGGTGGACTTTCTGAACCAAAGTGATGATTTGGGGGACCCAATATTTTAAAGAAATGTGCTGTTTGTTAGATGTAGAGCCTTTGTGGTTTTATCATAGTTATCTAATTTTTGTTTTGTATTAAAAAATAAATACAAACAATAATGATAATAGAAAAAAAGCTTATTATATTTCCCCAGAGCAATATCAAAGCCAATGTTTTATCTCCCTCCAGAAACCTTCTTTGCCCATTAAAGCAAATCAACTGGGACATTATTTCATAAGCTTGATAAAAAGGCCTGGAGTCAGATTTGGTCAGGGAGATATGCCAGAGTCCCAGTTAAATAGCTTTAGTATTGTGCTATCTCCTCTGATGCTATCAAGAACAATTTCATTTATTTTGGTCTGCCAGTGTTCACACACTTTGGGCTCCATGAGAAACCTTTATATGAGTTTTAAACATCATTTCACCCATATATAATAGATTCACTGAATCCATGTATGTTGGAATTGATGCTCTTTTTATAAGGGGGTTGTATAAGGTCATAATCTCACAGAACATTAACTGTTAAAATAGGAAATACGGAGTCAAACACAGAGCATTCATTTCATTTAACCATTTGATTGTAGACTTAGTAAAAGGCCCCATTTAATGGACAAATACTGACATTACATTATAGGATCTTCACTACTGATAATTCTTAGAGTGGAAAAGAAAAGAGATTCAATGTTTACTTGTTAGCTAGGCTGTAGCATGCAGACAGGGCATCACAAGTTATGTATATATAAAGTTTTCACACAATAAAAATCAGCAAAATTAAAAACAGACTTATCTTGCCATAATTAGACTAAGCTACAGCAATCGTTTTCTATGTATTTTCTCTCTGTGTCTTTCTACTTGTACATTTTAGTTCATTTCACAAGGGGCGGGAATTAGGGCAGTGTATCTGTGTCAAACCCTGTGACATATTAACTTTATTATGAGAGCAAAGTGACGGAAAATGACCAAGACTGCCTTAGTGATTTAGAAAGAGTAGAGATAAGTGGAACGGGGAGGACTGATTCAGATCAATGGCTGTCATATCGTAATAATAAATGCACAAATTTGTCTGAGTTAAGCACTCAGTGTTGTATGGTGTTGATGTTGAGATACAGTGACTGAAAGAATATCACATGCAGAGAGCAAATACTTTGGAAATATACCGTGTTGTCTTTGTGAGCAGGTAACCAGTCCATAAAAATGGTTGAGATAGTGGTGGTTTTAAGTAACAAGACATCTGTCTTGGAGTTCTTGGTTTTATCAATTTTTGTCCTTAAAATAGCTAATGAAGCTACTTGTTTCCTGTGTAAAAGCATTTTCAAAATAGTTATTAATGTCATTATTATCATTATCAGGCTGTCCAGGGTGTCCCCCACCTCACCTGGTAGCAACTGGGATCAAATGCGGGTTTCAACCCCTCCCCCCAAGTTCTTGCATTGGCATAGGTGGATATAGAGATGGATGGATGGATGGATGGATGGATGGATGGATGGATGGATATTTCTATTACTTGATTTAAAGAAGCACTACTGAACTTTGGCAGATTGTGTCTGTCAGGCGCCCCATAATGACAGCTAGTTCGGCATCCATCTTGGATCCTACCTTCACTCTGAGCCCTCTCCAGGCAGTAAAAGCCAGTTTTATGTTGGCTCTTGTCTAATCTATTGTTCTGTTCAATTCTTTCTTTCTTTGCCTTTCTTCCTGCTATAATATCCTCTTTCATTTTTCTTATTGATCAGCCACAGTGTGTGCGTTCTAAACACCCAGTGTGTTGACATCCAGTTGCTGGTGCGTGATGTACTAAAAGTGAAACTCAGCTGTAAGGTGATGCAGCAACAACCGCTCCAGGAATGTACATAATAAATTTCACTGTCATTGAAATAAGTCAGTTACACATTGCTACTTTAAAGTATATATTTCAACATGAGTTTAATTCTCACTGTACTATTTGCCATTGTGCACCAGATTAACTTGGTTTATATTGGAATAGTTTTAGATATGTTCCACGTATAATTCTCAGTCCTAATCTTTATACTAAACCTGAGTCTAATACAATTTTTTTGGTCTATTTGGCAGTTTCTGGTAACATACTCAAGGCATTCCTCAAAATGTATGCTAGCTGTCTCTGGACATACCAATGGCAATTGCACTCCAAAACACAACAGTACAAGGTGATGTTTTCTTTCCTGCTATGCAAGAAAAAATACCATGAGATTATTTCTCATCAACAGATTTTATCCCACTGAGATCACAATCACTTGAAAGATCCTGGGCTGTATTGTATAAGAAAGATATTTGTTATGATCATTCTTTGGAGAGAATGATGCTTATATATAAATATATATTATAAATGTGAAAATGATTTCATTCTGATATATCCTGTACACAGAATATTAGCTTTGCTGGAAGTGTAAGAGGAAAAAGGGCTTTCATCCTCCGGAGACGATCTGCTGGGAATGAGCTCATTAACTCCAATTTAAATTTTGAATCTCAAGTAGAGGGGTTGTTTGGCTGTAATTTTGTCACAAGAAATGTATCCGAAATTAAGGAAACTCTGTCTGCCCCCGATCTGACCTGCTTTTATTTCACTTTCCACTTAACAGGGACAAATTTAATCATTTAAAGTTTTTTATGAAGATAAAAATGATGGTAATGATGGTGAGAATAATGATTAATATGCACTTGTTTGTTTTGGAGAAGTTTTTTTTTCTTTTGATCAGTACTATGAGTACCCAGGACTTGTCAGAGAGAAGATGTTGAAATCAGCCACTGAAGAGTCTGCCTTATTAATGTACAGCAACATAATGGGTCACACATGTATTAATTAAGGAGAGAAGAGAATGGAGAGGGTGAAGAGGCGGCAGGGTAATGTGAAATCTAGATGGACATATCAGAATAGTTCCGAGGGACTGATATCAAAGGGAAAAGAGGGGGATGACTATAATTGGAACAAGTGGTGGAGGAAAGAAGATGAAAAGAGACAACTTGGGGATTGAGAACTCGCGTAGGAAACTCCAAGAAGAAAGGATATGTGGTATAACATTCAACATTTTCTAGCCCAGTCAATAAAGGAGTATGCACTTTCCCTTTAATTGTTCTGTCAAACATGCTGTCACATGTTATCGAGCACAGATTAGTTTTCATCCTCTGTGTATACTCATGCAAATCAAACTTATTCATTTAGTTTGAGCTTCTAAATCCCTCCATCATTGGCTTTTGAGAGTGTATTGGTCTCACATGCAATTATGCAAAAAAGGGTCAATGTCCAGGCATGCTGTATAATATACTACACAATATAATACAATAATCACCCAGAAAAAAAAGAAAATCTATGTGCGTTCAAGTAAATCCCAAGGCAAACAATACAAATAATTATCATGCTGTAGGTTGACCTGCAGAAAAACATTTATTGTTGTTGACATAATCCTGCTGTTATCATAATGGAATATTAAAAGTGCACAGAATGAGACTGGGCTGCTTTATCACTTTATAAATGCAAACCTACAATATAGGTTCTTCTCTCGAGGCAGTAAAGCATATTGAAAGTTTAGCCCTTCTTTAATTAGTTTGACTCAGGTGTGTTAATGATTACTCAATTTTATGAGGTTTCCTAGTAAGCCCCCACAGTGAACCACCATCTTAAGAGGTCCTCATTAGAAATGATCCAATGCAATGTAGGGACCCCAGGATACTTGCAAGATCAGAATCGCGATAAGGTCCATGTCATCGAGGGACACAAAGAATTTGTGGCCAAGTTGCAGTGTGTTGACCAATTAGCATCCTGCAGAGGCAGGTAATGGCAAATTTAAAAGGGACTAAGAGTACATTCATTGCAAGACATTATCTTCTGTTGCCGACATCAGACGGTGGAAGCTCAGAAAGAGATTCTCAAATTTAAAGAAGAGTTTTCCACTCTTCCTGACTGGCTTTGGTAAGAGATCAATTTACCATCATCAAACCTATTTTATCTCCAGGGAAGACTTTCAGGAAAGGATTTGATTTTAAACAATCTTTTATTCTGTTCACATTTTATTTGTCTTTTATCATTTCTAATTAAGATTACTTCTGCTTTAGGGGACTGAGGAGGTATTTTGTATATTACTGTACACATTTTGAGTTTAATGTGGTTTTGTCTTGGTTAGCTTGGCTTAAATGGTGAGTCATCCTTCTATATAGTTGAATAACCTCAGCTCTATCTTGTCTCTTTTTGTCTCTTCTTCTTCTTCTTCCTGTCTGAGACCAATGCTCTTTTTACCCTGAAGTCAGCAGACAAGAGAGTAGCAAGAGAGCAGACAGGCAGTGGTTCATATAAGCCAATTTTCATGGTCTAATGAAAGTTTTTTTACTTGTCTTGACTTTCCCTAACAATGCTGAGTACCATGTTACTTAATCATTTATTCTTTCCCGCCCACTGGCCGCTTTGCTGTCCATGTCTCTGATGATTTGGCCAAAATGAGAGCAAAGGAGAGTTTAGTTTTGGTTCAGATTAATATTAATGGCCACACTTCTTGTCGCTTTGCAGATTTTATCGGGCTTTTGTGATAAAAATGGATGCAAAGGCTGGTTATTTAATCAAGCTTGCTCCTTGTATTAATCATTTAGTTGCTCAAGGGACACAACATAATAAAGTTGCTTCTTTGTATATTGAGCCACATAAGGGCTGCCCTCATCTACTGCAGAGGAGGTGATAAAACTTAACTCAATAAATTTGAGTTTTTAATACAGTTTTCAAAATACTGCTAATGTCAAAAGTACAGCAGTCAGACATCAGCATGGACTTTGCTTAAGAGTACCTGAATGTTTAGTGTAAATGCAGTGAGCAGTTGTACATATACTACTATATAACTATTCATTTTCTGTTCCGCTTGATCCAATTCAGGGTCTATAATATATTAAATTGTAAATAATGAATAAAAAAAAATCATAAGTTCTTTTAACGCTATGCCATAAATAACTATTACAAGTGGGGCTCAAACAGGCATAAACACAAATAGATCATTTTGATTGTAAATAAGAAATCCAAACTTTATTCTAAAAAATATCAATTAGGTTCTTTTTAACTACATTTATTCAATGAATAATTATTACCTTGTTTCCATTTGACAGTAATATGGAATTCAATGCCAGGTTTTTATAGATTTTTTCCCCCCTTTTCCATCTTTTCCTCTGCCCATACAGTGTCCAAGCCATGATAGAAGAAAAAATATTTGGCACTTCCAAAGAAAGTAATTGAAGACATATAGTACATGCCAACATTAAGACATGCAACAGTATCAACGAGTCATTTATTCCTTGTGGATTATTGCTCATTATTAGTCAGTGACCCAAGGAGCAATTATGATGTGTGCTTCGAACGTAATGTAAAATGGTGACAAATGCTAGCTAATCATGGTAAGTGATTAATTAGCTGAATAGTTCAAGGACCAGATGGGACATAATTATGAACACATATATAGACCTTTACTAATCCCTAATGATTCCTGTTCTTTGTGCTCTCTTTCAGATGGTTACACTACAGATGACATTGAATTCTACTGGCGAGGAGGAAACAATGCTGTAACAGGGGTAGACAGGATTGAACTGCCCCAGTTCTCCATTGTGGATCACAAGCTCATCTCCAAGAATGTAGTTTTCTCTACAGGTGATGTTAACGAATATGCTCAGGTTTCATGGATGTCATGAGTCAGTTGTTATTTTCTACAAACCTCTAAGCTGATAAGGATATTTTGATGATTGGAAAAAAAAAACAAGAAAAAAAGAAAATAATAAAGATTCATGCAAATTTCAAACATACCTCTGGATGATGCTCTGCCCCGTGAGACAGAAAACGCTGTGACTTATTTAACAGCGATAAACAAAAAGAACACTGTCTTACACTATGAAATATTCATTTCCTTAGCATTTCCATATTCATGAATTTGTCATGCAAGTAAGCATTGGCAAGCAGAACAATGATTCTTCTGAATAGTTTCTGGGAAGCTACTATACTGAATGACAGTGTATATAAATACAAAAAGAATATAGACTTCACCAACGAGAGCTTGTTCTGTCTGCAGGGGTCACAAATTCAATATGGTCCCATTAATAACAATGTTTGCAGGAGAATGCGTAATGTGTGTACTTGTACAACATTAAAATGCTAGTATGTTTACCCAAGTATGTCTCTGTTGTAAGCCCGATCTTATTACCTTATTCGGAGACAAGTTAGAAGAGGGAATTCCTTTTAAACGTGCTGTTTACCGTTATACGGAGAGACCTACCATGGGGTCACTCAGAAATGCAAACACAGCACATGTGCACGGGCATTCATCCAACGCAAGAGTCATGTTTCTCTTCAAGGATAAGCAATGTCATTGTTGATCTTATGAATAAAAAATATTCGCCAGGAGTCTTCCTGTCATTGTCTACCCAAGCTCTTTCCTTATTTACTAGAGAAATAATTCAGTGATCATCCCAGAAGCCCATGTTAACATTGGCTATCAGAAAATAGCAGTTCACCATGGCTACATTGCAGAGAGTTGTTTGTTTGTGCTTCGATTAACAAAAACGCACTATTTTTCTTCACCAGTCTTGAATGTTTACATAACTTTTCTATTATGACAAACATTACTTGACATATAACAATATATTCCCGCTCCACTTAGGGTGCCATGTCCTCTTCTTTTTTTAAATTTGGATATGAAATTGAAAATAAACAGAACAATAAAAACAAAAAATCCCCAAGGAAAAAATGTGTATGTTGTTGATTTTACCTTCACCTTCAGCCTACCCAGAGCTAACTTTAAAAAGAATCCTGGGGGAAAGCATAAATCCACTGTGAGTCATTTCAAAGCTTACTATATGTGAAGAAAGAAAATCAAATCCACCATTTTTTCTTAGTTTCTATACAAATAAATCTTCATTAGAGGCAGACCAATAACAGGGATAAAAATGGTAAATAGTATTGTATGTTAAACACCTCTTAAACAGATCTTGTATTGTCTTATCTTTTACTCTCCAGCAATATACCTGATAAATGTCACTGTGCCATCAAAACGAGTCAAAAACAAACATTTTTTAAGGTCAGAAAATTACATAGTGCACATTTAAACCACAAATTAAGACTTTCACTGACTTTATTCATATAAATCTAAATCCATAGGCAAATCTAAAACAGCATAATTCCAAAATATAACATCCAGAAGGCCAGAAGAAACTTTGTGGAAACATACAGTTAACAGTTTTTATCATATTTACATACTATGTCCCCTGTCATCTTCTTCATAGGCTCTTATCCTCGTCTCTCCCTGAGTTTCAAGCTAAAGAGAAACATTGGATACTTCATCCTGCAGACATACATGCCTTCTATCCTCATCACCATCCTCTCCTGGGTCTCTTTCTGGATCAACTATGATGCTTCTGCTGCCAGAGTGGCTCTAGGTAAGCACACACACAGCTGATTATACCAGTCAAAGGTCATAACTTTGGTTTATAGAAAGTTTCTCAAACTTTATCTCATAAAAGCTGAAGAGATATTAATTTAAGCTATTTTGAAATACCTGACCAAAAGAAAAAACAATGTCACCACCACAAAAGGTCCCACGGTCAACTATTTTGTTAGCTTTGATTACGGCACACATTCGTCATGGCATTATTTCAATAAGCTTCTGCGATATCACACAATTTATTTTTGTCCAGACTTGCATTTTTCAGCAAAATCTTGTATTGATAGGAGAGTCTGACCACTGTGGAGAAGCCTTCTCCAAAACATCCAAATGATTCTCAATGGGATTCAGGTCTGGACTCTGTGGTGGCCAATTCATGTGTGAAAACGATGTCTCATGCTCCCTGAACCACTCTTTCACAATCTGAGAACGATGAATCCTGGCATTGTCATCTTGGAATATGCCCATGCCATCAGGGAAGGAAAAATCCATTGATGGAATAACCTGTTCATTCACTATATTCAGGTAGTCAGCTGACCTCGTTTTTTGAGCACTTAATGTTGCTGAACCTAGACCTGAACTTAGACCTGACTAACTGCACCAACCCCAGGTCATAGCAGCGTCCCAAGTTTTTAGACATTAGGCATGATGGGTGCATCACTTCATCTGCCTCTCTTCTTATCCTGATGTTCCCATTCTGGGTAAATCTGGGCCAGTATTCTGAGAATCCTCTCAGAGAGCTCCTAACTTAACCTAAAAATTCCTAGCAAGGAACATTCTCAGAGAACTCTGAGCAAGGAATGGACAGAAACTCCTATCTCTGTGAGGAGGTGTGGCTGACCCTGTTGCTAGGTATGAGTCATCATTTCAAAAGCTGTGATTGGTTGATCCTAAAAGCTAGATAAAAAATATAC
>JBBBVU010000016.1:16679905-16691950 GCA_037177055.1 Atherinosoma microstoma
ATATAATATAATATGATATAATATAATATAATATAATATAATATAATATAATATAATATAATATAATATAATATAATTTAGGAGTTGAACAATCCCACTCATCTTGTTGCCACGATCTGTCATTTTGGGGCAAACCACCACGTTTGCTTTAGTATCTCCCTCACGTATATGTTTGCTTCTTTTTTTTCTACCCTGCTTGCTTTCCTTATCACACACCTCCTCAGGAAGACATGCAGTGTGAGCACCCACACCTGATTGCATGACGAAGCAGATAACGTAAGATACTGTTCAGTCACACAGCATGATATTAAATTGCCCCTTTCAGTGGTTTGCCTTCTTTTTCACTGATGTCTGACAGTGTGTGTCCCAGTTTTCTTCCTTATTTTTTCTTCTGTGTTTACTACCATTTTTTTGTCCACCATATACCCAATGTGTACACAAACACTTGCATTGACACAGAAAAGTACACAATATTGGCATTGGTTTGCTCCAATTTTATAGTGTGTTTATAAGACATCTCTTGCATTATCGAGCACTCGGGGACGGCAGCTTGTCCCATGTGCAGCAGACAAGGAGGTCAGATTCACAAAGGTCATGCTGTGCTATGCATAAACAGACACAAACCACTGGCCCGGATGTTTTCAGCAGCAAGCGGGGTAGCTCACAGCCAGATAAGCACAAATCAAAACAGTGCGAGTATGACCCTTTAAGCTTTTGAGCACCATCTGGTTTTGAGCCCATCCAAGAGAAAATCCCACCAGGTTTGGAAGGAAAGGAAAATAAACAAAAAGAGATGAAGGAGCTTTGGGAGTGGCTGGATACAGAGAAAAAGGAGGAGGGATAAATATGACAAAATAGAGTAATCTCTATTTAGGTTGCAAAAACATTTTAGCAAGTTTTAATAGGTCTCTTCAACTTGGCTAGTCTGGATTTTAAAAGGTTAATTCTATACTTTTGGTACTTTAAAAATATTTCCAAAAGTTTCATCAGGCAGGGTGTATTTACCATTCCCCTTTCAAGATTATTCTATTTATATTTATCAATGTGCAAACATAAGAAATACACAAAACAGAATTTTTCTATGAATTGATTATCATGAATAAGTAGCTCATACCAGAAGTATTTGGATATAGTAAATTGCCTGGACAGTCACTTAGAGCTGTGGTTCCCAACCTGTGGTCCATGACCCCCGAAAGGTGGTCCTCAAAAAAACAAAGGGGGTCAATAAAGTTTTCACTGTACAGAGCTTGTGTGATGGTAAAAATTAAGACAATTTTTTCATCTTTTTAAAAAAAAATTCAATTATTTATGATTACAACATTTTTGCATCCAAATTTAAAACATATTCCTTGCTTAACAGATAGAAAAGTTTCTTAGTAGGCCACACCTTGTGCATGTACTCAGTTTCTGTCCATTTACCTACGGTATTGTATTCATTTTTCCAACTTTGTCTCTTTCTCTAATATCTCCATCTTCACCGGGTCAGTTTCATTTTGCGCTTTCTTCTCTCCAAACCCACCGTGCTGCAAACCACAAAACATGCAAAACCCTAATTTAAATAGGGTGTTTCCAACACATTTGCACCTGCCAACATTTGTTCAATCAATCTTAGTAAATCACCCACAAACCGTGGTCCAGCCCCACGCGCAAAATTCTAGGTTGCACGGGCAAATTACTACATGCAAATTGGGATCTTGATAGATCCGACCCTGACTCTAACAATAAGACAAGCATATATTGATTATAATCTGACTACTGATAGTGTGTAAGCCAGTGACATAACACAGATATTTTTGCATGTGAGCTGTTTACATCACATCATTTGTTTTGGTTTTAGCACAGACATGCTTTATATTTTCAACCATTAGCCATGTCCCTTCATAAAAAGTTGTTGATCTTTAAATTTCAGTGCAGATAAATTGGGAAAAAGTGCCACTTTTACATGTTTTCTGAAGTTTGTGAAGGTTTTTTATCAAATAAATTGCACAGTGTTGTAAATGCTACTACTGGGGTATTGGGTATTGGGGTATATGACTTTCCCTATGCAGCAGAGATGAGGTCTGTATGGTTTGGGGACTTCAGAATTTTCTCTCTGCTTCTTAAGATGATGTGAATCTTTTGCCTTCATCATACCATGGCCTTCAGCATGCACAGGGGGTGGTTTTCAGTCAAGTGTGAAGTGTTAGAAATAATTCTCTGCAGCAAAAAGGAGAATTGCTTCCTTCAGGTTGGAAGTGAGTTGTCACCTCAGGTCATGTATCTCAGGGTCTTGTCAGGAATGGGGGTAAAAATGGAGTATGAGGATGACAAGTGGATTTTAAAGCATGAGCAGTAATGCAAGCAGTGTATCAGATGATCATGGCGAAGAGGGTGGTTTGCCGAAGGGCAAAGCTTTTAAGTTATCAGTATATCTACATTCTCACCTTTTTGTGGTCATGAGATTTGGGTAGCCTTTAAAGAATCTGAACAAAACTACAGGCAGACAAAATTATTTACTTCCATAAAGTTGCTGGGTTTGACTTGTGTAAGTGAGTGAGAGAACCTGGGTTTTTTATGGGTTTAAACATGAGGTAGAAGACCAAATGTGTAAAGTTTGTGTACCTAATCTGGACAAGGATTGCCACAGGACACAGAGATGATGAACAGTTCTGGTGAGAGGGACACCCCACACTTAACCTCACACACTGAGCAATAGGTATGACTAAAACGCTGCATTAGTTGTAAGCCTCATTAATTATTGTTGTCATCTTACTTCCTGGATTATTCTTTCAATTAATGCTTCAAATAAATGCTTCTTTAAGGGATGTAGTACTGGATGTAGTTTTGGTACATCCTTGATGCAGTTTCATGTGACACTGGAACATTTTTAATGTACTAAATCTCTATTTTTTAAATTCTTATAAACATTATTCATGCATTGTCATGACCTATGGTGGAAAGAAAAAGGAGACGTGGATGACAAGACAAGTAACAAAAATTATAATGGATTATAGGATTACAAATGAGGAGCAGGAGTGGAAATCCGGACCTGATGTGACAAGACCAGGAAATAAGTTGGTAAATCAGCTGCAACATATTTTGCGTGTGCTGTCAAAAATATGCACACGTTTTAACATGCGCAAACCTTTGATAGATCTGGCCCAAGAGGACAAACTCTACAAGTACAACAGGAAGCAAGACTAACCAAAATGTTAATTAGACCAGATCCAATCTCAATTTTCCCCCTTAGCCCTTCCCCTAAGCCCTGCCCCTCAGTTTTGCGCAGTCATGAGAGATGAAGGGGTGTCTCGATTCTCTTTTGGGGCGAGGGGAAAGGCTAAGGGGAAGTGGTGAATACCCCTTTAAGTAGAGCTTTTTCAGGTGCAGACTTCACGGCAAAGGGGTTGTAGGAATTTTACGCATTCGGCACCATGTTGGTTTCCTGTGTGAAAAACTCGTACAAAAGAGTTGCCTTTTCATAAATAACAACGTTAAAAATGTTAAACTGCTGTTAAAAACTTTACGATAAGCTAGATGTTTACCCATGATGGCAAAATGCGGCGTTTGACCGCTCTATGCATGTTTCGGAAATAAAAGTAACAATGTCGTCATTTGCATAAAGGTTTTAATTGATTATACTTGGGTAACATTATACATATAATATAACAATATATGTAATTTTACGTAATCTGTGGTTATAAGGATGTAAGTTACAGCTCTTTTTTCTGTTGTTTCGTAAGGTCTGTGCAACACGTGTGTCTTGTAAACAGGGAGCCCTGAGCAGACTCGACTCCAAATACATTTCAGGTTAGATGGAGAGAGGGGTGTCTCATTTCATAGGCCTGAAAACACAGCCCTTTGCCTCAACACTCTGTTTAAAGGCGAAGGGGTAGGGCTAAAGGGAAAGGGTAAGGGGGGGAATAGAATCTTCACATACGTTACACAATGGGGAACTGAACAAAATATAAATCACGAAACACAAAAAAATATTAAGAAAATCGAAGAGAAAACCAAGGAACACATTTAAGGAATTAAAACAAGACTAGAAACCAAAATCTAACAGTAGACAAACTCAATAAAACAAAAACTTTGGCCATGGCATGTATTTTAATTTCTAGTGTTATCCTTTGTAAAAAAACAAAAAAAACAAAAACATAAAACAATAATAATAACTTTTGGTGTCATAAAACTTTGTGCTTTTACCCCCTAAAGGTCTTGCTGTCCATGGTTAAATTCGGACTGGTTGATTCCAGCTAGACCAGGCTATGCAGATGTATCGATGTCAGACAGTCCTGACTGAGCTGATTTTAAAAATTCTCCATGCCATTCACATGTCTGACTTCCTGCCTGAAACATCTGCTCTGTGCAGCTTGATGTCACTTCCAGGCTCTTTTTTTTTAGTGGAGACTCTTGTGAGGCTGCACATCTTGCAGAATCACAAGAGGAATTGTATGAGAGTGGCTGAAATCAAATGCAACAAAACAACTATTTTTAGTAAAATTCAGGCATTATCCTTCCAGAAGCAGAAATGTTGGCATTCTGGCATTGTGGGAAAAAAAAGGCTTTCTCCAGCAAGTTGGGCCAACAGATGGGACTAACAGAACTAAGCTCCAATGCTGCAGTGACTAGACTTGAATATTTGACTATCTATTATCAGCAGTGCAAGGAAAAGTCATAGCACATCAAACAACAATAATTTATCTCAAGACTGAACAAAGGAATCATTTGTTATCCCTAAGCCACGACACCAAGAAACAAAAGGAAGATACCGCTTCCAGAAAGCTGTTTTTTTTTTAGATGAAAAGATCATTTCATTTTAGTTCCTATGATGCTTTGTTGAAGAGTTCCAAAACCCTATAATAATAATTAGTGCACACTTATATGATAGGGTTAAATGAAGTGCAAAGTACACTTACTACTCACCTCAGAGGACTGAGGAGTCGCCAAAGTGGAAAATAGATATATAATTTAATCTCCAATTTTTATATTGATTATTTTGACCACAACCAATTTTCATCAAATTCTCAACAGCTTCTTCATTCACAACTTTTAAACTCAGTTATTTTACTTCTCTACTGCTGCTAACATCAGAGACACACATACAAGTTTTGCCTGGCATTTCTCTGTCAGTATAATGCTGACACAAGCATACCGCAAAAAGGAACAGAACTCACCGATGCTCATTATTCTGCGATGGCTGTTTCTTTCTCTTGATATCTACTTGATCAAGCTGCATTTCACATCCTGAAGATTAAACGAAAGAAAGAGAGACCCACTAACACCAACTGAAGACACCTGCAGTGAAGAACTGGCAAAGCTTCACAAAGAAAGAAAATATTTCTTTAGTCTTTCACATGGGTGCCAGAGTTCAGGCAGTCATTGCCAGAAAAGTATGCTGTGAAATATTCAGAGTGATCATAATAATAATGATAATGCTCATTTGACAAATTACATTAAAGTTTTATGTATGAAAGATCTGTAATTCTTAATCCCTTTTCTTTTCTATATGTAGATGCAAACACCTTTTAAAGCTGAGAGTCTGAAAAATAAACACATATTTACCAAATCTACATCAACAAAAATTTTGTCTGTGTCTATATATATATATGAACCAACTACATATACAGATGGTTAACGAATTAATAGAGGTGTCTTAGGAAGTTGCCAGGACACCACATGCCAGACCAGCTGCAGTGATGCTCGGCATTGATTCTACACGAAACACCTCTTTTCCAGAAA
This sequence comes from Atherinosoma microstoma, assembly GCA_037177055.1. Classification (NCBI taxonomy): domain Eukaryota; kingdom Metazoa; phylum Chordata; class Actinopteri; order Atheriniformes; family Atherinidae; genus Atherinosoma; species Atherinosoma microstoma. Next base: position 16,685,624 of record JBBBVU010000016.1, read on the forward strand.
AAAGTTTTGATCATTTAAGACTTTATTTCCAGTTACTTTAGTACAAAACACACATGCCATAATATTCATGTTCAGTAAGTTTTTTTTTGGTTAAGAAAATGTGTGTGTACCTGAATAACAACTCTGACCTGGGCAGGTAAACATTGGAAACTGGGCAATCGGAATGAACTGAAGCTGAAACTGTGTCAACTTCTCATACATTTATTTTATTTCCCCTCAAGCTACCTCACCTAAAACAAGAGGGCAACGAGTAAACAAAATAAAAAAGCCACAAACATGCCATATATACATAATCTGGCCACTCTATTAGGTAAATGTTCAGTTGCTTGTTTGCACAAATAGCTAATGAGTCACTCACAAGGCAACACCTCAATGCATTTGGGGATGTTGACATGTTCAAGAGCAAAAGGCCTTGGCCCTTGTTGATGTCAGAGGAGAATGGGCAGACTGGTTGGTTTGTTGACATATAAAGAAATGCTAGGAAGGCAACAGTAACCTTCAATAACCACTGGTTATAATCAAGGGATGTAGAATACCATCTCTGAACACACAACATGTCCAACCTTGAGGCAACTAGGCTACAGCAGCTGACGTTTATTTGGGTTGTCACTCCCGTTAGCTAACAAAAGGAAACTGAGGCTACAATTTATACAGGCTCACCACACATTCAGATAGGGTCAGAATTTGAAGCAAACAACATGACAGCCTGGATCCATCCTGCCTTGTATCAATGGTGCAGGCTGCTGGTGGCAGTGTAATGGTGTTGGGGGATATTTTCAAGTCTTAAGGATGACGATACTTAAAGGAGCACAGCGCAAGTTCTAGCTTTTTTCCAGAAGTCTGCCCCCTGTGGTGACAAGTGGAAGTGACGCCAATGTTGTGAACGCGCATGGGCCGCTTCGACTGTGTTGGTCTTTGTTTACCTGCACTGCACTCAGTCCGAGCCCGGAGTTAGATGCACAAACTATAAAATCAATTTAGCTAGATTAAATTATTTCAGATAACTGTATCATATTTCAATGTCAAGACGACATCTTCATTGTCCAAGGCAACACAGTGGTTTTTGTTGAGAATATTAATTTATTGTTAGCGATCTAGAAATTTGTAAATGTGGCCTGAAGAATCAGCAATTGCCCAAAATCGGTACTCAGCCTATGGCCTTGTGCCTACAAAATAATCACAACCATGACAATAAGAGTACAACAGTTTGCGCTAATAAATAAATAGATAAATAAATAAATATAGCATACCATAGCCACGAGCCTTTGTTAGCTTGTATGCTAACGGTAGGGTTAGTGCTACATGCTAAAAACTTAGCATTGCAATATTATGTATCCTGATTTCCGTCATACATATCACATTTACCTTTTTAGTAAGAAGAAAGCCAGCTGAGGGTCCCGTTTTATTCCCCTAGCCGATCGGAGCTCCCTCCATTTATGGAAAGCTGCTCCGATGTTGACTCTCGTTTTACTCCTGCAGTAGTCAGATTCACGTTTGGCCCTTTTTGTCACACTAGACAAAATTTTTCTTTTCTTTGTCTTAAGTGGAGTATGTGTTGGTGTTTGAGAGGCACTTGAGGTCGCCGGTCTCTTGTTATCCATTGTTAGTCGTCAGTGTTGTCCAATGGCGACGAACTACACAATACAAAACTGGCAGCGGACAGGTTAACGAGCATGCGCATTGTGTCAACCCACAAGCACGCCTCTACATCCTACACACAAGCAATTGTAAGGGGATGTTGGGGAAAGAAAATAATAGTATTTAGCATTTAAACTTGCGCAGTGCACCTTTAAGACTTGCAACCACAAGGAATTAAAAGTTGCTATATTCACTGTCGCTTGTGCCACTATATGCTGCCCAAAAAGAGATAATAAAAAGAAGCATTAAATCTCCTTTTCTTGGCATTAAGCGAATTAAACCAACTTTGTCACATGGCTTTTCCTTCTCAGCCATTTCAATAAGTTCAGAAAGATTTAAATTAAAAGTGACGTATTTGACCAGATCTGTTGATTTATCAACTTGCTCTAATTTGCGGTCTGGTTGATTCAAGGTTGTCAGTAAAGGGTAATGGACATATGGTTCTTCCAGTTATCTGCCAATCATCTTTAAAAGTTGTGATTGTTTTTCCAGGCATTTTTTTCTAAGACTTTTCATATTGTTCTCTTTAACAAACCATGAGGCATGTCAGGGTAACAGAATATCCATAATATAACAACCACTAATCTTCTCCCATTTCAGCTCTATCTTGTCAGGATATGGACATGGAAACTGATGGTTTTCTCTGGGAGGACAGTAGTGGGCCTTGGGTCCTGTGGATTTTAAAGTGGGGGCTTTGTGTAATCTAAGTGTATATTCAACACATGCCAATCAAAAGTTGTTGTAATCATGGGACTGCTGTACAATTGATACAAAGCCTATTCGTGTAGATTTGAAATGTAGCACCTCCAGCTTCCACTTCCCTGGATCATTCACTGAAAAAAAAAAAAGAAAAAAAAACTCTGCTACAACAATAATTTCCCTCAGAGGGATAAATAAAGTATTTTTCATTTCATTCATTTCATTTCCTTCCCTCAGCTTTGACTATACTATAGCTACTACTTGTTACTCCCTGTAACTTTGGAGAATTGTATTCCCTTTGTTGGACCGGCAATATCAGTGATCTATGGAGGATGATTGTCTTGTTGACACTTTGTGTCTCAGCCAGTAATTTCAACAAGTCTTCAGGGACTTATTATGCTGTTATAATTACTATTAGAAAGACTAAGGGAACTGTTAGTGACTATACCACACATTCATCATGCCTTCCTATGCCCGAAGGCTGCGCAGCTCTACTACTTGATAAATTGTGTGCTTGAAATAGAGGAATAAAAATAATACCTTCCTCTACATATGTGCAGGCAGGCACATCTGCTTGTTTTTACTACCTCTGGTTGTACAATTATAATTTCTCACATTGCAGTTTTATCCTTTTTTCCCCTCAAGGTGATGGAAATTCATAAGAATTTTACACTCATCAGCTCTCGTGTCCTAAATGTTTTCTACACTGAAGTGTACTTTTTAATATTTGACAAATTGGGAGTGAGTGGATTATTTAAAAGTTTTAATCATTTAAAACCTTCCTTTGCAAGCAAATGTTAAATCAAACCAATTTTTTAACTCCATTTTCATTTTGATCTCAACTACACACACAGGTGGTGATGATACTTTATTGGCAATATCTGACTACAGACAGACATAGAGATAAATGGACAAACATCTGAAGATTTGCCATGATCAAATACGCTCACACAAAAATGACAGCAGTACTAGCTTTGCCATTTCTTCTGGTGAACACTTCTTGCTCCTGCAGCTTCACATCAAGTGTCCAAATGATAAATAATAGGAATTTACTTCTAAAGTTTTGTAGGTGGAAATGGCACCAAAGAAATGGTCGTAGTGAGCTATTAAATGAAGAACTCCAGACAACAGCTTTTCCTGTAATGTGTGCAAACCATCACACTTCTGGTAAACTTCATGCTTTCATGTTGCATGAAAAAGAAACTGAGTTTTCATGTGTGAGTTTGACAGCAAAATTACAGAGAGACAAGAATGCTGCTCTTTTTATGTTTGGTATTTTGGTTGTGAGTGGGCATGTGTGATCTAGGTATTACTCATGGTGTGGAAGGCACACTATGGCAAAATATCCTCTTTCTAAGGACATAAGACAATGTAAGTTTTTTTATATTTAAGGTTTACTATAGTTTAGGTTTAGGGTCAGATTAAGTTCAGGTTAAAGTCAGACTAAGGGTAATACAAATTACAGGGTCATGGTTAGAATAAGTCTCCATGTACATCAATGTGATGACACTGTGTTAGAAACATAATTCACATGTGTACAGATGTGTCAGATCGGGATGGTTTTCATTTTTCCATTTCTGTGTGTTTACATTGATAGAAACAACAGGAAAGTGGGACATTTTATTTTAACTTTTGCACATTCTGGCATTCAGCAGCATGTGTGTCCTTGATTCACATTTCCAAATATTTGCACTTGCAGGCCCGTGGCTGCTGTTCCCTCTGTGTGGCTTTATCTAACAATGCTTGCTCACGCATTTATAGCGATCTGCACCAGTCAACAAGCAACCATTCTTATTGCACCCTTCATTTGAGTATTGAGGTCAGCCGTCCTCGTAACCTACCAACTCTGCCCATGCAGCAAATGGAACCTGACGTTGGAAAGTAGTCCTCCCCTCATTCTGTGCAGGTGGCCTTGTAATCAGCTATCCCGGCCTTTAAATTAGGCTGACTGTTTCAGCACTCCATAAACTAACATGGGAACAGATTTCAAATAGCTTCTTATACGCTTAGAGAAAACAACCTTTTTTCCCCTTCCTTTTTAATTTCAGAATTTCCTTTGAATCCTTGTTGACAACGCTGACAGGTTATTAATATCAATGACTCAACAAATCGTTTACACTGTCCAGTGAAGGCTACCACAAGCAGAAGGGACAATCTTATTATCTGTGGTGTAAGGAATTTGTTTGTGTCAGACAGGCAGAGATACTTTAAGCCACTCACTGTAGACTTGCATCGCAGTCTTAGCCTCAAATTAGATTGATTGTGGCACAGCTAATGTCATGCCCAGTTTCCTTTTCCAGACACAGCAGTTTTCTCTGCCAACCTCATCAAAGTGTATCAAACACATTTAAGTGCAGCTGTGCTGTATGATAGGTCAAACTGTAACACAAAACATCATAATGGACCAATATGTAAAATATGTCGTATAAAATCTGTGATGCAGACTTGTATGACAGATTTGCTTCAGTGTAGCTTTATTATCAACTGTTTGCTATTTTCTTCACTGATCTAGTAAGTGCTCGACTTATTTACTCAAACATGTCATGCGTAAGTTATCGCCCATCCTCACTGCAGCTTGAGAGGACCAGAAGATGCCAGTTGTGCCAAGATTTGTTTTACTGATCTTGATTAAAACAATCTACTTTACAGGGTTTGTTTACAATTAGTTATCCCCCTTTCTGTCCCTAATGCAGAACGCTCACCTTTTTTTTTTCTCTTGTAAATTTTTTTGTTTACCTTGTTTAAAAAATATGGACCAAATGGTCTAAACAATGCTTATTTGAAGGTTGAGAGAGCCCTGGCTGTTGGTAGTAAAATTAATCATATTTATGTTCATACTGTGTTTATTTAAGTGCTGTTTCATTAACTGCTTTAGAGAATTACAATGTTTTGTTTTCAGTTATCATTTTTCCAATGACTAACCTTTATTTCTGAGGTCCCAAAACTCCATCCCGAAGAGATTTACATATATATTATGAACATTGTGGATGCACTGATAATAATTCTCCCTAGCTGTTGTTGAATCAGAGAGAAGCAGACAGTGACTGTCTAACGATGAATCCAATTAAGGTGTACTCAAAACATTTTCACCAGATGCTTTGTGAGAAAGAGAAAGAAAAAAACACACTAAAAGGGATTAAAAAAACAAAAAAAAGTCTGAAAGTCACTAAATTTAGTAAGTGGCAGTTTGACTTTAAGACTATCCCTCCAGTGCATAATCATGTATTGATCTGCCGTGTGAATTGGCAGTGGAGGGGATGGATGTAACGTATGTGTGTAAGTGTGAGTTAGAAGGTCTGGTGGCTGAATCAAAGCCCTGCAGTTGGCTAAAATTATGTGTGAAACCCTGAATATATCTTTTAGAGTGCAACAAATGGGGGTTTCAGTCAGGGGCAGCTGTAGATCACATATGTGCTGCATAACAAATGCAGTCTCAGATGAAATTTCTTTTTTCCATATTCATCCACAATGTGGAATCACATGCCTATAGCCAGTGATGTAGCTACTATGTGCAGCTTTTCTCTATTAAGAAATTAAACACACATACCATCATGCAGATGAATTTGCATATATGGTATGGTACTGTGCAAAAGTCCAAAGCCACCTTTAATACTTCCCAAATTATCTGTTATGTATAGGCAATGCTGTTTCATCCCTTGAGTCAGGTGACTTTCAATGCTTAAATGAGTTTTATATATACAGTCGTGCACAAAATTATTCATAACCTTCCATTAAAGAAGGAAAAAAATCAGCTGTCACTGAAATAATTTGAAACTGACAAAAGTAATAATATATAGAAATTTTGATGAAAATCATGACATTCTTATTCAATTGTGGTTCAATAGAAATATTTGTAATAAATGAGCAAAAAATATGAGAAATTAATATGCGTTACGTCACTCATAAGCTAATATTTGTTGAGCAATCCTTTGAGGCAATCAATGCAATCAGTTGTTTTCTGTAACTCTCAATCAGACTTCTACACCTGTT
>JBBBVU010000016.1:16733811-16745806 GCA_037177055.1 Atherinosoma microstoma
GAAGCTGGGACTTTGTTGTTTAAAGCTGTTTAGACACAAAGCTGGCATATGGGAGAAGACATTTGTGAAACATTGGTCTGCTAACCCAAACACGGCCCTCTGCACCTCACAGATGGGTTCAGAGTTGGGTATCTGCCAATGTTAATGTTTGTCAAGCATATCTAATGTCTTAGAGCATCCACAGTATCCACACTTTCCCTTTACCATCAGAAATCTGCCACAAACATTGATGTGTGTTTAATATAAATGATGAGCACATTAAGTGAAAGGGCCTGGAGTTCTTTCCTAGGAATTATTTTATTGTTTAACTCTTTATTTCTGCCATTATGATGACATTTTCAGCTCCAGTTTACGCCCTTTCAACTTCAATTCATGCTGGAGATGTCCCTGTGTAAAGGGATAAGAGAAGCTCTCAGCACTGCCTTCAACAAGTTATACTCAACAAAACAACCTCTCTCCACAAATATTATTCCTACGGAATCACCACAAATTTATCTCAGGGAGATTTCTGTTCATGTTCAAGAAGACATCACACATGTATACATTTAAGATGATAGGGAATCATTAACAAACCCAATCCCAAAGAAGTCAGGACTGGATGTGTGTTTCACAATATGCCAGATATTTTCAATTAATGACTGGTCTGGACTGAAGGCAGGTCAGCACCTGGCAGTCATGTTGTAATAGATGCAGCATGTGGTTTATCATTGTCTTGCTGAAATATGCAAGGCCTGAAAAAGACATCCCTTGGATAGGTGTATGTAATATGTTGCTCTATAAATGGCTTTTGCATTGATAGTGCGTTTCTAGCAGAACAAGTTGCCAGTTCCATAAGCACTAATGCACCCACATACCATCGTATATGCAACCTTTTGAACTGAGCACTAATAATAATGGTCCTTCTCCTGTTTAGTCTGGAAAATGTGGTATTAATGTTTTCCAAAAAGTATTTAAAATTTTGAATTCTCTGACATCAAAGCAGTTGTCCACTTTGATTCGGTCCATTTTTGATTGAGCTTTGGTTTACAGAAGATGGCGGTGTTCACGCATGCCTTCTTTGCATGATAGAGTTTTATCCCGCATTTATGGATGACATGCAGAATTAATTGTTCCTGAGTTGATTCCATGTTTTTCATGACAGATTCACACCTGTTTTAAGTTGCCTGCGGGCCTGAAGATCATACGCAGCCGATATTTATTATCAGTTGTGTCCCCAGTGGACAGAAATTAAACCAGATTTTTAAAATCTTTTTTAGGATATTATTTACTGTAGGTGATGGAATAAGTTTTCACATTTTCAAGGAACATTATTCTCAAATTGCCCAACAATTTGAAGCTTTGAATTTTGGCAGATGGCTGAACTTCTACCCATATTTCTTTCCAACCTCCTGAAAGTGCTCTTTTTACTCTTAGTCATGTTACTGACCTGTTGGTTGTGTCAGCACAAGATTTTTGGCATAAAAATGAAAAAAAAAAAAAAACACTTCTGTCAGAGAAGTTCTTAAAATTGAAAATCCTCTTTTTTTTCTTTTGATGAGGAGAATACTGCAGTTGCTCTGAGTATTGAATACATCCCTGCATCATGAATATGACCTAGTTTTTATTTTCATGTTAATCTAAAGAAAATTAGATAAACTTTTAAAATTGACACAGTAGGAAACAATCGACTCCATTACAGAGCTGCTGAAAATATTAACAAATCCTGCGGATAAGATGCAGCATGAAAGCAGTTGTTGTACTCATATTAAACCTAAATCCAGGATTTGGAGGAAAAATTAAAGCTTCTTTTGTAAAAAACACAAGTGACATTTTATTTGTCATATTATTTGTACTGTGTGTTTTTCCCACATCTGTGGTGCTAGCATTTTTTCCCTTTGCATTTATGATCCATCACAAGGACTCTGTGGGGAACTGGTGATCCAGAAATTGTGATTCAGTCATTTGTGTGTGTAAGCCTATCAGGGGCATGAACTGCAAATTAGCCATGACTAGGAGTCCAACATACAAAGCAATGTTTGCATAGTTTTGTAACATTCCTTTAATGTATTGTCCCTGTCAAATAAGCTTTAAACAAATTAATAAATAAGTAAATTCTTCTTGCTTCCAGAGGTTACAAATGAAATGCTGCTGCGGTATTTTCCAGTTGCTTGTGTGAAACATTGTTATTGTACATGTGAGTAGAGTTTGGAGATGCATCGTGACAGCTAAAAAAAAATCCCATTGTGTTATTTATTTTAGGATTAAATCTTTTTTGCTCAAAGGCAGATTTAAGCTCCATTTAAAGAAAAGGATTGGATTTTGGCATATAGTTGAGTTCAGTTCATGAGTGAATGATGCCAAGTACTCTAAAGATGCTAAATAATTGTCTCGTGTTTATTCAGTTGTTTTCTTGTGTTTATTTTTTACACCTTCAACTTCTGTGTGGCAGCTAAAATCTTAACATGCCATTGCCAAAGGAATGTAATGGTGAAATGACAATTTAGCCCAGTTTTAACCAGTTTGACCCTGTCTGCAAGTGTCACCTCAAAGGGTTCACAGACTGAATTTTTCATGTTAGATATCTCGGTATTTTGATCAATGCATCTCTTTTTTAACTCCATGTATTCATCAGCTGGTAAAAAGGTTGAAACTGAAGCTATCTTTTTTATTTCAGGATAAAATCCTGTCTTTTATATAACCCCCCCCCCAAAAAAAGGTTGGTTGCCACCACCGTTATGTAAGTTTTAGATGACAGTGATGTTTTTTTGCATGCATGTATACCTTGTCTTAGAGTCTATGTGATCTGGACACTGTGTACCACAGGGCTTTAAGGTTCATTAAAAATGTTATATCTCTCACTCAACATTGTTTATTGTACAAACATGTTGGATGGTCCTCTTTGTCCATACTAAGACTCTGTCATATTTACAAAGCTCTTCTTGGTCTGTTTCCTTCCTATACCTCTCAACCTTTTGTCATCTGAAGAAAAGGATTTTTATTATTATTTCCAGTCCCAAGGGTGCAAACGGAGGTGGAAAAAAAACACTTTTATGTTTGCTGCTTCCTTTGCCTGGAACAAACTGCAAAACAGACAAAACTTCATGACATGGTCTCTTTGGGCACTTTAAAGAAAACGATGGATGATTTGGAGGGAGTTACGTCAGATTCTGTTTGTAAATGTTCTGCTTGATTTGTTGATTTCAATTTGTTTTCAGTTAGTTTTTAATACCTTAGATTGAATGTGTGTAGGCCTACTTTATGTTTGTAAATGTTCATCTGTGCTGCTGCTGTCTTGGCCAGGACACGCTTGGAAAATAGATTTTTAAATCTCAATGAGGCTTTTCCTGTTTAAATGAAGTTTAAATAAAATAAATGAATAAAAGTCATGAACCTGTTTTCTCAAAGCTTTCCTTAATACAGTCTAAATGTCATCATTAAGAATTCATACAGCATGATGTGCTTTGGAATGAAACAGCTTGGGCTTGTGTTGCTGGCTCTCCTGAGTTAATCCAAAGGGAGGACCCTCAAGGGAGCCATGGGTGCTGGTAAACACTTGAGAAAACACAGCTGTCTAGGATTTAAAGATGGCAGGCTTTTTGTTCCACTTACTCTTAAAGGGATTCTCAGTTGAATCATCTTTTTTTTTCATTTATGTGGGGGAAAAAACACTGGAATCCTTACAATTTAAAAGTATTCTCAGTATAAAAATCTATTCAGTATGTTAACAATAGAAAGAATGCTTTATAAGTACAAATATTCATTTTTCATTGTAATTTCATCTATTCTTAATGTCACTTTAATGACACTTACTTAAGCCAAATCTTTACTTGAGCCCTATTGCAGTATGTTTATCTTTGTGAAACACAGAATTAATACAAAATAAGATACTGAAAAATAATCTAATTTCATTTTCCAAGTACAGACACTTGTGGTTTTGTTGTATGTGTTATTGTAAAAAAAAAAACAAAAAAAACCCAGCAAATTTAAACATATAATGGAATTTATGCCCAATTATTACAAAAGAAAAAATTGGAAGGATGGATGACTGAAAATTTTGTATCCCATTTACTGGTGTTCAGTGTTCTGGCAATAAAGATCTTTTGGATTGGGACTATAGTAGCCTTGTGCTAACTATGCCATATTTACATTAATATGTTCATCACTATGTATCTCCCTTTTTAAATTAATTGAAAAAAAATGTAATTCTAATGTCATTAAACACAGCCATTCTTCCCTGCTGTTGCTTCATGAGACACATGTGACACAACAAAGCTGATTCTCTTGCATTACCAGTTGTTTCTCTTTAACATTACACTTGACTCTCTGCCCAGAATCTATAAATCCAATTAATATCCCTGTAGCATGACTATATCCCAGTGGGCTTCCCGCAAATAGTGTGTTATGTCATATTTTGTGTGGCTCATTACAGACTGTTTAATACACTTGCAAGTTATAGAAAAATGAAGTTTCTCCGGAGGTTTGTCACCTTATCATCCACTTGTTCCTTTTTTAATTTCTTCCTCTGTAATCTTTAAACCGTTATCAAACACTGAAAAGTTTAAAACCTGAAAAGCTTTTTGGTTTTTGTCATGCTCTCCCTCCTCTCTCTCTCCCTCTGATTTAAAGTCCTTGAGTTTTGATTCATGCGAGGGAAGGTCATATTTTATAGTTTCTTAACTTCTCTGGGGTAAATGTTTGAACTGGGGCTAATTAAAAAGTGCTTCACTTTGAGACTCTCATTTTAAAAGTTGAAAAATTACATGAACATGGCAGCTGCGGATCTTTCATCTACTTTTTCTTGTGTGTAAGACGTTGGCATCTCTTACATGGTTTTGGAGTACTCTTGATCCATTCTCATTTAAAATAAGCTATTGCTTCAATTTGTTGAGGTTTACAGGCATTTGTTTATGCAGCACTCTTTTAAGCTCACACCCCAGCATTTCATACTGATTGTGGTCAGGAATTTTGGTAATTGTGTCACCTTGATTTTCTTACTCAGCTGTTTTATTAGAGTTTTCCTGGCATGTTTGGGATCATTGACTTGTTGCCAATAGGGCTTGTCAAGGAAACGTATGTCAATCTCTGTGATAAGCATTACACATTTTCAGTTGATCCATTGGGAGGACAAACTGCCCCTCCCTCAGATGTAACAACAGTCAATGTGTCATATCACAATATACACTCATTTATTACCACAAAACACTGTTTGAACTACCAGTGGGAACAAGCGGCAACCTCTGGTGGAGAAATGTGAAGTCTATGCATAATTGCCAAAAATTGCAGTCCACCCCTCATCCAATAGGGGCTGGCTCCAGCTACCTCCGTTAGCTCCCGTTGGCTCCGGGTAAGTTTTGTTGGCTTGTAGCTACAGGCAGCTCAGAGTTTGATGGGTGTCAATTATCCATCCCCACGCCCTTTCAGCGCCACCTCGTCACCCATTTTTGTGTTTTCCGGGAGTGATGAGACTTGTGACTCTGCCAAGATGGCGACAGTGGGAACCTCCCAACGAGCCTACGGGTCACGTGGCGGAAGCTTTGTCCATATTTTTTTACAATCCCTGAGTGGGAAAGAAGCGTGAATGCATGTGGGGGTGGACCTAATGAGAAGCATAAAAGCAGGGGTGATACTGAATGAAATTCTAATGCAATGACGTGTAATGCAAATAATACACCATTACAGAAGCCTAAGAGTAACAGGATAATTAATTCTACATTGTGATCAAGATTAATCTATATAAAAAAGATTATTGCGTCAATATTTTTGGCCAGATTGCCTAGCCCTACTCTAGAACATGTATACCAAGATTCTTTTGATTAATAATTACCCCTCCATCACTGTGCCCCACAGTTGGTATGAGGTGATGGACAAATATTTTGACTGTGGTCCTGTCTTTTGAAAGTGCATCATTCCAGATGTCTTGCTCAGAGGCAACTTTGCAAACATAAACTGTGGTGCTGTGTTCTCTTTGGAGAGAAGAATCTATCCCTTTGCAATCCAAACAACATGACATAACTTGTTGAGTCATTTTCTAACTGTACTATCATGAACTTAAAACAGCTGCCATATTAACTGAGATCAGTAAAGTTTGAGCTGTAGCTCTTAGGTTTTTGCAATTTCTGAGCATTGCTGTCTGACCTTGGGCTGAACTCTCAGAGTCTCTCTCAGAATGATGGACTCCAAATTGTTTGGAGATGTACTGATAACCTTTCCAAGATTGATGGCAAGGCAACAGTTGTTTCTCTAAGATCATTGCAGATGTTGTCTGTCCTCTGTTTCGTTGTGTTAACCCCCCCCCTAAATAAGATAAATAATTTTTGTTAAACCACCTTTTTTTTTAAAAAAAAGAAAAGATTTCAATTCAGGTATTTCTGCTCATCCTACCATCTCTGTGCCACAGTTATATCTGAGTGCCTGATAAAGTTCGGGTGGGTATCTGCTCAGATTTATCAGCAAAGATAAGATCTTGTTCCTACAATGTCATAAACAGCATTCAAAGAAATATATGCTTTAAAAACTAAAACTGTCGAAAATAAGGCTGGTTTGTTTCTTCTAAAATTCACTTTTGATCCATTTGGGTATTTCTCTCTTCCTCTGTGTTTTGTGACTAGATTTTCTTTCCCATTGAACCATAAAAAACAATGCCACACTTTTTGTTGGTTCGGTTTGCTTTTTGGAATAGTTTCCAGTCAAAAGTCAACAAATAGAAAATAGAAAAAGCAACAAGTGTCTTCACTGATTTCTGAGTGATAGAAAGAGGAGAACTGAATGGGAGAAAGCCTAGGGACAAACAACTTTCTATGGGTTTGTGATTGTGTTTCAGACACTTCTTTCCTGATACCTTTGAGTCATTTTGTCAACCACAGCTGCTAAAGGAGCCAACAAGAGCTAGCTGTTATAAACGGGCTGAAACCGAAAATTTCCTTTCACAAGGTGCCTAAACGCCTCAGGCTAGCGAGCAAAAAAACATGGGAAGAAACACCAGAGACAGGAGACGCTGGATGTCCTTCTGCTGAGACATAAACATTGTTACAAACCCATCATGACACTTTTCATGTCCTTCAATCCACATAAAAGCATACTTACTGATTTAAACTTTGATTACAAGGTTCCAGTCTGCATGTGTGTAAGCAGCTTTAGTAAGTACACATCGACAGTTGGTTGATTTCTGATTGGGACAGATTTGATGAGACAAAAATTAATAAAACATTCACCGTATCTACGTGTGTCACGCTGAGTCTTGGCAATCAGTTACAGCCCAAACCAGATAGGGATGTGTACAGAGCAGCATTTATAGCCTTGAGTGTGCCTTAACAACGTGTCTGTCTTTATTCTATATACAGCAGCTGCACCAAGGCCTGCGGAAAAATTGTGCTTGAATATGTCACATGTCCTGACAAGCCTGCCAACATCTTATGCCTGCAATGACAACCATTCTTACACATCACCAACCCCACAATTTCATCCCTTCCCAGAGTGACATTCATGCCATGTGTGGCTATTCACCATTGACTATGAGCCTTTTTATGTCTCTTTTAGACAAAATGAACTGGCCTGCGTGTTACAGAGTGTGAAAAATATCACTCCTCAAAACCTTATGCTGGGAATTTAAATAAAAATGCACATCTACATTTAATTTACAAGCATTTCCAGACGGCTTGCATAAAACATGTAGTGCAATGTCTTCGGACTGACACATAACGCTCTGTTTGACAGGACAAGATGTTTTATTTAGCCTCTAATTGCTCCTCTGTCTCTTAGTATCTTGGCAAACGTTGAGCCTGTCAAGCCAGTTAAACTAAATGTGATTGCAAAGACTTGTGAGGCAAAAAAGAAATAGGATTGTGCTTGAACATGTGACAGAAAAGGAAAGATATTTTGCTTTGAATTCTAGCTGATTAATTGAACTGTTATGGCCAATGTAGTAAATTTCTTCCCTTTTGTTCTTTTTTACCCCCAATCTTTTTAGTACTGATTGTGGTGTGGCAGATCCAATGAGGCCGAAAATTATTCACACCCATGCAAAAATGTGATTTGTAGCAAATGTCCAAAACTTCAATCAGAAGAAATTACACAACTCTGCAGTTAAAGGTTTTTTAATTAAGCATATAATAAATATAGCCCTACTATTGGGGCTACTTGTCGAGACTGCCCTATATTTTCTGTTTAATGTAAAAGTTTTGTTCTATATAGATAGACACAGGTTCTAGTTTAGCTGCCATTTGGTGTTTCACTGTTAAGTAAAAATGAAAACTTGATGTTATATTAATATGTACAAATTCTTTTCATGCCAGCCACCATGACTTTCACAGTAACGTATTCCAAATGTATCTATTAATGTCCATGTGTCCCAAAAAAATATGCAAACCATTCACACTAACATTCCATTGGACCATCTTAAGCTTTGAAAAATCACTTTTACATTGTTTACTAAGTTTATCCTAGGCTAACTGTCATGTATTTCTATTTAGAATCGCATGATATCTTAAAAAGATGGGGTAATGATCTGCAGTCTGAGTTGGCTAATGCATGTCTGAAAATGAACGTTGGATGCTTTGCTTGGTTGAATCAAGGTGATGGATACATAATTGCATTATTGTTTTGACACAAAACCTGTTTACCTAACCTTTAGTTAATTGCCAAACCTTAACCACAGTCTGGGATGAGTAAAACAGCCGCAAATCATTAATGGGACAGGACTCAAAGTCACTTAAAAGGCTTGACAATAGTTCAATCCCCAATTCCTTCAACCTTTACTGAAAACTTTACTGCCACTTAAATGTGGCAAAACTGTTGTTTTGTGACCGTTTACTAAAATATATATATATACAGTATATATATATATATATATACATATATAATTATATCAAATCTGGAAAACATTAATATTTTGGTCTTTCTTCATCAGCAGGGTTTATGTAAGGGATAATGCCAGACGAGGTGTCCATTATCAGAAATTGATGGACGGCGCGGAGGTGAGATACTGGCATGTCCATCATAGTGGCATCTGAAGGACGGGGATTTAATGTTTATGGACCCTGACCACTGCTGGTCAGGACGTTGCGGGACAACAACATGTTGCTCCATTCTCATCTCTCCTGGACTGACGGAGTCCAGTCAGGCTGCTTTCCCAGCGGTGCATCACAGCGGCGTGTCTCCACATTCACCACACAGGTTAAAGGAAACTATAAAACCAAGCGTTTTGTCTCTTGTCTCGCCGTTGTGATAAATAAACTGTGAAAGAAATCTCACGACGGTCTAAACCCAGCTCACGTTCCCTATCAGTGGGTGAACATACAACGCTTAGTGAGGTATGTTCTGACTTTCTGTTGCCACGGTTACCAACTACCATTTTAGGCAGTGCAATAATTTAGAATTTTTTTTTAACTGGTTTCCTACATCACTTTTTAACAGACACCCTGTAGCCAATCAGAATCGAGTATTCACCCAGACCATGGTATAATGTCAGTTCATGGAATTCTTGCCAACTGCTGTTTCTGTCCATGCCCGGATCTAATGGCTCGAAAGACAAATGGGAGGTTTTAAATTCAGAACACTCTCATATGTTTGTACCAGAGAAATTTTCATTACCTGAATGGGAAACAAGACAGTCTGGTTATGATTTTATGAGACTGTGACGCATGGAGAGATTAGACCAGATAAGATAATAATGTGAAATAATGGGACATGAAACATTTTGTGCCTCTGTAATATCTGCGTTCTTAGAAAAGTGGATTTTGAAATGTTAGATTAGTTGTTTTCATCGTCTGAAACAATGTCCGTTTTTGATTTGAAGGTCCTCTCCCCTTTCTGTCACTATTGTCATTACCACTTCATTGATTGAAAGTTAAATTTTACTTTATGTGTGGTATATTTGTTATAGAGCTCTCCTCTTCCTCGTCCTGTAAATGTTGCAATCATTTTCTGAGGTGATCATGTGGAATAAAGCCTATCCAGGTTGGAGTTTAATGCTCAAAATGCTGCATGTAAGATACAATGGAAATTGAAAACAATGAAAGAAGAGTGCAAAGCTCACTAATGTAAATATATTTTTCATTTTCAGATTTGAAAAGAACACAAATTTAAACTTGAAGTTGCTCTTCAGATAAATGAAAAATGAAAGCACCTAGGCAGCTGTATAATTTCCATTTGGATGGAAGATACATGATATGATATTACTTGCCACTCCGTGAGAATACTGTCAATTGTGATGGAGGGGGGAATTAAACAAGACTAAGGAAGCTAATAGAACGGAGGCAAAAAAGTGCAAAGAGTAAATATCAGGAAAATGTGACACAGAACGAGAGGAAAACCAGAACGAGACATAATGGACATAATCGTGGTCATAATTTTTAATTAGAGAACTGTGCTGAAGATCATAGTGTAAATACAGAAACAATTAAAATGCAGATCACAGGGTGGGGAGGCTTTGGGAAATTAGGCGTTTTGCCAAGGCACACTAATAAATTCAATATACAACCTCGTTGCAGCCACCCTGCAAACTGAAGTCGTTTTTATGGGCTGAAATAAGAGCTTGTCCACGGTATCTGCTTGGACAGGCGGTCCATTAGTCCACTTTAACATTAATCTTCATCGCAGCACTCCCTCTATCCTTCTTCTCCTCCTGTTCCATTGTTCCCAAAATGAAAACTACTCACAACATTTAGTGGATCGATCGGGGGTTCACTACGACCATCTAAAGAATTGAGGTGAGACCCAGTGATGATCCATCTTTGTTAATGGAAGATGAACTAAAATATAAATTAGTCTCATAGACTGTCTCCCCCCTCCTGCCTTTCTCTCTCTAACCCTGCCATTTTTCTGCATTGCACTCACTCTCTCCAAGTCCAATTACTGGCACGTCTTTTTGAATGTTGAATGATAGTTTGACTGCAGTTGTTGCATTTCTTAGCATGAAGTAGGATTTCAGAAGTGAAACAGGTGATCCCACCCAGCAGGAGTACACTACAGGAGTGGATTGTTTTTCTTCTTTTCTCAATAATGGCATCCTCACAATTCCTGATCAGAAAACTTTCCCAAGAAACGTTTGAATGTTTTAACTGACACGTCCCTCTTACTTTTCAGTTTACTTCCAATTGTGTGCAGCCCCAAAGTACAGTATTTTGATGAGAGAAATAAAAAACCAACAACTTGATTATCTAAGTGGGTCTGTAAATAAAGAGAAGTGTCTCTCACAGACACTTTAAATACCGCTCAAAACTCTGAGGATAATCAGTATCCACCTGTTGATTTTACTTTTAAGCTGCCATGCTTGTTTTCAGATTTGTTTTGTGTTTGTTTTTGGATAAGCGGAAGAGGACGGTACGTTACGGTACAATTTCATCAATGAAACGGTCAAATATATTAATAAATTCATAGACATATTATACTCTAAAATTGCTGGTCTTACATAAAATTGCACATGTATTTAGTATTAAAAAATATTATATGGCTCTCGCGGAAATACATTTAAAAATATGTGACTTTCATGGCTCTCTCAGCCAAAAAGGTTCACGACTTCTGCTCTGGATATTGTGTATATCATGGAGCTTTGAGGTTCATCACAAATTCCAGATCACTACTCATCATGATTTATTATACAAACATGTTGGATGGTTCTCTTTGTCCATATGAAGACACTGGCACATTCTTATTTACAAAGCTGTTATTGGTCTACTTCCTTCCTACCTCTCAACTCTTCTCCGGCTGAAGAGATCAGTCTCCGTTCACAGGAGTTTTTATTATTTTCAGTTCCAAGGGTGTGAACGGAAATGGGGAAAAAGAGCTTTTGTGTATGCCACTCCCTTTGCCGTGAATGAACTCTAGAAAGTCTTTAAACTTCATGACTTGGTCTCATTGGATATTTTTAAGAAAATGTTTGATAATTTGGAGACAGTCACATCTGTTGGTAGATGCTCGATTTGGGGATTTTAAATTGTTTTATACCGTACCGTACCGTCCTCTTCCGCTTATCCGGGGTCGGGTCGCGGGGGCAGCAGCTTGAGCAGGGAAGCCCAGA
>JBBBVU010000016.1:16753998-16766931 GCA_037177055.1 Atherinosoma microstoma
GAAGCAAATGTTGAAGAAGGCCTGCTGTCTTCACTCTCCCGAGATGACATCAAAGACCTTTTTCCTGGTCCTGAACATTTCCTCAGGCGTCGCACTCTATGGCTGGCAGTGCACAAATGTGAAGAAGTAGGCAAGGCAAGGCAAATGTATTTATAGACACTCCCCATGTAATTCTTGTCTGCTCAGATGTAAAGTTACCTTTTGACATGAAGAACTTCCTGTTTTTAACCAGTTTAATCCAGTACCAGAGGCCCACCCAGGTCTCTAGTGGTCTGAGTAATATATAGTGGTCAACTGTATCAAATGCGGCGCTGAGGTCCAGTAAAACTAAGACGGGCATATTTCCGAGGTCTGTATTCAAACATATGTCATTAATGACTTTGGCCAGAGCAGTCTCAGTGCTGTGGTTCTGTCTAAAACCTGACTGGAAGACATCATAGCAGTTGTTTCGGGTTAAAAAATAATTTAGCTGATAAAAAACGGCTTTTTCAATGATCTTACTTAAAACGGAAGATTTAAGATTGGCCTGTAGTTGTTCATTTGTTTCTTATCTAGATTGTAGAAGTAAGTTCTGTTCTATTGCTGTATGATAAAACTGAGAACACACCAGGGTGTTTTTTGCCGTTTCAAATAATTTTTCCAACACACCCATAACAGATACCCAATAGAAGTTTTATTTGTCATCATCAATGGTTTTGGCTTAAAACAAATACACATTTATCAAATGCATACATTTTTGATTATATCAGAGTTAACTGATTTTTTGCTGTATGTACTGTATTTTAGGAGGAGACTTTTGCTAAAAAATTGCCATCAACCACTGGAGACTGTGACTTCTCCAGAGAGGAACCAAACACTTCCAAGTTTGTGACTATGTCCAACCCTGAGTACATAGTCTTCACAGACAGTGAACTTGAGGAAGCTCGACGCTCCTACTTCGAACAGAAACGGCTGGGCACAGAGGGGGCTGAGCCCTTATCAAAGGATCTCTTCTGCCGACTCATCAGGAACACCATGACCAACATGATTTCAATTGCAAGAGCCACCGAGGACTCCAGATACCCCAGCAAACATGAGGTTGATGCCATGGCAAAACGATTGGTGGAGTACTACCCAATGCTTAAAGGAACATGTGGTGAGTGGGTTAGCAGCCTTTGTTCTCTGCCACTCTTTGTTAGACATGAATGATGGGAGCTTTGGTGTCTTATCTTTTAATTTTCCCCATTTGTACCTGTTAGGAGCATGTTTCTAAAAAGCTAATGAAGAGACTCTCGAATGTCAGAAATCCTCCTTCAAAGAAGCCAAGACAAGACAGGGAGGAAAATGTTACTACAAGTGACTATGATGGAGATTCCAGTGCATCAACTATCATTCTAGATCAGACCAGTTAGATCCATGGGCACCCCAGTGCAACAGCAGGATGGCAGTGATGAAGAATGTAAGCCTCTCTGGGCATGACCGCACTACTCTACTGAGTTCTTTTCTTGCCCTTTGGTTTGACTATAAAGTACAGGTATAGCCTTTTCTGTAAAGTGCAGTTTGTGATCAGTTTATACCGCAGCTCCAAGGTCAACATCTAGGGTTGCAAATGTTTATCTGTGAGAGTTGCTATTAGCAGAGCTTAGGTAAAGGTGACAATGGCTAACATGGTTCTTAAGCTATGTCCACTTTGAAAACACACTTTGGTATCGCTCCCTGCTGACTTTATTATTCCTCTGTGATATAACTCATTATCTTTGATACAATACTGGAGCTATATAATATAGCTACTTATGTTCATTTTTTTAACACCTTATTTGAACTTTATTTGTTCTTCTTTGATAATGTGTGCTGCCTTAACATAGTATAAGCAGCTGCCATTGTTGTGCCAATACAGCCTGCAAATTACAACTTAGCTACAGTTTGATCTCATTTTTTGCTTTTTGCATATTGATTATGTCATATCACAGTACTGATGCACAATTATTCACATCTATGTTGAGATATGTTTTTGAATCAAGACATTTCCACACCTTTAGTTTATGTCAAACCTTCAACCTCTCTTTCATTCTGCTCCCTCTTTTCCACAATTATCTTCCTGTTCATCTCACTGCTTCCTTGTGATTGTGATTGCTGGAGGTGCAGCCAGGTGGAACCACTTCTCCATCCATTTAACCCTCCTTAAAAAACCCAGAATGGAGACCTTGTTAGTGCAGCTAGTCAGCCTAATTTTCCTCTTGTTCTTTCTTGTTCTTTCATTTTTGCTTTCCTGTTCTTGGACTTTTGCTTATTTATGTTTTGTTTCAGAACCTCCTACTTTAACAATTCCCCATTCTCATCTTTGATTCTTATTAACTGGTAGTAAGTTACACTGTCAAGCTAGCCCACTTGGTTTGAGTAGAATATCAGAACTACTTTAATCACATAGTGGCTACTTTGACCATTTCCAACTAGGGCTTTTGTCTATTTTGAGACAGAAGCATACAGTTTAATTCTCTCTTTTCAACTAATATTAAAACAAAAACTTGACAGACAACTCCTTTGAAGTCATGAGAATGGTACAACTTAAGTCTATTTGACCTTTTTGGGTGTATTTTTCTTTTGGGTCTCCAAAATCTTTACTCAAACAGCTTGATATATACATTGAAATGCTTTCTATAATACAGTGTAAAACACATTAATTATATAAAAATCTGTTTGTGTTTTTTGTAGTAATATTTTTTTCTAAATAAATTGATAATTATCAATTAAGATAATAGATTTGGGGAAATATCCGATCCAATATCTGTATCGGGCTCCGATATTGACTTGATTCACAGATCTGATATCCCCAATCAACCTCACCGATCCGCAGTGGGACCTTTCATGGTCCCGTGTTTACAAATTTTAAGTGCTATTATGCAGGTTTAAGCCTACCAAATTATGATGATGCAGACATATTCTTTAAAGAATATAAATATATATTACTATATATGATTATGTTTATTACTCCAAATTTCTTTAGACTCAGCATTACTGTACGCTTGCTCCTACAAGTTTGGAAATGTTTTAAACTGGAAACATGAAAAAAGCAAGAAGGCAACTGGAAATGTGTGTACAGCCAAGGTTTCCAGGGTAAAACGTTGTTTAGCTAAGAAAGCATGAGAAAACTGTGTGTAGCAGGCACTCGCTGAACTTTTCCAGAGTGGCAAAGAAGGCAAAGGAAGAGGTGGGAATATCTAGTTTGGGTTGTTTTGCTGCAGCTTGTTGAGCATGACAGGCTAACAGCGCAGCGTTGCATGCTTTCACTAATGCATGTAAAATTGTGGAGCATTTTCACAACTAGCACCGTCTTGTTTGGATGATCTTCAAACTGACTTTCAAGTTCTTGAATTTCGGCTACATGTAAGCGTTCTGGCAAGATTAAACAGTAGCAAGCAGTAACGGTGATCAGAAGTGCTCTCCGGCAGAAATGAGCCCTCTGAGCCACTACTGCAGAACATAATTTGTCAGCAACGCTGTCAGCCGATCTAGTCCCAACTTATTCATCAACATCCAGGTTCCCTTTCAACACATTCTCTTGGACCATAAATATGTATAAAAGCAGTTCTTCCTGCTAAATTATAACCACCTTTATTTCTATAAAGACTATGAAGCAGCTAGACATGCGCTGCGGCCTAAGTCTATGTTTTCAATTATTTTGTATGTTACTCAAAGAAAACACTGTGTGCTGATTTGGCTACAAGCAGATATGTTTTAGAAGCAAGGAAAAGTAAGTATCCCAATTTCTATTTTGTGAAAGTAATCTAATGGTGCAATTTTGAGATACATGGATTTATTGCTTTTTCTCTTTACTTTCATACTTTGCTAAGTTCTGCTCTTTCTTCATTCCATAAACTTTTTCAGGCATTTACTTGAAATGTGTCAAACCTGAAGTTCAGTCAAAAAGAAGAAAATGTCTTCTTATCATTGCTTTTACGCTTTCACTTGCCAAATTTGACTTAAACCAACATTTCTTATCTGATAGATTTTGCACAATCTGCAACGTAACAATTTTTTATGCATATCCTTTTTTTCAGTTATTTGTTACCATCACTCTGCTTTTTAAAAATAACACCCAAGCTATTTTTTCCTCTTCACACTTCCATGTCTGTCATGTAGGTGTTGGTGATACCGCGCAGCAGCACACACACACACACATATATACACGTAGTTTAACAGTGACTCCTTGTTTAGCAGTCAAAGCCTTGCAGCTGTCTCTGGATTGGTCTTAATCACTCTTGCCCAGGGTGGAGGCAGGTCACTTTAATCTCAGTGGTCAGTCACACTGACCTTTCATATCTCTTGTTCAGACCTCTACATGACCTTTTATGTGGAATACGGGATGTGTCTCTCAGTTGGCAGCCATTTCTGGCAAGTATAAACAAGCAGAAGTCACAGCAAGAGTATAACATGATGGAACTTGACCTTCAGACTGTATGACTACCATCACAGAATTGCAATTTTTTTTTTTTATTGTTAATTTTTCTGGTTCGTTATCATTTCTGGATTATGTGTTGAGTTATGCAAAACAAGGCTCAAAACTACAATTCGGAATATGTCAGAAATGAACAACCCAGGAGCATTTTGCTTCCATAGCAATTATTTGTTTAATCAATAATAAAATGGTCAGTCAAAATGTCTCAGAGCTCAAAATGAAAAATTGCCCAATTTGTCCAAACAGGACAGAACCCAAAGGTATTTGAGCTACAATAATATAAAACTAAAGAACCATCAAATTCACACAATTCAAATGCTGATACATTATTTTAAAAAAATTAATTGTAAAAAATGATCAAGCTTGATCACTTCCCATGATGATTTTGCTCTACAGCACTGTCTCAAATTATTTTTCCTCCATCTAATCCGCACCACTTTGATTTGCTGGACCCATATTCAGCAAAAATTACAGCAGCCCTCCACTACGTCAACCATTACAAATTTTCATTGATTTTAATTTCCACACATAACTGCAGGGCATACACACTTAAGCACGGGAGACTCTGGAGTGCTATACCTTATTACCTTGAACAAGGCATGCATATGGATGAGAGCTGAGCTAATACAAAACTGATTGGGACCCTGTGAAGGAAAAGATGTGGGGATCTGACAATGACAAGCAGGTGGTAATAAACGAGAAAAGCTTTAGAAAAATTATTTCCACAATTCTGCTTGTTTCTGAGACAAGTCGTTTCAGTCGTGACCGATGATAGTGTTTACCTTTTGTCTACTGAGATGAACAATGCAGCATTTTGGCTTGTTGACTGACTGCGACAAGGAGTTCTTATGGTGGTGAGCAATGATAAGGTGACAAACCTCAGCGGAAGATAAAGGAAGAGGAAGATTAAAGTCAAACACTCCTCCCTGCATATAGGAATCCTTGCAGTTTATCATTAAATGTAATTGAGATGCCTGCTTGCAGGCCCCAAAAAATATTAAGTATTAAGGATCCAAACTGTCGGAGCTGTAATACTTTTATTAGACATTAAGGTAAGTCAGCTTAAGTGTAGACAGGAAAATTCTGACACAATGTCACAATAAAGCAATGGCAGACTGAATTTCACAAACCATGCACAGACAAATGAGAGCTAGCCTCAAAAGGAAAGTGTCAAAGAGTTGGGACAAATACAAAACGGAGTGCCCACTGAAAAAGATGACATCTGCCAGCCTGCTGTCTCATGTCTGCCTGTCCTTTACTCAGTGAGAAATACGATTAATGAATGCTAATCCAATAACACCTTGAGTTGATAAAAAAAAAAACCTGCACTGATTATGGGCGCTATATTATTGTCATTACATCAGCTGAAGTAAAGTAATACCAGGTGACATGAACACATTCAAACCTTATTAAACCGATTCATAATGATGTTCTTTGACTCCAGTTATATTAGTACTACAACTGTAGTATGGTGTCTGTAGCGCTGTAAGTTCAAACATAAAAATCAATAAAATAATATTGCATTATTGATTTCTGTAAGACTAACCTAGTTTTCACAATTTTCCTGGGAGATCAAGCCAGGGTCAGCTGTATGTTCATCTTTTACAGCCACAATTCAATCTTAAATGATCCATGACAGTTGAAGTCGGCTGCTTTCCAAGAAATGTGTGATAATGAGATATCTGGAGCAGAAGGCACAATACTGACAGGCTTGAGTTTAAAACAGCAATATTGCAATCACCCCTGAAGATGGCAGCTCCAGTTGGTTTGTTTTCCATCAACCTCTCCGTTCATCCATCCATTCATTCATTTTGTGAAGCTTATCTTTAACTGAGTGAGCACCTAAAATGAGTCTTTCAAGGAAAACTGACTTTACTTTGAGCAGATACTTTAAAAGTCTTTAATACTC
This sequence comes from Atherinosoma microstoma, assembly GCA_037177055.1. Lineage (NCBI taxonomy): Eukaryota > Metazoa > Chordata > Actinopteri > Atheriniformes > Atherinidae > Atherinosoma > Atherinosoma microstoma. The sequence continues at coordinate 16,760,343 of JBBBVU010000016.1, forward strand.
ACTGTATCCCTCTTCTTTGGAAGTCCATCTCCACACATGGTATGAGTTGGCTGTGCACTGCACCTCTATAGACTATTTCAGGCCTTCCCCTAAATGCTCCACACCACCCGTTGTTCTGGTGACATCATTTACAATGAATATGTTTGTTAGTACTAATATATATTACGCCATAAGTGCCCATCCTAGGGTTGTTTATGTGTCCGTATGTATGGTAGATGAGCTTTAGACATGTACGTCACCAGCCGCTGAAAAGTTAGAGGTATCGCAATTAGCTAAAGAAAAGAAGATCTCTGATGTCAGGCAGGGGACCAACATCCTGCAGGACCTCGCTTAGGGCAAAGCAGCATCAACAGTGCGGCAACAGTGTAGTTTTTGGTCTTGATAATGTATTTAAATTCCTAACATTTCTGAAGAATAATTGTCTGCACTTCAAGTACGCTGCTCTGCAGCCTGCAAGGAATCCCCGTGTTGATTCGTCAAACGCTGCAGACTCCGCCCCTTTTATGTGAGCGCACACTGATCGAGACAGGAAAACCCTGGGTTAAATTACCGAGTTGATAACCAGTTTTGTAGTACAGCTTATCCAGATCCCGAAGGTCTAGATAAGTCAACCCAGATAACTCAGAGACATCTGGGGTATGTTAATCACACTTTGTAGTACAGGCCTCAGGTGAGCTGCCATTCCATCACACATGGATTCTCTTGACAACATTGTTTGGCATAAAAAGTACATGGAGGCCAACATAAAATAGCTTCTATACTTAAGTGTATTAAGGAAGTTTTGCACAAAATAAAATAAACATTTATTATAAAATGTTTACTGTGTGTGACCGTGGACAGATTAAACGACTCGGAACCGTGCATTATACGGTTTTAATGCATGACGTCTTCGTTTTTTATCCTTATATGAATAACATAAGTTCTGGCAGGGGAATAAAAACTACCTGCAAAGTGGGGGAGTGGATCCATGCTCTTATTATTCTTATTCTTACCTGTGCCAGAGGAGATTTCAGTCAATATGTGTTGTCCACAGAGATAATGAAGAGAGGTGTGAATATTTGATAAACAGTAAGAAAAAAAAACGTATGCTCCCTACTGCCATGTTATGTTTGACACCATCTTACCCCTTTTCCACTTGTACTTACTCTACTCTACTATACTCAACTCTACTTTACCGGTCCTGTTCTACTCTACCCGTTTTCTGATGATTAGTAAACAACTATGTAATAATAACACTGTAATCTTTTTTTCAATGGTGAAGTCAGCAAACAACAATCACATAGCCACTGTTATCGGTGGTCTTTAAAAAAAGGGTTGAGAGTCGCTATCTAGTGACTTCACAACATTAGGCTGATCACTGGCGTCACTCTACCCGCTTGGAACCTCAATGGAGTAGGTACCGTCAAAGTACCTACCTTGTACAGTAGAGTAGGGTAGAGTAGGTACAAGTGGAAATGGGGCCATGTACTCAGACGTAGAGCTTTTAATTTATACTTTGATTAAAAGCTATTAAATGAAATTTATTAATAGCTAAAATTAATTAACTACTAACGAAATGTGTAGTTATGATTTATGACCAATATAAGAAGAAGAAATAAGAAAAACCTGGGACTCCCCTGTCAGCCAAAACCTTTTCTTTAGCTAATCGCGATGCCTCAATAAACCTTTCAGCATGAGTGGTGATGAACATGTCTGAAGCTCATCCACCATACATACGGGACACGTAAACAACCCCAGGATTGGCATTTATGGCATGATATTTTAGGACTACCAAGCATATTCAATGTAAACGTCACCGGAACAACTGGCGCGCCCGTTGCATTATGGGAAGGGCTAAAGTTCTGTATAGTTGAGGCGTCCCACCGGAGCTGTGGTTGTAGTCGTCAGTGCCTGTTGCAGTGGTAATCCCCAAACTCATCGTGGATACAAGCAGTGAGGGATGCTGTCAAACACTAAAGGAGTCCTATAAGGGCCGTTTTGGCCTGTGGGACTCCGGAAGCAGCTAAAGAGTATCGGCAGGCCGGGTATGCAATTTTGATAGGTGGATTACGTTCTATGTGGACGAAACACCCAAATAATAAACAACTGTAGCATCTAAACTCGTCCACATGCGGATAGGGCCTCTTTCCAATTCAGAACAAAACCAGCATCAAAGGGGAGCCCTGTTCATATTTCTTCAGCTACTGTAGTTTGGCACCCGGTAGTTTCTAAGATCTTCTCAAACACTATTATTTTGAAGAAAATATTTTCCTAATTATTAAAAAATGCCAATGAAGATCTAAAAACAAACACAAAAATCTTAATAAAACAAAATTGAAAATGACAAATCTAACATCTGAACTCCATAGCACAAACTCAACACGTGCTAATATCTGTACAAATGTTCTTTAGTTTTACTAAATGCTAAAAAACAAAACACATTTCACAGTCTAGAACAGTGGTTCCCAACCTGGGCTCCAGGACCCCCTTGGAGGTCCCCTGAAGAAAACAGGGGGTCCCTGAGGCATTGATCATTCAAAGCCGTTGTGATTAATGTCCACACATTGTACCTAATTTTAAGAAAAAAAAGTAATGTTATATGTTGTTAATTTAACTTTGGGTTCATTGAAGAACAGGACTCAGCCAGAAAACAGTATTTATGGTGAGAATCTTTTGAAAGCATAAAACCAGCATGGTTTCAGCACAGGATGGGGGTCCACTGCATTTCAGTATTTGCATGAAGGGGGTCCCCATGGAAAAAAGGTTGGGAACCACTGGTATAGAAGGTCACGTCCTTAAGCGAGAGTACAAGTTAATTCAAGCAATAAAACCTAGAAATAGCCAGAAATCTAATATTTGCCATTGGTATATGGTTCAAATGGTGCCTCAGTCTAAAAATAGCAAATCTATCTATTCAGCTACACATGGCACATACACATTTGTACACATAGACTGCTCTGACAGTGCAGCAAAGCCTCTATTACTGCCAGAGCGGGCATCTTGATTATTCAGTCTATTACAGCAGCACAGCGTGGTACCTTTCGACGGGCTTCCTAATGGGCCACTTATTATCATGCAGTATTCTGCCACCAGTTCGATGGGCCTTGCTCTCGCTGCTGAGGTGATTGCGGTGCTTCATTGCATAGAATAACAATAAAGTCTGCCCTTTCCCTCTCGTTTTTGTTTCTCCTTTTGATAAATGGACAGGTATGATACAGGCCACAATACAGAGGTTGAAAGTAGCGCTGTCATCTGTAAAGTAAATATTTCCCTTGGGTAAGGAAAGTCCCTTTCATTTACTAAATGTGACAGGCCCATCCTTAAGTAAAATTTGATCCTAATTTAACATTTGAATACTGTTTTTTATGTATTTGTATATATTTATTTGACAGTGTGATACAGTGCATGTTGCCTGTTCTGAATCTTAACACAACGCTTCTTTAACCAGCACCAGGTATTAAGGGTTAGTTACACACAAAAAAATATGACAGAACACTTTTTACAGTTTTTGTAATTAATGTCAAATTTCTTTGCAGAAATGTCAGGAGTGCAAACAATCACATCAGCAGTACTTCAGCAATTTACAATTCAGAATACACCACTGGTGGCAATAATTTCTGGTAGGCCTCGATCAGGTCATGCTGTGTTGATTTGATATCCTTTGACTTTCCTGAAGATAACTCGTTGTCACACAAATTTTTAAAAGATTTCTTCACGCTGATTTGGAGGCTGCACTGGTCAAGTGAATTCTCCCTGTATAAAGGATTTTTTTCTACATCTGATATGATGAGGATCCATGGCAACAGAAGAGTCAACACATTTTTAAATCAACTAATAATGCTCTCAAAACCAAGTTAATGAGTGAAATAACACATCAAAAGTTGAAGTGGAAACAGAGGATGGAAGGCAGGAGCAAGGCAAAGAGAAAAATGGGAAAAAAAATGAAAACCATTTTTTCCAACCTTTCTGCAGGGAAATGTGAGGTCACTAGGTAACAAAATGGTAAAGCTTGAAGGGCTAAGGACGCAAGTACACGGAAGGAATATAGAGAATATAGTTTTACATGTTTAACTGAGTCATGGCTGCATGAACCTATCCTGAACTCTCATGTGTTATGTGTACTGCTTTAAGACAATGAGCCTGTTTATATGAACCAAACAATAATTCTGAATACTCTGATCATTTCAATAACCAGATCTGATCCATTTAAAAGCACTGCGTAAATGCAAAACTATGGTTTATATTTTTAAGAGTATATACAACATAGTGGCACAAGACTAAAACTTTTAAAACAAATCGATCTTGCTTTGTTGAACATGGTGACACCTACAGTCTTTGTTTTTGCTGTCCTTATGTGGGAGCTAATAGGCCTACAGAACAGGCTACACTCTGCCACTGTCTTTCTTTTATTATCCATAAGAAGAAAACAGCTGTTGGCTTTTGCACAGCAAGCATTCACCATTGGTCTTGGTGTTCACTATCACTGTTCACATTAAGTTAAAACGTTTAATCCAGTATGTTGCAGGAAGAGAGACTACAGAATTATGCATGGACATCTGAAGGGGTTAAACTGGGCTGGGGCTGAGCCCCGGCACATAAGCCAGTGCTGCATCATGGGATCTCAAACAATAAACTTTTCTCATGATTTTTTTGGTTCCGACTGATTAACAGGACAAGACAAAGAAACATCCTTTAGGGTTCTTTTACTGCTGTGAAGTAACAGATACCTTTAACTCCTATAAATCAGGGCTCTGAATAGAACTCTTGTGATCAAAGAATCTAGAGAGATTCGATGATTTACCTTTTTTTTTGGCTTTTTTGGGGGGTTTTCGTTTTAATAAAGAGAGAGTCAGAGGCATCACCAGTCGTCAAGCAATCTGAAGCTGCATTTCCATTACAGCTTTTCGCAAAATAAAAGCTATATTTCTGAAATTTCGACTAAGTACAATTGCGATATGCTGGTGTTTCCATTGAATGGTGTTTAGCGCATAAGCCGTAATTCACGTAAAATCTCGTCCAGCGAGACTCCACTCTGAGGAAGATGAAGATATAAAACATTTTATGTTTTGGAGCATGTGATCAAGGATGAGGGTTACATTTTTTTCTTTAGTTATTTGTAAAACTCCATTCATACATTCCGAGCCATTTTTACTGTAAACAAACTGGTCACGCGACGCCCCCACGTCACGTCCAGTGAAATGAAAATGCGGAAAAAGTGTTTCCATTACACTTTTGCGAAATACTTTTATATCGATATGTATGAAAAACCACCTCCTGGGAGCGTAAAAACCTTTTTGCGATATTTGAGAGTTTTTTTGAAATGTAGGTGTTTCCATTACCAGATTTTTGTTGCGATATTTAGGTTTTACGCAATTTAATGGAAACGCAACTTGAGTCAGTTACAGGGACAACAAGAAAAAATAAAAGTCAGTTATGTGACGGTATTGAAAAGTGGAGCTTAAATGAGTAACTGCATCAGATTTGTGTAAAACTTCTTTGAGCCCTTTGGTGAGTTAACTTTGTCCTGACACTGTTCCAGTCTAAATGGGGCAGCTAGTGACAACACTGCTAATCTGTCAAACGTCTTGCAGGTTAACATTAAACTACCATTACATGAGGCACAACCAGCTTCTGCCAATGATTTGTGATGTCAATATATAAGTGAAAACCTTTTGCCTCAAAAAAGTTTTTTCTGTTATAGAAAAATAAAACTACATTAGTTCAAATAAATAAAATATCCTGTTTTTCAGTATTGTTATTGCCACCAAATTTTTACTTTACCATATAGTCTGTAATTTGTGATTATTGTGCATACAACGCCCCAGATCAGAGCCCCCTTACATAGCAAATCCCAATTTAACCCCAAGTTATCTCATCATTTTTTCTAAATTCAGACCTTTATGTTAAGTAAAATTCAACATCTTGCATTTTTTTTCAATCACATTAGCTGTGTATACTAAGTATTTGTTACATGAGGGACAGAATTTTCCTTAGAAATATATACATATTTGTTTCAGTTCATGTTTTTACTCCAGTTAGAATTCAAAGACTGGATGTCTTGTTTACATGCCTCTGAGCCATGCAACGGGGGTCCAGAGTTTATTTCAAAACACACACATTATTCATCTCCATATGTTCTGTCAGTTTGGCCCTGGTGGATGACCACAGGACAAGAACTCAGTGGCTCAGCCCCCCTCAGCTCGGGCATATGGCTCCACTGGGTGCAGATGATACACCAGCCATTGCCGCCAGGTGACACCCACCCACAGACCCACTATCAGAGACGTCTATGATTGCATGGAAACTGTGTATGTTTTTCAGTGTTTTGACTCAAGCAGTTTCTGTCATGTTTTCATTTACCTGCCTCAGGCATGAGGCCCACAGCAGGCTGAGTAATTGGTGTGAAACGCTGTATGATGGAGACGGGCTGTTTGAAGCACTGCGTGATGGCAGCTAATGCATCAACGTTGCTCTCAGGTCAAGTTCTTTTACTTTTGAGTTAAAGAAACAAACATTTTAGGTACATCTATCTAACTGTGAGGGAGATGCAGATACCCCCTCACTAAGCAGGGGCTTTGATTTGTGTATGTATACACTGATGCCATTTATT
>JBBBVU010000016.1:16777893-16799780 GCA_037177055.1 Atherinosoma microstoma
TTGCGTTTTTACTGTGCAAAAACATTTTGACTCCTGGGGTCCTAAAATATAACGAAAAAAGTTTCATTAAAGGGATACCTTGTAACTTTTTGACCCAAATATTAGCCTAATGTGAGTAATAATGGATGATTTCTGGGATCATGCTTGTAGCATGTCGGCGCTTCAATGGGGCTGCCCTCCTCAGAAACCAAACATTGTAACTTTGTTGGAGCGGATCCGTCTCTCATGGGATCATGTGACCTGGAGCGCTTTGCTTCACAGCCCCCCCTATATAAACACACAGAGGGCTCTGCTTTGTGCTACTTTTTCCTCCTTCAATCGAAAGTTTGTCATGGCTGAACGCAGTAAGAAGATGAAAACGGTGTCTGCTGAGGCCAGAAATTTTGAGACAGTGTCGTGTGGGCTTTCGGAAGTTACAGATTTAGTGCCCCCAGTGGCCAAAAGTTACACAGTATCCCTTTATATGTAAGTGTAACTAAAGATGCAACTCTATTTTGATTCCCAGCCACACCAACACAATCAGAAGCACATGTTTACAAAATATGGGGTTACCTGATCATATGAATAAAACTCAAGGCATTGGTTTGCATCCTATGACATGAACATACTAAAAAATGAATTCAACTGTCACTGTATTTTACATGTAAAACTACAGGTCAATACCTATACAATGTAAAGTCTCCCAACTTCTAATTTCTGAACCTATATTTTAATTTCGGTTCTGCAGAAAACTGTCAACAAGAGGCTGGAAAGTGCATACGACCAGGGATAGCCTCCATGTTAAATTTTCACCACAAACATTTAAATCTGCTCTGCAAATCTGACATAATAGCATTCTGAATGAGTGGCAGAGTTATGCTTGTATCAGGAAAATGTGCAAATCCATCAGTCGACTTGTGGGATTTGATTGAGGTTACACTGCCCCAGAGTAAGGCATATCCAAATGCAGTCATTTGTCCAGTTATATTGATTCTGCTGCAATACCTAGAGTCTTTATTAGTTGGCATATAGTTTTCCCCCTAGCTTGGCCTGTGAAAATGAGCTACAAGCTTATCAATGGCCCATGGCCAGGCAACGCCTTCATGAAAAAAAGGCAAGTAGCAAGGGGCCAAGCCATTACCATAGCACAAATTGACTATGCTTGACAAAATCATTTTAAATTAAACACTGTTAAGCTAATTTTTGTGAGCCAAAAGAAAAAGAAAAAAATAATAATCCAGAAGACTTTGGATCGGTGGGCAGAATGGAAGGATTAATGATTACAGAAGAGTCTTCTACACTGAGAATAATTTGAGATTTTGTAACAAGACTTTAATAGCTTTATTATTTATAACATACATTCTCCTCAGTGGATCGCCTCGCATCGATTGCCAAGAAGGGGCCAATTATAACTGTGGCTTTATTCGTGACAGGAGGTCATGCTGCTAAGGTCAACATCATCAGTGGATTCTAACCTGTTCATTTACACTCCTGGGGATGGCTCTGAGCTTTCATACAATCAGCATTCAGTTTGCTATGCTCATTAGAAGGACTTCTGACAGCATGCAGGCCAACATCCATTTTGATTATGTCCCAAAACATGCCATCTCTCTCAATAATTCCTGCTGTAGATCTGGATAAAGCAGGTAAGGGATGAACTAATTATACGGAGCCTGAGCATATTGATCCAATGGGACAAGCTTTTTTAATCATTGGCCTCATGCTGATGAAGAGTATATGGCCACTAAAGTCAACCTGTCAATTCCATTTCAGGTAATGTGCTGCATTTGCATTGATAAGTTCTTTTGAGGTTTCCTCCTGCAGCAGACGTCTTATTCCAGGCAAGGCAAGTTTATTCACAGCACATAGCACATTTCATGTACATGACAATTCAAGGTGCTTTACATACAAACATCAGAAACATTACAGCGGGGTGCAAAAAAGCATTAAGAAGAATTAAAAACAAAAGTATAATCGCAAAATAAACAACAAAAATGAATAACGAAAGAAATAAACTGTCAGTGAAAATATCACTTGTTATCATAAAAGGCTGAAAAAAGAAAAGTTTTTAACCCTGATTTAAAACCGCTGAGAGTTTCAGCAGGTTTTCAGCAGTACATAGAGTACATAGAGTAACTCCATGTACTGCACAACTTGTGCTCAAAATCTTTGCCCTTTCAATGCAATTAACTGTAGGTTTAGTCTTATTGGCATTAGAAAATAAAAAAAGAGGGTAAGTGGAAAAAGTTTCATCTTTCAGCAGGAAGCCAAAAAAGATTCAAATTGATCCACATAAAAATGCATGTAAGTGCCACCTTCTCGCTCTGTGCCTTGCTGACTTTTTATTAAATTTGCTCTGGTAGGCTCTCTCTTTCTGTCAGCTCTCCTCATTATTTGTCTTCCCTAACTTTGCCCTCATTTTTCAGGTCTGTGCACTTTTCAAATCAGGTTTGCTTTGACTGAATTGATTGATGCTAATAAGCCATCAACTAGCTTTGATGAAAAAGAGGAACCTGAGAAACTTTGTATTCCACCTGAGCACAAAACTAATTTAGGTTTTTTTTTTGTTTACTTTCAGCTTGAATGTCAGTGGCTTCTTTGCCTGCAATGCATGTTTGGTATTCAAAAACACATTGGGTTTCTGTAATGTTATATTGCATTTCAGGTGATGATTTCCATGGGAAAATATGTTTGATGATTTGATTTTGATTTTCCATCATCATCCATGTGAACAGGTACCGATCTTATGTTGCCATGGTGAAGCTCACACTTTAAACTGGCTGTAGTTGGTTAAAAATGTAATTTCTTACATTCATGTCATATAATTTGTCCGCCTCGTTTGACCTTGTTAATATTCTAATTCTACATGGTCACATCTTTTATTATATATACATGGAGAAAGCCAATGGCTGAGCTCTACAAAGTTTGTAAAGCTACTGGTAAAACTCTGGCTATCTTTCCTCTTCTGACAGCTCCTTAACCACCACTGACATCCTTCCATATATTCTCCACACTCAATTTAGCCCATTCAGGGTTGCATGAAGGTTGCAGCCTCCCCTGAGTGCTAGTAGGCAGGTCCCCAAGACCATCACAACTTAACACACATTGCACATATTCATGCCACCCAGCATGAGCTTCAAAGTAATGCAGTTCTGTTGGTTGCTTCATTTGTGTCCACTTCATCTCTGTGTCTTTTTTGGACTGAACTAAAGTGAACCTTGAAAAGAGAGATTTCTAAGCTACAACAGCATTGTAAGAGAGTTTCATTTAAGTAAAGCCAATACTGTTTTTGAAGCCCAAACCCAACCCTGAAGTGATTGTGGAAAAAAGTGACCTTTTTTTTAATTTATTTTTTTTTAAAAGGTGGAAGTTGAATCCAGGTCTATTGGTTGTTAGTGATAAATCTAATTCCACTTGCAACACCTCCTGCCTCAAGGTGTCGACTGTGCCTTTTAAAGCTGGTAAACAGAGCTCCAGTGACAGTTTCACAAAAATCTGTTTTCCTTCTATATCGAATTGTCGCCTGTTACTGTTGTTTTTTGTCTTTATACACAAGGTATAAATATTACATACTTGCCGTATCATCTTCCAAACCATGTTTCTGTGACATAAAGTGAATCACCCTCATGTGTGACCCCTCTTTGCCGATCTTCTCCACGTTGCACACAACTTTTCAGACAACAATAACTGTTAATTACATTACAGTTGTTCTACCATTGACTTGCTGCTTTTGGGAGGGTTTTCTTTTAAAGTTTGTAAAAAAAAAAAAAAAAAGCATTCTTTTTATCTTCTATTGGTTCCTTCAGTGCTTCAATTATACAACTTTCTTTAATCTGTCAATTCATACTGCTCATTCTCCATCCTGCTGAATTAGTAATGCCTCCTTCCACATTGCCTGTGGCTGTCTGTGGTGTGTGTTACATCTGTTTGACTGATTGCATACATGATCAGACATATCTTCACAGACTTTTTGTGAATCACATGTCAGAAAATTCCACTGAGTTGCAAATTATATGCACATGTGCATGTCTAAGAGAACTCTTGTCCCTACTTCTGCAGCCTGCTGGTACACTGACTCCAGTTTCTGGTGGCAGCTGTCTCTCTGTGTGTCCCTGTTTCAGGTGACAGGGTGGTTCCTTATGTCACATCGTTGTTCTGCCACAGCGCTCAGATAGCAGGCTTCTGGCTCAGCTGCGTACACTAAGACCTGGGTAGTGGTCCCTAAAGAAGGAAGGCGTTTCACAGATAAAAAATGAGAATGTCGTTATCATCCCAGACCTGGGAGATGTTAAATGTGTATTAGTTCATGCACTGGTGTGCACACATGAATTTGCATGCATGAATGTGTGTGCTCTCTCCTGTATCATCCCACCTGTATTTTAGGATAACTGTCTCCAAAGCCCACAGCTCACATTGTAGTGAACCAGAAAAGAAAGTCGTTCGCTTGTATTTCTATATTATCTCCCCCAAGGGCATACCGATATAATGAATATATCATTGTACTATCTGTAGCGAGCTGTAGACTTGCTGATACCTCTACCCAGTGGACTTTAATGATTTCAGGAAAATTTCACACAGAAAAACATGTACAGTCTCCCCTTTCGGGCAATTGTCTAGTTTATCTGTAAGATATCAAACTGAGTCAAGGTGATTTTGACTGATATCCCTCTCAGAATATAAGTCAATTTGTGTGCATGTGCATGTGAAAGTGCATAAGCTTTTTAGTTGAAATTCAATTACCCCACTTTACTTTTGCTCAGTTGCTCTGGACCCCTTCAAAATACCAAAGTCAGTTTACTTTTAAATGGTTTATTCTTCTTCTTCCAACTTTTCAGCAAAATACAGACTTTATCTTGAGAGACAGCATATCCATTTCCATACAAATTGAAGTGTGATGGAAGCAAAATGGTGAAATGGTGAGTGAAGGAGGTGGACAAGGTGGCTAAACCTCTGAAAAACTGCCCCTATGGGAGAGGGAAGACTACACACATAGGGACCAGGCAATTCATCAGTGGCTGAGAACGCTGTGATCCGAAGCAGCTGCCAGCATGCTAATGTTCCTCCCATGAATGGATATGTCACTCTTATTCCTAATTTCTGTGGATCGGGATGCCAATTTAATCTAATGAAACAGATGTTTAGAGCAGCCTATAGCATTTCACTTTCTTTGTGACATTTTTATTCCTCAGTGCAAGGAGTTCCACACTCATAGTCCGAATGCAGAAAGTCATTAAAAGTGCTCTCTTGTAGGAAAATATGAAACAACAAAAGATGCAAGTAGAAATAAACATATTTTGAAAAAGGAATACCTATGATGTCATTATAAAGAACAGTTCTGTACTACACAGCTAAGACATGCATATCAGATCTTTTGGGAATTAACCGTATTTTAAAACCAAACTGTAAAAGGGATGCTAGTCCCACTATTCTGTACTGGCAGACTACTGTCCTCCTCAGAATTACGCCCAAATGGGGATCTCCAAGCGGTCCCATGCCAATCGAGAAAAGTAGTCCCTCAGGCCAGCGCATCCTGGACCTTCATCAGGGAGCCATCCAGGAGGCAAACTAACCAGATGTCACCTCTCCGCCAAATATTGTGCTACATTGTGTTTTACATTGACATGTCCGTGCTTCAGCCTTTTCCGGGAGTTTTTTTTTTTTTTTTATTGTCTTCTTTTCCTATTGGCTTCTTTTGGTGTTAATTCGTAGTAATGCGGAAGCTGTGAAATTACAGAACGTTTGGCTAGAATATCTTAATTAAAGTCACATATTCATTTTTTCTCACCATAGATCATTTAGTTAATGAATAATTACCAGTTCGGCTGTACAATATATTTGAAATATGATGCAACCATGCGATTTCCAACCCTCTAACGAATGGAAAACCAGAAGTTGTACCAGGCTGCACCCACTTTATTTAATAAATGATTATATATCTCAAACAAACCATCATATTTAGCTTTTATTGACATATCTTCTAAAAGTAGTGTATCAACTAGTTCAGCTTTATTAAGCATTTGATACACAAAACAGATGTTTATATCTAAACCATAGTTTAAGAGTCAAGAGAAGACCAAAATCATGGCGCTGATTTGTTTTCAGCTGCATGGCACTGCTATAGGAAGTTGTAGTTCTTACATAATATGAGCGTTTTGCATCAAATCTTAAGTTGTTAATATTGAATTGACAGGATATTGATGGGTTAAAGTGACAGTGAACGCAACTGTTTACTCAGATTTTAATAATCTAATTATATGGGTAAAAATTTATTTGATCTATATTAGACAGCTCCGCCAGTATAACACATGAGTTATTACATGACAGCTCAGGTACAGAGCTCTATATAACAGTGGGTCTCATGTCTTTATCCCATTTTGTTGTTAAATTATGAGCCTTCAAATATGCACTGGGGTCAAGGTTCAAATGTCAGTTTTTCAAAGGAGTCACGTAGAGTGTTCATACTGACATATGCTATTCTCCAGATGAAGAGCTTTCTAAGGATGTATTTGGTTTAGTGAAAGGCAATTTTTTAATTTTTCTCATATCGGTCCCAGAGACCTTCAGACACCATGTTTCAGAGAGGAAACGCAAGACCTAGTACATAAAAAGCTTTTTGTTTTTTTCCTTACATTTTTTTGGGAAGTATATTCCAAAAGGAGTCAACTTCGGAGTTTTGATATTATTTACAATCTAGGACATTCATAAGCTTGAATAAAGGCGTTAAATGCTGGATTTAGTCAGCACAAAGTCTATGGGTCAGAGTCAGGGATACATCACAGATTATCCTGTATGTGCCCTTCCATGGGCTACCATTTCAACAACCCTTTAGACATTGATTGGCTCAGAATTTCTTAGGAATATGTACAAATAATATACAGTCAATGGCAAATATATGTGCACTGTTTTTCGTAGGAAATCATACAAACCATTTTTGAGAGCAGCCTGCGCCGCTAAGGGGGTTGATGCAGATTATGCTCTAACGGAGCGTAATTTGAGGTGCGCACAAACAACCACATAGTACGTGTGATTTTAGAGGACTTGTTGGTATGTCTACTGAAGCCAACACAGGAGGAAGAGGGAACAGTGGCCAACACTGGCAGTAGCATACAAACAAACTGGCAGTAAATTAAGCTGATTTTCTTTCTGATCCGATACCAAGTAAAATTTAGGTTATCAACAATACTGATCCAATACTTTGTACAAAAACTTAATGTGTTTGGAAAATAAAAACAAAAAGTAGCACATTTCAAATTATAGCTTCATAACTGTGTTGTACCTGCCTGCAGCACCAGAGGACTGAGAGAGTGACATCTGTCTCACACTTGCCAAGCCTCTTTAGCTCAAGATCAAATGGATTTGTATCAGATCATTTATTGTAACTTTTAATTGTTTCACTTTGGGTTTCACTTTAGATATTTCATGGCCATTAGTCCCACATTAGTATTCTGTTCAAGCCCGGTGAAGGCATTCAGACTGCTGAGCGAAAACATGAGACAAGATTTGTGAGAATTTGCCACATTTTGCATCATTTGTTTATTCAACTGTGAACTTTTTTTTAAGGGGGGGGGGGGGGCATTACCAACATTTTGGACTAGAACGTCATGTCACTTTACACAATCCACTGACATTCTGTACAAATATTTGTATTGCCTTTCTGTCATATTGACCACAAAAAAAGCAAAAAAACATTTGCAAAGAAAATCCTAATGGCATACTGGGGACTTGATCAAATGTATGCTTTGATAACCAAAAAAATGAGTACAGTGCATTGATCTATGTTGTTCAGAAGCAGCCACAGAATTCATCAGCACTTCAGTAAACCAGTAAGCCAGTCCCCTGAAAATGATTAAATTAAAACTAACAAAAAAAGAAAAAGAAAACTAGCACCCTGGATACCATTAGATACCATGTCCAAATGTACTTTTAGGTCAATTTACCAGCTACATAAACTAAACGCTGTCACAAAAAATATGTATAAACATTTGAATTAAGCCCATATTCTTTCTTATTTTGAAATTCTATTCCTTTACATGTAATGCATGACAAATACAATGCATGATAAGATGCATGTTAAACATAACAGCAGATGGACATTTAGTAAATATTTTCTCTCCGGTGACTTGAGGCCTATACTATGAAGCAACTTCAACAAAAGCAGGACATCCTTAGTTCATGTGGCTGAACAAACCAGGTCTCCTGAAAACCAGCAGTACTTTGATGCTGGTTATCCATTCTGTAAGCCAACTCAATTTTTGTGACTCTTAATATGATACATGTTCATGCAACTCTGATCTCTTTCTCTTTTATATACAGACATAATTTATTGGTCAGGAATCTTGTTTCTCAAAATCTAACCTGCTCAGGTGCAGGTTTGCTTCCCAGCAAAAGTTTCCATGGTGATGCAACTTGATAATAAATGAACCGGACTGCTGGTGTCAAAGCCCATGTGGTGCTATCTCGTAACGTTTTATAGAACAGAAATGATGTCAAAGTAAAGTCAGTTGGCATTTTAATGGCAATAGAAGAAACTAACCTGCTTAGTAAAGACTTGCACATACTCCGCAAGAACAGTTTAAATTTATTCTCTCAAAAAGCAAACCAATGCTGCAACTATTGAGTGATTGGTCAGAAATCTGAAATAGGCGTGGCTTATTGCAGAAAAGCGGGAAGCAAAAAAGTAGTCATTTCTCCACAGGATAAATTCAACAAGGTTATTTGAATAGTTTTCCGGACCAGCTGGCTGCAGCGGTGAGGAAGTACAGAAATCTGTACAATACATTCTCATGGAAGGCCTATAAAGACACAAAAACCACACTAACCCCTGTCCAGCAACGTGTGAGGTGTTGTGAACAAGGTTTCTTTTCAACTCCCCATGCATGCTTTCCATTGGCATCATGGACTGAATTTCTACGTCAGTTTCAGAAAATAGACAAAGACAGTGAAGTTGGGGTGTACATCGATCTACATTGATATATTGATCATGTGGTCAGTATCAATTGATATAAATCCAAAATACAAACATAATTCAAATATCGATAAACTAACCATTGATCAAGTACACCTTTATTTAGAAATTGACTGTAGTTTGTGTTTCCCTGGCACATTGTTTTCCCTTTATTACTAGTCGATCTTCGTTATAAGAACCGATTGTTTTTATTGAAATTGATTAATTCCAGCTGTTTTTTGGGATTTTGAGATGAATGGAAATTACTGTTCAATTACCCGTGATATTTTCATGTCAATTGTTTGATGTTAAATCAAATCGAAATCGGATCGTGACTGAATTCGAGATATCATAAACATTGAATCGATATCCATTAAATCGATATAACATCGTATCATGATCAAACTGGTGATTCAATTCAATGTTCAATTCAATTCAGTTTTGTTTGTATAGCGCCAATTCACAACATCATCATCTCAGGACGCTTCACAAACAATCAGTTTGAGCCAATGTGATTGTCATACATTGATTCATACAAGCCAATTCATAACAAATAGCCTAGCTAAGGAAACCAACAGACTGCATCGAATCTAGTCTTCTATCCAATCCCCATCCTGAGCATGCTTGAGGCGACGGTGGAAAGGAAAAACTCGCTTTTAACAAGAAGGAAAAACTTCCAGCAGAACCCGGGTCAGGGAGGGCGGCCATCTGCCTAGACCGGTGGGGTTGGACAGGACAGAAAGAGAGACAACAGACATCATATTTGATCAGAATGTGGCAGAACTTAGGAGGGCCCAGGCGGGGATTGAACCCACAACCTCCCAGGTGAGAGTCATGCACGCTGATCAGTCAGCCAAAGGGATATCCCTGTGGCCAAGTAGCCAGGGTACATCATCAATTGGAGGCGTGGTAACAGGACCCTCAATGTCACACTAAGAAGGAATTTAAAGGAAATCTTGTAACGATTTTGACAACTAAACCAGCCAACCTTGGCGGCAGAAAAAGCATTAGACTTGTGCAGAGCTAGTCTGAGTCAGGTGTGTTGCCTCAAAAACCTGCAGGACACGGCCCTTGAGGACTAGGACTGAGGATCCCTGAGCTATTGTCTTTGAGCGTGTCCATAACCGTTGCAGCTGAACAACTGGTGCAGAAGCAGAGCATGCTGCAGGATTTCATCCCGTTGAGGTGAATGCTTGCGAGATTCAGCCTCCAGAACACCAAAACAACCATGAAAAGTCGTCTGTCCAAGGCAAAAGTCCATTCAGTAACATTGTAAATTTTCGCCATCTCTGCCATTCTCTGATACAACCTGAGCTGCAGGTGGCTGTGAAATCACAGACACCCGGACAGAGGTCTCACTCTGACGAATTTTCTAGAACTAAACTCGTCTCACTCCAACATATTCTTTCAATCTCAATTTATTGAAATAATTTTTCAGTACTAGGAGCTGCTTTTTAATTTGTGCATCATTAAGAAAAAACACTGCTCAGTTGTAGCTAACCATTTACATGTTAGTGAAACAGGGTTGGTGTTAGAATAGAAACAGTTGGATGTTGCTTTAATATG
Organism: Atherinosoma microstoma; assembly: GCA_037177055.1. Taxonomy (NCBI): domain Eukaryota; kingdom Metazoa; phylum Chordata; class Actinopteri; order Atheriniformes; family Atherinidae; genus Atherinosoma; species Atherinosoma microstoma. The sequence goes on from JBBBVU010000016.1 coordinate 16,788,383, forward strand.
AAATAAAAAAATTAGCCTATATGTTGAGAATGAGAAATAAATCACTTATTCCCAAATAAACACACACAAAAGTTCAGAAAATTGGTAACATTAGGTACTGACACCAATTCCCAGGTACCAGTCCCAGGTAAAATTTCAAAACAATGGACTCTGCTGCCTCCTGCTGCCCTTGTCTTTTGACTTCCCCTTCATGTCCATACACAGGCAATGTCCACATCTTTGGTGTCATCAGACGACCAACCAGAGACAAAGTGTGCACTGCATACTGCCTTCTAGTTTGTGCAGCTGATCGCACAAATTCAGGCTGGTCGCTGGTATTTCTTCACAGAAACCAGTGAAAACCTATTCCCTGCTTGAGCACCATCTTACCTCGACGATTCCAACAGTCAAATACACAACAAATCTCCGGAATCGCTCTAATTTCCTCCGTAAAAACAGACACACAACCTAGGTCACTTAAGAGCTCTGCTTTTGGCCTACCGGAAGCAGTTATGCGCATGTACAATCAATGTATGAATACATTTAAAAAAGAGTTGATTATTCGGATTGGCTAAATGCATTTGCAAACTCTCGGACAACTTACTGAAAGACACACAATATGAATGCAGAGTTTGATAAGAAGGCCCCACCATATACATAATTAGCATAAATGGGCCTTATAGAAACACTACTTAACTTTGGTAGATTTTTATTTTCTCAGTAAAACATCTCCTAACAACAGCTAAGTCAGCATCCTACCTATACTCTGAACATCTCATTCTCTGTCCGGACACTGCTGGGCAGTGATGTCCCCAGGAATGTACACGTTATATGTCAGTGTGCTGACAAAACAAGTCAGAAACATATTTTTGGGGTAAACATTTTTAGGGTCAACATGTTACATTGCTCTACTTTAAGGTGGTAAAGATCAACATTTGGATTCTGGATGAAGTGGTGATGAGCACCATTACAGCAACAACCAGGAGGTTTGGGTTCATTTCCTACATAGTACCTTATTTAGTTCTGTATTATTAAGCATCTTTTGGGTTATTGTTAGTCATTTTTATACATATATGTGATCTATTTTGACAAGAACTGTTGTCATCTGAGTTTATCATTCAAAGCTTTTTGGTTAAGATTTTGGTAGGCTTTATGATCTCATCTTGACCAGGAAATAATGTGTCTGCTGAGTCATTTTAAGACATTTTGTACCTCCATCACATAACAGGATGTTGAGAACTTGTAGTCATTACCCTTATTTTGAGTCCAGGCTGTTCTCAAATTCTTCTTCTAAAGAAAACAGGCAGGGTGAACACTTTCTCTACAAGCAAAATCAATTATTGTAATGTTCTACCTTCTAGTCTGCTTGGAAGGAATATCTTAACTTCAACTGCATCACAATGTACATATGTTAAGTAAGACAATGGGGGAAAAAAGTGTAATTCCAAGTTTCTGTATTGGATACTTTTCTGCTTGAGAGTTGGTTTTAAAATTCTTCTGTTGGGGTTTAGAAAACTATTAATTGTCTGTCTTGTATAATATTCTGTTAAAAGGCAAATTCTAACATTAAAGACTAAACTAAATCCCATCATCAGAGAAAAAGCTTTGTAATATAGGTTACATTTATTACTTCAGAGTAATTCACATGTTTTATTCCTGCCCACACTTTCCCTAACTTTGATTTCCACTTTATTAGACTGTATAGATCTGCGGTGAATGAGGGGCAAGAGTAATCAGACGGTTCAACCTTTTCTATTAAATGATAAGGAGGCCTTCTTACAACTATGCATGTTAAGAGACTTGCCACTGACCAATACAACATAGCAATCCGATTCTCTTTTCTATATTGTTCTTCATCAAAGGCAGCCCAGGGGTGAAGGTTATATGGCTAAACATTTAATGATGTGAGGACCTAATCGATCCATTTCCCTCTGCAGTGACTTTTCTTAACACAATAAACGGTTAGGGTATTTATTTCCCAAATGTACTCCATGTGTTGTGTTAATGTCTTAAAGTCAAGAAGTTTTTAAATAAAATACATTGTTCCAAAAAAGACTTTGATCATTTTTAAAAAGCATGATAGTTGTATTCATAGGTGCTTAAAATGCCTAAAGAAACTTTCACTTGTCCAGTTTGTGCTAAAACTGGCTGCGTACTTAATTACACATCATCACGTTATGTCCAGTATGGTGATTGTCATTTTCTATTTTCTTCCAGCTTTTTTCAACGTGAAGCTTATTATAAACATCTTGCTTGTTTAATGTCCATGTTGTGTCCCTCACTAAAAATGAAAGTACCAAAAGCCATTTTAATATCGACTCATTTTAATATTGTGGAGAAATGGGCTAAAATGACAGACAAAGAAAAGTTAGCTGTGTTTGGACAATGCTTTGCATTTTTGGAGATACTGCTCCTGGTACTTTTGGTTAAGTGATCATTTTTTTAATTTTCCAACAATGTAGTCCAGACTGATCCAAAATGGCCAGGCAGTCATTAGTTCTTTGTTCGAATAATACAAACGTGTTTCATTGTGACACCGTTAAATAATGTGAAAAAAAAGTCTGGACTATTCAGGGGTGGAGCTAGAGGGGTGGCCAGGGTGGCTCTGACCCCTGATATCTGATTGGACACCTCAGGTGACACTTCCTGTGATTGACAGGTCACTGAAGGAGAAGGATATAAACGTATTTCCAGACACAGATTAGTCATCTTTTAAAATATTGACATTTTGCTGCACATTTCTAGAAGAGTTTTTTTACTAACCTGATGTTAGCCTGAAGCTACATAGCAATGCTGATTTTGTATAGGAAGATATAAGAATAAAGAATGTGGGAGATATTGCTCACTTTTTTGTAAAGAGGACCCCAGCCCCAGTATCAACAGCCCAACAGCTCCCAACATGGAGATAGCCACACAACAATCCAGGCTACTACCACACCAGACAGAAAGCCAGAACTGCTAACGAGTGAAGCCATTGATCCCCTTACTACCACATCAAGCTCATACTGTGCCCCAAAATAACATCTTACTGTTCTATGGACCTTTTTGAACATGTTGCATATATTTCCACTTAGTGGTCCAGATTATTTATATAAGAATGTTTCATTTCTCATGTCTCCCTAATGTGACCACAGATATCACAGTAGTATATGTGAGTGTGTGTTAGAGAGAGGAACACAATCATTTCCTTTCTTAGTATATGACTTCCCTGACAAATTCTTGGCCATCCCATAAAAGTCCCGTATAAAAGTCACTACCATTTCCATTTTCTATAAATCTACATGCTAAATTAAGCTAAGGTGTACATTAGGTCCCTTTAAAGCATGAAGGGATTTTTTTAAACCCAGAAATGTATGTAGTATTAGTATTAGCAGTATTAGCATAGTATTAGTTCTCAGGTTTTAACTATTGCTAGAAGAGGAACGTTTGCTACACAATTTTGTCAACATTCAAAAGTATTTGTAGTGAATAAAGGAATAAAACATGCAATGACTAAAAAAGAAAACAAACGAAAGAATAAACTTCTGGGTTCAGCAGGTAGTAGCTGTGGCCTGAATCTCGACCGAAGGACACATCCCCGTTAGTCTGTCAGCCTTAATCAGTTTTCACATTAGCATGTTGGCAGAGCTGGGGATCGATCACCTGCCCACTCTCTCCATGTGTTCTGGCCTTGCTTCAATTACACTTGATTCAAATCAAAGATAATTTATTAGTCTTACAAGTGGAGGAGACTCATACCAAACCAGCGTAATCAGTGCTGCAGGGAGAGGGTTGGTAAGTGATCGATCTCTTATTCTTCAATTACAGGCTTGTTTATGGGAAGGTAGCACACCACAGATGTACCTTAAGGAGCTACATTTGTTGTTAATAATTGTTCTCTCTCAATTCTTTAAACAAATCTGAGCTGAATTCAGATTTAGTGTTATCATTGTTACCAGAAAGTATTGGGGCCTCATCTGAGATGTGCATACCCACAAATATATGCTGTGTTCTGTGAATTCTCTACAGATATATTAAAAATTATAACTCAGACAAGAAAGTCTCTGGAATAACAGATTACTTTCGTTTTGACTGTCTGTGTCTTTAAGGATTTAAACTTGTGCATGTGTGACAGAGAGATCTCAGTCATTTAAAAGTGTTGTAAAGCTACCACGCAAAGACTGTACAACAGTGAAAAATATCACACTGTAGCTCATAATATATGGGAATTAAGACTTTATTTATCCTCTTTATAGCTGCAAAAGTTTCCATTGCCCACTTCAAGCTGCCTTCCCAAGGCTTCACTTTGTTGTGGTAGAAACTCATTTTTACTTCTTAGGTTCTCACTTCTAAGCTTATTGTCATGTTTAAGACCTTTGAGCTTTTTTAAAGAGATTTCAATTCTTACACATCTTGTTGGTGGGCCTCATAGTTATATGTAGAGGGTTTTGCATACTTCACACATCCCCGGTAGATCAAAGGTTTTATAAAGTAAGGTATCTTTACTGGCTTTTAACCACTGAGCTCTTCCAAAACATCCCAAGTGTCTCAAGGGCTTTTATAGGTTTCTGTAGTCTTTTTTTTTCCTTTCTTTTTTTTCAAATGTCAACCTTAGGTTGTCCCTCTAGGACTTGATTTTGTTGGTGTGGTGATTTATTTTCTTTATGCATTCCAGCTCTTGAGTTTTTTTCTTGGTTGGCCTTTTTTTCTAGTTGTGTCTGTGCAAGCACAGAATTACTTGATGGTCTCAGCAAGCTGTTTCCTTAGGGCAGGGGTGTCCAGCTCCAGTCTTCAAGGGCCACAATACTGCAGGTTTTCAATGTTTAACCTGAGTCATTGTGCAAAACTTCATAGGCTGTTGGATCCATTTAATCAGAACCAGGTGTGTTGAAGCATGGAAACGTTGAATACCTGCCGGACTAGCACAAAACTGTTTGTTGACCATGTCAAGTTCTCCCCTCAGGTTTACAGTTTCTATGGAAAGTGAATCATTTTCTAAATTCATCATGTTACACTGTTCTAGTGCATTGTCTTGACAGACCTCATCTTCTTTACTAGCTTAAAACTGCCTGTTAACCTTCAAACAAGGCCTCTTTTTGTGGGAGGAGCCAAGATGGAACCACTGTAAGACGTTTTTTTTTGCTGTCGAAGCTTTTTTCGTTCAAAGCTTGAATTTGCTTCTTTTAAGCCCAAAAATATTTTAAAAGTTTCATAAATCGTTTGAGTACCGCTTGGGGAAATGTGGCTGAGACTTTGACCTATTTTGTTTTGTTTTTTCGTCGACTTATTCTGTTGGACTCCCACCTTGACTAGCTAACGAAGTCAGAATGATGAGCTAGCAAGAAACGCTAACATTTGAAATGGGAGAGAAAGAAGGAAGACAAGAAAAAATAAAAAGAGAGGGGAAAAGAAAAGGAAAAAGGAGGAGGGGGAAGGGAAAGAAGAAGAAAAAGATGAAAAAACAAAACAAAACAAGCTCCAACTGCCAAATAACCGAATTTGCTGACAGGTCAACTACAGGGGAAGGTATGTAAATGAGAATGGAAGTGGTAGCGGAGAGTTCCAAACGGTGCCACTCATACACCAAAGAACTATTTGTTGATATTGATGATGGCTCTCATAGTGCAAGCCCACAGAAAAAAACACCCTGTTGCAAACCAGAGCTCTCCAATGCTGTCCTGCTAGCAGCAATTAAGCTGTGAAAATGACGATGATTGACATCTTTTCCCGTGTCTCTCCGGGTCTTGCCGACACTCTTCAAAAGACGGAGGACATTGCCCACAGACTGCAACCATGACTGAAGAAGGAAGGCCAGCTTCCACCACGCCGCATCATAGTTTGGTTTTTGCACCGGGCACACCGTGACCAAATCTGGGCTGATGCTAAAACCTCTCAAGTCCTCAAATAAAAGAACAGGAAAAAATTGGAAGACTTAACCCATCCTCTACTAACGGCACAGCTTAGTGCCGTTAGTAGAGGATGTGAGGAAGCGGAACAAGAAAGCAGGCTTCAGCGGCCCTTTTGCCATCATTGCTGGTAAGAAGATCTCTGCAGAGGACTTGACATGAAGTACTTGCCAGAGTGGATAGGTTCATCTTTGTACAAAATTTTATAAAATGCAAGGCTGATGTTTTATAAGCTGCATAATTTCTGTGTTTACTTCCCTTTGCCCTCATCATCTTTTTTCTAAATAGTCTAGATCAGGAGTGTCATACTCATTTTAGTACAGGGGCCGCATGTAGCAGAATTTGATCTCAAATAGGCCAGACCATTGAAATGACAGTATAAGTTATCAGTAAGAAAAAATTTACATTTTTCTCTTTGTTTTGATCCAAAGAAGCACATGGATTTTTTGAATAAAGGATGTTTACATTTAATTAACTATTTTAGAAAACATTTATGCATCATATACATTTTTTGTGGAAAAATGAGTGAAATATAAACAATATTTTGTCTGAATTTATCAGATACATATTCATTCAAGATCACATAGTTCAAAATCACAATAGATCTATGAAGGCACAACAGTTAATCACTGGAATCTGGAACCAAATAAAACTGTATTTTACATTGCGACTTCAATAACTTTTCAAGATTTAGAAATTATTCAAAATCTACAAACATTTCCACATCTGAATAGTAATCCTGACAACCTGAACTCACTCACCTTATGATATGAACTTAAGTGTGAGTTATGAAGAAAAATATAATAAAAAATATTCAAGTTATCCTCCGGCTTTGCATTTTATATTTAAACATTAGAAAATGAATAGAAGTTGTAGCAGTGCATAAACAAACCAAACTCTTGTCTTTAAGCTACTGACTAGTATTTATTGCAATGTTCATTTTCTTTAAATATTACCACAGCAAATATAGATTTTTACAGAACTATATACTAACAGTGCAACAAGTGTCTCGGGCAGCATTTCACAGGAATTAGGCTTACTCTGCTCCTGAAACTTAGTATCTTTTAACCTTCACAAGTGCATCAATATCAGGCTTCAAATGCTGAGCAGCAGACAATTTCAGAATGTCATTTAGGTGCTTGTGTGTAAGCCTTGAGCACAACTTAGTTTTATTGTTGTTCATTACAGAAAACACTTGCTCGCAAAGGTAAGTTGTCCCAAACATGCACAATACATTTGCAGCCAGAGCGGTTAATTTGGGGTATCCTGGCAAGAGATACTGATAAAATGTGTCCAAACCCACCGAGGCAATTTTGTCCTTCAAATGTTCATCACACTGCAAGTCAATTATTTCAAGTTGAATGTCATGAGGCAGATCAGAAGCCTTGACTGTGAATGGTGCGCGAAAAACTGCAAATTCTGTCTCAAGTTCGCCAAAGACATGAAACCGTTGCTGAAACTCCCGCAGCAATCCAGCAATTTTGTCTTTGTACCGATTCATGCCAGCATTAACTCTGGTCACACACATCTCTAAGATGAGGAAAATGAGCAGTGTCACCATTTGACAGCTGCGTCAGCGTTTTTGCGCCCTTGCAGCATTTTGTTCAGATTATTCAAGTGTGCTGTAATATCCACCATATATGCTAGATCCTGAAGCCATTCTGGGGATTGAAATTCAGGCACTGGCTTACCTTCCTTTTCCATGAATTGTTCAATTTCTTCTCGTAGGTCAAAGAAACGCTTTAACACGGTACCTCGACTTAACCACTTTACTTCAGTGTGGTATGGTAGGCCATGGGTAATGTCTTTATCAAACTGACGATGATTCAGACCTCTGGATCGGATGAAATTCACAGTCCGGACAACCACCTCCATGACGTGATCCATTTTTAAGGACTTGCAAATCATGTCCTCAATTTGTAGCTTGCATTTTTTCTCTGAATTTAGTCACAACACCCGCTTTTTTCCCGATTATTGATGGCGCTCCATCAGTCGCCAGGCTGACAGCATGAGACCAGTCCACTCCGATCCTGTCCAGCGCTCCAACGAGAGCAGCAAAAATGTCATCAGCAGTTGTGGTGTCTGTCAGTGGAAGTAATTGGAGGAACTCTTCGGTCACAAAGTTTCATCGACACCACGAATGAATATGGCCAGTTGAGCAACATCTGTAATGTCAGTGCTCTCATCGATTGCTACTGAAAATGCAACAAATGTCTTGACTTCGCTTTTCATTTGGCCATCCAAGTCTCCTGAAATATACGAAATTCTGTCTGCCACAGTGTTCCTTGTTAGGTAGATGTTAGCAAAAACCTGTCGTTTCTCGGGGCACATGATTTCAGCAGCCTTCAGCATGCAAGTTTTCACAAACTCGCCCTCGAAGTATGGCTTGGATGCTAATGCTATTTCACTAGCAATAAAGGAGCTGGCTTTTACCACTACATTACTAACCTCACGGCTCCAGGTAAAAACAGACTGCTGTTTCCTCAGACCTGCTAATAGTACGCAAGTACCAGATTTAACGAACAGAAAAGCTTGAATTTTATTTTGTAGTCAACAAAATAAGGATATGAATTTTTTTACAGGAGACTCATTCCACTTCAAAAGATGAAGCATTTTGGCGTAACCAGTGAAAAGGGAAAGCTATTTTTTTGTCATTATTAGGCACTTTATTTACGCTCACTGGAAACAAACTTCTTTACCTGGTTTAAAGCTGACCTTTCTCAAAAATCTTATATAGATTTGTAGCTTATTTCTGATAATTTGGCTCCCTGGGTCCAAACATGTAATATTATTGTTGGTCCCTTAACTGCTCCTGCTGGAATAGATATTTCTTTATCAAATTCATCTCTACTCACCGCAACAAACCTGGATACTGAGAGTTAAATTCTTCCTTTCTACAAAAACCAGCTTATTGCTTGGGTATTAAACTAAATATTGGTAAATTCGATTCAATGTCTGAAATTACACCTACACAAAAATAGGAGCTTTTCAAATTTGAATGTCAATGTTTCTAAATGCATTTTGGAAAGCAACAATTAAGTAATCAAAATAAGGCTGACGCAGATCATTTAAAAGAGTTAAATTATATTTTGAATATACCTGCACTCATTAAGAGAAAAATCTGCCATTTTTTCCCAGACAAAAGCGAGGAGAGTATTCATAAGGTCTCCGACCAGATGGTTGGAAAAAAATTCATCCTTTTTTTTATTAATCTTGAGAAAAAACAAGAGGCAAGGAAAATATCTGCTTTATATAGTGACAACAATCTCTCTATAGACGAAAAGGAAATTTCTTCATTATCTCAAATTTTTATCAGAAGCTATACACTTCCTTGTTTGACCCTCAGGCTTGTCATTTTTTTTAGACAAAGTATCCCCATTATGAGCTTTGTGAAAGTCCAATTACCCTAGAAGAATTACAGAAGACTATAACAAAAATGGCAACTAATAAAAGTCCTGGTCCAGATGGACTGTCTTACAAATTTTATATAACTTTTTGGGAAATAAAACATGTTATTGGAAACTTTAGTTGATTGTGCCCACAAAAAGGAAATGACTGTTTCTATGAAGCAAGGTTTAATATGTCTAATTCCTAAGCCTGGTAAAGATCATCTTTATCTGGATAACTGGCGCCCCATAACTTTGTTAAACTCAGACTACAAAATACTTGCAGCAATGCTAACAGATTAAAATTCTGCTTAGAAGAAATTATTTCTGTAACACACTCAGGTTTTATGAAAGGTCGGCACATCTCTAATAATATTCGGCTTGTCCTAGATATTTTAGATTATGGAGATCTATTTGATAAAAAGTCTCTGATTTTGTTTTTTGAACTTTTACAAAGCTTTTGATACTGTGGAACATTCATTTATTTTTGAGGCTTTGCAATATTTCGGATTCAAAGAAAACTCCAGGAACATTATAAGTACACTCTAAGAATATTGATAGCTGTGTATCCCTAGCTTATGGTACGTCTCCTTATTTTGATTTAAACCATGGAATAAGACAAGGGTGTCCAATTTCACCCTTTTTATTTCTGATAGCTGGTGAACTTCTTAATCTATTAATTGTTAATTGTGTGAATGTACAATGTTTTAATATAGGTGACAATGTTCCAACCATCAGTCAGCTGGCCGATGACACCTGTTTGTTTCTTAAAAATTAACTACAATTCTCTATTGTTATAAAAGGGACAATTAATGAGAAAAAGAGTGAAATAATGACCATACATGATTCTGACTTTGTCTCAATAGTGGATATACAGGTAAAAAAAGGGGAAAATACTTGGGCTTCACAGTAAGCAAATCTGCTAATGAGAGGATATCTCAAAACTTTATGTCGAAAATTAAAAAGTCTAAATCTATCTTTAACAGAGAGATCTTACTATTATAGGTAGAATTTTTAAAAACACTTATCCGACTGTATATTCAGAGGGTGGTCTTAAAGTCTTAGATTTCCAAACCATCAATAGTATATTCAAAATCAATTCCAAAGTTTTTGTTTGATAAATGTGGTGGCTTACAATTATATCTGTCATGTAACTTTTTCTGAAGTAAACTGTCTGTTAAATTTGCCAACTTCCATGAACAAGCCACATGGAAACTTGCTTTCAAACATAACTTCTCTCCTCACACATGTATCTTATGGAATAACAAGCATGTTGTTTACAAGAATAAGACCCTATTTCTCAAAGATTGGTATGATTAAGTTGTTAAGTTTGTTTTTGATCTTTTGAATGATAATGGGGACCTAGCTACCTCTGAAGAATTTACCCAACGAAAAAGATTACACACATCTCGCTCTGTGGACTGCAGAATACTCAAAAGTATTCCTACTAGTCTGTTGTCTCTTGTTAGAGCGCTTGCTTTGTACACACCTTTCTCAGGAATGATCCCTGCTCTGTGGCTTGGTGGAAAAGTTCTTTAGGAATGCTTATATTAGATCAGTCCTTACTTCTGTTAAAAGTCATTATCCAAACTCACTTAATCATTCAAGAGTGATCTTTCTTTCATCTGTAATAATATTGGGAATGAATTTAACAGACTTCTTGTCCCCAATAAAGTTAAAGAAATATATATTAAAATCCTATATAGATATTATCCCTGTAATGAATTAATCTACAAATTCAGACCTGATGTGTCCCCTTTATGTTTCTTCTGCAAAACAGAGGTTGAGTCTTTCTCTCACTTGTTTTATGGATGTCCATATTCTACTTACTTTTGGACTCAAATGTCTTTGTTGATTTGGGAATCTCATAAAATTTTGATCACCATCACTGAAAAAAAAGAGTATTTTTCTTATATGTTGACTATAACGATTTATAAGTTAATAATATAATAAAATTGCTGTGTTTAATGGGTAAATTTCACATCCATAAAGCTAGATTTTTCCAGTCTATGCCAAATGAAATGTTGTTTTATGTGGAAAATCTTTTTATGACTGTAAGATATATAAAAACAAGAAAGCTCTCAAGACATCTCGTCTCCTGAAAAATACTATGGTTCATATTACTTGATAAAATTTCAATTTTCTTTT
>JBBBVU010000016.1:16799880-16812763 GCA_037177055.1 Atherinosoma microstoma
TTGTTGTCTTGATACCCTGCCAACAGGGTTTTTCAAGACTGTTTCAGGATGCATGGCTTCAGATATTTTACAGATTGAAAACATGTCCCTGCTTCCAGGTGTCTTCCCTCAGACCCTAAAAACAGCCGTCATCAAGCCGCTCCTGAAAAAGAACGACTTAGACCCATCCCTCATGAGCAGCTACAGGCAGATATTAAACCTCCCTTTTCTTAGTAAGATTATAGAAAAAGCTGGGTTTTCGGTGTACCCTTTCCTTTGCATCCTTGGAACTTTCCTTTCATTGGTTTCCAGGGTCAGCTTTTTGAGGTTTTGTTCTAAGATCCTTTTTTTTTTTTAATGTATCTTTTTTTTTCTCTTTCTGAGTATGTCTGAAAAGTAACTCAAGGATATCAACGTCATTGTTCAGGATTATGGACGTAAGCATCCTTGCAGAGGATGCTCTCTGTTAACAAAATCTTGTTTTATTTCTGGAGTTCCCTTTTGATTTTATCAGAAATGCTGTCAATAGTTTTGTGAAGGTCTTCACTTTCTTCCTGAAACTCAGTTTTTTTTTCTGTAAAGGTGCTTCTATGAGGGTTATTAGTTTCTTTGTTTCATAGAGCTTCATTCTTATTTGAAAGAGCCTCTATAGAAATAGTCTGCTTGTGTTGACTCGTTTTTAGGATTATGAACTTTCCCACAAATAACCTGCGATAGAGTCCTGGGTGCATCCTGCCTCTTGTTTAATAGCGGCTAGGATTAGCACTAGGACCTGGACCTGGATAAAGCAGGTGTAGAGAATGGCTTAAACGGTAGAGCTGGTCGTCTAATGACCTGAAGATCGGCAGTTTGAATCACGCTCCTGCCCTGGTCAGCTGTCGTCATGTCCTTGGGCAAGACACTTTACCCTCCTTGCCTCCAGTGTTGGCATCACTGGCATACTCAATTGTAAGTCGCTTTGGATAAGCGTCTGCTAAATGACTGTATAGTATAGAAAAAAATGACAAATGAACCCGTCACATCATGTCTCCACTCTAACTTTAATAATAAGCACTTTAATGAGACAATTAAGAGGAGAGTCCTTTCAGTTACCTTCTTTTGAAAATAAAATTATGTAATTATCAAAAGATAGAGTTCAGTTGGAACATTTACTGCAGAAATAATGCGTGAAAAGCCCTAATGTGGCCACTTCAATGACATTACTTGACAATTTTCAATGGTAGTAATCCCACACACACATATTACATGTTCAAGTTCACAAATCACAAGAATTAGTTCATAGTTCAGTTTGTAGAGATTAAAATCAAAGTAGTGATGTTAATAGTTAAACATTTGGAAATCTGACATGTCCTGTATCAGTCATTGACCTTTTTATGAGTTGCTCTGTATCATTTTTCTAATGTTGTACACGCTGTAGTTTAGGGTGCACTGAACAGTAGTGAAACATACATTGATGCCAACAGTCATTTTTGTGGGTTAAAATGACAGATTTGCCGTCAAAGTCCCATTTATAATACAATTCTTATCACAGAAATTCTCAGTCTATCATGTAAAATCAAATAAAATACTAATTGATTATAAACTCAAGACTTTAAATCGGTTTACATATTTCAAACATCAAATTAAATAATATATTTTTCAAACAAGTCGACATCTAGCTCCACTGAAAGATGGTCAAAATGGGCTGTTCTCAGCTCAAAGCAATGCATCTAAATATGCATCCTTTTTTCTTCTTGTCCTATCAGCTGCAACTCAATATTTTCACACACCATTTTCAGAAGATGAGAGCCAGTAACAAATACTCAAGTCTCACAACAGAGTAACATAAGGTCATTTCAGCTGCTCGTGAAAGGATGTAGCTTCAAGGACAAACTATCGAGAAAGTGCAGTTTTAGAAAAACCTTGAGATCATCATCGACTATACTCTGAATTTTAAACAAGATTATGAATCTGTATGCAAGAAAGGGCATCAGCGTTTATTCTGCTTGCGGAAATTATCCCGCTTTCATGTTGACAGAACAATGACACTCCTTTATCGTGCTTTTATTGAATCTGTTTTAGCCTTTTCTTTGGGTCATGGTTTGGAAGTCTGTTGTTTAAAGAAAGGAGTTCACCCACCCTGATTATTAAATGGTCCAGTCGTTTGATCGGGGAGTCTCAGCTAAGTCTGGAGTTGCTGTATAGCAGACAAATGCTGCAAATAGCCAGCTCCCATTTTAAATGATGACTCCCATCCCCTGGTGAGTGAGTCCCAGCTCATCCCATCAGGTTGGAGATATAGAGTCTTCTAATATTTTACTGAACTCAACTGTTTATTTATTTTGTTTTTATCTTTTGCAGTTTGACTCCATCTTTGTTTATTTATCTTAGGTTTTGAATTATTGCAACCATTTTTTTTAATTGGCATTTTATTTATTTATTCTTCTTTTATTCTTCTTATGGTTTTTTAAAGGTTTTTAGGCACTTATTTATATCCTGGCCTTAGATGGGACGAGTACCCACTTATCATGTTTGTGCATCCTGTATTTTCCCTCTGTGTCTTTTATTGTGTTTTGTTTTTAATACAATGGATGGCCTCTCTTTTTTACTGCAAACCAAATCTACCTCCGGGTATCAATAAAGTTACCTCGTAACCTTGTATACATGAGACAGATGAGGGCCGTAATCACCTTGCCACAGTGGACATAGTTTATTTTACAACTTGCATGCAGTTGCTCTCACAACCACTAGTAGGTGCACATTCTACAAACATAATTATAAGCCTTTTGGCCTGCATGAATAAACGCCCTATGGGGATGTATTTGGGCGGAGGACAGTCTTGGCCCATTTGGCTTCAGCTTCTGCTGATACTGTGAATGCATACAGCATATACTGTTTATTAGCGCTTCTGTCCATGTTCTCAGTGCAGTGTGTGCGTGTGTGCGTGTATGATCAAAGTTAACTGGCATGCTTTGATATAGCTCGTGAAACCAATATAAGATGTATGGAAGCATCAACATTTCCTGCAGAGAACTAATTAGTTGGAAGCAAATGGGATGCTAAGATTCATGCATTAACTTGCCAGCATGCAAGTGGCCAAACTTGGAAGGGGGCTGTTACTTTTACACACACAGACACACACAAGCATGCACTATCACAAATGGACAGATTATATGTAGATGTATGCAGGCACACATAATATATGCAAAAGAACAGGGGCCCTAGATTTTACAACGTAGCAAACAGTACAACCGGCCATTCTTCGTACTTATTATGCAATTTGATGTTTGTAGGTCGACAACATTTAAGAATGGAAAGTCTTTAGCCTAAAGCTGTAATAGAAGATTACATCTGAAGAAGTTCACAGGCAAGAGAAAAAATATCCAACTAACCTTGTTTTCTACGAAAGACAACTCTATTATTGGATTATTTTGAATGTGTCGCCACATAGAACAAGAATAATTTTGCTTTGCCATTACAAAACATCTGTTGGTATAATCATAGAATAGTTTAGAAAATTAACAGAAGCAGTTAAAGGAGAGCAAAGCACTAGACCAACAATACCTATGATCTGCCATCATTGCAATGTCATCGCAAAAAAAAAAATTCTACTTTGTGGTTTTTATTCGTGAAGGGTGCTATATAAATAATCTAATATGTGTGAACAAAACCTAATACGCTGCCTGGCCAAAAAAAGTTGCCGCCTGGATTTAGATAAGTAAATAGGTATGAGCCTCCTATTGGATAATCACTGCATGGGCGATTATCTTCCAGCTGGCAACAAGTTATTTATCCTCAACTGACGCTATGTGTAGCTTCTCATTTCTTAAACAACCATGTCGAAACCCACTTCCTGTGATTGTGGAAAAGATGTTAGTCTGTTAAGAAGGGTCAAGCAGAGAAAACATCTAAGGAGATTGCAGAAACCACTAGAATTGGGTCAAGAACTGTCCAACAGATTATTAAGAATTGGAAAGATAGTGGGGAACCATCGTCTTCGAGGAAGAAATGTGGTCGGAAAAAATTCCTGAGTGATCGTGGTTGGCGATCACTTAAATTGTAGAAAAACAACAGTAGAACTCAGGGCTACATTTAATAGTGAAAGTAAGAACATTTCCACACAAACAATGTGAAGGGAACTAAAGGGATTAGGAGTGAACAGCTGTGTAGCCATTAGAAAACCACTAATCAGTGAGGCTAAATGGAGATTAAGCATAAAGACTGGACTCTGGAGCAATGGAAGAAGGTCATGTGGTCTGATGAGTTCAGATTTACCCTGTTCCAGAGTGATGGGCGCATCAGGGTAAGAAGAGAAGTAGATGATGCCCTCATCATGCCTAGTGCCTTCTGTAAAAGCCTGTGGGGCCAGTGAGCAGGAGAGAGTGTGACCTTTTTTTGGTGGTGACTTTTTTTTTTTTTTGGTCAGGCAGGGTATAATCTTCTGTTTGATTGAATGCATGCCCTATATAAGCTTTAAACAGTGTCTTCTATTACATTAGGTCCCTGAAGACAGTCATCACTCGCACTTCAAGCAATCTATTGACATGATTAATATCAAAGTGCCTCAGTCTAAGCATAAGATTTTCGCTTAAGTCCCTGATAATTTAGCATCACTTTTCCCAGTCTGGTAAATGTACATGCAAAAAACTCATCTTCCATGCATGTTCAGTTGATTTGTAGTTGGGAAGCAATTAGTAAAGCAGGTGGGAAGTCATTAAAGAACAGATGCTTTGTTCTCATGCACCATGGAAGTTGCTGTTTTGTTGAAGATTTACTGTACAGAACATGGAGTAGTCGTTAGTTCTTAACTACATTCATTAGGGAACCATCAAGGCTATTTAAATTGATTCTATAACTTGAAAATGAACACAGCTCATGCTAAAATGAAGTTAGAAATAATAATTACTGTATCTTAGAGTTCAAGTTGTAAGACCAATCTTTTTTATGGTTTTGTAATGATGAAAATTGACTTTCAAGGAATCTATACAATACTAGTCCAAGTCATTTTTTCCAAATATAATACATTTTAGCATTCCATGCTTTAGATTGTATTTGCAACTTGGTTGCAGGACAAGTTGCATATACTAGATCTTTGAAATTTTTTTGGGAAAATTTGACAGCAAGCAGTTTTTGCACATCGGCAAACACATCTTCATTCATTCCGCGAGAAATTTATCTCCAGATAAAAGATAATCAGTTTCATGCTTTACTAATCAAATGGAGATCTGATTGGAGCAAAAATATCAAAAACTCTTGGTATTTTATATAAAACAAAAGATCTTCTGACGAATAGAGCTTTGTCTATCATTTATTGCACCTTAATACTCCCGTATATGACTTACGGTGTAGAACTATGGGGCCACACGTACAAGACAACACTTAATGATATTGTTATATCACAGAAACATGCCATACGCTTGATAAATAATGCTGGATATTATGATCATACACATCCATTATTTATCAAATCTAATCTTATGAAATTTAATGATATAGTTTATTTCAAAATAA
The DNA here is from genome assembly GCA_037177055.1 of Atherinosoma microstoma. NCBI lineage: Eukaryota > Metazoa > Chordata > Actinopteri > Atheriniformes > Atherinidae > Atherinosoma > Atherinosoma microstoma. Next base: position 16,805,350 of record JBBBVU010000016.1, read on the forward strand.
TCCAAATTATGTTCAAACATAAACAAAACAAAAGACTGTTCCAGAAGGTGTCCAAAAATATTGGAATATAAAAATATTGGAATAAACTTAGTAAGGAGATAAAAAAAATTCAATTCTTTATTTACATTTAGAAAAAAAATCTCCCAATCTATTTTTGAGAGATACAGAACTGTCACATACTGTAAATGACTACTTTTGTTTTGCTTGTTTCAACAATCAAAGGTAACAAATTTTATGTAAATCTATATCTATGTAGGCATACAAGCTCTTTGCTTCTTCCTGGTTTGGTCTCACAACTGTGAACCGTTTCATGTTTGATGAAATCATTTGTGTGACTGAAGCAAATAAACTGAACTGAAACTGAATTTGTTTCGTTCAAAATCATTTAAATACAGAGATGAATACTGAATCCAATAAATACACCCAGGAAACGTTTGTTCTCCATTACTACAATTGTTTCATTTCAGATCCTTATGAAATCAGGGGCCACAAGTAGCAGAGAAGCAGGAGCCCGAAATGTCACTTGTCAGGGCCTGCTCATGAGTTGAACATGTGTAGCTGGATTCTGCCTTACTAATGGACAACTTCATCAATAGGTTTGATTTTCCACAGTCGGGTAGCTCCTACAGGGCAACTCATCACATAAACTTAAACAACTCATACAGTGGCCCTCCCTCTATTGTATTCTAAATTTCTAAAGATGACCACAATGCAAGGAGGTTGTTTATCTTTTTTTGAACGCTCTCTGCAATACTGTGCAGTGTCACATTAGATGGAGTTAATGAACAGCTATATAAATTTAGATATATGCACACCATTTTAAGATGGTTTTATAAATCCCAGCTGACTATTTGATCATACAAAACTGTATAAAAATATAGTGGACAAAAAGGGTTTAAAAGTTCAGCTGCTTGGGGTCTTCGATGGTCCAGAAGTGTCAAAGCAATACAAAAGCAACACAACACTACACAATAAGCCACAATGCAACACAATTAGCCACAACACTATTAGCCACAACACAATACAAATGGCCACAGCACAATTAGCCACAACACAATAAGCTGCAACCGGCCACTTCTGTTGTGGCTAACTGTGTTGTCTTGCGGCTTATTGTGTTGAGGTTAATTGTGTTGAGAATGTTTGTGTTGTGTCTTATTGTGTTGTGGCTAATTGTGTTAGGGAAGGGGCTAATTGTGTTGTGGCTAATGGTGTTAGGGAAGGGGCTGATTGTGTTGTGGCTGATTGTGTTGTGGCTAATTGTGTTAGGGAATGGGGCTAATTGTGTTGTGGCTGATTGTGTTGTGGCTGATTGTGTTGTGGCTAATGGTGTTAGAGAAGGGGCTAATTGTGTTGTGGCTGATTGTGTTGTGGCTGATTGTGTTGTGGCTAATTGTGTTGTGGCTTATTGTGTGGTGGTTAATTGTGTTGTGGCTTATTGTGTTGTGGCTAATTGGGTTAGGGAAGGGGCTAATTGTGTTGTGGCTGATTGTGTTGTGGCTAATTGTGTTGCATTGTGGCTTGCTGTAACACTTCTGGGCCACCATTCGGGGCGATTTGGAGCTAAACTGCACACAGACTACAGCTCTTCATTGCAGATGACTCAAGTTGGAGTCCCAGTCTGGGGCCTTTTGCTGTATGTCATTCAACGCTCTCTCTGACCCCCCCATTCCTGTCCAGCTACTGCCAAATAAAGGACACTGGAGCCCAAAAAAATCATTAAAAAAATGTTCATCTATAAAACAGTGATTTTGGATTTGACTCATTTGATTGCATTCACGAATATGACAGGTGACAAAACATTAAACAGCAGGAAAATGTTCTCCCATGTTCTCCCACAGCTGCTTTGACTTCCCGCCCATATTGTAGCTACATTTTTTATGGGTCTCTCTCAAATTAAGCAGAATAGTCAATACAAAGACTCTGGATTTTTAAACATGGCAGTTACATTGTAGGTGGTCTGGTTGGTTTCCATAACCCTTCTCCAAGGCATCCAACTCCAGCAAAAGTCAAGCAAAGAGTTGTTTCCAGCATTGTGCCAGTTTTCAGTGTCAGAGCCAGAGCTTCGCCAGTGAAAGCAGAAAGAACTGCCTCTAAATGTGGGACTGTCTCCAAACTTGCACTGGAACCACCTGGGTGGAAAACCCCAAGGGACAAAGCCAGCTTTGACTAAACTCCAGCATTTGACTCCCTGGGGATGATAAACATGATGCATTTTGGCAGAAAATGACTGTCCACTGCTGCTGAAATAAGAGGTAATGTGACAGGTAAGACTGAACAAAACAGAGTTACTGCAAGTCGGTGGTCTGAAAAAAAACAGGAGAGTGTTGTTTCAGATTTATAGTCTTATGGTGGTGAGAGAAAATAATAGAAATTGCAAATAAAGTTGAAGAAATCCTATACGGTATGGTCTTATCTAAATTCTATGTGAGACTCAAGAAAATGCAACACAACTTTGCACAGTCAGTGGAAAGATTGAATGTGGGGGAGGAAATAAATTAATCAAAAATTGCTGAGCTCAGTAGTTGTATTCTATTGAAACGCTTATTAATGTGGTTATTTTCTACCAATATTACACACATCTAATATAACAACCTCTTTGAGGAATTCCATCAGAATACAGAAAAAGCTTGAGAATGCAGCATTTGAGGTTATCTTGGTTATCATGACATCAATGACACAAACGACTGGTTGAACCTTTCCAGCTGAATCCCTCTCAGAATTGCATTCGCTGTAGAAGCTGCAGCCCACAGTCATGAATCTGAATAAGTTTACCTCAATTTTTTCCATGTGCTTTATCCTGCAGGCACTTAGGGAGATAACACAAACACACATTGATCCCCCGTTTCAACTCTTTTGTTAGCTGATTACAGAGAAGGCTTGTGACCACGGGCTGTTACACTGCAGAGACCCAATGTCAGGTTTAACTTAGGGCAAGGCAACCAGAATATATTGTGTGGAGGGGTTCTGATAAATCACAGAGTAGCTAATCTCCGATGTTGCTCTCAACTTGAAGGGCGCAAAAGGCAAATTGCCTCGGAGGTGACATGAATCATCATTTTACACAGAACTTTGCATGGCCGTTGTCAGATGCCATTGTTGTCTCCTGAAAATCTACACATAGCCAGCAGTGAATATGATCTTACAATTAGAATGCAGCAGAATAAAAAGTATGCAGTCGTGCAGAGTAACATGTCATAGTCTTTCTTTTTTTATAAAAAAATAAATAAAACAAATATGTAGTAGCCTGAAATGCCTGTACATTTTAAATCTTTGTTGCAGTACACAATTCTTTTATCTGCATTGTTGAGATGTGTCTGTGCGTGGGTGCTTTATGAAGACAAAAAGATGCGAGAGATGGGGCATGCAGTTGATTTATTTCATAAAACAAAATGAGATAGCCTATGCTTGGTCTCCCTTCATACATCCCGTATTTTCCGAATTATAAGTCGCTCCGTAGTATAAGTCGCATCAGTCAAAAAATACGCCATGAAGAGGTAAAAACCATTTATAAGTCGCACTGAACTATAAGGCGCATTTATTTAAAATTGTGTGGATAGCATGAAGAACATACCTGGGAGGCTGAATAGGCCAAGTTAACATAGCCAGCAAGTCCGACAAGCAAGTTACACGTAAGCAAGTTCACCAAACCAGGGCCATTTCTCAATATACGCATCTCATTCCACAAATATGCCGATCTCATTCCACATCACTGAATTCTTCATCTTCTGTACATTTAGATATTACAAGCCTAGAGTGCCCTCTGGTGGCTGCAGGCGGTAACGCTTACTTCATTTCTGTCAGTACAAATTAAATTTTAAAAACATAAAATTATACATATAAGTCGCACCTGGCTAAAGTCACAGGACCGGCCAAACAATGAAGAAAAGTGTGACTTATTGTCCAGAAAATACAGTAAGTGCAGTACCTTAGGTGGCCAGAATGTACAGCACTCTTTTGAATGTTTAATGCCCTGCAAAATGGTTGATGAACACACAGACGTTTATAAAACTTGAAAACAGTGAGGCATGTGTGTTTGAGGCTTTAGGTGATGAAACAAAACTACTTTGTATTGGTAGAGCAGCAACAGTTCATGATGAAAGTTTTCATTTCAAAGGCATTTGTTTAGAATAAAAACAATTTAAAAAAAATCTAAACACCTGAGGCCTCTGATTTCGATCCCTTTACCCCGTCAGTTCAGTTCTCTTTTATTTAAACATTCACCAGCCACTCTATTACATACACATGTTCTGTTGCTTGGTAACACAAATAGCTAATCAACCAATCAACAACTCAATGCATTTAGACATTTAGACATGGTCATGACAACTTTGCTGAAGTTCAAACTGACCATCAGAATGGGGAAGAAAGGGGATTTAAGTGACCTACATCGTGGCACAGTTGTTGGTGTCAGATGGGCTGATCTGAGTTTTTCAGAAACAGCTGATCTGCCATGATTTTCACACAAAAAAACATCTCTAGGATTTAAAGTGGCAGCTGCCTACAAATATTTTTTGTTATGTCAGTGGTAAGAGAAGAATGGACAGACTTGTTGGAGATGATAGAAAAGCAACTAACTTAAATAAACACTAGTTACAAAAATGGCATGCAGAATATTATCTCTAACAGGATGGATAATAAACATCCCTGAACGCACAACACATCCAACCTTGAAACAGATGGGCTACAGCAACAGAAGACCACACCATCAGCTAGGAACAGGAAACTGAGGCCACAATTTACAGACTCACCAAAACTGGACAATAGAAGATTAGAAAAAGTCTGTCCATTTCAGTTGCCACATCCATGTGGTAGGGTCTGAATTAAACAAAATGAAAGAATGGATCATCCTGCCTTGTATCAATGGTTCAGGCTGCTGGTGGAGGTGTATTGTGTGCGGCATTTTATCTTGGCACCCTTAGTACTAACTGGGCATGGTTTAATCACCAGTACTGTTGCTGACCATGTCCATCCCTGTATGATCACCTTGTACCATCTTCTGTTGGCTACTTCCAGCAGGATAATGCACCATGTCATTTAGCTCAGATCATCTCCGACTGGTTTTTTAAACATGACAATGAGCTCCCTGTTCTCCAATGACGACTGCAGCAACTGTGTGATGCTATCATGTCATTATGGGACAGAATCTCTGAGGAATGTTTCCCACACCTGATTGAATATCTGCCACAAAATAAATTGTACCTAATAAAGTGGCCAGTCAATACATGACAGAGTGTTTCAAATCCCTATTTTATCCTAAGGCACACCACAAACTGTAAAGTCACTTTAATTCCAGCCATGGGATGTTTTAAAAAATGAAATGACTTCCTCTGCCTCTCAGTAGAATGGGAAATGTAGCAGCAATAGAGCCAGAAAGTTTCTTTCCATAATGATATACATAGAGAACTTGGCTAAAATCTAACTGAACTGGCATCATATAACTGAAGAGATTGAATTTTCCTAAAATGACCTGACTGTGTGAAATGGTATTTTCATTCACAACTTTACAGAGCAATGATGTTGGTAGTGTTTTGTACGGCTCGTGGTGTGGCCAACAACATTAAACTGCACAGGATCCTGTTAATGAAATGTAAGAAATGGTCACATAATGAATCAGACCTTATTTACAGAATATGGCAGTAACATTAAGTTTCTCAACACGATACAGACCCAGGATCGATATTTGTAATGAACAAAACACAGTACCTGAGAAGGTGATTATGTTTTTCCCTTCTTTGCCTCAGGAATAAAAAAGGACACAAGTAGATTTAAGGGAATTTAATCTTCCGGACAATTTTCTCAAAATTCCGCTTAAGTTGCTCTGGGGTTCAGATGGGAAGATAAAACCTTCAAATTCAATTTTGGTATAGTTTATTTTTCCAGGAGGACAGTTGAATGTCATTTTCCTCAGAGCAAAGATTTCGCTTCATCAGACATGAGATGAACGGCTGACAAACAGTAATAGAGAGTAGAGCAAAACAGTCCAAAAGCAATTTTTTAAAAAAAAAGAGTATTTTTTTTCTAGATAGGGAAGTATTAATCTAGGAGTTAGTTCAAAGTGAGTCAAGAGAAAAATGCATATCAAGCTGGGAGCATGCTTGAAAACAGCATTTGCATCTTGAACTGCTGGTTTCTGCTGCAAACTCTGGCATTTTGTCAGTAAAAATAACCATTAATGTTCTTTAAAGGCTTAATAGGATCAATGAGATTGTGGTGACAGTGCATGTTTAATGATTGCTTGCTGTTTAAGAGATTTCACACCAGCTGTAACCATAGTAACCAAGGAGCGAAGACTGCCTATCTTTTTTTTGGTGCTTTTACAGCCATACAGTGCCGAACGCTTTTGAATTCACATCGTCATGCTGAGCAGTCATCTTCAGCATATCAAAAACCATACTCTGTAAACATTTGGTTTCTCTGTCGTGGAATCTTGTAATTTTTAATTGGGTTTACTATGTAAATGTTTTGCCCATTCAGATCACTTTGTTCTCTACATCCATTTAATAGGGACAAGCTGTCAGCTGACAACTGAGCTCTTTCAACTGATCTCCCATCTCCCTGTTTCACTGCATGCATTCACAAACACGTTAGTCAGTTTGCAATGGCTCAAGACACTGTCCTCAGGCTTTTGTTGTATCCACTTATCATGTCAAAGATAGTACTCATTGCAATTTGTTTCTCAAGATGCATCCTGACAGCTTCTCCTGTCTTCTCTGGACAATGTTCCCTGTGAAGTAAGGGGAGTAAAGGAAGTAGAGAAGTGCCATGCTAAAGGAGTAGAGAGAGACACAATGTGAGGCGGCTGAAAGAGATAGATAGACTTTGTGTTTGAGTTGTAACTCTTCTCTACATTGACATGAATTTAAAGTGAGGGGAAAAGTTTATTTAAAGAAGCTTAGATATATTTTTTTGCTTTGTTTTACAGTGGGGGGGAAATGGACATCAACACTATGGAAAAGTTTGGGGAACTTAAGATGTCTGAGCTTTCAAACCAAGCTCCTAAATCTCTTTAAAACCTTCTTGAACTGTATTCCTGCAATAAGCAAAAAATGAGTTCCCTTAGGCAGCTGCCATGCAAAGCTCCAGGAAAATTAACATAAATGATGCCTGGAAAGTAGAAGGTCATAAAGAAGATGGCAAAACATTTTTCAGGTTGCCATTTCTTGGTTTAAGGGTTTTAGTCATGATGAGCAAATGTTCTGTTAGAGAAAAATGGTAAAGAATGTCATGAAAACACCTGAGGGTGGATCTAGCATGCATCAAAAATAAATGAAAGTTTCCTTAAAGGCTAGAGCTGAAAAGGTTTTTGGCTGCTTGAAAATAAAAACTTTACAAGCTGTGATACTTCACTTGCTACCACTATGGATTCGGGCCACTTTTTTGTGTTTTAAACATGAAGAGTGGAAATAAAGTAATA
>JBBBVU010000016.1:16835115-16850099 GCA_037177055.1 Atherinosoma microstoma
GGATATCCCTGTGGCCAAGTAGCCAGGGCACATGATCAATCGGAGGCATAGTGACAGGACCCACACTGTCACACTTACATGGAGCTTTGCTATTCTGTAACTTTCATGTATAAAAACCATGTCTGGATTCATGTCTCACAAAAGCAATCTCTTGTATTTCTGTGTAAATTCCAACTTTGAGGTTGGGTGTGCACATATCCCATCTGAAAGAAGGATATTTCAACCCTCCTGGACAAAAAAAAAACTTCTGATGACCAAATACAACTTTCTTACACTGCAACAGGAAAAGAACATTGCCATCATGGGAATGCAGCATATTGGGGATTCTTTCTCTCACACTGAAATTCTTCACCAGGTCGGTCAATGCTTTCTGGGCTAAACTGCCAAAGAATTACCCCTGTGCATTCTTTATACTATTTACGTCCGACTGTGGTGACACTGATGACTCCTGTTAACAAAGGCTATACTCTTCTAGCCCTTAACTGAATTACGTAGCTCCTTTTATCCACATTACATCTATCTGCCTCAAAGAACTTTGTCCATTCTTTCAGATATTTCCATACTCTTCATACTTGGATCCGTCGGTGATAAGATTTGTGGCTGAATTCTGGATATATTGGAATTTATTTAGGAATTTGTAGGGTGTATCATATAGTATGCTGTTACAGGAATCAAAGTCAGGAAGAGACGATTAAAAGATGGAGGCAAGCCATATTTTTAAAATAGAATTCATCAGCTCTGGAGATGTTGCTGATGTGGTAATCGTATGTGAGGTTACTGTCAAAGCTGCCTGCAAGGATACAGATGCTTGAGGAGGTGGTTAGTGTGGACTGGCTGAGGGGGAAGTAGAAGCTAGCCTGTGACCAGATTTAGTGAGTCAAATATTCAGATTTATTGTTGAGTTGGAGAAAATTGGCTTGCTTCCATGACTTTATTTCTGTGAGGCAGTTGGTGAAAGAGGAGTGGGTTGTGGGACAGAGGGATCAGGAAGGAGTTGGAGTTGTTGATGTGGTTAAAGTGCTGTCTGTTGGAGAGATAAAATCTGAATCAGGAAAGAGCAGCACCAGTAATGTTAAAAGCGGATTCCAGGTGGGTGAAAGGAGTGATGTGGTTGATGGTGAAATCAAAGAGAATGAGGATCCTGACATGTCCAGAGTCTGAGGAAACAAGGACAACTTGTCTATATCTATATCTATATCTATTGTTGGAAGATTAGCTTTTTTTAAAATTCTAAATTAGATCTTAATTTTATTCCAACGTTAGTATCTTAACTATATCACTTTAAAGTAGCATTATGTAACTTTCTGACCTGAAAAAAATATGTTTCTGACTTGTTTCAATGGCACAGTGACGTTTATTATGTACATTACAGGCGTCCTTGTTGCCCAGCAACACCCTCGAGCTAAGGAACTGCACCTCACAACTTTTGCTTCTGGAACCCTCCATCATGTCACAGATAGGTTTCGCTTCATGCGCCAAACCTGGCCGTTTTGAACGTGCACCATGGCTGATTTATCAAAGAAGCGCAAGAGGACATTATTGGAGGAGGAGATGGGGAAAAAAAGGGGGAAAAGGGGCAGAGCAAGATAAGACAAGAGTCAACGTCATTCCGACTTTTACTGACCGGAGAGAACTCAGAGTGAAAGTAGGATGCAAGATGGATGCTGGCCAAATTAGCCATCATTATGGGACGACTCTGAGTAAATCAGCCAAAGATCCATAGTAATCCTCTAAGTCAAGATTTAGTCAATGGGGTTAAAGTGAGCAAAGATTTAGTATATTTAAGATGTGTTGTTGCAAAAAGTATTCATATTTCAGTCAAGATTGCTAAAGACCGCAGTAACAGAGTTATATGACCTTGGTGAAACATTTGCTCACTATCGTGTTACAGTATACATTAAGCCATTTCCTTTATGGTCTTTAATATTGCAGTTCTTTTTCCCAGTGAGCATATTGGGACGATTTTGTTCCATTTATATACAATGTGTTGCTTGAGACTACATCTTTGGAAGGACGACATTGAGTGAAGGTTAAAAAAAGCTTCAGCAGGAATGTTGTTAAGTTTTTATATACCAACAGAGATCCCCATTTTTGTATTCATGAAGTCCCCATCTTGGAGTGAAATCATTTTGCTCTGAAAGGTTATGTGGTGAAGATAGAAAAAGGTGGTAGTTTTGAGACCAATAATTGGTGTGGCAGTAGTAAAGGTCAAAGGGATAACTAAAAACAAAATTCTACCCTTTAAAAAAATGGTTTAGCCCTGTTTGCTGATTCCCTCTTCCACCCATTTTATTTTTAGCTCTCATTCTTATCTTTCTTGAAATGACAATATGGTCTACTGCTTCTGCTTTGCTTGCCCACTTTCCTAAAGTGTGAAAGCAAAACATCCTCCCTTCACTGAAGGAGACTGAAGGAAGAAAATTTGAAGAGTTAAAAGTGACCTGGAAAAATATTTAATCACATGAAACATTCTACGTAATATCACATAAAAGGTCAAATAAAGCTTAATCTGTGTACGGATCTCTTTTAAAAAGCCAATTTCTAAGTCCAGAGCAGTCTTGCCATTGTCATTTTTGCCTTCAAGTATCACTTTGCTCTGGTAATTTCTTATAAGCAAGCAACCTTGAAAGTACCAATTGTCTAACTAACCTCCAGTCGTGATACTAATCACTATGCCTTTATTTACTCAGTTGACTGCACAAGCACCTGAGCATAATACTAACCACCAACAAAACCCTCCCCCACCACTGCGGGAGCTCCTACCATGGTACTGACAGCACACTGATTCTGCTCTGAACTGGTCTCCACAGACTGAACTAAACCTGTCTGATTGTTTATATCAAAAGGTAAGTGCACACCCTTTCAAGCATATGTAATGTAGTAATTGTAGCTCTTGCTCATAGTGGAGTTGATGAGATCTCTTCCTAATGCAATTTCACAAGAAATAAATCAAAGTTCCCATACATTTTCAATTTGGGTAAACAAATCTAATAGGTCTCTTACAGAGTTGGCTCCTTGTGTTCTGAAGAAACACAAAGAAGACTTCAAAGATCTATTTTTGTAAAATAGGAAGGAACTTATACAGGAAATGGGGGGGACGGATGTTTTGATCCATGGCCTCTTTGATTTATAAGGAATCAGTACTTGGATTAGATGCTGAATCCCCAACGCAATGTTTTGGTTAAATGCACATCTACAAATTTGTAGTACAAAATATGCATGAACCAACCAGAAGTTCATTCATTCCTATGAGAGTCACCACCATTTCTAATAGATGTGCAAAACTCCACTTTCTGCTTTTCCCCATCTGGAGTTTGCCTTGTGGACGTTGAAATATTATAAACCCTCCTATGGATTTTGGAACCAGATTAAAATGTGCTTGGAAATTGGTTGCTTTACATTCTAACTAAGTGCTTTCTTTTGAATACACAGAAGAGAAAACTTCACATGTGCATTTAGCCAACATAGGTATTACATTATGGGGAGCAGTGTAATGTAAGGCATGCATGCAAAAGTGATTCTTCTATTTCACAAAAAAATTACTACCAAGCAAACTGCCCTCTTTTAACAAAAATTTCGTGTAAACATTCCATAAAACAAAGAGGAAACAGCTAACATTTGCCTTTACTGCAATTTGAAAAAAGAAAAGAAAACTATAGGTGCTCTTGATGATTGCAGCTTTGTTTTCTTACAGAAGCTGTGCTATGTTTCCTGTTAAGTTTCTTTACATGTGTAGCAGCTGGTTGTCTGGTTTCTCTGTTTTGTACAGTTATTTCTTTCTATCGGGAGAATCTTTGTCTTGTTTTCTTCTCTTCACTCTCTCCCTCTTTTCTCTCCTCACGCTCCCCCTTGCTTTGATACCCCTTGTCAAAATAAAGAACAACACTTTAAATCCACAAATCTTTATTTCCATCATATCCACTAAGATATCCCTTTGGTGAACCATATTTATTTGGCACAAGACAGCGGCAAGACCATCATTTGGCTTGCTATTACAGACCGAATACATCTGTTTGCTAAAAAAAGAAGGAGTCTGTGTCAGTACATTTTGTTACGTACAGTATGTCATTGCTTGTCTCGATACGAGTTGCACACTGCTGCCTTGGCCACACATATTTAAAAGGGGTTAGCAAAAATTGCTAATCTGCAGACTTCCATGCAAGACACCACAAATGTATCTACTTCTCTCTCATGGATTTGGTTAGAGGTCAAAATGCATGGTTGGGTTACAAAAACATACATTGTTGTGGCTTGCACATTTTACAGCTAATGGATTATGATTCCCATCATGTTACACGATCACCGCCCTACTCAAAGCGACAGCTTGGGTATCCATTTTCATCTCCCAATTTACAACAATGTACTGCGATGCTGCTATGCTTTCGGTTATGTGAACAAACATCCTTAGTACTGGTTTTCCAATGAGGCTGGGGTGGAATGCTGTATTTTTATGCATTTAATGGTGTGTGAACCTATGTTTAGTAGGGATATGTGTTCAGTGTTCAGAGGAGAATGCAACTTGTACTCTTTAAGTGCTTTGAATGGTTAATAAGACTTTAAAGAGCTACATAATTGCGATGCATTGATGACTGATTGTCCAACTCAGACTTCTAAGGCCTTTTACACTGTTTACTGCAAATAAATGTAAAAATGTTCATAGGTTTCCTTATTTCTTCTCACTGCCCTTACAGTGAAGTTGTTTGGGAGTGGAAAGAAAAATCAGTACAAAAGAAACAGTTTCAGAAAGGTGTAAGGCTTTTCTGAGTTTTGTTTTAGGACAAAATGGAACCTTGAACTGAGAAAGTTTGTCTGAATACATTGTGCAGCAAATTGAAACGTGATACAGTTGCTTGATGTTTTGCATAATTGATTTGTTTTGGTGAATCTAATCCTCCAGTCAACAAAATCAAACATTTACAATGTTCTTGTAATCTACTCTTTATATATCCCGCTATTTATTTAATAATGTCTTACTATTAATTAACCAAAAGGCTTCATGTTCAGTTCCTGGTATTGGAGGGGAGAGTGTGTTCATGCTGTTTGACATTTGCTGGAAATCACACCCTCGTGTGCTGCTACGAGCGAGGCATGCAATCCTTACCCTCAACTCAGTGACCCTGTAGTCTGACATATTTGATGAAAGACAGATGTATATGAAGATGGATTTGTGGAGGAAAGAAATATTGTGGAGATTTAACCTTATTCCCCACAACTCCTTCTAAAGATAGGTCAGTGGGTTGTCTTTAAATTGTCCGGTCCTGCCATGTATTGGGTGTAATCGTGTGGACAGAGACAGAATAGGAGGCAGTGAAACTGCATCAACATATTGAGTTGGGGTGATTATTAGCAGGCAAACACGGTGACACAATTATTAGCAAGCAAAACAAAAGTTCTCTTTTTTTCTTTACCTGCCTTCTCTCTCCCTCTCTTCTGTCTGTCTCTCCTTCACTTTCATGTTCTGTTTATCTCTCTATTCCTCACTGCGCTTCCATCCAGTTAGATACTGTTTGAATGATCACGTTCCCTGGCATGAGAGTGCTGTGTAATTAACCTATGAGACTGTCGCTGTTGCAACGTGCCTCCTGCCTGCCTCCACAGCCTGCTCTGGTGGATCATTACTGCCATCTTTAGGCCAAACATGAGTTTAAGGATCCCTTCAGCAAGAGGAAAAGAAGCAACACAGGAAGGAGTTGACATTTCACACCAAAGTTCTCCTGATATGATGGACTGCAGCCCTGTAGTCCATCTTTATGTGTTATATCTCCACAGAAACTATTAGGCCGAAACAAAATCTTATGGATTTGATTATGTGGATAAAGGAAATATGGATAGATATCTTATGAGGATTCTTTGAAATGAACAATTTTGTGATTGATTTAAACAAAAACAAATAATAGATGGAATAAGATATTGATGGTTTCCCAAACCTATAATTTAGTTTACCTGTATTCTATCATAGACCCCTGACATGACTATAGATACTCTGCGCTTGTCGAGGGTCACCAGATGTCCTTTTTTACCTGGACATATCCTCTTTTTGAGAGCTCAAAGATGCATCTGGCCAGAATTTCAAAATCATCTTTTTGCTTCATCTCAGCCACAAATATGTATCAGATTTATGCCACACTCACTCATTATCCACTCTCTCACAGCCGGTGTTGTGTTTCAGGGAGCAACAGGAGAAGAGTCAGCTCTAGTGCAGACAAGTTCAGAGTAACTGGCTGTCCGTGCAATACTACAAGGAAAGTGTAGGTGACTCTCCCTCTTCATAGTCTCAAATGGGCTTTGCACCCCCCAGAGTTTTTTTTTGCTGAGAGCGTTCTACACCCATGCTTTCTCCGCAGTTTTGCACAAATACTTTAAAGCCCCAGTGTGTAATAATTACTCCTATCTAGTGGTGTGCTAATTGAATCTAAACAACTGAGCTGTGCTCTCGCCGTTTAAGCACGTTATTACCACTACCGAAGCTGCAGAGAGTCATAAATGTAAAAACATCAACATCTTACTCAAGTTGGAGTGTCCGTCAAGTGATGAGGTACAAAACGATAAGTTACAGGCACACCCTCCATGTATCTGGTACCAAGCTACTACTAATAGCTAACATCGTCATGTGAAATTGTTTTTCATGACCTGTAGACTCAGAGATGATCTGATGAAGTAAGATGGAGAGGAAGAGGAAGACGAAGAGGGAGAGGTAGATGCAGTGAAAGCAGGGTTTAGTGAACCTGTCCGCGCAGCAAGAGGAGCTTTTCCACTGTAGGCTAATAGATTAGTCGTCTCTGTCATTTTATATAGCAAGTAACTGTGAAAGATCCGACCAACGGGAGGATAAAGTAGCTGCTGGACTATCCTGCCCTGTTTCTAACATAACGCCAAAATAAACTTCAGTGTTAGACTGAATTAACTTAACTGTCCAGCAGAAAGTTGCAACCGCCACGTGAGTTTTCACGTCCCTCTCCCTGATGAATTGTCTCCATCTGGTAAACGCTACGCCCATGTAAACTCTTGTTTTCTCCCGGTTATTAATCCTTTTTCTTTTCTTGGTTATTTTTCCTCCCTCTCCTGGGGCAAAGAATATGGGTGGTCCTCCATTTCAAAGGAAAAAGGCAAGCTGAACGGTCCACGGTCAGCTGTGTGTTTCTCCTCCTCCTCCCCCGACAACACATGGGGATTCACAGCTAAAACACGTAGGGCTAACAAGTTTGTCCCATTTCGACTACTGAATTCAAAGATGGCGATGCAACATGGCAGCTTTCGGTTGTGTACACCACCACCTATGTATTTATAAATTGCTCATTCTGAGCTACGAGAACACTTTCATTTGGATATGATTGTGATTAGACTAAGATGAAATACGTATTTACGTATTTATGAAAGTGATACTTGATTTTTGCAAATAAAGCCAAATTAAAAAACAAATTAGTTTCACACTGACCTTTTAATGAGATGAAGTTCATGTTTTGGACAGATGGCTTTGACGACTTGGGGGAAGAAACTATTCAGGAGTGTTATAGTTTTAGATCTGAGTGTTCACTATCTAGAAAAATGCCAAAATGTGATTGTAAATTCAAGAGACACAGGTTTCTTTTGTTTTATTTTCTTGTTTATGTGTGCCTTATATATATATATTTATCGTTACTGCTTTATAAAGGGAAAAATATTGAACACTCGACCAAAAGTTACCTTCTTACAGTACATGCAAAGTAGCCTATTGGGCACAATGTGAATGAAACTCTTTATCATCCTATAGTAGACTTGACTGGGGACAGTCAGGCAATGCCTGATGCAGCATATTCCTCTGTGCTATAGCCTCAAGTGTTTTATAAAAACAACACATCAGTGAACCACATTGTTCTGCTGTTCCTTTTCTCTTTGTTAAATGTATTTGAAATATTTTGACAAAAGAAAAAAAAATAGACGTTCAAACTTTCTTAAGGTCACTGCTGAGCCATTTCTCCACCATTTCCATTGTCCTGTCTCTTCTTTTTTCACCTCTGTTTACTTTCTTAAAAAAAAAAAAACTGAAAGTCAGGTCAGCCAAACTGAAACAGGGCCCCTTCAGGGAGCTTTGCAGGTATATCACTGCAGCTGTGGCTTTAGGAAGGCTATTTAGCTCTCGCTGTTAGTGCTGTAGAGTTAGATTAGTTGCTCCTCTGGAAGTCTCTACAATTCATCGGAACTTAAAATGGCTTCTGGCCTGGCTTATTTATAATGTCTTTGGCTATTTTTATCTCAGTATATGGGTATATTTTGATTGTTAGATTCATGTTATGGTGTTCAGTATATTTCCCCAAATGTTGAGCAAGTTTTGGGATGTTGAATAAAAAGAAAACAGGTGAAACATGACATATCTTGGAAAATTGGCACTTTGTATTAGAACAACATCCCTTAGAGCAGGGGTTCACAAACTTTCTGAGCCACAACCCCCAAGATAACATACATTGGTGTTCCTGACGCCCCCTCCCGCTACAACAGTGATTAATTGAATGATATCAGATGGGTCATCCTGCAGGATCCTTTAAATATAAGGCTTGAAAACTGTCAGTCTTCCTAAATAAAGAGGATTAATTTTGATTTATGCATTAATGTGTTAAAAATTAAGCTAATTTTAGATTTATCTTTGCATTAATGGTTTAATTTTGACAGCCATGATGAAAAAAAATCCCACATTTTTTTAATAAATGTTGGTTATATATTTTTCACAATTATCTGGCGACCCCCTGAAATGATCTTGCGACCCACATGGGGGTCCCAACCAACAGTTTGTGAACCATTGCTTTAGAGGCTGAGTGTTTCAAAAATAAAAATGTTAAAGGGGTTTGACTTGTTTAATTAAGACTGAGTTGGCAAGTAGCATGATTTTTTAATAAAAAGGATTTAGAGAAATGAAGGCAAATACTGAATCGCTGTGAATCAGACACAACTGCTTTAGATACATGATCATGCCAGCTCTGGGTGCTTATTTGAACTCCTAAAATCCGGTCATCTTCCTTGTTTTGATTATGTTCAACATGGGGCAATTGTTCCCACATTATGCCAGAAAGATGGACTGGAGAAACATGGAAAAATATTGTGAGCTGCAATTATTAAAAAATCTGACACTCCTTTTGGAAATTATGGACACTGTCCTCCAGGCTGAGAAAGACCTACATACAAAGTTTGGAGCAAAGTGTGCAAATAAAACACCATCGGTTGCTTTTCATAATCGTGTTAGAAGGATATTTAATCATAGTGGTGTGTGAGAGCAGCTGAATGTGTATTGTATAAATGGCATCCTTGAAGGTAATGGTTGTGTTGTGGTAGTAATATATTTCAGACAAAGTCTACACAAATATTTCTAAAATTATTATTGGATTTTTCCACCTTTATTTCTCCCACAATATGGTGCTCACACACCACCTTGTTCTCAAAGTTGTCCCACCATTAACCAACAATGTTGGCATTGGGTTCTGTCTGTGGACTGTTTTATATAGCAATATACTCCATAACTTGTTCTGACCCCTCCATTTCTCAATATGATTTTAAGTAACAGTGTATTTATATAAAAAAAATTTAAAAGGTCCTGTTAAAATGTCAGCAGTAAGATTAGTGAATATATATATGTTATGAATAAGCTGAAATGTCAAGGTAAAACCATGTTTTTATTCTTCTTTTTGATTTCCTTTCCCAGATAAATGTTACAATCAGGAAGTGAAATTTTTTATCCTGGAAGGTGTGTTCCATGCTGATTGGTTTTAGTCTCCAAAACTGTGTTCAACTGTGGATGATACACAGAAATACATCAGAAAATCTATACTCTTCAAAATACTTACATACATGTATATGAGGGGGGATCGAACAGGGGCCTATCTGTGTGGAGTTTGCATGTTCTTCTCGTGTATGCATGGATTCTCTCCGGGTAATGTGGCTTCCTTCCACAGTCCAAAGATATGCATGTTAGGCTAATTGGTCACTCTAAGTTCTCCCTAGGAGTGAGTGTGAGCATGAGTGGTTGTTTGTCTCTCTGTTGTTGGCCCTGTGAAAGGTAGAGCGACCTGTCCAGGCAATCCGATGTCGGTTTCAGACACCATTTGGCGGCGGTAATGCATCGCTTTAAAGTTGTTTCAAACCACCCAACACACTCTAAACACATGCCTTTCTTTAAAAACTCACAACATTTCTAGTTGTTTTCATCGTCTTCATTCTTCTTCTGTTTTTTTCCCCTTCCTGTTCCTCTTTTTCTTCTCTGGTTTGTTTCTTTCGCTGAGAGCTGTTTGTTTCTGTTCAGCAGCACTACCCCTGCAATTTCCAGTAGTATTGCTCCGTTTTCTGCGTCAAGCTACAGATGGCGAGTTTCATTTTTCCTTTTAATAATACCCCTTGGTGGTGTATTACACATCAACGGAAAGCCTGATTAGTCACCTTTCCAACGAGATATAAATTATAAGGATCAAGCTTGTTGTTACTCGTTTTGAGGTGCAAGTGTAACCAGGTGAGTGTCAGTCACAGATGTATGACTGGCACCTGATTAACACCTCGTTAATAGATATATCAGATATCTATTAATGCATATCAGAATGACATTCTGGAAGCAGTGGCAATCTCATACAAGACTCTGCAGCTATCTGGAATATTAAAAAGGAAGAATAATTAACCAAACACAAATTTACCTTACTTTTTGATAAAGTTATTTTGACAAGGGAAGAGAGTCTGGAAAAACAATTTTCCAAACCCATCACTTACAACTGGCACATTATGAATCAAGAACTGTTGAATATTTCACTTTCAAAACTACTGCAAATAAATTCAAAGTGATGAAAAATTCAACGGGTGTACATATTTCAACTTTAATTGATTGCATGTAAATAATTTGTTTGCTGTTGTATGCGGCTCTCATTTAGCCAATATTTCACATGCCTCTGTAATTTGTTTTTGGGAAATAGGGCTGTAGTAAAACAATACTTAGGTGAGTGAAATGGCTTGTTCTGTCATTTTGGCAATGCTGGTACTTTTTTCTCTGCCCGGTGGACAGGTATGTTGGTATCACTTTCCCTCTAATTGCGTGAGTAGTCGGAGCACACTAATGCTAATTACAGACTGAAGCTGCATTAAAGGAGTTTTATCTCGGAAGCATGAAGTAAAAATACTGTAATTATAGATAATGCGGGTGTAATTAGGTACTTCTTCACGTACAGACTTTAAATGAGATGTTGCGTAGATGAGAGCAGGAGCAAGATAGGAACTCATTTGTAATGCATTGTCTTCACTTGCAGAAGTCAAGCTCTCCTATATGAGTGTGAAACAACAATATCGGAGGTGAAAATTGGGGTCATCTGTTTTCTTTGCTCATCAATGCAGCCTCACAGTTCAGACTAATCGATCCAGCAGCTGCTGTCCCTGTGCTTGCTATATTTAACCCCAGCAATATGCTATGGGATGAATTGAATATCTTTGTTTCCGATATTATTCTGCAAGCCTCGGGCGGAGGTTTGGGAGGGTTTTGTGACAATTGTTCCCAGGTGGATATTTGCAGCCTGAGAAACTAGAACTGAAGTCTTTTAAAAGTGCCACAAAAAATAGATCTCGAGTCAAACTCTCTCACAGTTTAAAAATGTTCTCTCCTTTTTTGCCCCCGCTTACCCCCTCTAGCCTGGCTCAGATACTTGTGAAGGTGATGTGGCTGTCTCCAATGTTTTCCAGCTGTGACTTTGCTCTCTCTTAATTCACCCCCCACCCCCCCACCTCATCTTTTGCTGTCTACCATTGCCTTCTTACTTTTCAAAGCAATGGGATGTGATTTAAGCATCTTCTTCGCTGCGTTTGATATTCTCACTCTCCTCGGCGCTGATCTATCAGTCACGAAACCTCGCCTTGATCCGTACATGATTGGGCATGACATGCAAGACATTTATCGTCTTGGCCCATCACTTCTAAAGCTCTTGATATGTCCACTCATGCATAGTGCAAAGGCTTTCATCTTTAAAGTCTGAACTCTCCCTCTCTCTCCCCAAAGAACCATTTCTACTGTGTCATCTGTGACTTCATGTTTTTTCACCTTCATATCTGTAAGCTGTGTCATGGGATGTCGTAGATCTCTGAGTATGGCGGTTATGAAGCCACATGACATAAAAGTGACACGTTAATGTGCCAAATGGGGACCATTTGTTTGAGCACAGAAGCAAAAGGTAGAGCCGTTTCCATTTGTAAGAAATGCCAACTTTTCTCCCTGCAGCACAGAAATACAGAGGCTAAGTTTTTAAAGTCATCATGAAGACATGCAGACTTCAAGCTGTGCTCACTCCACAAAATCTGTTGCAAAATGTCAGATTATTTATAGCTCTAAAATAACACTGCAACTCATCTGATGCAAGCGCTTGTCTCCGAGGCTCCTGGGTCTCACCATCTCTGCTACATTCAGTCCTGCGCTTTGTTGTCTCGCTGCTTGTTGATCAGGTCAGCTTTTAAGTTGTGCTGCAGGTTCCTGGGAATTCGCAAGAGAGATGAAAAACACAGAATGACATTTGTATGTGTTAAACGATATTCTCAGTCTAAATGTTGTTTTGTTCCCTACAGACTCAAAAAGGAATGGAGGCATTTGGTCCATCAACAATGTCCTTTTTAAGTCCTCCAAAGCAGACATAGAAGTCCTTTTAATAGAAGAAATTATTAAGTATTTGGTGCCCCCTGTCTGCAGCTGCCAGCATTAGCTTCCAACTTCATCCTACAACCTATGGCGCTCTATTTGTCTGTTCAGGCTGGCTAAGCACCCCGTTCCCCTAGCCCAGCGAATATGTTTACAAATCGACACACATAAGTTGGTGTGACTGGGCTGCTGTGTTGCCAAAGCTGATTTAGACCCTCGGAGCAGTTCCAGTCCATGAGCACACCACAGAGCCTTTTCACAAGCCTGTATTTGTGAGGCATTCCTTTCACCTCAGCAGCAAAGAGGTGCTCAAACAATAAAATGAAAAAGTCAGTCTCATTCTTAAAACCACCCAGCTTGAAAAAGGTGACATATCGCTGCCCTCTTTTGATATTTTTTGCCTGCCAATATTTCACAGTCGCGGTGCCCTCATCCTTTAAAGAGGGAACAGCCTGGCTGTGTGCTGTTTCTTTACAGACAGGAGCCCGAATGTCATTTGATGCAGGCCCTGGCAGTCTGCTGAAGGGAACATTAGGGAGAGGGAGGGAGAGTCCAGAGAATTAGAATGTATTTCAGGTCTAAAGCAAGTGGTGCATTGCTGCAACTCGCATCTCGGGGAAGGAGGGAGTTTGGGAGAGGGGGGGGGGACATGTGGAGGAGAGCAGGTGGGAAGAGAAAAAGGAGGATTTTTTTTCTTTCTTTTTTTTGCAGCGAACTGTTGCTAGGAAACACTTGTGGCTTCTCGTCTCCCTCACCTTGAAATGCCAGGACTAACTGACAGAGAAGCGAAATGTCAGATCTATCGTCCCAGGAGTTTGAAGAGTTTGGTGCATGTTTCTATTTAAGTGGCCGTGTTTCTCAAAGGGTTCTCACCGAGTCAACACACCAGCCTTTCCTCTGCTAGAGGAGAAAGTGTTTAGGATGCAGACAGGCTGGTAGGGGTGTCTATCGCTTTATTCTCATCCTCTGTTTGCCTTGTCGGATGTCTTTCCCAATTTCACCTCTTATTCTCTCTTTCAAGACGGTTCAGCCCCCCCCCATTTATTTCCTCACTCACTCAATCATTCTCAGTTGAGCGCTGTAGCTCCATCTCTTATTAGATTCTCCTTTTCTTCGCCTTTTATTAGTCTCCCTTGCTCGCTAATTTCCTCTCTCCTTTTCAGATCCAGAGCCACGCAGTCCATCAGTGTAATCCTCCGCACAGATATTTTGTTATAAATGCCGTCTGGCTGCAAAAGGCTCAACTCCCCCCAGGCTGCTACCAAGTCCATTCTCTACACTTAGTAAATTGTAATTCAGAAACATAAGCAGCTTGGAATTCAAATCAAAGGTTTCATATTTTAAAGGGACCTCATCTGCAGCTCTCCACATATGAAATTGAAAGCAGGAGTGTTTGAGGTGTACATCCGCTAAGGCAACAGCTAACTTTTACTAAACCAACTTCCAAAATTCTTGTCTGACAGATACAAGAGCAAAGGAAAGGATTTCCAGTGTTTTTACTGACCAGGGTTAAAAAGTTTCAATAAAGTTGAATCATATTGGCTTTTTTTAAAAATCATTTGGAAATTGTGTTTTCAAAATTTGTTTTTTTTTTTTTGGGGGGGGGGCTACAAGAGAAATTTGCATCTATTGAGCTTCTTAAAAGTCTGTGGATGCACACTCTGTGCCTATGAAGCCATGTTGTTGGAAGTTGTACAGAATGAGATCTCTTTAAGCTTGAGACTTTTCTTTGCCCACTGACTGCTCTTCATGTTGGAATGGGTTAATATGATGCAGGGTGTAATTGGAGCAATGCATACAATCTACACTGCACATTCTACATTGCTATGCAGCCTGTAGTTATATATTCCAGGACAACGAAAATGGATTGACAAATGTTTCATGGAGACAACTGATAATACAACTGATAATGGGTAGGAGACTGGACCCTCTGGGAACTGTAGTGGAGAGGGTTACGCTCAGCAAACTGAAGGCTATAATGGACAACAGCGAGCACCCTCTCCACAGATTCCTTAAGCAGCCGCAGCAATTGCCTGCTCTCGCTACGCTGCAGAACAGAGCGATTCAGAAGATCGTTCATCCCCACAGCTATCAGATTGTTTAACAACATGGCCTGAATTTTTCACTCCCACACGGGTACACATATTATCTCAGGGATATTGGTTTCTATGAATTTTTTTGTACTGATTGTTATTTATTGAGATTTTAACTTAGTCAGGTCAACTATTTATTCATTTATCTTTTGTTCTGGAAACATGTTGAATATTGAGCTGCCAGGCATGAATAAAATTCTATCTATCTATCTATCTATCTATCTATCTATCTATCTATCTATCTATCTATCTATCTATCTATCTATCTA
>JBBBVU010000016.1:16850199-16875408 GCA_037177055.1 Atherinosoma microstoma
TCTATCTATCTATCTATCTATCTATCTATCTATCTATCTATCTATCTATCTATCTATCTATCTATCTATCTATATAGAATAGTATATTACAGCCATTTCATGCCAATGAAGAATTAGATTTTCAGATTTTGCAACTTTTTTTGATACTTCCAGCTGTTTTATGTCAATAACAAGCTCCATGTGACTTTCAGTGCAGCAGGTTTGCCTTTTCCAGTTAGTAAATGTGTGTTTTCTAAAGTCCAATATCAATATTGACAGTGGGGGAACGTCCTGTGGTCCGGGTCTGGAGCTTCCACAGCAGGCTGGCTTTCCAACAGTCCTGCTTTGTGTTACTACCCACAGTGCCTGCAGCAGCACTTCAACTTCTCTATATCACTGGTATGTATACTTTTATTCTTTCCCACTAGAAATTGTGAATAGCATTCTATCAGAAAAGGTTATTTGCTCTCCCTCTGTTGGGCCCTTGAGATTTGAGACAGGGTTTATACAATAAAAACAGGGCCAGTGTGCAAGAATATACTTGAACTGATGCCTCAAATGAAATTTGTAAGCATAGTAAACCCTAACGTAGCTATTAGCCAGCTGCTTCATATTAATATAAGAATGCTTCACACATGCTTCACTTGACTGATCAGATTAAATGAATTCCCATGCAGCTTTGTTTTTTTTTCTGTTAATCCTTATTCTGCTTGTTGTTTTCCCTAGTTCTTCTGATCTTCAAAAGATGAGACTGCTGTTGAGGGTCTGCCTCATTGCAATGCTTCTGGTGTGCCGTGAGTAGCATTCTCTAATGTATTACTACCTGCTGCAAAACGCACACTGTGTGTGCATGCACAGGAACATATGCAGCATGTCTGGAATATTTTAATAACTGCATTAAGTCATGCGTACATGTGAAATGTTTACCAAAAATAACTGTAGTCTTGTATTTGCAAGCACACACACACACACGCACGCACACACACACTTCAATTTTCCATTCAGCAGTGTATAATAATAAGGTTCCTATTATGGAAACAATAAATGGTGTATAAATGTCTGCCTGCCCTGGCAAATTACCATGAACTGAACCCTATTAGGGGACTGTAAACTGCTGTAAACACAAACCTTGGGGGGTTTGGGTCCATTGTTGGAGCGACTGTGTGTTGGCACAAGTGGATGACACATTTAAAGCATGAATGAGTGCTTAATGCAACATTGCATTATTGCATCTAACTGAAAGAGCTTAAGGCAGATGCTGACTCTGGGGGATTGCTGAGTAATGGGAAAAGATGACTAACAAGTCTGCAGTTCCATGAGGAGGGATCCAGTCAAGATGAGTAAATGGACACATGCAAGCAGATCACTGTTACATCTGCCTCTGTTTGTATCAATATGTGTTCTTAAAATATTTTCTTACTATCTTGCAGTCGTAATATGCCATAAATATAGCAAAAAGCTTCTTTTCTTCCAATAATAAAATGCTGTCTTCTCTAATTTTGTTTCATATGCAGAGTGAAAATAGATTTTCCATGTCAAAGCCAACCCCAGTTATTAAGGCTTTGTAGTGATAAGCAGCTTGTTTCAATAACTGGGACCATTGTACATTCCGGTGCCGAGGCAGTGTGATTGAAATATTTTGTTTGCCTTTGAGATTAATGAAGATCGGAGACTCGTTTCTTGGCAGGATAATCATAACACTGACAGAATAAAACACAGCATGAATAACTAAACTAACTCATTCAAGTAACACAGCTCTCCACAAGTATGTCCAATAATCCACTGTGAGGTTTGACTTTAAAAACAAAGTTTCCTCTCTTCTTTTAACTATGTAAATTTTTACATTCCCAACATCTTAATCCACTTCATGTATGCAAACAAGCGGCTGGAAAGACACAGATGTTTTCTAAAAGGCATAAAGATGCATATTCTGTATGTGTGGTGTCATCTGAGTTAGAAAATCTCTGCTAAAACCAAAGTATAAGGTAAAAGCGAGAAGTTGTTTTGAGACGTTCTCATTTTTCTATCCTCCTTCCTTTTCCCTGACTTCTCTCTGTACCTTTCATCTCTCAATAAGATATGCTGTTGTGTGCACAAATGAGGAAAGGCGAAGAGCGTGTCAACTCTGGCAAGAGCACCCACGGCATCATCAAGGTGAGGAGAAATTGCACACCTGCTAATGACAGGAGACCCGGGAATGTCACCCTGAGAAAGAAGGTCAGGAACACGGGAAGTAAGAGATTTTCCAGGGGACCACAAAGTGACGTCAGCTGCATCAGACTGGGAGGCATCTGCCAGCCGAGCCGCTACGTCTGCCGAGGCCACTACCTGGAGGGCAAGTGCTCGGGGGGCCAAGGTGCAACAGTGTTGCGTGCGAGGTACAGTGACACAGTTACATGCGCAAATATAACAACATCTAACCTTAACCAAACAGATTTTCCTTGCCAACTAGGAGTTAAAAAGGTTTTGTGCATTGTTTTTCTCCATGACTCATAAAAAAGTTATTATGGGCATGTAGCTGTATCAGTGTCTGACACATGACTGACAGACAAGACATCAGAAAGTGACATTTGAATTGTGCCTTTCTGCTGTAATCAGCCTTATTTCCACATGAATAGAAAACGCGGTGACTCAGACTCTGTGGATGTTAAAACACGTTTTAAAAATATCATCCTTACGCTTGGCCTTTAGATATGCTGTGATGCAGCTTATAATGTGGTGCATTTTAGGAAAAAGAAAAAAAAAGGAAAAAAGGTACCATATTAAATTTATCCTCCTCTTTAGCTGGAGCCTGGAGTGTCCTTTGCGCTGGTCACCACAACAACAGAGTGAGGGCCTGTGATGCACACGCCTGCGGAGCTTTCAACTCCAAGAGGTGATTCTTCCTGATCTGATTGGTGCTTTAGCTGAAGATCAATCTTGCTTGCAAGGTGACAGCCTCAAGGTGCAAATATTGATAACGCAGTATTCCTCATTTTGTGTTTTTCATGCTCTACAGAAATAATGACTGTGTGGCTTCTGTAATGTCTCAACTTGGTTGTTAGGTACAGTTTGGCATGAGTACAGCTTCATCAGTATTAACAATTTGAGCTGATGTTGTTTCACAGAGCAGCACCACTTTCACCTACCAAGCCAAATCGATGATCATTCTATAGGCTACCAGAGTTAAGCTTTGTCTGGGTGGGAGGCTTTCTTCCTGTGAGCTGGAATACTGTGTTCGTTCTGCAGTGAGACACTTACAGAAGATTTTCTATATGTGGATCGTGGTCCAAAATGACAAATGGAAACAGATCTTGTCATTATAACTCTCATTGATTTCTTTTAGACAACTTTTCTGGTCGTTTTGGACCCATAACAAGGATTTTAAGAGAAAGAAAATGTACTTTTTAGGTTTTACACCACTCATTCAGCAAGGAAGAAGAACTACTATCTCAAAATATTATGTCCTTTAGGTGCAAAAATCCATTTGTGATCATTACAATGTATTTTATTGAAAGTGAAAATGCCATCAGTGTCTTGACATTTTGGAACTATAAACATTGCCATTACATCCATCAAACACCATCCCACCATCCTTACTGCTGTGTAAGAAAAAAAGAAAAAAGCACCTTTTATTGGAAACCTTAATTGAACATTAACAAAGATTTAATCAGCGAACTACACTTTGCATTTAAAGAAGTACAATAAGAAAACCTGAAATAAGCCATGAGTGTATTTAGATATCTATTAGCATACTCAGTAAAAGCAGTGATTCTCAGGTCTAAAAGGCTCCTGAATGTTGGAAGGGTTGGGCAGCAGTTATAAACATGGCTGACTCACATTTGTCTCCCATCCAATCCAGTGCTTTCTGCACTTCTTTTGTTTTTAACTTCGCTTTTTAGTTGCTGTTTATGCTTTTACTTGTTTTATGGCTAGGTTTAAGCATTAAGAAATTGCACATCTTGCAGCAATGTCAAGGCACCCAGTGATTATTCTTTCACATGTGCAACCCTATAAAGCAACCCTGAGCAAAGATGTCATGAACGCAGGCAGTCTGTCATGGTCCCCTTTGAAGCCTCTCATTGCTTTCCCATAGATTAAAGAAGGTACATACAAGTCAAATTTAACCTTAACAGTATTTAAGGATTAAGACTATGATGTAATATTAGCCTGTCATTTCTCTTACAGAGATAAAGGTCTCCATAAAGCAGTGGACCTGGTGTGTGATGACTACAGTGTTATTAATGCTCCATTCTCAGGGTAATTGGCAGGTCCAGTGAGTCAGAAAGACCCAGCTGGTAATCAGTACGATGGGGTCAAACTTCTCAGTGATGGTAAGGAAAAGCAAAATGTATACAAAACAATATGGACATTCAGATGTTGTTGAGGTGTTTAGGTTTCGAATCAGCTTCCCTCCAACTATCCCTCGATTCATGTTGCCTGTGAGGTAAAAAAATGGCTGGATACATCGGCTCTGTTCCCAGGACACTTCCATCTACAAATCCTTGGTGATTTTTCTACAACAGGAAATGAGGAAAAAGTGGATTTAATTAACCTCGTACTGTAACTTCTAAATTGCTGTTATCTAGGCCATAGCCCAGGCATGGGCGAGGTTAACGTGGTGGAGGCATTATGCAGGGATGAAAAGTAATGATTTGGAGGGATTAGTCAAGGTGTGTTGAGACCGGGGCTGAGATTCCACTGAACTCTTGGTTCCCTTTCACATCTGCACCCATCTTCATCTGAGACCCTATCAAAGGCTGCTCATGAGTAATGACCCCCACTTAGAACCATCATTACAGAACAAAGCGGCTCCTCTGTGTTTGTGCCAAAAATAGCCATGCAATGTATGTTTGTGTGTGTATGTGCTCACACCGGTTTAATGTGTTTTGAGACCATCCTGAACTTATAAGGTGCCTGACATGATGAGTAAACATCATTAGTCCTCATTCTGGTTATACCCTTAATTGAACTGTATTATCAGAAGAACACATGTACTGTCAGCTCCTTTCATCTCCAGGTAAAGTACAGACATGATTACACATCACAGAGACACATTACCCCAGCGTGATACCCACATTAGTGCCGAGGCACTGATCATTTGGTGCCTGTAGGATGTAATGATGGTGTGGAGTTTACTCTGGTCTGTAGCTTACTTTTAGGTTGTTTGCTTCTTGCCAGCTTGGATGTTTTTTTGCAGAGTAGTCAGGGGATGTATTTTTTTAAATCCCAGGACAACAGTAAAATGTGCGCTGCAACATCTTGAAACATGTGCAAACATAAATGGCAATACAATATATAAAGTAAAAACAGAAGGACACAATGTACACAAAGACACCATGGTTATATCACAACAGTGCTGAGATATACCAAGTTATTACATTTTTTTGAGGGGTAATATCTCTTTGCGAATCATCTGATTGGTGCAAAAATACTATTCTGTGTGTCAAACTGCATTATCTTTAGCATTTTTCATATACAAAATGAAAACAAGTGTTGTAACAAAGGTCTCTTTTATGGAAAGATTCAATAATTGTTCATCTCTTGAGTTGAGTGACTTTACTGTAAATGCTTAATCATTATATGCTGGCGTTAAGTGGATTAACAAAACAAAGCAAAAACTTCTAAAAAGTAATCTTGTATGAGACTGAACTGAAAATGGGTTAAAAAAAACATGTCTAAAGAAAAACTTTCAAAGTCTTCAGAAAACCTGAAGAACTGCTTCTTAAGTCAACTTTTAAAGATGTCAAGCTTTCTAATGTTTCTTTCAATATTCACAAATGATATTTTTTGAGATTTTGCAAATATCCGACATTTTTAATCATTGTATGGAAAGAGGACTTAATAAGGAGGATATTTAAAAGCAATGGCAGCGTCTCCTAAAAAGCATAACAATTTTATATTTGTTTTTGTCCCATCTAGTGCACTGTGTGGAGATTTTCAACATCCGCCCCTACCGTTTCTTAGGCCCTGTCACTCAGGGAGAAGCTTTAGGCTATCTGTTGCCTCTGCAAGAGCGCTTTGCCGGTATAACATCTCACGTGGAGCTGCGCATGTGTGATGATTCGGACCCTTCGCCTTTCATCTGACTTCTGATTTTAGCTATATGACTTGTGATTCTTTCTTTCATTCAAATTACACTGGTGCATGAAGAGAGTCCTAATACCGTGTGTTTGATCCAACTTTCATTTGCTTCCAAAAATAAGCACTTTTTATTTCACAAAGCTGACACTTCAGTTAATATTAATCTGAACATTCATTCATCTTTGTCCATATGTAGCCACACTAACTTTTGTTTTTCTATGACATCTATAGAATTACACCGTGTTATGTTTTCCAAAAAGTACATCACCCTAGCAGGTTTTGAGGAGACCATCTTTTGTATTAGTGACCTTTCTTTATCTTCAGGTCTCATAGCCTTTTGTATTTTTTAACCCATTATTATATTTGTCAACTTAATGTCATATGATATAAACTAGGCAAACCATAGCAATTGTGAAATTGATGACTCTTACATATTTCTTCCTTCTCCTTTTGTGTCAAACACACTCCAACCCACAACATTTTCTGAATCTCTATATTTGTATGATGTAATAATAATAAAAAAAAAACTTAGTTTCTGCTTTTTTTCAAGTGTTGTTTTTCATTTCCCTTAATGAAATGAAAATGAAATTAAAAATACTTTATTTATCCCTTTTGAGGGAAATTATTGAATTATTATTAAGCAGCTAAAAGAAAAAATGCAAGTTGTGACAAATAAAATCTGGGAATTACGCATTTTATTACTTGTTATTAGATAATTCCCTTTTTCTAAAACCAAACAAAATACTAAAAAGCAGGATAAAAACTTCATCCTGACCTCTGACCTGATCCTTTGGCACTATATTTGATTTATTGCCAATGGAGCAATCACTTTATATTAATCTACTAAAATTCCCCTGTAAGGGCTGTTTTACTGAATACACAGTACTGCCACATAGACAGTGTTAATGTAACGAGTACAGCACACCAAAAGATGGAGCTATTTTGCAACAAAGTTGTCTGTAAAACCTGCACATTCTTTATAAATACAGAAAATATAACATGTAACCAATGCCACTACAGAAATAAACTACAGAAATAAACTCCAGCCTAATGCTGTGATTTGCAAAGGGCATAAATATTGACATAATCTTGAGAGTAACACAATTTTATAGCCTGGGATTATGGCTGGAAGACAACAACAATGTGCACACAGGAGGACATCATCTGATGAAGCCTGAGGCTTCAGGCATCGGCATGATGGTCACTCTATTTTAGTCTTGCTTAGACTATGAGGTATTCTGTTATTTAATTTCCCATCTATTATCAGTAAAAAAAAAAAAAACTTTTTACCAGTTAACAGGTCATTTATGAAGAATCTAATTTGAAGAATCTAGTTTGTATTGTTGACTTTGATTTACCATCTTTCCCATTCTTTTGGAGCAGCTATTGGGAACCTGAATAGCCTAAATAAGACAAAAGTTTGAACTTTTGTTCCCTGGTTCAACACCTCTGCCAACTTACCTTTACCTGTATTGTCTCTAACGTAGACTTCTTACTTCTGGCCAAGAGGATTTTGTCTCTTAAAAGAGTTTTTATACAATGCAATTTTCACTCAAGGAGTGAAATATTGCAAACTGTACATGTTTTTTTTTCTTATGTTTTATTTTAAAAAGAAAATATCAACAATAATCAAGTAATCTCAGCAATGACGGCACATAAATCAACTTAAATACGAGCAGTAAGTAAAAAAAACTGAGCAAAAAGCAGAGTTTAGCTAAACTGTTAGCTAAAGTTTAACTAGACATTTAGCTAACCATTAGCTAACACCAAGTGTTTGTTTGAAAAGCAGATGGATAGCTTCATAAGATAAAACAAAAATATTAATGTAAAAGTAATTTAAACAGCTGAAACCAGGGACACATCATTATAAGTGAAAGACATAATAGTAAATGTATAATAACGTGTCTGAGCAGACATGTCTGGCTTAAACTTTTGCGCCGAATCATCAAACATGTATGACTGATGTTGTTCTTTATAAGCTGCGTTTGTTATTAACCCACCTATGCCTGCTCCCAACCACAATGCTACTTGGGACTGAACTCTTGAGGGCTCAGGCAGCTGGTGGTTAGCTGTGACGCCGGCTGGAGGGTTGGTCCATGGAGCGTTTCAGCTGCTGAAATGGGAGTGGGCGAGCTGGGATAGGCTGGGAGTTTGGTTGGAGTCGTCAGCGGGTCGGGACAAGGCACAGGGACCGATAGACCGTCAACTTATTTTCTCTGGGGTATTTGAATGTTGGTAAGGACATTTGACGCGGTAGCTTTAAAGAAAAAAAAAACGGCGTTACAGTCACAGGTCACGTATCTTAGCAGCGCACGGATGACAAAGGAGCGTCGCAGTGAAAACTTTTTCATTCGGGTGTGATCGCTCGTAAAACCCCAACAGGGAATTTTGCCTTTCGTCGTAACGGATACGTAAAGAAGAGGACATCATGCCACGGCGCACCGTGCAAGAAGTAACCGTGCAAGATGTCCAGAAGCGAAGGAATCCGAACAAACACTACGTAAGATCCTTTTAGAAACCCTGTATGTAGCCATCAGAGAGCTTTGTACCCTCGCGAGCAGCAGAACGAGGTTATTCTGCAGTTCTGCTCCTTTTCCTGCTGGGAAAAGTAAAAACAAAGAGAGTGTCAAATTACAGTTTACCAAGCATGTCCCAAATGGAGAAAGAGTTTTACACAAGTGGCTTTTCAACAAGAATGGTTCATGCTTGGAAATTAGTTTCAGTTTTATCACAACATTCTAAACTAATAGATAAATCTGCCAACAATCCATACAGTAAATAAGCTAACTTTTGTCTTTCCACACTGTTTGTGTATAAGATTGAAATAAAACAAGGGTGTCTAGACAAGGTAGGGGTTCTGCTGTTTGGCATTAAATAGTTCAGGCTCATGTGACCTATATGACCCTCTCTGTGTGTGCACAATTTAACTCTTAGTATTACACATGTATACATGTGAATATAAGCATTGTGCAGCCTCACTAATAGAGAATGAATCCTAACAAAATCTCAATTGAAGCTCTGTTTACATGTCTTTTTATCTTATGTGCCACATAAGGGGATACTATTAGAAAACACCTCAGGCAAGTCAGTGTGTCTGCTGTCTATCAAGACTAATCCTGATGCTGTTAAGCTTTGCCATGCATCAGGGCATCCAATTAACTGAGCAAAATGTACCTGCAGGCCTGGTTCGATCAGGAAGTGTAGCTAACAGATTTACTATGGTTGTCAAAGGGGACAGCTGTAGAATAGGACCGGACATCATCACATGTCCTGCAGCATTTGTAGTTGTATGACCTCCGTACAGTTTCTGTATTTATTTATTTTTATTTGAGCATCTAATGTACTGATAGAATCATACCAAAAAAAATGAGTAAAATGCTGATGTGGGATTTGTATTGTACTACCATAGTTGTTCTTGTGTCTGTCTGTGAATAAATGGAGGGATTTTTTTCCTTTCACAGCGATCACAGCTTGTGTGGGAGACAAGAATGTGAAAAAGAGAAATCATCTTTTGCTTTTTCTGGAATCCACAAAGAATGGAGCTTCTATCAGTTTAGTCTTGAAATGTGCTGTGGGAGCAGCTAAATATGTGTGTGTGTGTGTGTTAGTTATGCCTGCAAGCACACACAGTTGATAGCATATAAAGTAACACATACAGTACGACATCATAGTAGCAGGAAGTCCAACAACGAGAACCACAGCCAAGGCCTTAGCAGGTGTTTGTGTTAATCGTGTGTTCACAGTGTGTGTCTTCATGTGGGTTCATACCAATATGTTGGTTTGTATCCACGTAACGTGAAAATGAAAGCCTGGACCTAGCAGACCTTATGCTGCTGTGAGTGTTGGGGGTCAAGGACACAGAGTGCTTGTGACCCTGTGTCTTCTCCATCTGTCTGTTTGCTTTCTTGTGCATCGCCAAGTTGCCGACCAGATATGATTACATCATATTAAAGTTTGTACATTTACACACACACACACACACACACATAAAATACCAGTTCTAACTTTATTTAATCAAGACACTCTCCCTGCTTGTCTGTGGAGCCCCTCAATTTGGCCCATCTGTGGCCATATCTGACTCAAGTGCCCTGGAAGAAGGAGTCAGGCCAGAGAAGGTCTGGGAGGGAGGCCAGCAGCAGTCAGCCAGACACAGTGAGCCACCAGGGAGTTTCCAATCTCCTCCCCGCTCTCTGTTCGTCTTCTCAGAGAACAGACTGAAAAAATGCGACTGTTGCCTCCAGACCCCTGTTATTAAGTTAGATTGGTTGTGAATCTTACACTTTTATTTCACATGAGCATGGCGAACTTTCACCTTCACATTTCCAATGTATATTTTCCTTATCGTAATGCCACCGTTGTGTCAAGATAACAGGGCTGCTGTCAATGTTCCTTTGTTTTTCCTCTTTTTGAGAAATGGAAGTACTCCTCATGGAGCCATTTCAGCCAGTCTGCTGCGTTCATGCAGGATAATAATCCACTTTCTGGCGGGAAGTGATTCAAATGCCCCAGGAAGTCGAATAATGGGAGGAAGTGAAATAATGGCTTATCCTTGTTGCTTTCATGTGAGCAGATCATAACGTTGACTGATGCCCGATGCTGGTTTAGTAAGCGACCAGTCTGTCTTTCCTCATCCGGCCTCATAAGATTCACAGCCCTTCCAAATAATGCCACCATGACTCAGGAGTGAAGCCCTTGGGGGGCTTTTGGGCTTTCAGGTGCTGCTTTTTAAGTGTCCATGTTCCAATTATTTTTGTCTTTTGCTTTGCCAGGTTTACATCATCAAGGTGTCCTGGAGCGATGGCAGCACAGAAATCATTTACAGGCGCTACAGCAAATTCTTTGACCTCCAGGTGAGTAAGCATGTTCGTGTGTGTATGTGTTGCGTGTTAAATGGGCTCAAGGGCTGGTGTTGCTGTCACAGCCTTTTCCATTAGAAAAGATGGAAAGTGATGGAAGGACCATCTTCATCA
Source organism: Atherinosoma microstoma (assembly GCA_037177055.1). Taxonomy (NCBI): domain Eukaryota; kingdom Metazoa; phylum Chordata; class Actinopteri; order Atheriniformes; family Atherinidae; genus Atherinosoma; species Atherinosoma microstoma. Next base: position 16,861,212 of record JBBBVU010000016.1, read on the forward strand.
CACAAGACTCTTCATTTGTAGACCTGGTACTTGTTGGCAGCCTCTTCCTGCTCCACCCATATGACACTGGTAATTATATTATGTGAGAAAGAATCGGAAAATGTCCCACTGAAGTCAACAGCGGACAGTGATGAATGAGGAGACCGCACTGATGACCACAGAAATGTCTGAATCATCCTCGAACGTCAGGCTGCCGGTGTGTGTTGCACAAGGAGGAAATCTCATTAGTATCCTAGTATTCCTTCCTCTTTTGAAGGTAATGGATCCGGTGGTGGCAAGGGAGGACTGGCCACATTTGAGCTCAGAGAGCACGGACTCCAGGAAACCCAGTTAGGCGATTACCTTTAATGAGCATGTAGGCAGTTTAAGCAAAGCACCAAGTCAGACGAAATTAAATTAAATTCTTATTAATTGATTAGAACGGTTAAAGCATGAGCAATGACATAAAGAACTGTAATGCCTCACCAAAGCTTTCCGAGGCTTTCAAGTATTTCATTACTAATGTCATTAGTTTAAGCCTGTAAAGGTCGCTAATAGAACGCTCAGAAGTCTGCTCACATCGCGTCGTATTTGTCTTTTATTCATTGGACCTATTTGATGGCGAGACCTCTTCAGTTTCTGGAAGGCAAGTCAGCTGCTTGGGCTTCCTGTCAGGGTTATGAACACCTCAAGTTTCTCTCTTTTGTTTTTATGTCACTATGATAGCCTAAGCTGAAATATACACATGCACGTTATCGGCAAACACAGCTCATACATTAGTAAGAAATGCCTTTGTTTTCCTTTTGAGCTTTGTAAACAAATGTCTGTGGTAGCTGAGTAAGAGAGCGTTTCTTGGGCTGTGTCTTGTTACATCATCAGTCAGAGTGCGCCATTGCAAGTCAGTTTTATTTGGTCATCTGTTTGAAAGCTTTGGCAATAGCCAGTTGCTGAGAGCATCCTGCAGCACCTTTTTTATTTCCAGTTCAGCAAACTGGATGAAGTGGTGGAGGAAAAGATCATTTTTCCACATCAGTGGTGTTTCAGTGATTCTGACCGCCACCTTTCTGCTGCAAATCCATCTAATTCCCTGATTAATGGGCTCTCCAAACTTAAATGTTCTCGTATCTGTGCTGCAGCGTTTAGCCTCAAAACGATGTCCATAAGATTCAGAGTGACAAATGCATGACACAGTACAGTCTGGTTAATGTAAGTGAGACACCCCCAAAATAGTTATTGGGTGGGAGTAAAACTCCTCACATGTGCTGTAGGAGACAGGTGCACGGAGATGAAAGCTAGCAGTCTTCCAAACAGCAGAAAATAACATGGAAATGAAATGATCACATAAAATCCTCTCTAATAATTCCCGTCATTCATAATAATGACGTTTTTGTGCTTTGGCTCAACGAACCATTGGGCTTTAAAATGATGAACGTTTGATGCAATCTGTTGACTTTCTTTCCTCATCAACTTTTATGAATTGCCATCTCATCGGACTGAACAGGACTGTATTGACATGAATTGAATTAAACCGGATTTGAATTGTATTTAATTGGCTAGTAACTGGATTGAAGTGAACTATTTTTAAATTGAATATGCACTGCTTTCATTTCTGCAGCTGAAGTACAATTCTGTTAGATATTCCCATGGAGGATTATTCTGTGAATTTGGTTTTTATCATCAAGCCAGAAGCCCTACTTGGCTGGTGGGCCTATGAAGACTTCAGATGTCATTGAGATGAGATTTTTTTTGTCTGTCGTGATCTAAAAGGTGAGCTTTGACAGCTGGAAATTTTCACACCAGGTAAAATAACTAGTTTATTATGACTAGTCAGTGACTTTAGACATCGTCATTTGTGTGCTGAAGTGGAAACGACTGGTTGAAATGCACCTTTAACCGCAGCTACAAGTGATGACAGAAAAGAGTCAGTGATTATTTTCTGTTTTTTCTCCGACTTTGCACCATATTTCCAGCCTTTTGTTGCTCACCTCCTCATCTGCTTCCTGCTGCGTTGGCAGCGCCTGGGTGGGCTCTTAGTGGTGAGGTGGATAAAAGATAAACCTCAATGGAGAGATAGAGAATATGTTTCTTATCTGCTGTTAGGTTTGGCAGTGATATATTCTAAGCCAACTTGATGGGCTGGTTTGAAGTCTCACCGGCTTCACCGAGCTAAAGAGGCTGTATTTTGTGCAAGTATCATTTCTAAACTCTTGAAGGGGAATTTTTTGTGGTTAGTTTTTCAAGTGACCAGATAGACAGCTGGGTATAAAGAGGAAGAAGACAGTCTGACATCATCAGGTCTTCTCTGACCGTCATGGTTACATCACTCAACTGTTCCTGTAAACCAACGCTTCATTTCTTGTCATGTGTCTTTGTATTTTTATTAATTTCCTCTGAATATCTCCATGGTCGTGCCAGAAGTGTCAGAGCCAGACAGGATGTGTCATTAACCACATCCTCCCAGCACAGCTGGCTTCAAGCAGGTGATACGTAGGACGAGCATCAGCAATATGCGCTTTTCCTGTGACTGTTTACACTGGCTGTTTATTGGCCTGACTTTGGGTCTTCAGTAGCAATAAATATTTAAGTCGTTGGCAAATAGAAGATTCATTTGTAGTTTTCTCTTATTAATTGTGTATCCTTCACCTTAATTTTGGAGGTTTTAGCAGGACTATTAATTCATTCTCAGAAATTCCATAATCCATTTACATGTTTAAACTTGTCAGAGGAATATCTAAGAATTTAACAAAGTAGTAGTATTCACAACAGTTCCTAGCTGTATTTTTACCCTGATCTTAAGTGATCCAGTTTCTCTAGGAGGTATAAGATTATTTAGGCCCTGTGTCTGCTGTATTTCCTCTGAAATCTGAGGTCCAGGGGGGCTAAGGTGGTGAAACTGTTGTAAAATGTATCAGACAGTGTTTTAAAATCAACACGTAGTGTCTCTATTGGACCTTTTCTAGATTAGCACTGCATTATGTGACTACCAGTGGTCCTTCTTTCTCATGAAAACATTTAAGGGCCCGACAGGATTTATTTTAGCGAAAACTTCCTTTAACAGCAAATTTTCTTGCTCGAGATAAGTGAAGAGAATTTATGCAATCCTTCTGTCCTCTGAATTTTATGAAGGAGTTTTACTTTGAAAGAATGAACTTGGAATCAGCAGTTGTGCAGGTTTTTTTTCCCCTCTCTCTCGATATGGAATACTATTTATTATGGGTTCATCATACTGTTATTAAACATTTATTTCCATGTCAACCAAAGCAGTTTCCATTCTGCACACATGTCCCACTCAGTTTCATGAGCTTAGACTTGCAGTATCCTCAATCACTAGATATAAGACATAGTTCTACTTCACAGCTGTAGGAATTCAAAGTTGCTCAGCTGTCACATATTTTCCACGTGCAGTAATCAGGTAACAGAACTTAGTAAAGGCAGCAATGACTTTGCTTCTTCTCGCCATTTCATAAAGCAGCGACAGTTCTGTGCTTCCTTCTTGTAACTTTATGAATTTTTTTAATGGTGGTGCATGCAGTTAAGTCAATTAACCTGTGAGAGTAGAAAGGTACACACCTTTCTACAGATCAGGTGTAATAATTTGCTGTTTATTTCTTAGCAGCATGGTGTAGGTTCACCGAAAACCAAATATGTAATGGGAGCTGTGTATGATGCTCATTTGTGGCTGACCCCAGGTCATCTACTTGTGCATCCACAGTTTAGCTTCTATTATTGTCCCTCAGATGATTATGTCACTCACTCAATAGATTGACCAGGACAAACACAATCTGTGTACGAGATCTGGCCGCGTTAATGAATTAAAAATGTGACCAAACTGCCAAACTTGGATTTTAGACTAGCCCAAGGCCAAGATTGTAATGAAACTTTGCTGATTTTTTCTTTTATTGTGGAGAATCTGGGTGTTTAGAACGAGAGCCTCGTCTCGTCGTCAGGCTGTGGGGAATGAGAGAGGGCTTAGATCACACAGTGGTTTTTAATTCAATAAGCTATTGAGCTGTGTTCTGCTTTACGCAGCGGGGTGCTCTACTTTGTGCATCAGCATGTATGCAAAGGTTTCCTAGGATACCCATGACATGCATATGGTCATTAGACGATGTGCACGAGGATCTGCGGGGACATTTGAGTCCTAACCAATCTGTTGTAACTCTGCACTTGATGTGATTTGCACAGACTTCCTCTTTCTGGTGATGAAAACTGAATGCACACAAATAAAGTTGATCCCAATTAGGTGCAATAATATAGCCAGTTAGGATCCATGATACCCGCTGTTTGTGTGCACATCCACAGGCAAGTGCAAGTGGGCCCTCTGCTTGCGATTCCCCTCCCTGTGGAGCATGAATATTCGATATTGAATGAATGATGTAACTGGTGTTTTTGAAGAGATGACTTTTCTATCTCCATATGCATTTCCTTGTTAAAGTGGCTCTGATTACAGAGTAGATGGAAGGTTTAAAGTAGACACAGAGACTGGGGAGTGCCTGTACTCAGTCAGACACATGGGAACAATTACAATGTGTGGGGTATTGGATCTTCTTTGTTTGTCTCTGTCTGGCTGGCTGTCTCTGTGTTTATATTGCCCCTCTTAAGGTGGTACTGTGTCATTTTCAAAGTATTGGACTTTTAAGTAAATTGATGCTATTTGAGTTAAGTGTCCCCCCCCCCCAAAGGATGAGAGAGGTGGACTGCCTCACCTCTTTTGCTTGTCTAGAAGCAAAAGAGGTTTATTACGTTTTCATTTCGTGAACAAGGGGTTCTGGCTTAATTGGTTTGTCCATTGGAGCAAATGCAAAATCAATTAATTTCTGTTGCATATAGTTTTTAGTTTATCCCTGAAGGCTCTGTCAGTTATGAAGGTAATACAGTTTCTTTTGCCATTGAGTATTTACTAGATTACAGTAGAAAACAATAGGCAAACAATAGTGAGCTACCATATCCTTAATATTGTGTTAATGGCCCATGTGCTCACTGTTTGCTTGAGTTTTTTCAATTAAAGTTAATTCTTATTTGAAGTAAAATAAAAGGAATCAACTACTTCCCCTGAAAAGATCGCTTTTTTTTATTTAAACTATTTCTTTCAGTTGCAGTCTTGCTGCAGCTTTCACATACAATCAGACTTTCTGACATTGTGCAATACAGCAAGCTGTCAGTATTTCCATGTTTCCTGTAACTCTTGGATTAAGTCTGTTATTTTACAATTATTCATTTAGAAATTGATCCAATTTTTTGTCTAATGGATTTTTTTTTAAGTATTTTTTTTTTTTTTTTTTAATCTGGCTATGAAACATCCCTGTTTAGTCATCATTTTGTACTACTTGTCAAATGAATTCTGAACATTTAGAATAATTCTTTTGTCTCTAGGAAAACTGCTATCAAGTCTAATCTGAGCAGTCTTTACAACATCGTGTTTGTCATTGCGACCGCATGCTGTATTGTAATTATTAATGTGTGGCTCCAGACGAAGGTCGTTGCTCCAAATAACTGGGCAACTCACAAGTCCAGACATTCCAGTGGTAGTTACTTATTTGTGTTAAAGTTTAGCTGACTTTTTTAATGCTTGTTTTTCCCCCCCGACTATTTGCTGCATTTAGGATTTTTAAATCTGGGTACACTAAATAGAATTTAAAAAAGAAAAGAAAAACAAAAGCCATTTAAATCCTCTCCCATTGTCAGTAATAGCATGTTTACAGTCCAGACTCTAAGGCCAGAGCCAGCATACTGATCCAGCATTGCTATGTATCGCCCAGGCAACAAGCCTGTCTGCTTCACCATGAGGGCATGACGTTTAGTTTATTTATTTCTTTATTTTAACGGAGCATAGATATGAGTTTCACACAATGGGATAATGAGTAAGTGCTCAGCTCTTACAAACAGCTCAAATTGATCAGTCTTATGTCTTTTTTGTCTTCAAGTTGTTGCTGTCACTTTCACCGGCTCAATCTTTGGTATCACAATTTTCTAAATATGTGTTTCTGCAAAGAAAAAGCGAGCCACCGTTATCCTGAGGCACCGCCTTCATTCAAAATGAGTGTGTGCATCCGAGATCAGCGTTCCCATCAGTGCTGATAAATACCTAAAATAACTTTGACTACAGCAGTCATCTGACACAGGGCTGAATGCCCATTAAACACTTTACCAATGGACTCTAGATGTTAGCAGATGTTAGCAGGTATTAGCAGCGTTTTTGACGACTGTTAAAAAAAAAGTCTCTAGTGAAAATCAGTTGGGGGAGTTACTTCGTACATCACATGTCTGCTGATAATTTCTTGTTTAATATACATCTGATTAAAGAGGTTTTTCATGCTCTGTGTTTTTTGGATCTGCAGTGTAATTTACTGTGAAATTGGGACTCATCACTTCTGCTAAGGACCGCTGTTCCTGGATACCTTCAGGTGTCTTTAAAAGGAGACATTAGTGTAAAGAAAAGGACTTAGACTACCTGCCAAATGGTTTTGATTACACAGGTGGTAAGAGCCACTCCTACGTCTCAGGGGACTGCAGTGTCAGTAGGATTTGTCTGTGTGATCAATTAAGAAAGAAATGAAAAATGCAAATTCAGTGGAAAGATTTACTAAACATGAATGAAGGTGTGCACTGGATTTCATGTGTGACAGACTGATAGCAAGTCCTTGGTTCTTTGTTTAACACAAATGTTCACATACTTTCTGGAAGTGAGTCTCATACCTCTCAATTTTCCTGAGGTACTTAACAGTGGAGGGATGGAAAGTCATTTGACCCTCAAATGCCTCTGTGGAGTGATAGCTTTCGAAGAGAAATCATTTTATCAGGTTAATGTTGCAGAGAACATTGTCAGAAATTGTATTAAACTCATTAGGTGTTACCTCTTTTCTAGTAGGCCTGCTTTAGCATCACCAGCAGTCCCACTTAACCTGTTAAGACCTGAGGCACACTATACGTAAACAGAGATGCACTTGTATGTGACATCAAGTCTTAGTGGGTCAATCCCACTAAAACCTGATGCTTAGTAGTGAATCCCTTACTGGGACCTTCAGAAACTTGAAGACTCTCTAATATTTATAGTTTCTAAGAATGGAGAAATTGAGAATGATGCTTTTTTTACTTAAAGTTAATAGTGAAAAATGCTGCAGGGAGGTGAGCATTCACAGCACGAACAAGAGTTCATGGGTCAGCGAGGCCATGTGTTGATTTATTAGCCTGGGACACACACATGCACATTTATCCAAATGCTTTATGTCCAGAAACACAAATGAAAGACTTACTTTTTCACACAGAATGGTCTTAGAAGAGCAAGAAAAGAAAAGTCCAAATGAAACAGAGGAGATCAGGAAAAATAAAGAACCACTGTCTATTGGCCTTTTAAAAATGATGGAAACTGAAATGTTCCACTATGTCAGCGGTGCCTCGCTGCTAACAGCCCTTTAGCTACAGCAACATATGAAGCTGAGGGGAAAATCATACCATCTGCTTAGTACATTCCTAATCATTGGCAGACTTGTCCTTATTGGCCAGATTCCGTGTAGGAACTGCTGATTTTCAGAAATCACTTCCTCACCACCCTCTGCTGTTCTGCTTATTTAAAGTATATGTGTATGTAAACACTTTAATGTGCCAATAACCTTCTATTAATTGTGGGGTTTCAGATGGAATTGCTGGATAAATTCCCAGTGGAGGGTGGCCAGAAGGACCCCAAGCGCCGGATTATCCCATTCTTACCAGGTGAGAGCTAAACACACTGTGTTTCCCAGTTCCCATTGTCCCACATACCTACAGCATTTTGTTGTAGGTTCTTACAAACAAACACAGGATAATTACTCTTATGACTAAAACTCAATTAATAGCTAAACTTTTTAATATTTTGAGCATTTTTTTTTTTGTTAAATTCAGAAATTTGGCACACAGATAATTCTTTATTCCTGATGATGATGCCAAAAGATGCACATTGAATATGGATATTAGTGAGCTCTTGTCTTCCCCCCTCCCTATTGAAGTTTCTTTCCCCTCCTTTCAGCTCCATCAGAAACACTTCCATACATCGCGCAGCAATGAGTCACAGATAACCTTCGAATGAACTTGAAGAAAGCAGAATTTTTGCCATGATTGTGTGCCACACACAGAGAATCCAGAGTAACCTAGAGCTGCTCTTACTGATCCTAATCTGAATGTCTCTTGTTGATCCAAACTCTTTAAGCATTCTTCTGATACAAAGGATCTCTGCATATTTTTATTCCATTCAGTAAAAAAAAAAAAAGAAAAATTATGAAGGTTACAGCCCATAAAATGAAATTTTATGCAATGATTTTTAGCACCGTCACATCTGAATCATCATTTTATGTGAAACAGGATTTACCAAAGCGAGTTTCCTACAGTAAAAGCAGCATTGAGAGCTTTTGGTTTGCTTGACCGAGCCTTGAATGAATGCTGAAAGTGATCCTTTATGAGAGAAAGAAAAGCCTCACCCATAGACCCCACCCACGTCTCCCCCACCAGGCCTTGGGATGGGTGGGGGATAGGATTGCAGGTCTGGAACTCATTGAGAGAGCGTGCATGTACAGTCACACGCACACACACACACACTTTTGTGATGTTTGATAAACTCTGAGTAGGAGGAAGGGAAGAGAGATAGAAAAACAGCTTTTAAAGTCAGACCAACCTTACTGACTGTGGATGTCAGCACAAAGTTTTCCTATATTAAACTGCTGTGTACTTCCAACTTCTTCTTTAGTTTTATTAAGCTTGAAATTCAAGTTTTTGTCTTTGAAATTTTAGTTTTTCTCTCAGAAGGGTCTTTGCTTTTCCTCTATCATTCAGGGATTTTTTGTTTTTGGAAGTAGATTCTTTGATTCCTGCTTTCTTTTTGAGTCATCTTGAGGAAGAACCTCAACAGCTCATCGTAGGACTTCTATCAAGTTCTGCAACCAGCATCACCAGGATACACACCACTTAAACTTGATGACTTATCCATCTTTACCACAATGATTAACCTCCTCATCCATTTTACATATAGCTATGCTTATATGTTACACCGTACTATAAAAGCACGGAAGGAGTGACCCTATGTTGGGATAATTGGAGATTTTAAAGGATGACTTTTGCTATTATAGATTCCACTTCAAATCAGACTCCTCTCTGAGTTGCTCAAGTTTCCCTGACACCCAACAAAATCATTCATTTCCAAAGCAAGCGTGGATTGAGCCCAGTCTTCCGGAGCGCTGAAGTGATTTTCCCTCCTTGGTTTGGTTTGTTCATGGCCTCCAGTTGTTTTTACTCCTTTAGGATCTCCACATCAGAAAGTTTTTTCTCCCCTGTTTGTGTACACAGAGCAGGATTCTTGCCCATTTCACTTCTTTTCTCTTTCCTTTTACTGCCAGACATGCACATAAAACGCTTGACATGTTGTTCTTACTCCAAACTTCAGTTTCTACGACAAATTTCTCAGAATTTAATGGAACAGAAAACCTACAGGCCTTCATGTCTACCTTTTTTTAAAGATACTACTTCCTTAGAATGACTCAAACTGGACATTTGGAGAAGATGATAAACTTGATAAGTTTATCTCTGATGGATATTTTTAAAGCAATGCCAGCGGATGAGCCTTTGAAATAGACATGGCTCTGTTTCTCTAAGACCCCTTGAGGTTAAGAGGTGAGATTCCCCAAAGGTTAGCCTATGATTTTGTAATTCTGGTTGCCCCCCCCCCTTCCTCTCCTTGTGATTCAACAACAGTACAAACATTTTTTTAGCAACTTTGTTTGGCAGGAGTTCTCCCTGCTCGGCTCAGAATGCCTGTTCGGTCAAGTAAAGTTCTGCCGAGCTTAAAAACTCTGTTTCCCTGACAGTATACTCCATGAAGGGCAGCAAAATGATGACCTCATTTCTCAACACTGCATTCCTCTTTTCTCTGCATGGGAAAAAATATGACTGTTTCTTGATCTACTTGAATGTGGTGTACCAGTCAGAGACAAAAGCGTCTGCCTCATTTTGAGTGGTTCATTTAGACACAAGCCCAAGTCAAAAATCCAATCAAAAAATAAGTCTGAGCTCATCTTCCCACTCGTCTATAATTAAATCTCAGGCCAACAATTTAATGAACTGTGACACTTCTCCTATTTCTAAGAGTTATGATGGTAACTTTAAAGCCTAGCCGCAAGATTTGTAACACCAACTTTCAAGTCATATGTCAAAACCCAGTTTTACCATGTTAGAATAAAGATGTGAAAGTTTCAAGTTCTAAAACAGCGACAGATCCTTCCTTTTGTTCCCCGTCTCCCTCCTACTAGACACAGCTCTGCCTCTGATGCTTGAAATCTCACTAAAGAGGCAGAATATGGCGACGTGTGCAGTAATTAAAAGGTTAGCTGTTAGTACAGCTTTCTGTGTGTGAGGTGAGTAACGGCGACCCTCTCTGTCAGTCTGCCGGCTCGGCGATTTGCCACGAAGTCTAGCCTGCCTCAGCCATGGCTCCAGGGCAGCGGCATTTTCCTCCCTCCCTCCCAAACAAGCTCTTTTCACCGGCTGCATCCATGAGCTGCCGTGCATACAAAGTGAGCAGTGTTGAGTCAGTGCTACTCTCCTGACCCCAGAGAGCTTTGGAGAGCCTTCAAGACTGCTTTCTGTCTAAGAAGTGATGAGGGGAGAAAAGGAAGAAAGAGGTGGAGGAGGAGGAGAAGTAGAAATCTGAGGCTTGACTTTCAAATATCTTCAGTTTTTGAAAGCTTTCCAGACAGCTTGTCCTTTCAGATGCTCTGGCAAGATGTTGCTAATATCCATAATGTCTTTTCTTCATTTTCATGTAGCTCATCTCTGCTGTCTCGTCTTGATTAGTTGGTTCTATACTGGTTTCCCAGCTTGCACAACTGTGATGGGAATTAGGACACATTTCCATTAAATTGCATGCCGTCACCAAATTAACTTGTATGTATTCAGATGTAAGTGAGTTTGTATGTTTCATGATATGGTCATGATTCTGTTTTTGGTTTAGTTCATGTTAGACTTCTGTTTGTTTCTGCTGTTATGTCCTCAGTCTGTTCTCAGGTTTTCAGTTCAGGTTGTCTTTAAGTTCTAAATGATTCTGTTGTGTTTACTTCCGGTCCCCATCTTACACCGGCCCCTCTGTTGCTGGTTATTTAGCCGTTAGCTCCCTCTGTAGAAATACTCCTTGGTTCCTTTTGCTCCCTGCTAGGTCTTCGTCTAACTTGTTCCAGTTTGTTTTTGCTTTCCTAGCTTTACTTTGTCTCTGAGTACATTAAGAGTTTTTGGTCCAAAACCTTGTTTATCCTACTGGTTACAGCGCCTTTCATTTCTTTTTGTAAATCTTGGTTCCTTTTGCCTCTCAAGTCCCGCATTCGGGTCCTTCCCCCTCATCTCTTCACCATGACTCACGACAGATACAATGTTTGGATTCACTCCACTGGGCCTCAAATATTTGTGCCAAATTTCATGGCATTACATCAGATTGACCAGCTCTAAAATGCCGCCCTCACGGTGGCATGAAATAAAGAAACAAATGTCTGTACAGTGTCCCAGACATAGCTTAAAATAAAGCATAATAAACAGAAAGCACAGGAACACACAACATTTTAGATATTCCTAATACTTCACGAAATTGTACCAGCTACTTCTCATGTTATTATTTCAGATGAATAACCAGCCATGTTGGCATAAAATTGTAAAAAATTCAAACCATTAGATGTCATTTTTGGGGGATTTAAAACTGAGCAGTGGCCATAATTCACATTTAGATGTTCATCAGATTGCATTTTGTCTCTGTGCAAATAAGGAATATGACAACTAATGTTTAATTTGATAACTTTGATAACAAAACTGCTTAAACATAACACTTCAGGAAAGCTGTAATGCAAATAAAACAGCTGTTCCAACAGTTATAATTACACTATAACATAGTAAAAATGTAAACTGCTCATATTACTCATTTTTTATTTAAAATACGCAGACCTTTACAGAAGAAAATGTTATATCTTTGAATAATGGTTCATACATTGTCCTTTTTTTTATTATAGAAATTTATAAAGAATTGATTTCTAGAATTTTATTTTAACCAATGCTCAGATGAGCTATTCCGTAAATGTATAGAAACTGACTATTTTTTCCTTTAGATGTTCCTTAAATTGCAAGCTTAAAGTTATCATTTCTAAAAGCTTGATTATTCTGCTGTAAGTATTCAGCTGAGGAGGCTTCATTATGATAGCAATGAGTTAAATATTTGATACTATTCAGCTGCAGTGTCTCTATCTCACAGTCATGTTTTCCTGTGGTTTTCCGTTTTTGTCAACCACCTGAGTCAACTAGTAGTTTGCAGAAAGAGCAGAGATGCCTGGATGGAGTACAGAGGGAAGGGTCTTTGGAAGTTAAATGCTGGTGGTTGTGGTTATTATGTTAAATTTGCTTCTCTATGTGAGAGTCAGCAGTGCACACATGGTCATACATTCCTCCTTTAACCCATTGAGACTAAATGAAATTTATGGGTTTTGCAGTTCCTGTGGTTAGTGGGCACCTCAGATCTAAACGGGTTAAGCTTAGATCAAGATTCTCAAGACAAAGAGTTAAAAATACACTGTAATTGATATTCCAGTGGTTAAAGAAACCGTGGCTTTGTTCATGGTTGATAGCTCAGCAAAATCTCCTGAGAGATGCATTCAAACTTTAGTCTCCCTGAAAAGAAAACGCCACAGGTTCTTGATGCTAGCAATAATTCAAAGCCTCTCCTTTTTTGCTTATAAGGTCATCTTTCATTCTCGACTCTCGGCGTAGTTTATTAGTTTTCATTAAAGCTATCTTAGTGAATTTACTGCTGGAACTACTGGGGCATAAATGAGAAGAAAATATAAACAGGCTCTGAAATTTCCTGCATACTGTACTGTTGGATAGCGTTTTAAAGGGCCCTTTTGCAGCCATTTCTTGTTATTGTTATGGCGGCCCGGCTTGTCTGTGCCGCCATAACAATAATTGTGTCATGGAGATATAATTTGCCTTCCCAAAATCATTTATTCATGGCTTGGAAAGGCCAGCATTCATGCAGCTCCTCACCCGGCTCATTGTGCTGTCAGGATTATTAATGATGTGACTTTATTGTATCTGGATGCTAATTCACTAATCATGTTCGGTAGAAGGCACTGTGTCCTTTTGCTTTTCTTTCTTTTGGTTGATGCTAAGTTTATACATGTATGATTTCACACATTGTATATTGATGACATGAAGTGATGAAGTTTGACTTGTCTTTTCTTCTAAATCTATTTCTCTGACTCTTATTTCAGGGAAAATTCTATTTAGGAGGAGCCATATCAGAGATGTGGCAATGAAGAGGCTGAGACCCATCAATGAATACTGCAGGGTGAGTTTATTGACTTACACAAGGCTTTACGCGGTAAATCAGTCATATTTCTTGTTCTCTGAAAGGCTCACTTCTCAGTGAGTATTTATACCCGTAGCACAAAGTGCTAAAATCAATATAGAAAGTTGGAACCAACTTTCTTCCCCACTCGTATTTTATCAACTCTGTTATGTTCTGGATAGAAGATGGAAAATAATCTTTTTATGTCCTTTGTGTGTGTATGAGAAACACTAGTAGCTGTTTTTTTTTTCTTCACTACTTGAAGGTTTCTGGCTTTGTGCCTAAATTCCAGTGTGAGGCTGCTTTAGATTTAAAAATAATTACTGTATATTTCTGTAGAACACAGTTTGGTGTGTTTGTTGCTGCACCCAGCAAGAATCTGGCTGTATATAATATATACATACATTATCTTTAGGAAGCTACGTGTCATATAAACAAAGTTTTAACTGACAAAAATCTGTGTTTGCACCTTGACATATCTGCACAAAATGTCAGCTCGATGCAACTGAAAAAAAAAAAAAATGGCAATGAATGATTTGTTTGTTTTGTTTAAACTTTCTTTTTTTTAAATGTATTTTGGTTGTGACTTTTGGGCTAAGTTGGATTTTGGTAATTGCTTCATACAAAATGTTTAGACACCACTGGAAGTTGAACAGGCAATGAAAAGTTAGCAAACTTGCCATCGACGCTAAACACAACTGTCAGTTTGCAGACTGCACTTTCCGAGCAGGGAAAGAGTGAGTGAAAGAGAATGTGAAGTTTCACTATTAGAAATGATTAGATTTCATCTCTGAGACGATAGGCAAGGCAAGTTTATTTGTAAAGCACATTTCATGTACAGGACAATTCAAGGTGCTTTACATACAAACATTAGAA
>JBBBVU010000016.1:16878379-16916515 GCA_037177055.1 Atherinosoma microstoma
CTTTCTTTCTTTCTTTCTTTCTTTCTTTCTTTCTTTCTTTCTTTCTTTCTTTCTTTCTTTCTTTCTTTCTTTCTCTCGTTTTTGATTTTAAATGACCTCTGCACCCTGCTGTAATGCTTTAAACATTTAATGTAAGGCACTTTGAATGATCTTATACATGAAATGTGCTTTACAAATAAACTTGCCTCACCTTCATTTCTGTTGAATGATGGACTCAGATTTGTCTAGAAATGGCCTTAATCAGCAACAAAACCCGTTACATGTTTTAATGTCTTTAAATGGGTTTAAAACGATGTATAATATCAGAGCTGATGTTTTTCCTCCTTTGTATTATACACCTGAATGCTCCAGACCAGTAAGCATTTTTTACATTTTCGGCTTATTTTGTTCCATGAATAACAAAATAATACGTCATGTTGATGTCAATCTGAGGTTATATTTAGCTCATTTTAAGCCCAGATTATTTGTATTGTGACTGATGTGAATTGAAAGAGGATGTGGCCCATACTCATCATTTCTTGTATTTTCAACTGAATCATTTAATCAATTCTCTTCTCCTTTAAGGATCTCATCACTGTACAAATTAGTTTCTAATGTTTAGCTGTAAAGCACCGTCTCCTTAGAAAAAGCAATAATCTGTAGGACGTCAGGGCAAAGAAAAGAGCTTTTATATATAATAAACAATGTTGTGGACTAGAAGGGAAGGGCACCTTGTCATCTGCAGTTAAAGGAATGTACAGCTGGTCTAGGCAACATCTTTAACCACTTATGTTTGGAATAAAGAGTTTTTGGGGGAGGAATGGGTAAAGTTTTTGGTTCTTGTCTGTGGGAGGGGATCTTTATAGGATTAGCTGAGCCAAGATTACATTTTTTACTTTTGCAGTTCTTGTTGTGGAGATGTATGACAAGGTTCACCATCAAAAGAAGTGCTGTTGAACAGTTGATGGAGCTTGGACACTTTGTGATATTGATGTTGAAACCTCTCATAGCGCTTTGATAGCCCTTTTTGACTGCAACACAAGTGGAAACCTCGCCAAAAGAAGAGAAACAGCGTTTTTAATCCTCCCCCACATGTCGTCAGGTTGACAAGGTGAAACGTTTGTTTTTCTTGTGGAAGAGCTGAGTCAGGCCTTCTGTTGTATGGCTGAGGCTTTAACCTGACTCACATGGAATTTCCCTGGTTGCGCTTTCTTATGTTTTTATTCATGTCAGGAAACTCTTTTGGATGAAAGAAGAACAAACATAGGGAATCTGGGAACTGTTTGCTTAAACCAAGAGTAGGACTGCTGAGCTTGGGTCCAGGAGGCAGGTCACACAGTGGGATTAGATAGATCATATCAAAAATGTCTTATTTTTTTTGGTCATTGAATATATATATTTTTTGTGATCAAATGTTTTTATTTACATGTTCTCTTTTTTTCCATAAGCAGAGACATCAATTATAAAACATACATTGTACATTGTACACGATTTCCCAGCCCTACCCTACCCACCCCTCAAACCTTAACACTATGATAAAGGCAAATCATAAATATTAGTAAAGAAAAACCAGGTAGTGATATCAATAAATAAATAAGGATATCTGCAAAAAGGTAATGCAACCTTAAATTCATCTTCTAAGTTTGGTTTTAATTTGATCCGCTGCCATATACCAGAATCCGGGCCGTAGATATTTCCAAATAAATGATATCCAAAAAAGTGAATTACCAATGTGAAATATTAAGTGTGTGTGGTGATTTCCATCTTAATGGAATTATTTTTTTTTGCTGCCGTTGAACCAGCCAATAATATTCGTTTTCCACATCGTGATGCATTTATTGTAGATAAATGATTTAAAATAAGTATTTTATGGTTTACAAGGATATTTTGTGCTGTTATCAAGGTTAATGCTGTTGCAACCTCTTTCCAAAAGTTGGCAACAGGTTGGCATTTCCAAATCATATATAAGAAAGTCCTCAAATACATTATATTCACAACCATGATCGTTTTTAGTAATGTAAAGATCTGTTCATGAAAAATTCTTGTGCATCGATACAGCCACAGTGTCCCTTTTTATAAGGAGTAGATCTTTTCACATTTTTCCTTTGAGAACACACATGTGTGCTGTTGCGTGCAAAGACACGCTCTCAAGCACACACAATTACCTTAATGCACCCCCCTCCGTAAAGAACACCCATAAAGTCCATTTAATGTAATTTACCCTGAGCCTCCCTCCTGTCTCTTCTCCGGGGAGAATTGTAATGAGTGGACGGATCACAGGCTGACACGAGGAGAGAAATAAATCCAGAGAGAGGATAAGCATATCACGATGCACTCTGACCTGAGGCAGAGCATAACATTCTGGGCCGCAGGACTTAACATTAGGGGGGTCCTCTGGTGATAACCGGTAAAAACGTTTAAGTCAGCTACTTAGCTTCAGCGTTGCAAGGTACAGTAGAAGAGATTTTAAAACAGGAAACTTAGAGGCATGAGGGTGTTCAACGGTAGGCGGCATAAATCCGAAATCAGATATTCGGACACACATGTATATTTATTTTCTGAATGACTTTGCAGTAAATGGAATAGCGCTGGCACAAGCTGCTGTGGCCGTAAGTATGAGAAAGCAAATGTAGCGCATGCGACAAGGACACTCGGGGTGGGCCTTTGGCTTCCGTTCTATATACATCAGCCTCGATGTTATATCACTGTGTGACAGGCATTGTGAGAGGTTGACTCTGCTCCTGTAAAGGACAAAACTGAAACACTTAGGTGTATTAAAATAAGAGGCAGAGGCCAGCAGAGGAAGCTTGATGGATAGCAGAGAGCTTTGCTTGCCAGCAAATGGAGGAGGAGTGGCTTAGCTTCATCAGAAATAAGATGGACCTCTCAGCATCGCTGCCGGCAGCTATTCTGTCTTCTCTTTTAGAGGATTTGTTAGTCTGCAGCCCTTTAGAGCTAGTGAGACAGTAAGAGAGGGACCTAGAATACATAAGAGGGGGAGAACAAAAAATGGAGTTAGAACAGGAGGCTCAGTGATAACATGACTAACTGTGTATGTGTGTGTGTAAGTGTGAGACGTTACACCAATAAATGGAAAACCAAATATCGCCATTTGTCTTTCATCTCGAGCTGTGATGTCAGGACTCGTAGATCTGCTTTTAGAGATCATCCACAGAGGCGTAAGATGGAGGAGGAGGTAGATGGGTCACAATGGAACAAAAACCAGCTTCTTAATACTAATAATTATCATAAAATATTTCTTAATCTTCTTCATCTTATATGTTGCAGGTAAATAACTTCAGTGTAAAGTTTTTAAGATAAAGCCCTTATCCTTAGCTCTTCATTGATGCCTAACTAAAGGCCACACTCGGAAGTGTCCATGCTGAATGGAAGTGCCTCTGTGTGTAGATGGAGCCAGTAAAAAATGATTTTTTGAAGAGCGATGTAACTAATTCTGTTATAAACTAAGTTTCTTGCTGTGTTCTGTGTGTGTAGGCTCTGATTCAGCTGCCAGTCTACATTTCTCAATGTGAGGAGGTCAGAGTGTTTTTTGAAACCAGACCTGAGGACCTCAACCCACCCAAGGAGTAAGTACCGCACTTTAACGCAAACACACCGATCTCCTAGAGTTTTAAACCCCCCACCCACCCCCAAGGCTTACACACAAACGGCAAAACCCTTGTTTCCCCGGCTCATGTCATGTCACGTCCTGCCAGCATTTATCATCCACTCTGCTGGTAATGAGCATTCATTTCGCCCTTTTAATGTTCATGATTTCATAATGTCAGCCTGTTTCCTGTTGTTTTTGTCGAGCAGAAACACACTTAATGGGTCATTTTCGAAGTGCTGAGTTTGCATGTTGGCATGTAGCTGCAACTCAGACTCCAGACAGCTGAGGCTGCACGGTCGCTCTAAACATTTGTCGACCGGCTCTCGTGTTTCTTGTAAATCTTGCTCAACATATCAGCCTCATTTTCATTGCTGACAGTAACTACGTGCCGAAACAAAGACGTCAGTGGGAACCGAAATTCCAGCATCCAAGCACACACATGCATGTGCTGACACACTTAATTTCACACATAAACGCTGGTTGAAAATGAGTTATTAAGGTTACCAGCAGCTCCAGGGCAGAAGAGGTTGGGGAAATATTTTGACCCCTTGAGATTATTTTTTTCCCTCACCCAACAGCTGTCAGCGAGAGCATTAGCTTTAACCTCTCCATCATCACATTCTGTGGTGATGTTGAGGAGTTGCCATTGTAGGCTGGAAATTGAGATTATTAGTCTTGTGACATATGACGTAAGTGCATGTTGGGTCAGCAGTAAAATAGCACACAAAAGAATGGAGGTTTTATATTGTATTCTGGATCATAGAGGTGAAAGACTATCATTGTGTCCTGATCCCTTAAATCAAACTTCATTCCAGTCTGCTATATTACATTAATCAGTGGAACACAATGGATGAACTGACCACAAGCTGTAGTGCTTGTTTGTTTGCATTTTTAGAAGCCACCAGTTTCTTTCTGCATGCTTGGCAAGAGATGTAAAGGCTAGAGCAGGGGTTCTCAAACTTTTTGAGCCATGATCCCCAAGATAACATACACTGGTGTTCACTGGTGAGTTCCAGATAGCAAGCATCTGCTGTCTGCCAGAACACTTTCATTTATAAATTCAGGGAAAATCCTACAAATTGGAACTAAAACACCTCTTTTAAAGTTGCACAGTATTCAATTTCCCATGTTTCCATCAACTCCGGAGGGACTTGCAGACACTGAGATGCTTACCACGGACAATCAAAAGCATGCATAGCCGTCGTGGAGATTGAATGTGAAGTGTGTACTTGCAACAGCTTGTCACGTTGTCATCTATAATCTGGATGTCACTTTGAGACGTGCTTTATGCTTTCCCATTAAAAGTATAATCATTGCTAAAAAACAAAGGTAGAGCAATTATTTCACATCTGATATACCGACCAGGAGGGGAGAGTAGGCGACCAGAGGGAGAGAAGCCATTGAGTAATGAGCAAGATACTTTGCAAAGTATGTTTTTTATTCAAAATGATCTGATGTTCAGAGATGTGGGCCCAATCCCTTTTCCTTTTCCTTTTCTTGGCCCCACGCCTCCATTTTGCAGCGGTAAAGTGTTTCTTTACTTTTAGGTTTCAAGGAACAGTAGTCATGTGGCTCTGTAAACAGGGCATTATGGGCTTTTTCATGGCTAAAGGGGCACCTTATCTTTGCAAAATAGAGTGGTAAGGCCAAGTAGAAGGGCCTAGGGGAGGAACCAGCTTGGGCTTTTGTGCTGTTAGATGAGCTGAAAGGATTCTGAAAGAGAGCAGCACAACACAGCATGGTGGTCAGTGAGACACGATACACTCATCACAACAGATCTGAAGCACACGTGCATTATCATGGACACTTAGAACAACTCTCTCCTCTCTACACAGCAGGACAGATCTCACA
The DNA here is from genome assembly GCA_037177055.1 of Atherinosoma microstoma. Classification (NCBI taxonomy): domain Eukaryota; kingdom Metazoa; phylum Chordata; class Actinopteri; order Atheriniformes; family Atherinidae; genus Atherinosoma; species Atherinosoma microstoma. Next base: position 16,883,820 of record JBBBVU010000016.1, read on the forward strand.
AACACAGACAAAGAACCTATGTGGGCGTGGATTGTTCTGACCCTAAGGCTGATGGTCTGGAAACATATGTTTTAATCAAGTAGTTTTTACTTAAGTAAGTAGCCGTTAGCCTGGCAGCATGCGTCCTACAGAACTGACACTGAACGAAAGATCAGAGCAGATTGGGCTTTTACTGTAGGATGTATTTTTATTTATCAGATTGAATTAAAAGCATTAAATGATAAAAGGTAATTTCTACTAAGCTAAGTTGATCGTTTGGTCAAGATGACGTATTTTTGACAGTGCAGATGTTTTATAATATGATGGTTTGCTGTACCTTTACAGCTCAGGATCTAAATACTCTCCCTACTGCTGATGCTAAAGAACAGTGCAAGGGAGTTGTCGTGACAGTGCTACTTGCACATCTGATAGATGATGGAAAACTTTTCTCAGTCTAGGATTGTCTCCCAGTTTCACGATTCAAATCAGACATCTAACTCTTAAATGCTAGTCGTAAATGTCTGATATCAAATGGCCAATATGTATGAGAGAATAAACAGCCTGTCAGAAAGAGAAGTATTGGTGTCAGAAACAACAGCTGCTGCTGTCTTTATTCTCTGTTCACCTTGTCTTTTATGGAGGAGGTTGCCAAAGACAAATGCCTCCTTACTCTCTGTACAAACCCAAAGCATTTCTTGAGAGAAGAAGGAAAGAGAGGGGCCGTTTACTTGTGGAGGATGAATATAGGAAGGAGTTGGTTTGTCTACTGAAATTGGATTACTGCTTTCTGTTAGTGCAGCCTGTTGTTTGGCTGACTGACAACAAGGCTGGTGTACAGACACGGCAGCCGCTGTGGGAGAAGATTTATCACGGCCTATAAATCTGCTGCAGCGGGACAGACATGCTGGACTTTTTCCTTAAGAGCAGCAAAAAGGAGAAGAAAGGAAGAACTTAGTTGTAAAGAGGAAGTGCACAAAGGTCCAAGTAATAAGTGAGAAAAGAGGAAATCTGAGGAAAAGTCGATGTTTTGCAACAAGAGTGAGGAAAGGAAAGGATAAGTCAAGAGTATCTGAAGAGAATTTAGACGGAATGAGATGATGGAAAGAATGAGATGGAGTTGTGTTATAAAGCACCGGTTCACTACCAGGTTTTTGCTTCAGATCTGGAAAGTTAATAATTCATTTATAGTTAAATCAAACCAAATTTGCTGCCTTGTAGGAGAGGCTTTGATACATTTCCCCTCATCTGCCATCATTTCTGCAACAGCAAAACAAGTGTTTGTGTTCTCATGCTTTGCAGCAAAAGCTGTCCATCATGCTGAGAATGTAGAATAGAAAGTTAAAGGTAAAATTTTCCCTATCGTAATATTTTTTTCTCACAAGCCTCCGAGTAATCAGAGCCTCAGAGTGGGAGGGTTTATTTGATTTCCTGCTGAACAGGTTAAAATAACCACATTACTCCAAGGATCCAGTTCATCGGCTATGCCCACTACTTTACACGACCTTGGCCTCACCTCTCTTAAAAAAAAAAGTGCTACGCATCTTCTGGATTGATCAGAATTATCGATACTACTTTGGTTGGCCTGCTTCCATGTTTCTTTTTATAGTACATTAATGGGAATGCTTATGAGTAAGGATTTATTGAGACTTAAGTCTCCACAATTAACAGTTCTACCGATCGAATAATGCTTTATGAGACTGAGAGAGTTTGTGTGGATGCAGGGAAACGTAGCTGCCAAGAAAAATCATCAAAGGAGATGAGGGAGTGAGCTAAGTAGACGTGGAAGATGTGAGATGGAAAAAGGAAATGCGATGGAGGGGCATAGGGTAAGGCAACAATATTTAGATGGCAAAGAGGGAGAGATGGAGTCAGAGAGTCAGAGAAATGCAGAGCATTAGCCACCAATTATTTTTTCGAGGCATCTGGTGGTTGATTTAGCGCCTGACTGGAGTGATGGTCTCTATCTGGCTAATGTCTAAAGCAGACACAGCAGATGCTGCGTTGAATTTAACATCAGGCCAAACATTAGAGCTCAGCTATCTAGAGACTCTTTATACATGTTGGCCTGGATTGTACGTGGAAGCAAATCTTGATCCTCCTATGTGTCTGTTTCATATGAATAGATTCAATGTGCAACAGGCTGAGATAATTGTTAATAATCATAGGTAATTGTAATATGAATTGATTTTTCAGTGATGAGCTGATGGATTAAAAAAAACATTAAAAGTCATTGAAAGACAAATGTTTATTTGTATTATTCATGTTTATCTGCAGTATTGTGATGGTTTTATTCTCTTCGACAGGGAGCCCATTGGAAAGAAGAAGTCAGGTAAGACACTGCTTGGGTTTAATGTTTGAAAAACAAACAGGGTTAGGTTACATATTTTATTTGATTTTATTTTATGCATTCTTTTGCCTCAAGAAAAAGAATAAGGTGTCCTGTTATATTTTCCTTTCTTTATTTTAGATAAAGTATTTCATAATCCCCCTGCATGTATATAATATAACATGATCTCCATCTAGTGGTCGAGTTCTGTACGGGTTGAAAATACAGATTATGATACTTCAGTAGATTTTAATTCCAAACAGATTTATGCCAAATACATTTTGTCTTTTTCTTGAATGTTGTACTGGTTTTGACTTTACTGGTAACACAAAAACTACCTTTAAAAATAGTTTTTCTGTTCCTTTCTATAAACTCAATTTCCTCTCAATTCATCTTCTATTCTGGCATCCATGTTATTTTCTCAGTTTTTTTTTTCTCCAACCATTTTCCTTTTCATCAGGGATTGTGGAGAGAGCGACTTCTTTCCTAAAGCGAGGTAGTAAACACGCTGTCATGCGTTGTCGTGCTGTGTGTGTAACCCGATGGGTTGCTAATGGCCTGCTCCCCCCTCTCCTTCCCTGGCCTGGGCAGGTGGGATGTGGTTCTGTTGAGGGCTTGGGGCTTGCATTGGTTCTGCAAACGAAGAAAATGATGTAGAAACCATGTGGCTCATATCTAGGCTACATTAATGTGTGGTATGTTAGAACAGAGAAACTAAATACTGAAGATAATGTGACAAATTTAACTGCATGAAAATAAGCAGGAATGTAGCTAATGTATTATTGCTTAATTATGCTCTCAACATCTGATAATGAAGGGCATTTTAAGGTTGTTTTTTTTAATAAAGATCCTTAAAACTAGCACATCTAGCAGAAAATAAAGGGGAATACAGTATTTACTTATGCTATGTAACATTTAAAACAGTATTGCAAACTACTTTTTTAAAAGCAAAGTTATGTTAATACGCCTCTGAATGCCATTCTCATTAATGAAAAAAGAATGGCATTAATCACTCTCATGTTTTGTAATGATGGGTTTAATGTGAGTACCTGGCTAGCTCAAAAGCAAAAAGAGCTAGCTAGCTAGCTATCTCAACCTAGTTCAGCTTATTTTCTGTCCACTTTACTTAGAAGAAATATTTTCTTTACTAATATTCAAATTCCTGACCTTAAATTACTGATGGGATTAAGATTTTTACACTTAAAAGCTGTCACCTTAACAACACTCCATATAACAACTAAACGAGTAGTTCATTTACAGTTGCCGTCACATGAAGAAGAAAGTACACCCTTTTCTTAGTTTGTAAGTCCTTTCCAAAGGCTAAAATTGGGTGACTACAAGCAAAAACAAACAACACATGACATATTACACTATGACATTATTATTATATATTTATTGTGTGAATGACTAAGCCAAAATACAGAAACACTGGAAAATAATGCTGCTTTCATTGGAATTAAGAAGATAAGACAGAGCCAGGTGCTGCTAATCAAATGCACTTAATTTGATCACTAGCATGTCTTTACAAATTTTATTGATGTAATTTTCCAGTACTTTCTTTTTCACATGACTATTTATGTAAAGTATCGTCTATCCGGGTTTATCGTAGTAAGTATTATGTAGCACATACTTGTAGTGTAAGTTGATTTTTCTCATGCTGATTCATTGCTAGTGTTGGTGGTGGCTGTTGGTGGAGCTTGATCGTTTCTATGGTGAAATCACATGATCCATTTTCACATTCTTTTTTACAATCATAGCTTTCACTCCCATCCTCCATATCTTCCTCTTTTTATTCCCTTCTGCCATTTTTCCCAATCTTGTGTGCTGCCTCCTCCTCTCCGTGCCATGGTGAATCCCACGGATAAGCCTCCTCTCATTTAAACTTTTTACTTAATATCTTTTGGACAAAATGTAATCTTGGAATTATCCATGGCATTTAATCAGATATAAGATATTGACAAATTGTTGCTCTACAGTTGGAAATGGGCTGTTTTGTGAAGGTCATACTTAAATATGGCTTTTAGGGAAATTCTTCAAAGTGCACATGAAATCTGGCATTTCAAAAGGTCACATTACATTTAGTCAGTGAGATGCAAAACCTTTAAAGGTCAATACCTCATAACCACAAGGATGTGATCTTATGAGTCCAAGTTCGTGGAGTTTCTTTAGCCACATTCACTAATATTACCAAAGATCTTAAGTAAATTTCAGAAGATATTGAGTGGAGGCTTTTTCCACACTGATATTTCATTTTCCACTTGTCTAAGGAAAATAGCAGAAAGAAGCAGCCTACAAAAACTTCTGTTCTGTTTCCCCCTCTTCCTACAGGAGATTCAACCTCTGCAGACCCCCTCCTCCTCGACCAGTATGTGGCAGTAACAGACTATGAGAAGCAGGAGAGCTCTGAGATCAGCCTGCATGTGGGCCAGGTGGTGGAGGTCATTGAGAAAAATGAATCTGGCAAGTTCATCCTGTGTATACAATCATTATTTTCATTATACAAGGTGCATGCTTTCATATCATCGATCTTTAGATCAGGTGATGCAGCATCATCTGGAAAAAAGAATTTCAGATTTTGATTTGTCACACAGAAGGATCCCTGAACACCTCACTGCAGCTCAGCTCGACTTACGGTTCATTTGCATTTCAATAAGGAGTGATCAAATAAAAAGATGTAAGAAAATGTATTAATCTACAAAGGTTTAATTTGAAGCAATTTTATTCGGCATTTACACTCCAATGCTTGATCTCGGTTGAGAAGTGGCATACATGAAGGAAGAGGATAAGATGGGACCCCCTCAGAGTGTAGATGTTGGCGGTGGATGAACAGAGATACGAGGTGGCAAATGCCTCTGATGAGCCTCCTGCGACTGACGGTGTGGGGAAAATGGAAGTGACAAAGCATAGCGGGATAAAAATGCCAAGGGCAAATGTGTGGGGAAAGATCTTCTTCATTAAACTTTGGCATGAGCTTTATTTGTGGGTGTAGTGGTGAACTGTGTTTAGTGGTTTTCAGATGAGTTCCTGAGCCTATTTGGTGATTTCCACTATGAAATCCCAGCTACTAATTGAGTTTTCAGCCTCACCTTTTGGATACTGAGAATTTTCTGGTCTGGCTCATTCTCTCTTAGATGCTCTCTTATGCCCCATCCTGTTTCAATTAACCCTTTTAAGTTATGATGACTTTAACATGACGTCAAGCAAATACTGTTGCCCCTGTCTGAATTTTTTCTTTAAACCAGTCAAATTTCAGGTGTTGTTTTTGTATTGAACTGAATTTAATGTTGTGGTTTTTCTTTTTTTAATCAATACCGTCTTTTTATTTAGATTTAGCAATAACTGTCAAATCTGATTACTTTTGGAAATGGGGTTGTATAGATTACAACAAGCCTTTAAACTGAATTCTCCAGATATGATGTGTGTGAATGTGTCTGTTTTCTGCTCCTTTAGGATGGTGGTTTGTAAGCTCCGAGGATGCTCAGGGCTGGGTTCCTGCCACCTGCCTCGAGGCACAGGATGACCCCGATGACTTCTCTCTTCCAGGGGAAGAAGGTACATCAAGCTTAACTTGTTTATGCTTTTATTTACCTTCAACTTTACCACATAGAGACAACTGAGAATTTCTAAAACAACCCAGCTATATGTGCAAGTTATTTCTGAAAGCATGTGGATGTAAGACACATTTATTCGTGATATTGCCTTCTGTAATCCACACTTTAAACTTTAAACACATTAAAACCACAAGTAATGTTTTAGGTGTTCCACTGAATAAAGTATAACTGGATAGTCCTAATAGATTACTCAGGGAAAATATTAGCCACATAAATTAAGATCGGTGGTCTTTTAACATTATTAAGTGAACAATCTGTCAGGTGCACTACCTTTTGAAGGCCATACAATGAAGTAGGATGAATACAGGCTCTCTTTGTGTTAGCAGGCTTGACAAAACCTAAAATCTGAGTTAAAGATAAAGGGTATCACACTGCTGGGTATAATCTTTAACCCAGGCTTTTCCCCTCAGGCTCTTAGGGTTTCTCATAAAAGGGGGCATTTATGTCTTTTGATGCTGCTTTGACACAAAGTACTGAGGCTGCCTGACATCAATTCAATCCAGAGCTTTAGCTTGTTTTAACGGAGAGATGTGAAGAATATAAAACTTATAGAGGAGAACACTTATTTTGCTGCAAATGAGACGAGGGGGATTTTTATTCTCTGGTGACTGTGAGACAAGTGTTGCCTTTTATGTGTAGCATGGCAGCTAAAGATCTCAGACTCTAGACTTGCCGCATTTGAACAAAAGGGAAATCAGTTTTGCAGATTGGATATTGATGATGATCAATATCCATCTAATTAACTTGTCTTTTGTTGGATGTAGATGTGTACACCCCACTAGTTTGCACATTTAGACCCAACATAAAAACGTTTGACCTGCTGTAACCACAGAACTTTATATGGTTTTATTAAGTAAGCCAGTAAGGATGGTGTGGTTGTTTTGAAACTGAAGGAAAAAAACAACAAAACATCAAAGAAAACGGTTCAAATTGAAACGAACGTAAGCTTTGATTTTGAAAAACCAAAACATTTACTCAGACTTGAAGTATCTGTCAGTACAAGGCTGAACAAGCATCCATCAGTGCTGACCATGCTTTCATTAAGGATGAAACCATCACCGTGTAACACTCACTTCCTATTTCGCCCCGCTTACTGTGCTGGGATGTCAGTGCCTCGGAGGTTCTGGTCACTGCCAAGGCACGTGGGTCGCCGCAGAACATTAGGGGATCTATTCAGCACAGGCTTTGGGCAAGGTGGAGCGCACGCCTTTCTTTTTCCCCCTTTTTCTGTGTGTGTATGTGTGTTTGCACACATGCATACACGACCGTCTGCATGTTTATGTACAGTACATGCATGAATGTACAGTATGTTGCATGAAGGACCCTGGTATGACAATTAAACCCTAGCATGCAAAATTAATTGTAATTGTAATTATATTCTTGCTATAAGTTGTATCATATGGGTTCTCTGTTTTATATACAATAGTAGAAATAATGGCATGTCTCATATTAACAAGTTTTAGCTGTGTGTAGTCAGCATCTATGTGTGTTTTCTGTGTTGTGCATTTATATCTGTCTATATATTATATACAGTACCAGTCGAAAGTTTGGACACACTTTCCCATTGGATCTAATGGGAAAATGTGCCCCAACTTTTGACAGGTACTGTATGTCTTTTCATGTCATGAGATGCTGCTCACGCCTTGCTCGTTTTTCAGCCTTTCCAGTATTCAGGTGTCAATGTTTTTAAGTGAACACCAACAATAGCAAATCCTCTCAAAAGCAGAACAGCCCATCATCATCTTTGTGATGGTTGAATGTGAGGGAAGTTCAGTTTGAACTTCAACCTCTCAAGATATTTGTGATCCCAGTTCGATTGTCAGTGTGTGCTTTGCTTCTCCAGCTTCCACCCTACATCAGCATTTATTTACGCTGCTCTTTTTGTGAGCCTGCACGCCCTGTTCCTTGGCATTAAACGACATCTTTTTGTTCCAACTACAGAAGAGAAATATTCGGTGATTTACCCGTACTCGGCCAGGGATCAGGATGAGATCGACCTGGAAAGAGGCATGGTTGTCGAGGTTATTCAGAAGAATTTGGAAGGCTGGTGGAAGATCAGGTAATCCATACCAGTGATGTGCTGCAAAGTCCATGTCATACACAAAAATGCTGTGAATGCTTTTTGGTGATGCTCAGCTTACAAAAGTGGAAAAAGAAAGCAGAATTGATCCAGTGTAGTGCAAGCAGTAGAAAACATTCTCTGTCAGAGGTGTGAGATGGACTACAGGTGGTTTTGTCAAAGCCACTTTATCCGACATCATTAGGCCCTCTTAGTAGTTGTCCCAAAATAACACATGAAAACGAGCCATTTTAAGATATATGCTCATCCTATAAATTTATATATTTATTAAAAATGAGACTCGTAACATTTGTTGTCATTGTGTTATTTTTATTATGTAAATTAGGTGAGCAACAGCACATCTGTCCCAAATATTGGCTCAAGAAAATCGGCATCCCGTATCGGCTAATGTAAAAGAAATTGGTATCGGCGTCGGCCCTAAAAAATGCATATCGGTTGATCCCTAGTGTGTGTGTGTTTTTTCCTGTTGCATCCCAACTTAAACCACTAAATGTACATATCTCCTCCGTTTAGGTACCAGGGTCTTGAGGGCTGGGCCCCAGCCTCCTACCTGAAGAAGTCTGATATTCAGAGCCAGAGACAGTCGGCAGGTGCCGGTGCTCATGCCAGCACAAATGACCTGGAAGGCTTTTCTAAACAGAACCAGCACAACAATGCAGCGAGAGAGAACCGGGACAACAGCCAGAAGGAGAACAGACTCTCTATTTTCTCTGATAACAACAAAAGTAGGAAGTGATTGTAACATCAGATTAAATGTATGAACAGCTTGCACGCGTGTGATAAATCCCTCTTCGTTTTAATCATGGCAAACATTTCCTTTGGCTACACTCTTCATACCTAGTAATATTGACAATACCCAGTAAATAAAAAGAAATATAAAGCTAACTGCTGATTTTTGTGGTACACATTATTAAAATGGGATTTGTTTGGATGCTCAGTCAACACAAATCTCTCTGTCTACAGAAGTGGGAGCAAGACACAGACCCCCTCCACGCAGAGATCTTACCATTGTAAGATTTGACACAGAAGATGAATGATAAAATTTCCCCAAGAAGTTTATCATCGGCTTAATGTTCATGTACTTTCTTCCATCCCACAGCCTCGGGGTGCAAATCTGCCCAAGCCCCCCATCCCTCCTCAGGTTGAGGAAGAGTTTTACACCATAGCAGACTTTCAAACCACCATTCCTGATGGTATTAGCTTTCAAGCTGGGGTGAAGGTCGAGGTGGGTATCACAAGAAAGGTGTAGATCAGAGCCAGCCCAAGGCATGAGAAAATGAAGGAAATTTACATAGCTTACATTGTCTAAATACAACACTAATACAATATATTTTTAATAAAAAAACTTTATGTGATTTATTTATTTAAAGAAATTGAAAAACTTCATTGAAATATTTATTTCTTGTTTTTTCCTAACTTCCTAGGTGATTGAGAAGAATGCAAGTGGTTGGTGGTATATTCAGATAGATGAAAAAGAGGGATGGGCACCTGCCACCTTCATTGACAAGTACAAGAAGACCAGTAATGCCCTGCGACCCAACTTCCTTGCTCCATTGCCCAACGAGATGGAGAAGCTGAGGCTGGAGAACGGTGCTTCTTCAAATGCTTCAGGCACAGATGACACCTGGTCCAAGCCTTTACCGGATGAGCCCACCACAGCCCCCGAGTCCTGTGCCCGGCCCAAACTCAGAGACTGGAAGTCCAGTGCCAGCAAGGGGAACGGCACCTTCTCTGGGCCTTTACCACCAGCTCCAGCAGCCCCTCCAGTCGAGGAGAAGCCAGCTCTACCGCCTCGAAGGGAGTCCATCAATAAGAGCTTTGAATTGGAGGTAGCAGAGAAACCAAGATCAGATCATTCCAAACCGTTGCCTCCAAAACCCCCAGCACCTGGCGTCATCGTGCCCCTTGTCACACCCAAGACAGCCCCCTTCAAACCAGAAAAACCAGCAGAGAGTAAAAAGGAGGACAAGAGCAAAGCACTTCATCTTCGAAATGAAATGGGTCTCGAATGTGGCCACAAGGTTTCTGCTAAAGAGGTGAAGAAGTTTAATCTGAAGCCAGTACCCAAACAGCCACCGAAGCCAAGGTCAGAGGTGCAGGAAGAGAAACCGGAGGCAGCTGGTCCTGCTTTGTTCATGAAGGCCAAGCCGGTGATCAGACCTAAACCCGCCCCAGCCGCCAAGCCAGACCCCCCAGCAGAGAACGTACTGGACATTTCTAACCTGAGAAGCAAGTTGAGGCCATCAAAACCAGCAGATCTGGGTTCTGTATCAGCAGAGGTGAACCAACACAATGGGACCTCAGCAGCAGGAAATGGTCCCCACCCAAGTACACCACCTAGTTCTTCCCCAGTCCACATCCCCACTCTCAACAATGGTAAGTACTCAGATGAACCCAAACTCCCCTCAAAACATACAAATGGTCTTAGCCAGGAGAGCTCATCGCCCCCTGCAAAACTTGCTGTGCCCCCCCATAAGGAACCCCCTCAGAGACCTCCTGCCATGGTCCCAAAGAGACCTCCTCCTCCAAAGAAAACCGACCCATCAAGCCCAACCGACATCAAACCCCCTCCAACAAAAGAACCCCCGGAGATCCCCAAGCCTGGACCACCACCACTCAGCAGACCCCCTCCCCCAAAACCCAAAGGGTTTTCTCAGCCACCTCCAAACAAGGAGAAAGATGAGACCAAGGTGAATAAAATCCCGATTCCTCCCAAACCCCAGCTGAAGAGCGAGAAGCCGGGACCACCAAAAGACAAGCTCCCACCTTTACTGAAGGAGCCCAGTAAGGACGAGCTCTATCTGGCTGTGGCAGATTTTGAGGGGGATGAGCAAACATCCAGCTTCAAGGTGGGTGCTGTGTTCGAGGTTATGGAGAAGAACAGCAGCGGATGGTGGTTCTGTAAAAAAGTAGGGGAAGACATGGAGGGCTGGATCCCCTCAAATTACCTAAGCAAGAAACCATAGGTAGTAGATGTGCTCTAAAATATAACCGTATAGTAATGAAATATGAAATATCACTAGCTTATTTCTACGCAAGTTTTCTTTGTATTATTTATAGGTACCCTTTTTTTTAATAGAAACCTTTTTTTCTTTTTTATAAAAAAATATTCTACCAACCACCTGAACAAGCAATAACACGTGACCTTATCAAGGTTTTGTGACGTACTTATTTTTTGTTGTTTTTAAATCTAGTTATCATATGACGTTAGTTGCTTTTGTGACCGGACGCCAGTCGCAGCCTGTGTCTGTTTAGCCATAACTCAGGCTAATCACTTGAACAGCAGTGGATGAATCTACACCCATGCCTTTTAAGATACGGTGCCTCGATATTATATGCAAAATGCTTCAGTGCTTATTAAGATATATGCAGCTGTAGACTTATTGTCCTTATTGTAATCATTTGACTGAAGAGATCATTAGTAGATGTTCAGATTGTGTCAGTTTCCCTCCAGCAGTTGAAACAAAAAAACCTAAATCCCTTAAAGGCCACACAGGAGCCTATTGAGGAAATTTACTAACCTCACATGGACTTTAAAAGTGCCATTAGCTTTTAGATATATACTTTTTGATATATCTTTGCCAAGTAGACATGCAGTCTGTTACATAGAGACCTGCACTTTAGTTTCCCGCTATTGCAATTGTTCTCTTTATTGACCACATAATCAGTGTTGCAGTGATTTGTGACAGATGTGCACTTTGTCAGTTCAGGTGAGGTAAGTTCAAATTTTTGCACACCCTTCTTACTAGCCTTTTTTTTTTTTTTTGTATTACGATGTTCTCTTATTGTTCACCTCACAGCAGTAAAATATCCGCCTCATTCCTCAAGATGTAACGATGAGGCTGAGATATCCGAACTTAAAAAGGGCGAGAAGAAACAATTTAACGCTTCACATCTGGACTCACCATTTGCAGAGCACATCTGCATGTCCGACCGTACACATTGAAGATTTACATTGGTTTGTGCAATGGTTTACAGTATTGTAAATGTACAGGATGTTTCTTAACCGATGTTTGGTGCTCAAAAAACACACAAAGTGATGACCATTGTATAAAAATGTTTTACATTAATGCTTGACTGGTTTCAAGCATATTCAATATAACAAATTATTTTTATTGTACAGTAATGTGTCATATCTTAACCATGTCCTTGGTAGGTTTCTTTTTTTATTATTATTCCTCCTGTGTGCCGATTGAGCAGTTAAATGTTAAAATAAGGGATATGGAAGTAAAATGAAAAGTAGGCCACTTAACACAAAAAGTCTATGGACAAGGCTACAAGCTGCAACACTGATACAGTTCTGCTTCTAGTCGCAATAGTGTTCCACCATCTACAAGCCAGATTTTATACAGAAATGACAGTATGCTACCAGGTAGAAAAGAAATGTTAGGGTATGTTTTACGTGAATATGACCAGGAGAGTACTGTACACTGCAAGAGAAATGTATGTTCATGGTGTCATTGTTTCATTATTGTATTTGACTTATTTTATGCTTTGTATTTTTCCATTACATTGAGTCTGCTTTTGCTTTAATTCAATAAAAGTTGGATTTTTCACTTCAGTATTCAGTGAGTGAACCCACCATTCCCCTCGATTCCCATTTCTTTTGTTCAGTCCTAAACAAGCCAACCTTATATACCTCATGTACACAGGGTTGGCTTTTTGTTAAGAGATTGGAGCATTTCAAAGTTTACTAATACAGGTTAAATATCTTTAAGAGCAAAAATGAAAACAAAGAAAACACCACTTACATCTGAAATTGTTAATCTTGGTATAAGGGTTCAATTTCTCCAATGACACCTAGTTACCACTGCTATAACATCTTTATAAAGGAAGCTTACAACATGATGGCAAAATTCACTTTTCTCCTGCTTGGGCCTTAAAATCAGGATGCAGTCATGATGTGACTGCTTGTATAGTCAGTTTTTTTATTTTTAAGGTCTTATTGGCATCTTTTCTCCACATCTTGTTCAAATGTTAGACATAAAATGACTCTTGAGCATGACATTCTGCTTATGGTAAAAAAATCACAACTACAATCCAGTAATTAGAAAATTTTCATTTTATTATGGAGTTATTTACATCAGTGGTTCCTTCTGATACAGTTTCATTCATACTCACAACCCCTCCAAAATTATGTTTAATAAACTGAGGAAGACAGATGAAGCCACAGAACGACAGAAATAAGATTTCACAATTAATTTAAATACTTCTGAGAAAGTGAGAGCGAGGGAGAGAGCTATTAAGCTGTACCTGATTTCTGCTCCACAGAAAAAGGAAAAAAAAAAAAAAAACACTCACTAAAGTCAACAGGTTTAAGTTGAAGATGAAACGTTTAGAAGCATTTGACAGAAGATGGAATAGTTGCACCCCCTTGGAGATGAAGAGTTATATCCAAAAATCTGATTATTTGGCAATTATTTAAAAAGATAACTGACCTCAATCTAATTATGCTTCTAAGAGACTGTTTAACTCTTCATATAATTCCCTGTCAGTGCAAAGGAAGGCAGTTTAAGCAGAGACACACGTAATATTGCACATTGGTTAGCTGGCAGCTCATTTACTGCACTCTGTATATTAACTGTACATTTAATAGGTTTAAAACCCCATTACAACATCCTTTAAAACAACAACAAAAAAGGCATTTTACTTTGGCTTTGTCAGTTCTCATCCAGTGTGACTGATTTTTTTTTTTTTACAGTAAAACACAACAGCAACACCACATGAAAAACAGTCTTCCCTTGTTTGATAAAAGCAAATTCCTAACTAATAAGGGGGGAAAATTTTAATAATTTTGGATTTAGACTCATCCCCCATACAAAAAAATGAATTTAAAGCCCATTCATCATACCACGGGTGTTACAGACAGAAATAAATAAACTTAACATTTACAGTGTTTAATGTGGATAATGATCTCTGTCAGTAAAAATAAATAGACTTTGGCAGCTATGTGACACGCACCTGAAGTTTTGGATAAAACAAGTCAAAGTAAAAGGGGAAAATGTAGGGGGAGTAAGTCAGAAAATAATAACATTTCTGGTCATAATTGGAAGATGGCACTGATTATTTAAAGTTAACAAAAAGTGCTTTGTTACTGGTTCACCAGAACACATCGCATTCCTTCCCCCGACTGGGCCTTTTGGACAACTCTGCTCCAATCAAAAGTGTTTTTGGTTTATTTTTTCCTTCTTAATAAAACGTCATTTGGTATCTTCAGCTCCTATGAAAAATAGCCACTGGATCATACAACTCTCATATTGCTCTGGTAGCCAAACTTGAACAGAAAAGTAACAAAAAAGGCACTGTATGGGAGAAGATATTGCGCAAGTAATGTGAATCATATCAAATATAACTCAACTTTTTCAAAGAAAATCCATTGAACATGACTTAAAACATGAGTTAAAACATAAATATTCACTAAAACAATGAAGAAACCAGACGGAGGGATGAGTATGCTCTCATTACTAGTAAAGCAAATGAAAATGAGGCAGCAGGCGATGTCTATGCACGTGTTGTGGCGGGAGATATTGTGCAGCATCACAGCATTTAGATATTATAAGAGTCTTGGTAAGGTACAAACTTGGAGAGTTTATGGGGAGAGCTGGGGTGTGCACAGTCAGAAATCTCGCTCATCCTGAAGAAAGCCTCTTGCTCTCTCTTTTTCATGTTCAGCTCATCTTCAAGGGTCTAGGAGAGTTCAGACCAAAATACATGTAAGATTACATCAGCAGGACATAGAAATGCAAACACCGGCCGTGTGTTTGTGTGTGGACGGCTTGTTTCATCAGAGTTACTGCATACAGCATAACCATGAATCCACAGTCTAGTGGGGTGCAATATCCTATATGAAATATCAGATGTTGCATATTTTTAATAAGTCCAGCTAATTTATTACATGCCACACTGGACCTTGAAAAAGGTCCTCAAGCCACTAAGAAGTAGTAATGTTGGGCGTCATTTCTGACAGCTTTGTGAGCTCTCATCTTTGTGGTTGCATCTCCCCTTTTGTTACACAACCTTCTTTGGAAAGGTTGGAAAGCCCTTATCATGCAAATTAGGGATGAAAACAGTAAGGCTGATGCTGGGCCTGATATTTAGCTAACCTTGCTAATGCTAAGTGTAACACTAAATTTATGGTTGCTAGCATAAAGGAAGTGGCGGCTTAGAGCCCTCAAATCAAAACATCACAACTTTTCAGACACATTTAAATCACATTTGTTTTCTTAAAGACAGAAAAACAAATTTTCCAATGCTTGTTTGACAGTTGCCACCATTGTTGCTAGCCAGACAGTTGCTTCAGATTCTGCTTCTTTTCAACGTATATAAAAGGCTCTAAATTAACTTTTTTAAATCACCAGATAAAGTTGCTGGTATTCCTAAAGTTACACATCTGTGTTTTTTATTCTACACATCACTAACTCGTCTAAATTTAGACATTGATTTGGGCGTGCAGTGGAGCGTGAACAACGCAGCAAACACAAAAGTGAGCACACAGCCAATGGATGTAAGATACGTCATGGACTAGCGTTCATCAAAATTGTAGCGATAGCGCTGCAAGGACAAGTAACTAATTGATAATTGATTTGTTTTGTTACCAGCCAAACTGGCCAGCAAGTTTACAGTTATCGCTGCAAAAAAATCAGATGCACTGTTCAACAGATTGCGGTAGGAAGTGTTACCTTCTTTCTGGGCTTCAGCTGATCTCTCCACTCCTTCAAAAACTGGTTGTGTTGCTCATCCAGATGCTTGAGCCTCTGAGTCTCATTCTCAATCAGCAGGTGGCACTTTTCATTCTGGAGCACAAGACAAGCTTTGGTTAACAACAGTCTGTCCACTTTTTTATTTTTGACAGAAATACTCAAAAGCTCTACAGTAACATGCTAAACATGAAAGCATCCTTCACCTGCAGCTGCTGCAACTCCCTGATGTTGCTCTCACACTGACCGATCATCTCCTTCATCTGGTTTTCATGTTTATGCTGCTGATGCAACCTCTCTGCCTTCTGCCGCTTCTCTTCCTGCTGGGCGAACTAAAGAACCATACGGGGAGTCAGTTACTGAATAATCACCTCCATGCTTCAATATGAGGGGACAAACCCCGGAAGCCCTACCTGTTTGATCTTCTCTCTGTCCTCAGAGGCGTTGCTTGTGGAGTTGATTCGAAGGCTCTTTTTGAAAATGGTCATGCGAGTTTTGGCCTCGCCGCGCTGGATCTTAGGCAGCCGGCTCTTCTCCTGCTGCTGCCGAGCTTTCAGGATCTCTATCATTCGCTGGTTGTAGCACTGCATCTGCTCTTGCTCCTGCAGAGACACAGGCGATAGATGGAGAATGTTGCTGTAGAGTGAACGTTTTTATGGCTTCACATCGTACGATTTCCACACAATCTGAATGTAAAAAGGGGCGCAGCAAACCGATTTACCTTCTCATGTTTCTTGAGAAGTTGATGCCTCTGGAGGAAATACTGGTCTTTCAACTGCTGCTTAAACAGCTGGTGTCTCTCATAGAGGTTCTTCTCCTCCATATCCCATATCGTAGCCTCACGCTCTAAATCGAATTTATTGAAACGCAACACATCAGCACGGAAAAGACGTCGCTTCCCGCAACAAAACACAAAACACAGTACAGATACCGTACCTCTGATAAGTTGCTGCTTCATGTTGAGACATTCCCTCTCCGTCTCGGCGATCTCTCTCTTGTTGTTGGAGATGATCGTCTTCAGCGTCGTGTCCAGGTAGTCTCTCTGATTTGCCAAGAATTTATCCTCCTAAACCCCGGGAAGGAAAAGAAACAAGTTTAGAGAAAGAGGATGGAAGTCAAACATGAAAAGAAAAAGCAGGTTTCAGTAAAGGATTAGGGGATTTGAAAAGAAAAAAACCACAAAAAAAACGCAGATTTGAAACCGTTTTGCTTCTGTAAAATACACACAACCCAAATGCCCGTTGACTAATCAACATACCTCTCTTGTCTTCATTTCTTCAAAGGAATGCATGCTCTGCCTCAAGGACTCTTTTCGCTGTTTACGAGGCATCTTATCGACAGATTGTTTCACCTGAAGAAGCCACATTTCAGGTCAGAATTCAAGCAAGGTATCAGCTGGACATCCATACTGGGCAGCTTTTTAAAAATCTCATTCCTAGCTTCACAGTCACAGTTTAATTCTCTCTTGTAGACTCAAGAAAACTAATCTGGCATCATTTCACACATGATTTTAAACGTACCTCCTTTTTCTTGTATTTTAAATTATCCTGGAACTTGCGGTTTTCCCGTTCCTGCTCCGCTTTGATGCGTTTGGTCTCTTCTTTAAGTTTGATGTTGTGGTCTGCCTCCATTTTCTCAATAGTTTGCTTCTGATGCTTCTCCAGATTTTCCAGCTCTGTGTCGTAGTACTTCTTTTTGGCCTGGAACCCACCGAGAGGAAACAAGGATGCCAGAACTTAACTTTCACTCACAAAGTTTAACACAAGCGCATTATATTTGTATGCCAGCTGAATGCAGGCTCAACTTAAAGCATCAACTCACATTCATGTCCTGGTCGACGCGCCTCTGCATTTGTTCTTTTTGTACTTCAAGTTTGGCATTGAGAACAGCCTGAGCACGCTGCTCTTCTTTCTGCAGCAATCGGAGCTCACGCAGCTCCTGCCGTCTAAAACCATACACAGCAGGTTTTAACATGTCTGACTCTCTTCAGTACTTGCTAAAGTTCATACCGTTGCTTTAAAGTTCCTACTGGTTCATGCACAATGGGCAAGCATGATAAAGGCTAAATAAACAAGTAAATGGGTTTGGCATAAATCTATCTAGAAGGTTTTTTCCCCCCTCAAACTACTGATCCCATTGGTTACTGCAGCCATGGGATCAGTATCATATTCTTACCACTAGATGGCAGCAGTAGAGCGGTGCATTTAAGACTGATCTAACCATAGAAAGGGCTTTTTTTTTCATAGTAAAACAGCCATAAAGCTGCATGGATCCATGAGGTGAAATCTGAATCCCTGCACTGAACCCATGAATAACAGACATTTGATTTTTTGGCTCAACCCACAAACCAAATTAGCCTTTTTCCCCATCACAGTTTGGGTATTTGTATACTTTAATCTCAAGGGCCTACAGCCCCAAGGAACAGGGTCCTTAAAATAGTAATAATAAAGAACAACATCCACTCTGCTGCACACAAATACACTCAGGAATTAATAGAAGAAAACAAGTTTATAGCCCTTAAAAGATTCCGATTTCCAATAAAAGATAAAGAGCACATGAATTAAACTAAATTCATCCACAGATTTTTTTTATGCTTCAGTTTCTTAAAAACACACCTCAGGAATCTCATCTCCTCATCTTTCTTCTCATCATCACGGATGATCTTGGAGGTGGTCACGCTCACCTCCACGCCTTCGACAACAAACTTCCTGGTCCGCTTCAGAGTCTTACTGGAAAAATCCTGACGGGTAGACAGATAATATTAAAGTTTACAGAAAAATAAAAACTAGTCAGATCTAACCTTGACATTTTCCACTTGTGTATGCAGATTTTGAGTCTCTCTCTTCAGACTGAAACAGAAATTTTGCCTTTTTTCTTCTTTTTAAATAAACAAATATATCAATATGAAGCAATATGTTAGTATAAGTCTTAAAACCTAGATCAGAGAGCACAGAAGAGCTGCTGGAGCCGACATGGAACGGGGGTGTTAGAGCAGCCCACTCCACCCCCTAAAACTGGCTACTATTCAGGAGGTGTAAAGTCAGGGTTTAAAAAGTTAGTTTGTGGAGGATATTCCTGTATTACCTTTGATAAAGCATGGCACAGACATATAATTAAGACTTCAAAAATGTCAACTTGTGGAAAAAAAAAAAAAGCTTTAAAGTGTCTTTTAAGCTTCAGCTGACAGAGTTTCTAAAACATCCTCTTCTTTAAAGTCTTTGAGTTTGTCTTTTCATCTGGCAGAAGAGGCAGCTGTGTGTAAACAAAGGAATAAATATTCCTGTCGGTCAGGTTCTTCTCTAACAAACAGAAGACACTGTGTGTCAGCACCATGCAGGAAGTGACTAAAAACATGACCTCATCCACTAAATGTGACGCATCTTCTTTTAACCCTGTAGTTCGACCTGTTTAATATTGTAGATGTTGCTAGAATCTAAAAGGAACGGACTGAGGCTGACGTCTGAACAGGCCTACAAACTTTTTGGATCAAACCCGAGTAGATATTCACATTTGGGAGGTGAGAAGGAAATGGCACAGATCTGACATCATCATCCCATATTTGGGATAAATGGCTGTTGAGTCGGAGTGCGACCCCATCGTATGAATGGACAGGAAGAGTTGTCATGGCAAACTGAGCTGGTGTTTGTTGAATGCTTACGTTGGCAGTGTTGCTAATCTACCATCAGCCTCTGCAGATAATATTTACAAAAATGATATGCTAGGGTTTACTCAGCAAACACTGGCCAGCTTCAGCTCTGGATGTCATCATTTCCTGGGTTCATCAATAGTTTAGAGAGAGGTTAGTGAGAACCGCTGAGCAAATTACCCTTCTGTTTTTTTTACTTTCTAGCCAAAATGATACATTAACATGTACAATAAATGTGCTAATGCGTTCATGCATTATTAAGTACACAATGACATCATCAAAGGATGTGTTGGCCATTTCTTCTTTCAGTCATTGTGTTTGCATTTGAAGTCAACCATGTCTTTGTTGACTTCCCATCACTCTCCATTCACAAAATCGCACACCCATGAGGTGCCGATGGATTTAGGTGTGCATGCAAACATCGACGCTCTCCATCATTACCTCTTCAGCATGAACGCATGCTTGTTTTGATCAAGAACAAAAGACAGCGGGACAGATTGCCGCAGCGTAATCCATTCTGGAAAAACCAAACGCGCTGCATGCGGACATGACTCCATGCAGAGTCAATAGGATTTCCATCACGGTCAGTCAGATAGTCTCCAGAAGTGACTTGGTGACAATGAGCGGCATAGAAACTTCCATGCACAATAGTGAATGCCGGACTGTGCCCGCACAAAGGGCACCATTGGTCCTGATGAATGGAACGTGTTGAATATTTGGCTTCTCTTCCAGCTTGGAGCTTCCCCTCCTTGTTAGGATCGTCATGGGTGAACAGTTTAAGCTCAGATAAATATGCCTCTGTGATTTCAAAATATTCGTTTTCCTTATTTTCCAAAAAGAAAATCTCCAAAAATTGAGTCAAGTCTCTCACACGGCAACGGATGTTTAAGCAGATAAAAAGGGTTAAGAACTGTATTTTGAATCCCTCTCACTTTGAGTGCAAATATGTGCTGTAAGCCTAATGGGAGACAGGCTACCCTCTGTGTAAGACAGTTAACACCCACACCCCAAAACACAACACAATACAGTTTCAGTTCCTCAGCAGTTGCAGAAAAATTGTTTTTCCACGGAGGGGTTTTCCTCCAGATGCACGGAGCTGCTTTTGTACGTTTCTAACACTTCAATACGGTTTCATTTTTACTACACAGGCAGGGTTGTGTTCCATTCATCATCTC
Source organism: Atherinosoma microstoma (assembly GCA_037177055.1). Taxonomy (NCBI): domain Eukaryota; kingdom Metazoa; phylum Chordata; class Actinopteri; order Atheriniformes; family Atherinidae; genus Atherinosoma; species Atherinosoma microstoma. Next base: position 16,904,334 of record JBBBVU010000016.1, read on the forward strand.
TGCATCAACAAACCATCATGTATCATTATGCTTCCTCCACTTTTTTTCTTAATATATTATTAAACAGAGCAAGTTTTGCTCCATGGGGACTCACCCTTGCAGACATGGAGATGTTCTCCTTATGGATGGACATGTCCATGCTCTCCGAAATTATGCTGCCTGAGTACGAGTACCGTTTGTTGAGGATCCCTCCGTTGATATAAGGTGAAACGGCCTCTGCGTTTCCTCCTATGGAGGCCCGCTCTGCCGTGCCCTTGCTTATGCTGCCGTTCGCCCCAGAATGTGGCGCAGGTTGGGGGGTTGCAGCAGAGGGGGGTGTGGGAGTGGGCTCAGGAGTCACTGTGAGACTTGAGATGGGAGCTGGTGATTCTCCGTGAGACGGGATAGCTCTGTCCTCCTCTGTCACCAGGACTTTGGGCACATCTGGGTCTACGACGCCGCTAACATCTTCTGGAGATGCTTCGGTGTCAGGGAGAGATGGCGGCTGTTCAGTCTCTGGTGTCTCCAAGGTAACCTAAAAAATGAAGCATGATTACTTAAAACAGCGAATACTTAAAAGAGCAGAAGATATAATTAAAAGTTTAATCTCCTAAGCACCTTGTCTTCCTCCAGCGTGGGGGTACTTTTTCCATCCTCAATCCCTGAGTCGGAGTTGAAAGTCTTGGTTGAGGCCTCGCTCTCAGATTTCTCCGAATCCAGAATGACCTCATCGACCAGCTTGTCTCCAGCTTCCTCCAGATCTTTTGGAGGCAGATTCTGTCGTGGCAGGGGAACAGGGACCACCATGGCCGGGTCTGGCTGCTCCTCTGTTGGTGAATCTGTCTTGGCCCCTTTCCTGGGTAAAGGTACCGGTGAGGCTGGAGTAGGCGCGATGGTGCTGGGGGTGTGTGGAGACTGGTTTCCCTCCAAACTGGTCTGACTAGTCTGGCATGGTTCCTTGCCTGGAGACTGAAGGAACAGAGGAGGCGCTGTTATGCACTCGTGTGATAAAACAGTTGATGGTTTAAGGCTTTAAGCTGCTGCCGGATCCCAAATGTTAATGTTTTCAACCTTTGCTTTTGGTCCAAATGCTAATGGATGAAGTGGCTCATGCCTCCCAGCTTCAGGGAAGTGACTTTAACCTTTGGTTAAATGGAATGCAGTCAGTCCTGCTTCATACTCCCATATGGCTACTTTTTACTGTAGCTGAGATGGCCTTACAGAGTTTAAAAGACAGCATTCTTACAGTAACAGCTGCCAAAAGGATGTGAGTCTTAAAGATCACTTGATTAAATGAAGCAGAACACAGAGATGTTGGTTTATATGCAGTGATGCATTTCACAAAGCACATTTAATTATTTCTATTTTGAACAAAAATGCAATTTCTTTCAACTTTAGAGCAGAATGTAACTCTTTTAAGGAATCTTACACACCACACAAATGTGACTAAATACAATTATTTGCGCAGGGTGCTTTCAGCACCTTCAAATCTGCAAAAAGCGGAGTCTGGTATTCAAAGAGGCAACATGCTGCAATCTCATCACATCGTCTAGGACTGAACATGATCAAAAAGAAGCGGTCACATAAAGAGCTTTCTATTTGTCACATTTCCATTAGGAGGTAAACGATATCAGACATATTTATGATCAGGTTCCGCCTCTATGTCTTGGCAAAACATTCCAGGCTGGATGTGCAAGAGACTGAGGCAGTGATGTTGGCTGGCCTTCACAGATTCGTAACCCAATGCATCAAAACCTGAGAGCAAGCTCGTGCAGTTGCAAGTAGAGATAAAACATTAATGACGCCAAAGATGATATTTACCAGTTTGAAACACTTATTTAACTCAGTGTTTCATTTGAAACAAATACTCCACAAGCAGCAGTTTTAAACAGGCTTAAATGTTAAGTAGTCTTCAGGAAGAGTTCTCCAGGGTCCTTGAATGACTTTCCAAAGCTTTTCTTTGGATGCTGGTCGCCTTTTGTTCTGTTCTGTCAAAATGACCCCACACTGCTTTAATAATGTTGAGGTATGAGCTCTGGGGAGGATTCATCCCTTCATAAGACCTGTTACCGCTGATTTTCATTCCAGTTCTTGTGTCATTTTGCATACTTCAGCCTTTTCTCCCTGTTCCTCTTCCTGAGGGCCCAACCCCAATTCCTCTCCTTTGCCCTACTCTAAACCTTTTACAAAGTTAAGGTGCCCGTTTTCTTTTAGGGATCAAGAAGCAGTGGCAATTTAGGTTTAGATGTCCACACTTTAAAAAAGACACAAAAACATTGGGCTCTTTGGAAGGAAAAATCAAGGCTGGCTCCATATAGAAGTAGGCTCAGTTATTCCCTTAAGTGAAGTAACAAGTCATCAAACGAGCACAACATTCATCTCCCCAAAAGCAAAAATCAACATTGTTTTCTAACAGGAAGCCACCTCTTTTTATTTAAGGGTCATGTGACAACATCAGAACAATGAGCGACCTTAGATTATTTACTCCATCAGCAGTTGTGACGATCTTTTTCTACCCAGGAACGGGGCTGAGAGCAGCACCTATATTTAACCACGTGTGGGTGTGGATGAATGCCTGTATTCCGGTTTCTGTTCCTTTGTTTGTGCTGACTGCATTCTTGGACTGTTGCTTTCTAATCTCGTGTCCTCAGTGGATTTGTGAATGGCCTCTGCAGAGCGGCCCATCAAGCCATCGGCAGAAGGGCTCTGTTCTGCCTTTTTGTTTGTTTGTTTGTTTATTATAAAATGCAAGCAAATATTTGCCCCCGATTATGTGTTTTTTACATTTTTTACTCATTAAATTCCTCTTCGGACACACAGTGAGAAGATAAAAGGTTGGATGTGTTGATGCAGGACACATTGTTAAAACCATTCACCGTGGAGCTAAATAAAAAAAATAGAGGAAAGAAAATGACAGAATTTACAAAACAGAAAATGATGCAGGTTTGATACCCCAGTGATCTCCATGGCGTCATCATCCTCCCCACTGTCTTCTATTTCCTCCATGACTTCGGCCTTGGCTTCAGCCACCAGCTCCATCAGAGGACGATTAGAAGTCACTGATCTCACAAAAGGGTGCTGTGGACACAAAAGAGTTAAGTTAATAAACTTCCAAGGGAAAATGTGCAGTTTAAAAGTAAAACGTTTTACTTTTAAACTCCTTATTCTAAGATTTAATCAGCTTGTAGTAACTGGCTGTTGCCTGTAGAAAGGCTCTGTCTCTATAGAAGATAAACACCATAAACAATAGTCACCGAGGGCAACAAAACACATCATCTATGGATAAAGGGAGCATCCACCCATGAGACTATTGAACTATGCTGCAAACAAAAAAAGTAAAAGTGAAACACAAACAGAAGATGTGAAAGATGCCTTGGACGACTCGGTTAAAAGATGGAGAAGATGTAAAACCACAAATAGAAACCAGTTAAATGAAGCCGCGTTACATAGAATATAAATTCCTACAAGAAAATACACACATTTGCAAGAAAGCTCCAAGAAACGTTCACAGCTGGGAGAAACACTGACACCAGCCAGTTCCTGACCAGCTACCACAAGAGCAGCATCACAATCCAACTCTCCCTTTGATGTCATAGGTCAGCCTGTTAGAGTTTATCTTCACATTCAAAAACATTAGGTTTGCCAGCGTAAACACAGGAGGAAAAATAAAATTAAAAAGGTGAGTGGTGCAGAGATAAAAGGCAGATCATTCATTATTCAGATGTTTTGCACTACAGTGTAACTTTACTGGAACAGCTGACAGAGGGGAAAGCCTACATGTGAGTGCACATTTGTTTTGGCTGATCAGAGCTGTTAACGTGTAGGGGCTTGTCCTTGTGGACTACATTATACTTCGGCCTTTAGCTTCTCCAATGACAAACAGTCAGCAATTGCTTAATGAGTAGTGTACAAGAACAATGGACTGATGCAACATGTGACAACCCATGTGCAGAGGAGGAGGAGGAGGCCTCAGGTCCCAAATAATAACAGATTATTGGTGAAAATCAGGTTTTAATGTTTGGACATGAATATTAGACAAATCTTGAGATATACACCGACTACACAGAGGGCTTATTTTAGCCACAGAACTCAATTTTGTAGCATCAGTTAAAGTTTGATTTGTAAAAAACTAAAGCCAGTTTTGTCCAAGACTGTAAAATATGCAAAACGTCTATTACAAAACAGCTTTCCAGTGTCCTGCAAACATGAAAAAATGCCAATAACTGTGCATAAATAAAGATGAAGGACTGAAAATCAACTTTAAAAACTGAAATATTCAGTGATCGCCAGTGATCACTGTGTACAGCTGAAAGAGAATGAGGAAGGCTTCACAAAGAAAGAAGAAAAAGCCCAAATACGCAACTACACTGACGACAACAAGCACAAAAACCCACAACTGACAATATTTTCGAGCGACTTCACAGAAAGCAAGCCCAAAGTTGCTTTTAACAAGCGCACTTTACAACACTGAATGTGACTTCAGTGTAAACAAACAGGGTGCCCATCAGGAAAAAGCCACGATGGTTGTTTTTGGCCTCTATACACACACAAAAGATAATAAGGATTAAGGAAAAAAAAAATCACGGAGACGACAGCGCGAGTTGTAGGTGAGTAAAAATGGTCTTAAGTATTACCGAGAGCTTGGAGAGCACCGGTGCTAGCTAGCGCTAACATTACCACAATCATTGCAAACTACTAGAAAGTTATGATTTTTTTGTTTGTTTTTACTTCTTTTTCAGTCCGTCAGCTGAGTCAGCGTGCGTTTTGATTGGCTTTTGTTCCGTAGACGTGACATTACACACTGAGCTGCCCGGGTCCTCTCGGAGCAATCCGCACACTACAGGATTAATTGTTGTAAATATTAAACATGTTCATTTTCTACCATCTCTCCTTCCGAGCGGATCGGAATGGACAAAATCCCTCTCAACACACCCTACACCGCAGGAAAATCACACACGATGTAGTCCGACAATCCCGCCTTTGCTGGAGTTGATCGTAAGGGGGAGATCGGGGCAAAAATCGGCCCAATTATCCTGTAGTGTGTACCAGCCTTTAGTGAGTGATCAGCCAAAAAGATCATTCAACGAGAGACTTGCAGTACAAATGAGATGAACTGCAAGCTGGGGCCTCATCTCCAGACTAAAAGCAGCTTCCCCCCCCCCGAGGCAAACCAAATGAAGACTGTGTCAGACTGCTGTACTGTTGCTCTCTCAAATCCAGACGTTTTCTTTTAACGAGCACTACGGATCACAGTGTGGATCACTGCAGCTTAAATCCTCTTTCAGGTTTCACGTTGCTTCAGGCCCACAGAGGCTGAAGATTTGGCACGCATGGCCGGGTGTGAAGAGGTGAAATGTGAACAATATGGCCCAGCGGGGCAGCACGAGGAGCACAGTTACCTGTTAAACACCCGTGTACAGCTTTGTGAGTTTTTAAACCTCGGGAGAGGATTTTTTTTTTTTTTTTTTTTTTTTAAGGACACGAGCGGTCAGTCCTCACATCTTTGAAGGGCGGCTCAGAAGTTAAAAGCTTGTTTTGAAGGCTGAAGGTTATAATTAGGTTAAGTTTGGGGTGAGGATTGGGGTTGGGAAAGTTGTGATTTTGGTCGACACAAATAAAACTGACTTGACTTTTATTCACCCAAAGTTGAAAATATCACGAGATTTTCTGTCTCAAATGAGGCGCTCGTGGAGCTCGAAGGTTACATTTGTATAATCCACAGAACTCACAGGAGCTACTTTCTATCACACACACACACAACTCACAAAAAGTTAGGAATATTTGCCTTTTGGAATGAGGTCACAATGTACTGAAGATGCATTATAACCTTTATTTGTGAACTTAAATTCACCATATTTATGCTGTTGAATGCACACACACAACTGTTCAATGTTTAAGTACTGATTGTAGAACATGCTGTTGTCAAGGTAAAAAAACCACAAAAAACCCCCCCAAAAAAATTTGTCTGAACCATGAATCGTTCACTAAGTGTTCTGGTTCAATGACAACTTGTGTCTAAACATTCCTTTTCATCACAGTGTTGACATTCAGACATCATCAGACCAAGACAACACCTAAAACATGGCAAGTTATTGAGACAGTCATTTTTTTATGTTGTGGTATACCCAGCTATTGTCATCTTTTCTTTCTATAAATTGTGTGAAATGGAGGAAATACTACTGCATTATTCTACTTAAATGCCCTACATTCATGGTATAATATCAGAGTAGTGTGAACATTTTATGCGTTTTGTAAATTTCACCCAAATACTGAATATCCCTAACTTTTTGTGAGTAGTGTATATATATATATATAAATAAATATATAAAACAAGTGGGAAGAGAGGCTGGGTGGTTTGCCATCAGCCACAGTGACTGTTTACAAAACACAGCTTGACACTATCAATCATTTCAGGCAAACCTGTGAGACAGAAAACAAAAAGAACAGAGTAAAGTTTAAAGTCATAAAAACTTATAATTTACTCGTGTTATAGAGCTTAATGTCACTTCATGAAGCTTCCTCTCAAACTCATTAACACAACTCATATTTCAAGCTACTTTCATCCATGATTCATGACAGCCTCTCCGTCCAATCACTGCTCCCCGTCTGGTTTTCATCTGAACTGCTCTGCAAAGTCTGACCTAAATCTTGTGACACACTGATGGTAACTAGCGGCTCGCTGACGTCACCCAGCTTCAGCTGCACAGCAGAATGTGATGCTTTTATAGCATGAGTATCTGCAGGCGTCAGGAGCAGCAGGCATGATAAACATCTTAAAACTTCCAGCGCGGCACCAAAAACTGGACCGCTCCCATCTCTTCTCCCCTCCCAACTGGAAAACACACGCAGAATCCCCAGCGGGCCTGGGTCTCAGGATTTTCATATCTGCCTTCCTCTAATTGGCCAGAGGTAGAGAGCACAGGGTGGTCCCCGCTTCCTATTGGCTGAGAGCAGGAATGTAAATAGCTGGCATTCCCTCAGCTGTGGGATACAGACAGGAAACCGTGGCTCTGAATTTTAATAGATGTCACTTATTCTTTAATCCACACCCTGTTTGCTGTTTCTCTCATTCTCTCTGCACAGTATTCTAGGGTTAAAGAATCAAATGTTTCTCAGATAATGGTGTCATTGGCCTCTTTTTATGTAATATCCCAGAGTAATTAGACAGAAACATTCAAGTTACTGTTTCCTTTTAGTGTCAAAAACCCTGAATGTGTGTTGATCTGTCCGAAAAGGTTAGAAGAAGTGGAAATGATTTTTATATGATCACTGTATATTGAAAAGGAACAACATATGCTGCTGTGGCTCTAAATCGCTTACAAACTCTTAAGTTTGTAAATGACTTTTTTATGATTGAGTACAAACTTCACAAGGAAACTAAGGAGATTTGTGTTTGTTACCAATGAATCTAATACACTTGGAAAGCCTGTAAGCATTTGTGGGATAAGTGGCAGATATGAGTATTGTGGGTGGCGCCCATTAAAAATTTGCCAAATCTTCACTGCCAATGCCAAACAGCTTAGACTTCTATCAACTCTTGTTCTGAGTTTCTGTACCCCTGGTGCTGACAATTAGGTTCCCAATTAGTACCCGACTAGGAATATTATGTCCAGCAGTGAGCCCAGATTCTTCCTATGTAAGTTTGATCATGGGCTCAAAGAGTGGAGAAGATGCGGAGCACGTTATGCTGATTGCTGCACTGATGTTGTAACAGCTTTTGGTGGAGACGATAATCCACAGTCTGGGGTCAAAGATGATAACCCTCGCACACACAGCGGGGTTTATCAGAGAATACCTTCAGAATTTGGGAGTGGAGAGGATTTAATGACCTGCCTACAGGCCAGACCGCACCCCACTGAACACTTGTGAAACCAGTTTGGGCGTGCTGTTTGTGCCAGAGTAACCAACACAACCACATTGGCTTATTTATGACAAATGCTGGTTGAAGAATGGGATGCCATCCCACAGCAGTGTGTGGCCACTTGGTGACCAGCATGAGGTGGAGGTGCCAGGCTGTTTGTGAAATCAATACATCGTTAAATAGCCAATATGTCTTGTTTTTTCAGACATCAATCATCTAATACGACACCAAACAAGAATCGATAGCAAAATAAGCTTTTTGGCATTGGCAGTATTTCACATACACAACTCTGCTGCTAATCCCATGAATGGATTTTCCTTCCAAATCAGGCACCATTTTAAAAGGGAAACAAACAGGATTTTCAGCAGTATAAGATTCATTGCCAAAAAGAATTGTTACGAGAAATAAACCAACGAACACAAAAGTTATTTTTCCTACCTTCAAAAGTTTTTTTTTCCTTTTTTTTTTTTTAAACATTACGTTCTTTAACTTTAGAAGTTGTCCAAAATAAACAGGAGCAATTCTCTCCTTCAGAAAACACTGTTTCTGATGCCGAGTTTGCAGACAAAGCATAAGGAAGTGAACATTTATTTACTTTTCATTAAAAGAAGAAAAGAAAATGCAGTTCAAAGTGCTTCAAAATGAAGAGTGAGGCACTGGGTGCTTTGCATTAAAAGGTTGAAATCGAATATAAAATCATTTACATGCATTGACATGAGAAATTATACTATCGATCAATTAAGCAACAAGTTAAATGACAGAAAAAAAACAAGTAAAATCAGCATAGGGAAACAAATAAAAAATCATTGCAAGTTAAAAACTAATCTGAAAAGGCACGCTAGGAGCCTTGGAGAAACATTTACAGATCTGGCTTCTCTGGTGTCTGAGTAATAAGCTCCATAACTTTGGATCACAAATGACAACTGCTCCATTCCCAGTTTTCCTCAGGCGATTATGGAAAATCTTCAGTAAACTAGCAGTAGATTATAGCGGTGTTCTTGGGTTCTTGGCGGTATAGTATTACAAAATAACATTCATCACACAGCTTGGGTCCTTTCTGTTTATAGAGTTTTGTGTGTAAATATAAGTCCTTATCCAAAAGAAATTATTTTCAAAAAGTCACCAAATTGAAAGAAGTTTTACATGATACTCCCACTAACCCTCATATCCTCATTTATTTACATAAAATCTCAGAAGAACTTCTTGAAGGTGAATGTGCAGTGCTTTAAATGTTGCAGCAAAAAGGAATTGTGGGATGGATTTATCTTTCCCTTCATAAAGGATGCAATGGTTTTTTTCTATGCTGAAGGAGATAAAAAAGGAAGCATTGAAGCTCATTTTTCTTGGCCTTTTAAGAATTTGACCAGGTCTTTTAAAAAAGGCAGAAACTTCCATATTTCTGGGTCATTTCATGCAGGTAGGAACAGAGGGGCTACAGTAGGGTTGGGCATCCAGAATCGAGCATCGATGGGAATCGGGACCAGCTTTCCGATTCTCCCGGAATCGTTCAATTTTTTAAACTTCGATTCCAAGTTTCGATGACCAGTCCGCCGAATACCAACGAAGAAGAATCCGCCGGGAGTGTTTTTGTGCTAATAAATATAGGCCCAATCCCTAACCGCCCCCTACACACTACCCCTTCACTACTGATTGTCACTCCAAATGAAGTCACACTCTCAGACCGCAGAGGGCACTTTGACCGGAGGGGGAGAACATAAAAAAGATGGACAGGAACGTGATGCCCTCTTCCCTCCACCGGAAAAGGAAAGCATGCGTCACCATGGCAACATAAAGACACTCTGTAGCTGCACACAGGTAGCGGGGCGCACCAGCTGCTTCACGTACTTTTAAGTGACTCCGCAACTCTTTCAACTCCATCACCGTTTGACATTTCCAATCAAACTTATGAATGAATGCCGATATTTGTGTTTGCATCAAATCAAACGTCAGCATGGAGAAAGATTTGCTAGTTTCGTTTTATCTTCCTACACTTGGTGATTTTCTGTCAGTGTGACAAACATGCAGGACAAAAGCAGAATTTGCATCTGAAGGTTGTTTCCTCGGTTTAGTCGTTGCACCAGCTTCAAAGTGTGCATCGATGCAGACTCGCAATCTGAGGGCTGATCGGTCCACTTGCCCTCCACACTATGAGGTTTGAGACAGCCCTTAATATGGCGGAACATCCACGAGAACACGCAAACGGAGGGTTAGTGTGTAGGGGTAGTGTTTAGGCGGCAGTTTGGGATTGGGCCATAACGACAAGTCGGCTCGTAGCAACATTTGTAAAAATATATCACTTGCACGACAAATATGATCTAACCCCTCTGGGTTCATTGTGTGCAAAATGTCTCGTTTTTGACGCGCTGTGCCGGCCTTCCTCTGCTGCCTCTTCCTCCAGCTCCGACACTCAGCCCCAGCACCTTGATCCAGTTCAAATCCGGTAAGCAAAACAATAAAATAGGTCTTATGTCAACAATGAGGCAGCTAACAAGTTATACTCATTCTGAAAGGGTGGGTCAACTCAAATGTAAATATCTAGCTAACGTTAGCCCATGTGTTTTTTTCATAAGCAATCAACCTGATATACCTGGAGAAATAAATGTATTTAGATGAGATAAAACAATAATTTGTTCTGCTTTTGCGTTTGTGCAAGACAAAAAAAAAAAAAAAAAAAAGGAGAATATTCCATCATATGTCAAAGTGCATCATTACATAACACTTAGATTGTAACTGCACACATTTGTCAGGGGCCTACCTCCAGGAGTTGTACAGCAGTTGGACGCATCTCTGGATTTTTATCCAAAGACTTCTTCAAAAAATCTTTAAAATCCTTTGACCTGAAGAAAGAAAATGAAAAAACTTTATTAGATTATGATGAATATAAAGCAGGTGGGGAAGAAAGAAGAAAAAACTAATAATATGAACCAACATTTCCAGGTATGCCATGTTGGTACATGTGGATTATCTTTGCGCACAGCTGTGTTTTCTTTTCTTTGAATGAAACACAGCTTTCAGGAGGAGTGATGATTCAGAGACCCATCCAAAAATCTCCTTTCACCACCTGATAACTTAGCAGCAATAAATCTAGCTGCAATGGAACATTGAGACTCATAAAACTGATAGGAAAAGTAATACTTTGGCACTTGCTGCAGGCTGGGCTCACGGTTTTATTTTTGGAAATCAGAAAATGGACTGCAGGTGGAGAGAGGGAGGACAATATGACACATAGATTGGTTTGAATACTTTTCAAACACCAAGTGTGGAAAAACCCAAAAAATAAAATCTGGTGACAGAATGAAATTAAATAATCTGGCAAAACAGGAACATCTAAAACACCGACTTCACCTGTCATATTCCATGTTCTAACAAATAAATCAAGGCTTTTCATTTGGGGATAATCAAACTCTCTCCTGGAAAACACATCCCTGCTTTTTCTCCCAAGTTTGGATAAATTACACAACACAGTCCGCACCATTTATATGGCTCGTCCAGGCTGGGAGGGTCTGACTTGGCGATCTTCAGTAACACCCTCATAGGGTTGAGCTCGTGGTGTGGGGGTTCGATTTGTGCGAGTTCAATCAGAGTAATTCCCAGAGACCAGATATCAGCCTTGTAGTCGTACGGGGCATCCTTCATCGTCTCACACATCACCACCTCTGGAGCCATCCTGCAAGAGCCAAAACAAGGTCAGATATGATCATGTGGCGCATAGATAAAAACCTCAAAAGCATAGTTTTTATGAATGAATACATAGGATGAGGTTTTAACCAGATGGTGTAAAAGAGGCTTGCTTTAACTAAAAAAAGAAAAGAAACAGAAACACCAAACCAGTTACATTCTTTCCAGAACAAATCAGTGTTGTGCAACACAAGAACACAATGAAGTTGACCTGGGAGGGTACTCATATCAGCCATCCTTCAAGGATGATAACCTGTTCTAGTCAATGGTTAACAGCCTTCACTCATATTCTCATTAGAGGATAATGCTTTGGAGCAAGGTTCACTTATAAAAAAAGTTCTAGTTTGCTCACATTTAGAGGGGAAAACTTCACCGTGGTAACAGTAACAGAGGAAGTGCTGTCATTTGTAGCTTCAGTAGAGATGACTGAACTGTCTACAGTTTGAGACTTTGCCATGTGCATTAAACCTAATCCTTTTCATCTTTGCATGTCCTTGTAGACGACCACCTCTGGTACTAATTTCTATTTCTGTGTTTAAAATTAGAGAAGATTTTTTAAAAGGCTTTAAAAATTGAAAATAAACAAATACAGTAGTCAACTTTTGAAGTGGATCAAGAAGTTCCATCACAGTAATTCTGACATCAGTTGTTGCTGCACAATTTT
>JBBBVU010000016.1:16930337-16944082 GCA_037177055.1 Atherinosoma microstoma
TGTGTGTGTGTGTGTGTGTGTGTGTGTGTGTGTGTGTGTGTGTGTGTGTGTGTGTGTGTGTGTGTGTGTGTTTGGCAAACAGTGTTAAAGAGAAGCTGAGCAGCCACCCTCCCCATCAGACACCCACAGTGTGAGTCAACAGGACGTCTCCCCCTGACATCAAACTATCAGTCAGTCGGTTAACAAGCCTCGACAGTAAACACGGACACACTAACACTTCCGCTGTGGCTCTAACATCTCAGCTACACGCTACTACACCTTGGGTTGGATTTCAGCTCAGGAGCATTTATTGTTTGTTGTTCTCTCTAAGAGAAAGGTTCTGTTCAGTCTGAGCTGATAAAGTTTCCATTTAGCGGACATTTTTAGAGAATTAATTTCAACCTGCAGCTCTTTTCTAGTAAAAGGTTTACAACTTGTCGTCATGCTCAAACTGGGGCTTCTGTTGCACACTTAAAAGGCAACCCCTGTGACCCAGCTTCAAAAGAACCTTCTTTCTCTTTCTCACACACACACACACACACACACACACACACCTTAACATTTCAGTGGTAACAGGGCAGAAGAATGTGCCTCAGGCCTTCTGATGGTTTTCAGGGTGAAGTGGGGAGACAAAAAGATTCAGAGCCTCATGCATTTGTGTGGTGAGGGAAATGCATGACGTCAATGAGTGTAACACAGAAGCACATGTGCTTGTTTATATGTGAACCTTAACAAGTGTATACACCCCACAGAGAGGAAGGTATGCTTTAACACCTGGGCACCTAGACTTCCAGATTTCCTACAAAATCAAAACAAACAACTGGGTGTTTGTACATGTTTGGATTTGTAGCTACATGGCAGCAGGATGCAAAATTGATATCATCGCCACAGTTTGTGTGTTCAATGGATTTGTTTCTGCACAACCAAAACTAAAGTGGATACTCGGGTAAGTAATCACACATAAAAACAGGCAATAAAAAAAACAGACATGTCTGATGTTGCTATAAACATTTAACTGCATTTGCAATCACAAGTATAACAACAGTATCTTAAACATAGGATGTCTTATTGTAACTGTAGCAGGTGGGGTAAATGTTTGGTTTGTTGTGTTTGGTCTTTTTTTTTTTAAACAATCTCCAAATCTAAATGCTGTAACCATACACAAAACTTTCCCATTTAAAATCAAGTGATCAAAAGTGGTTCAAAAACACAGGAAACACAAAGTCACATAGGAAAGTAAAAGTACAGCTAAAGTACATACTTTAGCTGCTCCCGGCTTTCCATGTGAAATCACTTCAGTTTCAAACCTAAAGAGTCTTCGCTCGCTCCAACCTTACTCCAGGGAGCAACAATCTTTAGCTTTGTTTGGGTCTGCTGTCTGTGGTTTCCATCTGAAGGTCTGTCTTTCAGTGTTGTGTCTCATCTTGCTGTGTTTAAGTGGATAGACTCAAACGGTTATAAAACTGTATAAAAATGACTCAACTGTCATTGCACATTTGCAATTGAGGATTTTTAATTTCCCTCATATATTCCATGAAAACATAATGGAACCAGATGCTGTAAATAGGATTTCAATTAAATTGGTGCCTTTGTGGTGCTGCTTTCTATTCTAAAAAATACATTATAATATACCAAATGTTTTCAGCAGACAATAGGTGTGGGCTGCAGGCAGACCAGATGAATACCCAAGCCTTTTTTTTTCTTTTACTACAGAGCCAATATGTTTTAATATGTTGAGAGAGTGTATTGTTTCACTGACATAAACCCTGCCTGAAGGCGGTCACAACTGAAGGACAGCATAGATTGCTCCATTATATTAAACATTAATGATGTCTCCACAAATGGGTAACTTACATATGCTCCACAAACAAATACCCACTCAGCACGTGGTGATTTCTGGCTTCAAGGTATACCACAGTTTTTAAAAAAAAGTCACGGTTTCAAAACCACTCAAACTTTCCATCACACTGTCCTATGATAGAAGTTATTGTTTATGACTCAGAAATAGAAAAAGGAAGAAGACTGTGTTCTGCATAGAGGAACACTTCCCCGAGAAGTCCCCAAAGTTGGCTGCAAATGTTTTGAGTACTAAAAATATAATAAATAAAAATAAAAATAAAGAATACAGTTGTTTTTTGAGGGAAGCGGGGCAGGTAATGCTAAGTGCTAGCAAAGTGAGTCAACCGAAGAGGGCAATATTCATGCTTTTACATCTATAGGAGCACTTCTCATCGCTTTGTCAAACTCAAGACAAAGCCATCTTGAAGTGAATGTTTGCAACCATTTAAAAGAGTTAAATGTTTCTAGCAGTGGTGATACAATCAGCCTTCTACAGGCTAACTACCAAGTCACGGCTAACTAGCAAACATCAGCTACTTATCATTATGGCCGTTATTTCGCAGTTTGGAAAAGATCAGAGGGGTAGAAATTTTCTGTAAAATTAGTTTTGACTTTCATATTCTGAATAAGTTGAGCTAATAAGCCTTTAACTTCTACATTTAAGTCTTCTGCTGTTGTGTACATCCGTTCAAAATCCCATTTTTTAGAATGGTCTGCTAGCAGTCTGGCTGCTTTGCTAACTGTGTTGTACAGAGACAGCATTACCTATATTTTTGTGTATTTATTTACAAATGTACATCAATAGTGAAATAAATACATAAATAATATTAATTCCATAATGCAATTATCATTCTTAGTATTATAGTTTAATTAAAGTCAATTAGTTAATGTGCTACATTGATAAAAATCAATGTGTAGCCTAATGCAGTACTATATAGCCTACACATGTTAATGTTTCAAACATTCTATATGTTTAAATACAAGTTTGGTTTTACTCTAGGAAAAAAAAAAAACATTTTCCAGTTGAAAGTAGCAGATTTTAGCGATTTTATTTCAATAAAGCGACACAATTAAACCGATATTCTTCATGATACACTCCCATGGCAAAGGCCCACATGTGAACTATTAAAATTTTACAATGACGAATCTCAAACTAACTATCCATGCATTCATTTACTGTTGAGTTTCAGTAGTAAATCTCTCCCCGTCTTTCCTTGTGAATGAATCCGCCTCTCAGAGAAGCTCCATTTTACTGACCTGCAGTTAATGAGCCTGTTAATGAACAAGTTATGAGATGTTTCATCAGGTGTTGCTCACCTGTGGTGGTCCCGTTTAAAACATTTTCTGGTTCAGAATTAAGTTTTAAATAAATCACAAACTATATATTCTTTTCAGTAAAGATGATTTATCTGTAGCAGTGTCAAGCTTTAAGCAAAATACTTCATAAAAATATCTATAATTACACTGTTATTAAAATAGCTGCCAGTATATATTTTTTTTCATGGTGGCTTTTGGGTTAATCATCCATCAATCTCGTGTCTAAATACCTTTTATTTTTACATTTGTGAGATTGATACTTATTGATCTCATTTCAACGACTGTGTTGGACATTTTAGAAAGTTTAAACTGTAAAAGGTCAAAGTTGCTGCTCTGTCTGTCAGCAGACAAATATGCTTTAGTTTCTGAGCAAGTTAACACACAAAGACACATGCTTTCAGTTTTTTTGAGTGTGTACTCAGTTTTCATATACATATTGATCGATTTTTCAAAAAACGATCAATCATCGGAAATATTAATGTTCACTGTGCTGACAGTTACTTATAATTACTGTGCATGTGTTACCTTGGCAGCACAATGCTGGATTACAGTGTACTTTAATCACTTTTAAATCAACAGCACCTGAATTAATTTTTTCTTATTCAAACATTTAGAGGGCAAGTGAAAAATCGTTCATTGTGTCAGTGGACAGGAGGACTTCATGTAATCAGAAAACTCTCTCCGAGGTCAGTCACCTCCAGGTTGAATGAGCACAGCATGCGCTGACGTGTATTTTTGGCTTATTTGCTGCATTATGCTCTCTACAGTCACACATGACTCCCTACAGGGGGAATAACATGAGCGTGTTAGACCTTTGCCCCCCCATCATAAACCTGTAAACCGCCTCTCCTCTGTCTGCGAGCAGGAATGCAGCTCTCAGCACCTCTGTAACTTCTGACAGCAGGCGCCCGTGGGAGCGATGACCTCTTATTCAGATGAGCAGGGTGCACAAGCAGAGGCATGTTAAAAAGCTGTGTGTAGGCTATGAATCGTCTCATAGCAGGACAAGTTGGCATTTAAAGATCGCCCGTTTGTCTTGGTTTATTGTGGATGTGTCAATAAGTGAAAAGCCACAAAACAAAAAAGTCTGAAATCACTTTCCAAAGTCTTATTTTAGTCTCTTTAGCCTCTATAGTTTCATTTTGATGAATTCAATAGAAGACAACAAAACAACTTTTGTGAGCTTTCGTTCTACAATTTGTAGAGAGGTCAAGTGGATGAAAATGATAAAACACTAATGTGAGAGTCCGTCTTAGTTATTGCTTGCATGCAGTAATCAAGCTTTCAGAGAAGTGTTTTACAGATAGACTTCTGGATTTTAGCTCCAGGGAAACATACAAAGTTTCCCATTACTGTCCATTTCTTTTCAATATAGTTATCTGTAGGCGGGACATTGTCATCCAGCCCAGAGCGATGCCTTCAGGCCGAGAGACACTGCTGTATGAGAGCCAAAGGAGCGCGTTTTAAAATAAACTTATTTTATCGGCTATCGGTGGGAAAAACGGCCGATACTGATTATCATAAAATTGCCCAAAATCGGCCGATATTATCGGCCATTCCTATTATTGGTCGATCCCTATTAAAAATGGCAAAAAAAAAAGCTGAGTTTGACAGTGTAAATAGATTTTTGCTCCAACATTTTCATTGCATTTAAAATCCATCAAAATTATATCAAGGAAAATACAAGTTAGTTCATCAGTAGTTATGTAAGATTGTTTTGATACACCAAGACAAATTTGGAAAGGATAAGAAAATATTTCATGATGTTGATGATGAATATTTAAGAGTGCAAAAAAAATTTGTTAAAAATATCAACTCCTCTAATTCATGAGTTACCTGCTACATTTCCAAGCACAGTTAATATGAGATAGTTATAACATGACTAGGCCATTTAAAAATGGCTCTTGTCCTAGTGTACAAGCACTTAAAGGGAATAGATTTATTGATTGAAGTAAACCAAACTTAATTGCGAGGATTTCTTTATTTTTAATTATTAAATCATAGAAAGGTTCCTGTAGTAGTCATCACAGAGGTGATGCAGCAAAAAGCTGCACTCAACCTCAGTTTGTTTGATATAAAAACATGCTAGACAGAGACAATCACCTTTGGATGGATAGATGGATGGATCCTTCTCTAAGAGCAGAAGATTGTCAATACAGGCCAGCAAACCAGTATTTATTATCAATAAACTGAAATAATATATTACTGAAACTTTCACCATACTGTTTTAAAAAACCATTTGTCATTTTCCAAATATACTGAGAATTTCTAAGATCACGACACTAAATGGTTTGAGGTAGGGGTGCGCAAAAAAATTGATTCACATCAGAATCGAGATTCTTGTTCATCAAGATTCAAAATTTCCAAGAATCGATTTTTTTAAAAACTTAAATTGTTTGCCTGACTACTTTAAAAGCTACTGTTAGGTGACAAACATGTTAAAGTTTGCAAGTGAATTTATAAAGTAGTTAATTAGCACGTTTTGTCACTAAAAGGTGATTGATTGTGAATTGAGATTGGTTTGAAACAAGATTCGATACAGAATCGAATCTTCACCCCAAGAATTGGAATCGGATTGAAATCGGGAGTTGCTGTAAGATTCACATCCCTAGTTTAAAGCGTCTTATGCAGCAGGTGTCATTTCTGTTGTTAGACTGATGAGAAATATTGTTGGCTTATCATAATAAAGAGCATTTTATTAGTTATTTAATTACAGAATCAACAAGAATTTACAAGCAATTGCAATGCACATTCATTAAGAAAGTTATTATAAATCGAATGACTGCCACCTGTATGTGCAGAGATCTTGTAGTGCTTCTAAACAATAAATCTATTGCATCGTGGACCAAAACAACTCACACAATTTAACTTCCAGCAAATTGGCTACATGTCAGCTGGGCAGCTTCACAGCTCTAAGTTTTACTTACTCTTTTATCATTTTAAAAAGAATAGTTACTGGCGTCTTCTGTCACTTCCGGGTCAAAGTCCACAGCAAAAAACTGCATCATGTGCATGGTAAATCAGTTTGGGTCTAATTGGTCTAATTACAAGGGTTGTTGCTAAAAACAGATTTAAAATTGTTTGTCATTTCACTTTCCAGCATAGCAGGCTTTAACTAAAACTGACTGAGATTTCATAACAGCTTTTCAACTTAACCAGAGAGATGCGAGTGGAAATCCAAACTTAACACCTCAAGCTTAAAAAGATGAAGTTAACATGGAGTGGAAAACTTCAACTCTCACGGCTCAATTACAAAAAAAACAAAACAACGACGACTGCTTGACATGTTTTCCTCTACCAAATCAGGAACAAGATTCTTCCTCTCTTACCCAACCCTGACAGCAGAGAAGCACTTTTTTCCCCCTTTCTTGCCCTCACAGACCAACTGGGTGTGAGGCACGTAGCAAAGTGACACAAACTCATACCAACGCACACCCTGAAATTAGGCAATCAGACTCTACAGGATGTGAAAGTTCTGATCAAGGTTGCAAATTACTCTACATTCAAGCAGGAAGCAACAAGTCCCTAAAGCAAAGCAGGTCAATGTGGCAGGAACAGTGATCCTTCTCAGACGGTAACAGTAAAACCCCCATCCTTCAGTCTGAGGAACCTCATGACAGACTTCCTGAGAACAGCCCACACAAAACAGGCAAAAACAGATTGGAGAGTTCATGCACTCATACAAAAACCAAGCTCAGACAGGTACTGCTAGCTCATTCAGAAAAAAACTTTCATTAGCCAATAGCATGATGAAAACAGAGCCTTTTGTATTTCCAAGCAGACTAGCAGAGCTATGAGGATGTATGAAAACTTTCTGTAAAGTGCCAGTAATGATAGTTGCAAGGATGGGGGGGGATCTCTCCCACCGCACTGAGCCCACGCCCACTCAGCTGGGCTCTTATCAGTGAGTGTGGGCTCAGCTGCGCCCTGAGATTAGACCCAGGAAAACCCAGACTTTCAGTAGCAGCAATAACCTTCGCACTGAATACGCCTGAACGCATCATTGCGACACTGCCATATTCTGAAGAACCATTTCTCATAAGCCTTGTGGCTTACTATTTCAAAGAGGATGTTGAAACCTATGCCCAATCGGCATGTTTCTCTTTCACTTGGCGGGGGAGGATAATCATATTTCAAGAGATTTTTCAGTAAACCTATGTCATTATGAATCTGATTAAAACAAATAAGCAGAACAGGTTTCCTGCTTTATGACATAAAATATGAAAACTGCTGTGCTTATTTGTTCATTTGCATTTAAAAACACAACATCTCACCTGGCAACCTGATGTGCATGATAGGGATAGCTGGGAATTTACTGGTTACAGATTATGGAAAGACAGACATTTGACTATCCTTTCCATACTCTAATAAAACAAAACAGTCCCATTAACAAACTGGTGTAGAAAGGGTTGGCTTTAATCTATTTCATGCAGATCTTGTCCAAGTTTTTTTTTTATAAATGAGGCAAGTCACGTACGTTGTTCTTCAGAGAGTTTCTGAATAGACTGACTTGTGTAGGTGAAAATCAGCTACATAATTTAAAAGTTCAGGTTTTACACTTCGGACCAACAAGGACAATGGAAATTTGACAGAGCGTGTCCTCCCAGCCTGCGTGCATCTATGGAAACGTTTCACCAGCATCAGCAGGAGTAGCAGCAGCGACAGCCGGGCAATGTGCTCAGCGGCACGTGGCTCATTAATTAGTGAGGGGAACCATACAAGTCCTCTGTTTCATGCCTCAGTTGCAGCCACACACACACACACACACTTTTGAACAAGTGCAAACATGCACAGACAAAAGCAAAGAAAACATTGCATCCCAGACTGGAAGTAAGAGTTGTGAAATATTCTCTCGTCTTGACTGGAACTATGAAGAAGTGTCAGTAGAGTTAGCAGGAGTCTAATAAAGTCAGTGCTTAACGTTTTCATTAAAAGTTGGGTTTCTCAAATGATCTTTGGTCAAAATAAGCATGCATAAAAAATAAAAAAAAAACACAAAATGCTGAAATGTTGGCTTACGGTGATTATCTTCACCTACTGTTACGCTTGTGGTTGACAGCGATACCTTAACAGCATGACACAAGAAACTTGAGTAAACAACAGTGTGTTTATGAGTTTCACCCATGCGGTCATATGATAGTCCTATATTAACAACATGAGAAATTATACTCGTCTCATCAATATGTTCAACAGGTGATCATTTACATACATCTGTTGCAAGGTTTATAATGTATCCACTATAAACATAGCTGGTTAAAAGACTTTGGAGGGGACGGAGGTTGAAATCTTTTCTCCTTTAACATTATTTAAAGGAGTCAGCATCCTCTCAGCATGGATTGATGTGTAAACAGGAAATGTAATGATTTAATTGATGGAAAATAAAAATAAAAAACAACATTTAAGCCAATAATCCCAACATTACTTCTAACTCTGCTACTTTCATGCTCAAATGGTACAACTCCTTTAAAACTAATAAAAAAGTATTTCAGTGACTATTTCCGTTTAACTGCTGCAACTACTGAAAGCTCCTTCCGTGTATTTCTACCGAGCACTTTACTAACCGCCGCTCAAAATATCATTGCAACCATTTTTTAAACAAGTTTGACCACAACTACTGCTATAACCACTACACCGGTTGATGTTTAAAGCTACTGCTGAGATTGATGATACTTTGTCGCTGTCACCAACTAAATCTGCTGAACTCAGGTGTGGAAAATATTGTTATCCAATCAAAAGTAAAAGGATACGCAAGCTACCGTCCTCACCTCCAACGTCAACCTGTTGAGTGAATTGCTGGATATTATGTTCTATGAGCTTGTTTTTACCTGCAAAGATGTTAAAACTAATAAAAGGTCTGTCATTTTTGTATTGATCACACATAGACGTGTACGTTTTACGCTTCTGGTTTCAGACGGATTTTTTTGTGGCATCTTTCAGCTGCAGCTTGATCCTACAAACCCAACAAACATCTGCTGTTCAGTTGTGAATTCGCCCTTTTCGTTTGACTTCAAAACAATGTATGGCAGGTAAAAAGCTTCTCTGGTTGGCTTTGCAATTCTTTAAAGATAATGTCAACAGGTATCAAAAAGCAGTTTGCCCAAACATGAAGCCGGGGTAAAAGTATGTCATGAACCTACAGCAGAGGAATGTGGAAAACAACTCCAAACTGATAAAGTTTTTCTTCTCATTTCATTCAACTGTTTTTGTTAAGGTGTAAATCATTACAGTCAGCTCACATAAAGCCAACGTTCCACAACTATGAAACACTGCAAAAACTTAAATACTGTATAAAATCAAGAGATTTGGAGTAAAAAGTTGATGCGTTCAATAAAATGACTCTTCTGAAATTTCAGTGGAAAAATATTCTCGTGAAATTGAGTCAAAATTTACTTTGATGATGTTTATTTAAGTCATTTTGCTCAGGTGCCATACAGCTGCCAAGGAGGTTTGAAAAAAAGCCAAAAACGACCTTTCTTCTTTTGAGGAAATTAACAGCCAATCAGAAGTCAGCCCGTTATCTGTCCTAAGAGGAGGATTTAGAGTCTTGCCCTGCTTCTTCAGGCATCGCTGTGGTGAACTTACTACCACAGCCTGCTAAAGCGGATTCAAGGGTATGCTAGCAGAGTGGGATGTACTGTGATACCTGCCTGACAGCTTAACTCTTAACACCAGCTATAAATGATGGCAGAAGACCAGTCCTCGACTGAACAGGATTCAGGAGGTTCAAGGTGCAGAATGGAGCCGCTTTGACATGAATACCTGAACTAAGTGGAAACACAGGACCAAGGTAAACCATCAGGAACCACGCCACCATTTAGCTTAGTCTGCCTTCTTCATTACAGCCGCCACTGTAAACTTTTGATTGAATACATCAAATTGTGTTGTTGACCAACACTTCTTGAACATTTAGTTGACTCTTTCGTTAGATAAATGAATATCCCAACAAGAATTTCTATTGGTTATCTAGCAAGATGTATCTATGTTCACAGAAAATATAGATTGAAAAAAAAAAAAATTGGAAGGCAATTTTGTCATGATTTCATTACCTCTAATATTCATCATGGGGCTTTAATCTGTATGTTGTCAACAACACAACTGGTATAGTTGCACCTACATTTGAAGTTTTCCCAGAAACAACAGATCCTACTGATAACTGATGCATAAGGCTTGTTTTTGGTTTTGCTTTTTAATTAGATTCTTCTTTAACAGTTTCTGTAATATTACCACACACATTTGTCCTTAATGATGCTCTTGAAGTGAAATATTCTCCCAATAGTGAATTTAATCTTTAAAGAACCAGTCAGACAGGAGCACTCTGTATTCTCTGACAAATCCACACAATTAGATATAGAAGTCGGTTTAATGTCAGGAGCAGAAGCAGCGGTAGCTTCACACGTACAAACCCACAATACTTTATCTCATAGTTGCGTTAACTTCCTGTTGCCTGTCATATACTCACTACCAGCTTTCTCCCCTTATTTCTGACAATAAGAACGACTCCTCTTTAAAAGATTTCAACTATGGAAAACTTGTGTGATTCACCCCCAGAGGCCTTTCCCTCCCACACGCGAGTGGATTATACTGAGATTTGGGAGCTGCTAAAAGAAACCGTCGATCCCTGTGATGCCGCGTCTGTCCCACCATTTCCTCTCCTTGGCCGTCATCTGCTCCCAACCCTGCCTCCCACTCCTCCATCTGACAGCTGCAGGTGTGGCGCTGTCCTTATTCAGCCCACTCAAGGAAAGGAAACTCAAGCCAAAGCAGAGGCTTGATATTTAGATAGGAGAAGGCAAACATTGCAGCGACACATTACTTTTCAGAGAGCCTGCCAGCTATCCAAATGGTGCTTAGTCTTCCTGAATCCCTCAACCCCATTTCAGCCTTTTTCCTCTTTTATTTGCTGAATTTGAATGTCTATGTGCTCCTGTACTCAGAATTTCAAAGAACTCAAGTGTGCCTACATGCTAACTTTTAAAAGGTTTACAGCACTTTCTGCTTCTCAGAAGCAAAGTGAAAGTTTTTTTTTCATGAATTCTAGCTGTCGTTTCACTTGGGTTATTTCTTTTTTATACAATATCACAAACGCTATCCACACATCTCACATGCTCCCCTAACTGAAAAGATACATTGTTGGAAGATTTATGTAACTTCTACTCAGACCTGCAGCTACAGAGACAAAAAGTGAAATCTTGGCAAACAAACAATCTGCTGAAATGTTGATGAAGGTAAAATTTAGTCTTCTTGAAAGTGTTGAACTTTGAACACCCCCACCCCCCTACTTTCCCCACTCTGTGCACACTTTCCAGTAAAAACAAACTGCCTAAACAAGATGGTCTTCTCTTAAAAATGGACTGCATTTTCTGGTCAGTGCAGAATTCCACTAAAGCATCACTTCTTCCATTGCAGCCCCGAGGTGTCAAAGACATCCAGTGTGCTCCACTGAGCTGTGCACACACAGAGGGCCTGTGCCCGGCCTCAGAGAGAGGTCTGACCAGCCAACAGATCCAGATTAAATACCCCTTCTTAGCAAAAAGTCATGCTGCTGCGGTTTGGGAGGGACACAACTAATGAAAAGTGCTTTCACTGCCACTGTGACGTGTCAAAAGGCTGAATAATGATTTATCTAAACCCACTGTGCTGAAGATAACCAAACACACAAAATGTGCGAGGCATCTTTTACAAAGAATGAAGCAAAAACATTAAGTCATGAAAAAGAAACCAAGTCAAGTACAAGAAGAGGAAGTGAAGAGTTGTTAACATGAGTCAAACAAGTGCTTCCTTTTCTAAAAGTCTACAGTCTTCTCTCACTGCTTGTTCTGGGATGTAAAAACCTCTCCAGGATAACTAAGCTGGAAGTAATTTCCTGACTTTATTTACCAGTGGAACTCTGGACAAACAACATGTTTAAGATATGTCATAAACCATATCCAGAGCAGTTCATGAAGGATTGGTAGCACCACAGCACAAAAACACAAAAACACCAACTTAAAACGGCTTCAAATTAATAATTTAGCATCTTTAAAAAAAGAAAAAGTAAACCCATAAAATGTTCCAATCCTAGTAAATGGTCATTGATTTAGGAGAAAAGTATAAGCTTAAATACATATCTTGAGGAAAATGAAAGGTTCATCAGGACTGAGTTTGGTCAGCATGCAGGTGCCTCCAATCACACTCACCTTGTAGACCTTCCCAAACGCACCGTCGCCAAGCTCTCCGACTATTTCCCATATGTCGTTAGGGTTGATGTCCCGGTGGACATGCTCGTACTGCTTCACTTTCTTCTTTATTTCAATAGTGGGCAGACGGAGCATCTTACTGAATCTTGAGAATGCCATGATTTCAACTTCAAATAAACTTCTAATAGCCCAAGTTTTTTTTTTTAAAAGAAAAATAATCAACAGGCGCAGATCTCTACAGAAGGAGCATTACAGCCCGTCAAAAACTCTTATCTTCACTTTTCACCTCCTTGACTCAAGAAAAAAGAACCTGGCTTGTAAAAATATAAGTTATTCTACTCCATCCATTTCAACCCACGCGAGCTCTGTGGGTTCTAAGGTGAAAGCATGTCACGGTCCGCATGTAGCTGCAGTCAGAAAGCAGGACGCGCGGTGACCACCTGCCGCCGCGGCAACACGGATGGAGCTGAGGTCTCGCTGTGAGACTGGGGAACTTGTTGATTCAAACTGGGCGAGAACGCCCCACCTTGTTACAGAACGGGCCTCTCACTGGCGTCATGGAAATGTAGTTCTTTAAGTCGTCGTCAATATAGCGCCGGTGAGGAGCAAGGACTTCATGTCCGGGTTGGTTCTGGGCGGATCCCCCTGACAGCAGCAGCCTCTCCCGCAACTTTTACAGCTGTGACTTTACCAAGACGATTGAACTCCAGTACTCCAGTGGAGTCTACTGAATCCCTGTTGATTATTATCAGGTGATTACTGCTGCTTTTACACCTACTGCACCATACTGCTCAATGGTCATAGTTCTGTTGTTTTAGTTGGGGTTTTTTTGTTTTTGTTTTGCAATTTATACATAATTACACATAGGCTAAGTTAGAATTAGTTGATAGTCTATTACAATTAAATTCTATTAAATTCTTAAAGTTTCAATGTTTCTCCTGACTCCTACAAAAGCGGTGTCACCAACTGATGAAGAGCTACAGCGCCCTCTGGTGGAAAATTCAATTCAACAACCTAGCACCTGAAAATACGGTGGATTTGTGCCATTAAGATCAAATAACAATAGAAACTTGAGGAAAAATAAACTTTAGTGAAGATAAAACCCATTTCAAAAGTAAAACTTACTGAGACTAAATTAGACTTGCTGATTATTTGTGTAATTCATTTTTATTGATCTTCTTTTACACAATGTATCTCTTTATCTGTTTTCTCTGTTCCATTCTTGTTCATTAAAGCTTTGCTCTTGTAGCCTTTGAGTTTGTGTTGTGGTTGTTATTAAGCTGCTGTGACATGGTGTGATCTCTACAAGAAACAGTCTCAGTTTATTTTCGAGAGTACTAAAGAAAATTAAGAACCACCATGTAAGATGCTGCCTGCACCAGTTTCAGGAAAATTCTTTAAAGGTGCACATGTGCTATGCTATGGCACATATAT
>JBBBVU010000016.1:16953560-16974050 GCA_037177055.1 Atherinosoma microstoma
CTCCCTTAGAGATAGGGTGAGAAGCTCGGTCATCTGGGAGGGGCTCAGAGTAGAGCCGCTGCTCCTCCGCATCGAGAAGAACCAGATGAGGTGGAGGAGGCATCTGGTTAGGATACCTCCTGGATGTCTCCCTGGGGAGGTAGCCTATTTCAGTCACGTCCCACTAGGAGGAGACTTCGGGGTAGACCAAGGACACGCTGGAGGGATCATAACCCTTAGCTAGCCTATCTGGTGGCTGGTGGTTGGTAATAGTAGGCTATGTATCCCTCCTGTCAACTATTGTCCAATCAACAACAAATTGTTCTGCAAAGAAAATATCAGAGTGTGAGATTGGAATGGTAATCACAGAGGTGGAAGTCAGAAAAAAGTATATAATTTGATTGTTTGTCTTTATACAAGTAACAATGGAAAATGATGGGGTGGCAATGTCACTCAGGTAGTTATTGCAGCCAGCTCAGTGAAATGGACAGAAGTCAAACTTTAAAAAAAAAGAACGGAAAAACAAAAGTGATCTAAAATGAAAGTGGGTATAAAGAATTTGTCGGGTAACTTCAGAAAAAGGCAGCTGCTTTGTTATGGTAAAAGTTTAAATCACACGCAGTAAGCAGGCTGGACACAGTGGCACAATGGAGCAATATAATCCTCAATCTAACTGTGTATCCTCAGACATCACATTATGATTTTCTTCATAGACAGCATGGTGACCAAAGAATCAATATTTTGAAAACTCCTAGGAAGAGACAGTCCTTTGTTGTTTGGTGCTGGCAGCTGACAGAGTCCAGACAAGAGTTTGTGGCTCTGTCTGCACATTCTCACTCCACCATCATTTTTATACATGCTGAACTGTGCATAGAAACCAGTAAACATAACCTTTATGTACATGTGCACAGTTTATTTAAGACCCTCGGTGCAGCAGTTTGGCTCTTTTCAACTAATCGGTGTAGAGTCGTATTACAAAGATATTCCATTTTTGTCCTCATGCATGAGTAATTTCTTTTGTATTTACGTCTTTATTTTCTAAATCAAACACTGCCTAATTTAATAAATGTGCTTAAAATTACATCCATTTCATTCATTTTGCTTGTTTTATCAAACCAGAATGTTCAGTAAAAAAAATTGTGGATTTTAATGAAATACTAATTAAGTAATCAACTTAAGTAATCATGTATGTTATCTTAATTTACTTTAAATTTGTAATTTATAGGTACGTAGCTGTAAAGTTCAGTTGCTGCTAACAGATTCTGTTTGGTTTATTCCTTGTCATTCAGCAGTCTGTCCAGTTAGAGACCAGCGCCACTGTCTTGTACTGTATCTGGCAAGAAAGTAGTTGTTCTGTTCTCAAACATGCTTAGCTTGTCACTTGAGTCAATACTTAACCTGCTGCAGGTTAGTTTAGAAGTGGATTACCAGGGAGCAGAACAAGGACTGCCATCAGGAGCCGATGTCCAGTACTGTACAGCTGGACTGGCGACTTATTGGAGAAGTAACAACAACAACAGTAACCTGGCCAGCCTCCAGGGAGAGAAACACAAACTGGAATGGAACTAGCTTTAGCAGCAACCAAACTTCCCAAAACTCCCATTCTGAATTATTACATTAGGTGGGGAAACGCAAGTGATACATCTGCAGCTCAATAAACACTATTTGTCTTGTCTTACCCCGTGACATCTCTCTGACATGATGATGAAGAGCTGTCTCAGAGTGGTCCACAGCTTCCTCACTTCTCTGGTGTAAGCACAGCGGCGCTGCCTGAGGCCTTCCACCAAGTTCATGTAGGTCCTCATTTTTTGCATCACACAAGCATTCTGTCATGAGGAACAATGAAGAGTCCCAGCAGATGAATTACAGCTGCCGAGGTTTGCAGTCAAAACACCACAGAGGAAAGTCCAACAAGTCAGACAACTCAAAACTGAGAGTAACGAGAATTGATGAAAATCAAAACTTCTGAAAGCAATATTTCTCAATACTTTTATATATTCACACTTCATTCAAAATAAGTTTTTGTTAATTTTAAAGAGAATTTGAAGTCATACTTACATGGACATCAAGATAAAGTTCTGGCAGATTTGCCATGCAGAAGCTCTAAATCAAAATAAAAACTAAATTAGCTTTTAAGTTTGTTAGTAAAGCAAAAAATCGGTGATGAGTGTCAACACATCGGCTGACTTACTGTTTCAGGGTCCCTCTTCAAATCAGCTGCCATCTGGGTGAGCTCTCGTGCCATGTTCAGGACTTTGGTGTAGCATGTTGGTGGGAAGAAAGGGTAGCTGAGTGCCGTTGGCACCAAAGACAAAACAAGCAAGAATTGGTTTAAGATCAGCATGACTCACTGACCCCTGCTGTACCAGAGCCTCTGTTTGTCTGACCAGCGCTCACATGCAGCCACGTATGCAAGAGGACAGATTTTAACACACCCTCTGTTGTTTACTCCAAAGTAATTATGCAACTCTAGAAGAAAGGCAGGCAAAGATGTTTTGTGGATGATAAGACAGCCCTTATTTTGGCTGGAGGCAGCTGAGGGAAATATATTTTTTAAAACATTTTAAATAGGATTTGTAACAGTGAAGAGATTTTTTGGACTAAAGTAAAAGTTGAAATGTCACAGAAAGGTTAAACTCTGCTCCAAGACAGCCGACCTGCTTCAAAATCAAAATAACGAGTGAAAGTATAGCTTTAAGCTATAACTGGAAGTAAAAGGATTTTTACACATGATGGACCGTTTTAGTGCATTAATGTAATTTTACTCTTGCAGCTCCAAACCCTCCTGATTTACTTTTTTCACTTTTAGGTAACTTGTAAGGTTTTCTCAAAGGACTAAAAGTGGAGCAAAAAATAATATATTATCATTATTATATCTGAAGCTGCAAAGTAACTAATGACTAAAGGTATAAAGTAAACATAGACATTTTCAGGCCTGTGCTTTATCTTTAGGCCTCTGCTCAAAAGTTTCGTAGCCCATAATGACATTAATATACCTCTGAAACCACAAAGTCTATTTCAATTCATTTCGAGTCATAGAAAAGGAAACACTTGCGAGATTTGCTAAGATGTGTAAATATCAGTTTATGTGTTACTGGTCAAGAATAAATAAAGATGACACATAGCACTAATGAAAAAGGTTTGGGTAAAAAAACAAGCACTTTCAGGATAAATATTAATATTGATTTGGCATGATCAGCTCTAGCTCTATACCTCTATCCAATCACAGTACTACATATGACTATTATGTCTCTAAAGGCTAACTCGGCAAACAAGGAAACTAGCTAGCTAACAAATGGCAGACCTCAATATCTAAAGGGTTAAATGGAATGAAAATGAAATTAAATCAAATGAAAAATACTTTCTTAATCCCAGAGTGAAAATTTTAATGTTGTAGTAGGATTTAGAACAAAGAAATGAATTAAGTAAATTCATTTAATGTACAATTTGTCTCCAAATCTGACATTCTTAACCCTTTTATGCTTGAATTATGAAGTAACAGTGCTACATGTTTTTTTACATACAATAATCTACTTCCACAGACATAAACAGTAATGCTTTTTTATTTCTTGGATCATAGTTTACTTCTCATCTATTTAATGTATTTTGATAGTTTCTTCAAAGTTATTTAGGAAATATGATTTTCCTATTTCTATAATATGAATATTCTAAGAAATGTGGCTGTATCATTTTCTTTTCCAGTTTATTGTAAGAACATTGGGTAATTAAAATGTGTGTATTTGCTTATATGAACATTTATTCTTCAATAACTTGCAGTGTATTGCATGACTCACTGGTGTCCCTTAATGCGACAAAATTACAAATATTCCATTCCCAACTATGAACATACTAGAAAACAGCTGTCAAATAGGTGTCCACTAAAGTGGACACTATGCTTGAAAGGGTTAAAGTAAAAAGAACTGAAAACTGTAGTTTGTGTTAGACTGTTTTTGTCTGAACTCAATTCCATCAGATCTTTTCACATTTCACCTTTTACTAGTATTGTTTGATAATCAAACAATACATTTGATACGTGCATTCTGCATGATAAATTACCAAACAGGACGGCCTGTATAGTATGCCATCAATACTTGTAATGCAGTGTATTGTGTGAATAAAACTCACCAAACTGGGGTCAGATGGTTGGTATGGACGGAACCTGCATTGCAGTGGTGTTACAGCATCCTTTCAGTCTCATCTTCACAAACTGCCAGAACAGCGCTGATTCATTAGAATCTACTTTATTACAAGTAGAATGTGTGTATTAATATTAAATCCTCTCTGACAGAAAGGTGATGTAAGAACTGACCATGGTCTAAAAAAGTTTGATTTAAAGTTCCTATCTTTTGTCATTCATTCAGCGTAAAAACATGAATGTCGGGTAAAATCTCAACATAGGCTACATGCTTGCTATAATTACATTTATCGAACTGGAGAGAGGGTTGGTTCTAAACAGCAGAACACCCATAAAGTGTGATAAAAACCTGCAAAACCCTATTAAATCCACCTGCTCTCATACTGTCTTCTGATTTTACTCCACTAGATGGGGCTAATTTCCAAGACTTCTCATCTCAGTGCAGGTTTCTTTTGCATCATGTTGAAATTCACCACTCCTTAAATGAAAATACTTCACAAGACTGATACTCTTTACAGTGCTGAAAAAATACTTTCACTTAAAAAAAAAAAAACTAGGACAGAGCTGGCACATGCAGAGGCTTCCTGCATGTTAAGTAGCTTGGGTTCATCTCTGTCCAGGTGTGATATGACACCGTCATCGCTCACTTGGACTAAAAGACAAGCACACCTCCTGATGCTGCCAAATGCCCAGTCAGGGACCGGCCTGGTTCTGAGTGACGTTCGTCACTTTTTATTGAGTGTTGAGATCTTTTGCTGTACGAAGATGGATGGCCCACACAGAGTGTGTCTTGGCATGAAAGAGCGGCATAAAGGGGAAAAATATGAGCAGTGTGCACTGTAAGCATATCCTTCATCCACCCCACCCTCCTGTCTCACCACTCAGCTATTCTCCTCTTGACCTTGGCCTGCTCAATTAACAGGGGACACAGGTGACTGTGCAGTCCTTATAATGGATGGATGTGTATTACACTTTGTAGTTAATGGCTGCACAAGTTGATATATGATGAGAGACTGGACTGAAGAGATTTGGCCCCAAAAGGCAGCAAATTCCACTGCAGCAGGCACATTTTCTGGTTTACAGCACTGCAAATGAGTTATAGAGATGAGACATAATGCGAAGGGACTTCTTGACATGGTAGTTGTCAAGGGAACAGCTGACTCCTGCTGTCTTTTATCTGCATAGTGCTTCAAACTCAAGTAGTTTGACTAAACTCATGATTTACTTTTTTTTAAGCCAAAGCTCTCAATGCGTGGTTAAGGACAAAGAGTGTGTTTAAAAAAAGATCCTGACCGTGACAATAAGCAAACAGAAGATACAAACACCCATGAAAGATCAGTATTATGTGTGTGGATAAAGACATATTTTAGCCTAAAACCTAACAGTTTTTTGTAGACCTATGACTATTATTTATTCTAGAACTTTAAGGCTAAACGGCCATTCCAAATGCCCCCCACAATACCCTGATTGGACTGCTATGACCACTACCATTCGATTCTTGAAAGAAAAAGGAGACTTTTTCTCTTTAAAACAGAGGGACAAGACCAAGAGGGGCAATGGGAATTTGGCTTATGCTTCATTATGGGGCACAACAGTGAAATCTTGTTCACAATCTGACTTCCAGATGTGTTCATAGACAAAGTAGCAACTCAATATGAGCTGCAGGGGGCGCTGTTTTGTAGCCGACTATTTGGTGGGAGCTTTGGGGAAAAATAACTTGCATTTTAAAACGTTACTCCATCTAAAAATCATGAGCATGAGGTAATGTTGGAAGAAAACTAGTCTGATTTGACTCTAAAAGGTCAAGGACAATCACATATAGCCTATATATACCTATATATTCGAATGCTGTCAGCTTAAAGATAAACTCCGAAGAGGCTTAAAAGTATCTTTGTGATATTTCTAGAATTTTATGTTCCAAGTCATATGGTGTAGTGTGCGTTTCATCCCTGTTGGAAACACTCTGGGGACGTTTAACTCTGTGTTGTGTGTAAGCCGGCAACCAGGAACCCTTAGCCCCACAAATGCAGCAGACCTGACGGGCAGCTTATGGAACGTACCTCCCCAGACGCACGGCTGTGGTGGCCAGCCCATCACACAGGCGGCGATGTGGAGGTCAGACGCGCATCAGCCCATCGTGCAGCGCAGTTCATCTCCTAAACCTCTGCTTCTGTTGCTTTTGTCCTTCACGGACTACGTACGGGCTTTCGCATTGCACACCGTCGCCGAATCCCGCAAGTCACGTCTCCCCAGCGCGGTGTCGTTTTTTTTCGGGTGGCAAGTGTCCCGGTGCGTCGTCGTCCGAACAACATCGGACCGGACACAAGTGATACTGTGAAGCTGCACTGTTGCTCTGTTGTTGCCCCGTCTGTTCATCCTCTCTGCAGCAAACCGGGCTGGAAATGGTGCCATGCTCAACAAAGCGGCAGTTTTCAGAGGTAGGTGCCCGCAGCTGCCCTGCATGGATGGATGCAGGAGCAGAAAGAGGATGATGATGAGGAGGAGATGGGGGTACTTTCTATGCAGCACATGTTCCCCCTTTTTGATCAGATAAGGGGCTCCAAGCACAGTGTCCTCTGCAGGGAGCTCAGCACTGCGCCTACACGCACTAGTTTTTGAATATTTCATTTAACCCTAGAGGGTGTTGGGACGTGCTGGGGTGACCTTATCATGCAGTCTCAGAATGGCAGTTACTCACCTGACTGACTGAATGTGGTTAGTTTACCTGTCAAGCCCAATAATGAGTCACATAACTTTGTTAGTCAGCAGACAACCTGTCATTCACTCTCCAGTAAAGCTCCAACATTCATTTTTAGATGATTTATGAGTGTTTTCACTGTTCATGCTTGAGATGTATTATAAAATACAATAAAAGGAACCCAAATGTTTACCTGCAGGCTTCCAAGAGGCAGCAGATTCTCTGTTTTCTTATCTGGCACTGGCACAAAATGTAGTAACGTATGAAATCTTGCGAGGACAGCCCAAAGGACTTCCATTAACATAACACAATCATACTGTAAATCAAAAAAGCCTCCAGTTGTTTGCCGTTGATAGGAGAAAAGGGATCCTACGATTAATCAGACATGCCCTGTAGACAGGGATCCTGTGGGATGTGCTTCTGATTAAATATGAAAGTTAAATAATTGATAGATAGCAGACAAAGCAGAGAAAGAGGGGATGGAGGAGGAGAGAAAGTGGGAAAACTTCAGCCCTCTATATTTACATATGAAGCTGATATTTAGTCAAGATGACTTCTATATGTTTGATCTCTTTTAGTGGAGATCTACACATACCTGAGAAGTTCTGTCTTTTTACTTTTTCTCTCCTGTTTTCCCTCACTCTGCTGATGATGTCATGTTTTCCTGCCTCTTCTCACAGGTTAGACTCTTAATCAACAGACGGTACAGCTACAAGCACATCACTAGCCCCCCTCCTCCTCACCAACATCCTCCTCCTCCCCCTGGCTGGCAAGAGTTGATCGTCTGCCTGCATTCATCTGAGCAGCACTGAAGACGGAACAAGTAGTGGTTCTGCCTGTGAGAAAGTGTGGGAGTGTGTCTGCACTTCAGTGGCTTTAGTCTTCATTGCCCCTGCAGCCTTTTTTTTTCTTTGTGTGTGCGCGTGTGCAATGATGTGTGGTTTTGTCAAGGTGGACAGTTAAGACAGGACCGACTTAAGCCAGCTAAACAGAGTCCTGCACTATAGAGAGAGAGAGAGAGAGAGAGAGTGTGTGTTTTTGTGTGTGTGTATCCATATGTGTGCTTGAGTTAAGTTGTTGACCAGGCTATGAAGGAGAGCCTTTCGATTCTGGGTTGAGGTGAGCAGAACTGAAAGATCAGGATAAAGAGGAGCAGTCATGGGGCTCGGACAGTCCAGCAAAACTCCGGTCACAGACGATACAGATGAAAGTGAGTTTTTATCATGTTTTTTTTTTTTTTTTGGCTCCACTTTAGTTGCGCAAACCTGAAGCGACACAGGTAGCAGAAATTAGCCTCTTTTCTTCAGTCTGAGCCAAATGTTATTTCTACCTGACAAGATTAAAAGCACTTCCAGTTAATGGTTGTAAAGCTGATTAGGTCTGAAAGCAGTCTTCCTCAGCAGCGCAGAAGAGGAATACCGCTTTGATGCAAACAGTTGCAGGGTTTTAGATATTTGCAAAGATGCATGCAGTTGGGAGAATATAAGGGAACCAAAAAGTTTATTTTCTGATCCTCATTAAAGCACATCTTTACCAATGTTCTCAAATATCAAAGGTATCTTCTTTATATATGTTGTTATTGATTGCCTGATTCTTGCCAACCTCTTACATTATACATCTTTGTCAGACTGAAAGTTATCAAGGTCAGCATCGAAAGAACTTTGATTGGAAAAGCTCTGGGTCTGAATTCATTTTCCTTCTGCGTGTCCTGAGTAGATAATACATTGTGATTTTATTGATCCCTGAAAATAATTCTATTCTGGCTGCAATCCAAGGACTTCAAAAAACATGAGTCAGAGATTTAGTAACAAGTGAAAGTGGCTTTCCCAGAGTTTTTTTTTTTGTACCATGTCATCATAGACCATCCGATGTCTCTTTCTTGTTGTAAGGTTGCACATTACAGCCCAGACTGTACAATTACACATTTATTTGTTTTGTTTTTTTCACCCTGACACAAATGTTTTTTCTATTCTTTTCTCCTTTTTACTGAGGGAAACTTCGTTCCAAGCAGTAGTTATTTTTCATGGTTAACCATGCTGCTTTGTCATCTGGTGCGGCGTGCTGGAAATGTCGCTCACAACAGAGCTCCTCTGAACTGCGAGTTGATGCAACAGTGCACCTTCGCTGACTTCTCGCTCAGAAAGAAAGTGTGGGCGATGTCAATGAAGGCAAGGGTAGTGACAAACCCAGAAACACTGCGATTGAATTAAGTAATAAAGTAAACTTCCCGCTGATGAAACTCAGAGTCAGACGTCAGAGGTCAGAGGCGGAGAGGAGGATTCTCCTTTTGAGGTCAGAAAGGGAGATGAGGAGGAATAATTGAAGGAAAAGTCTGTGAAGCCATGACAAAGACGCAAGTTAAGATATATAGAGGGATTTTGGCCATCCTTGAAAATACCTGAAAGATCCTAAAGAACGGTGACCTGCTTGTCTCCAATCCAAAGCATCTGTTGACAAGTGTCAGCTGTCTGCATTTTCAGTATCCATATTAACTCCCATCATGAAGTCACTCCTTTTGAGTAGCAATAAAAATGCAAATTGAATTTTCACTGTCACCTCAAGGTGATACGGGCAACAGGGCAGCTTTTTTTATTTGTTAATTTTGCCGTTAAGCCATGTGTCCAGGTGCTGCATCGATACATGCTGACATTTCAAAAGCAGGTTATTAATATACGGCTCATAAGTGCTTAGAGCAGTTGATATAGTGAAGTTAGTGAAACTGCTTAAACTTATCTAGTTCATCTGAATTTGTGATATTTCAGATATCTATAAATATGCTATATTATTTCTGTAGAGAGAGCCTAATCAAAATTAAAGCAAAAGGTAATGAAGAATAAACCGAAAGATTAAAAAATGTTTGACGAGTCAAAAGCAGCTAAATTGATCAAAAGTCAAAAGTTCCACGGAGAAAATTTAATATCTAATCATTTTTGGTGCAACCCGTGTCAACCAATTTACACTGAGGTATGCGTCTGAAGGGGAACTCTGTCAAAACATGTCTGCCCCCCCCAGAGAATCATGTTTGTGTCCTCATATGTGTCGCCTTATGCAACCAGCAGACCATGTTTACAGCTAATGCACATTGCAGCCGTGCACGGGCCCCCAGGTTCTGTTACGGTTGCCTGAGCAACCGTTTAAATGCTGATGTTCCGTCACTGTAGGGCCATCAGATGAGTTACAGGTTTCCATGTCAGAGAAATGAGAGGCGGAGTCAGAGGGCCCAAAATGCAAGTGAGATGTCACATCCATGATGCCTTTTATATTCTTTAAATGATGAAACTGCACATTTTACCCAACAGATGAGATTGTTTGGTTTTACTCAACCTTTGCTGGTTCAACTGCGTATGGTTTCCAAAAATGGAAAGTTTGATTCGACCAATTCTGTGTCTGCTGTCAGACTCTTTAATCAGCGCAAAATAGCAGCCTGATCTGGACATTAATGCTGTTAAACTGATGTACGACTTAAAGCAGTGAGGCGAGGTGCATGGACAAAACGGACATTTTTATCAGTCACCATGAAGTTGAATGATAAAATCAGCAATAACACATCCAAATAATAACCTTATTTAAGGCTTTTTAATTCAATTGTTCCATCACACCATCTGTTGTTTATACCTGCTTACTCTAATGCAGGGTTGCAGGAGGGAGAGGCTGGAGCCTGTCCCTGCTGCGACTACAGGCAGGGCACACCCTGGAGAGATCGCCAGTCCATTACAGGGACAGACAATCACTCACACTCACTCCTAGGGAGAATTTAGTGACACTAATTAACCTAACAAGCATGTTTTTGGACAGTGTAAGAAAGCCGAAATACCCAGAGAGAACCCATGCATAAACAGGGAGAACATGCAAAATCCACACAGATAGACCTCAGCTGAGGATTAAACCTAGAACTGTATTGCGATGAGGTGACGGTGCTAACCACCACACTGATTCATTTATTCCTCGTCAAAAAAAAAGAAGGAAAAATAGAACAATTAGTTAAAATGTCTTCTGTCTTTTTGGTTTTGTTTTTTCAAAACAAAATGATAACAATAGTTTTTTTCCTCTATAGTCCTGATTTATTTTTATTTTTTGAACATGATCCAAACTCCAAAACCTCTCTAATTTTCTTGTGCTTCACTTCACCAGAGTTGGCCTCAGCAGTGATAATGTTCACATATTGTACAATGATTTGATATTCCAAACCAATATTCATATTCATTCTGAAATTGCTTGATTTTGTTGTTTTGTTTTTTTTAGGCTAGCCTGAAACCCTTTTCGTTTGTGCTATGTACTATCTTTATTTAGTCTTGACTAATTTCACAAGAGGCCTAAAAAAATCTGAAGTAGATTTACGGGGTTAAAGTTAGAAAATAATAGCTTGGAGCTATTATTCCAATTTCTCTTAATTAATGAGATATGGGTATATGATTTTCTATACCCCCACTTAAATCAGCTCAACTAAAAGAAGTTCAGTGGAGGAAGAGATAATTGAAGTAGAACAATTTGGGAGAGCCAGTTTATGTAAAATCCTCTAAAAATTTGAGGAATTTTAGAATAATTTTTTTTAATCAAATGACAAATATGAATAACATATGTGTATATTGTGGATACGTTTTCCTTGAAAAAGTAACGTGAAGCTTAAATAAAACAATTAAAGAGAACATGTCAGAGGCATCGTATTTTGTCTGAATCTGCCCAGCAGTCACATTAAAAGTAGAAATAATAATATTTCAGTTCCATAACAGGATGACTCTTGAAACTCCCTGTAAAGAGATAAAAGAAAAACCCTGAGTACATAGATCTATATCAGGCTAAAAAAGTTGGAATATATCTGCATATTAGATGCAGTATAGATTTTTAAAAAATATTTGCCTCTCATTTGTTGGGTATCTAAAACAGATCACAGATGAAGATAACTGCAGGGGTGACATTTTCCTTCATAAGTCTGAACAAAAGCACTTTATTTTCAGTAAATCCAATATACTTACTGGCATAAATTCTCACTGGAGCACCAGATGTGCATTAATCCACTGCTGAATAGGTCTGAACCAGATGTTCTGTTAACTCTGGTTTGAGTACTGTCTGTTAAAATCTCTATTTTAAGAACTTAATAGTCTGCTTTCAAGGATCTAACGATGTATTTGTGACTGTGACAGTGTGGATATCAACACATACTCCAAGATGCATGATCGCTCTGCTGAAAAAATTTTTTTTTCTTAGATTTCCATTTTCAATTTGGAAATTCAGTCCAAACTGATTCAATCTAACCTGATTAGCATGTGTCAGTCAAATTTAAAATGACTAGCAGATGACATCTACAGTCACATGATGTCCTCAGCTGGTTTAAACCACAGGAAGGCTGTCAATGTGTCAATTCCACTAATGGGCAGATTTTGATTATTACGAGCTGTTACGCATGTGTCAATCATTTAATACATCACATTAAACCATTTTAAAGTAAAACGAGAGTTTCCTCCCTCTCTTTTTCCCTGCTTGCCTGTGTCTGCTGACTCTGAAATCACCATCAGGGCAGAATCTTAAAGCAGTTCAGCAGTAAAATGACAAAAAAGTAATCTATTTCTTTGCATATTGTGAGTTTATACAGTGTCAAGTCTAAAGCTTTGCATGTATGTGTGCGTGTGTGTGTAATGTGTGGGTTAAATAGCTGGCCTCGTATGGACCTTATCAGTGCAGGTTCTGTAAACACTCCCAACACAGATAGTGTGAGACAAGGAAGTGCCAGTGATACGTGACTAACAGAGCATAACATTAACTGTCACATCCAATAGATCCACTGGATGCAGGCAAAAGGTGTGTGTGTGTGTGTGTGTGTTTGTGTACGCGTGCCATTCTGCTGCAATAGAGGCAGGTAATGTTTTAAGTCAGCACTATATGTCCCATAAATGTGTGTGTTTTCGATAATGGTCGGGGCTGCAGTTGTGAATGTATGTGTGGCATCATCTGGGTGTGTGTGTGTTCAAATGAGTGCAAAGAGTGGGCAGCAGCTGTTCCATCCTCGGGGAAACTGTGGAGAGGGAAAAACCGTCTGTCCTCGTTGTCATGACAGCAAGAAACAAACAGCCCCATCCGGTTACAATTGGTGATAAGTGTTGCTGATAGATGGAGGAGAGTGAGATAGGGAGTGATGCTGCGGTTAAGGGTGTGTGTGTGAGAGAGACATGATAACAGTATGAAATAAATGCTGAAAAGCTGCTTAAAGGAAAGCTAAAAATATGTCCTTTGACAGCTGTGAAATGACTCTTAAGAACAATCATGCAGCGGTCATACAAGACGTCTTTGTGCTGAAGGTTATTCATGTCTCTGCCATATAATGTCACTAGCTTCTTGTTGCCCTGGAGACCTTCAGCTGCATCAGCTCAACCAAAGTATTGTTGAATGGACTACAAGAAAGCCTCATAACCTTCTGTAACTTAACGTTCAAGTGTTTCCATTAATAATGCTTCAGTGAGCCAGTTTCATTTTTAAAGCTGTGAATGTGTAATGTGCATGTGTTTGTTTTGACCTGTTCTATTGTAGAAAGCACAGCTTTTTGTTTGGAAGCAAGTTCAAATAGGTTTTTATGAAGCTGGAAAAAAAACTTAAGTAACCATTTTCCAGATGTTCAGAATGATTGCTGATGTTTTTAAAGTGAAATAATGTCAATTCTTGTGTAATTTAAGCTTCCAGCTGCTCAACAACCTCAGTATTCATAAGCGTCCTGGTGTTTTCATTGGATTGAGCACCTGGATTGCTTCCTTCTAAAACATGCAGGATATGATTTGGGACCGTGTTGCTGAAATAAGCTTGACCTTTCCTTTAAGACATCCTCTGAATGGCAGCACATGTTATACAACTTGTCTGCATCGTTCAGATGTCAAAGTTACCATTACCTTGTGTACTGATGCACTTCCATCACGGATGGTTCCACTCTTCTTTCACTCTGAGGATGCAATGTCTATAATTTCCACACAGAATGTAAAATTTTAATCCCCCAGACCTCACGATGGTTTTTCACTTCACTCCGGTGCATCTTTAATGAGCTTTGGCCCAGTGAAGAAACCAGTCTTTCTGGCTTTTCTATGTGTTTCTTTGCATGGTGGCAGAGTAATAACTTGGATATGTGGGTGCAGCAATGTGCTGGGCTCACTAATAACAGATGTTCAGTTGGAATTCTTGAGCTCATGCTGTGATTCATACCACAGAATCAGAACTGCATCCCTTTTCAGATGCAGCGCCACCTGAGAGCCTGATGATCATAGTAATTCAACGCTAGTTTTCAGCCCTGTTCTTTTTACAGAGATTCTCTGAATATTTAAATGATTTGTATTATTTAAAAAAATTCTTAACTATTTGCCCACACAGATATGAGCCTCTCTCCATTTTTTGTATAGAAACTTGATCCCTCGTATGCTGCATAGTACCCAGGCATACTTGCTCACTGCAAGTTGGTCTGATTAGATGTTGCTGCTGTGTATAAATGTATATTCATTCATTCATTCATGTATTTATTTCTAGCATTACACTTTTGTCAAACAGGGGACTAGCATTGGATTCACAATGCACATATGGAAAACTTATAAAGAGAATAAAAATAAGATGATATGATGCCTTTATGCTGCAATTTTTGAAACATATCTTTGCTTTTTTATTTACATTAAGACAACTTGACAAGGTATATTAGTATAAGAAGAATATCTTATTTTAATAATGTCGTAATATTTAAGGTTTGAAATTCTGCTTCAAGTTGTGTATAGATTTTAACAGTCGTTTTTTCTCCTCTTTTTTTTCACCTCTCAGTCAACTTTGACCATTTCCAGATCTTGAGGGCAATAGGAAAAGGCAGTTTCGGAAAGGTAAGTTTATATTTGCTCAGGCTGAAGAGAAGTTCATATCATCATCAATAATAAAATATGTACCCATACTAAATCTGTATGATAATGGTTGCAGATACATACAATGTCCTAAATGAGACACGCCTGGAACACAATCAAAGCCCTACAAAGTCGCTCTCTAATAAAGTCTTTGATATAGATAAATATTTTTTTTTTCAAACAAAAGCTTTGTTGGCCCATTATGCAGTTAGACATGAAAAATATGCGCTCTGCAAAAGCTGAAATAAGCAAAATATAATACTAGTAGTAGCAGTAATATGTGTCCATTGACAAGATATTTGAGACTCACATGAGCCCCTTTTGCTTACCTTCAGTGTGAGGTTGCTTGCATTTAAAGTGTTTTAATTTGAAAAAAATTAACAAACATAAAATGTTTTTTTTACATGACAAATGTGGGAAGATTGTTTTTATCTTACACATATTCCAGAACATCTATTATCCTAATAATATGTTTTGATATTAACATGTAAAAATTACATAATTTTTCTTTTTAAAAGTTTGTTTTGTTTTAATGTACTTTTCTGTTTGTAAAGCACCTTGAATTGTCCTGTACATGAAATGTGCTCCAGAAAAAAACTTGCCTTGCCTGATTTTGCTCGATGGTTAATAACGGTGTGCAAACTTTCAATTTTTTTTTTAGTTGTGTTGTTAGAAATGACTGCAGCTGCTTGTAATGGTGGGGTATGTGGATGGCTGCTTTGATGTTGTTGGAAGAAATGACAGATTCTGCAAGAATGCCCTGAACTCAGTCGTCGCCCCCCCCCCCCAGTCTGGGGTCTGTGATTGTTTGTGATTATGTGATTATGTTTGTGATTGTGGAACCAAGACTGCCAAACACAATAGTTGTTTATTTTTTTACTTTGCTTGACTTGTTTTGTCGGCTGAGTGTCACAGCTCTACATTCAGTATTATCCTGCTTCTTGTTTGCTCCATGTTCAGTAATTTCTGGTTAAAATAGCACTTTATAATCAAAGCTAGTGTTTTGTACATCCGGCCCATGGTAACATATGGCAATGCATGTCGTCACACAAAAATAGAACATCCTCTCTCTGGTTGAACAATATCGTCATACACTGTCTGATTAAGCTTTACCCTCACAGTTTCTTACATCATAGAGACAAATTGAAGGTGATAGCGGTCATGTTCCATCTTGTTAAGCCATGTAGTGCAAAGTCATTTAAAATCTGCACTCAGAGTATTTCTAAGCAAATATAGGGAACATGCATACCACTCATGCACATGCATACACAACACAGACCTATACAACGTCAACATGCTGTCCTACCACAGATAAGCAGTCTAATCACAGTAGATGGCAAGCTGCTCAATGCGAGGAGCAATGTGATCAGGGTTTGGCTGATTAATTGTGCCAGCTGGTCCACAGATCACTCTCTTAGATAGCAGTGATCAACGGTTTATTGACGCCCGCAGCTCGGACAAGCACAATTACAAATAAATAGGGCGTATTTCAACTTTGCTTATTGAAAATATGCATGTCAAAATGTATTTACTATGTAGCTATCTGTTTGATATATAAACAATGACAACAAGCTAGATTGTGTGAGTGATATTTTCAATCATGCTGACTGCAAACATATTGTTTTTGATTACAAAAACATTTGATAACAGAGATCTAAAATGAATCCTTTCTTTACAAAGTTTCACTCCAAACTTCTCAGTTGGTCGACATTTCTTCTTCTTGCAGAAATGTTACAAATCCTCCATGTGTCACGTGCAATAAAGCTTTAGGCAAACATGAATGAATGATGGAAAATGGAAAATGCACAAGATAGAAAGTCTTTTCTTAAAGAAAGAGGAATCTGTTTTAAGTGTTGCTGCTCAACAACTCATTTGGCAAGAGACTGCAGGACCAGTCAAATGTATGGAGTGTGACAGTACCAAGCATGACTCTGCAATGCATCCAGGCCCAGGACTTCAAGCTGAGGCTCCCTTTACTCCACCACACAATGGCGGGAGGGAGAAGAAAAGGACATCCAAGCAGCTGTCAACTCAAGCTGCACTGAGGTCTGTGGAACAGGACAAGTCAGCCGCTCATGTTTGAAGATTTGCCTCACAAAGGTATATCCGAAAGGTCAACAAGACAAAGCTATCAAGGCCTACGTCATCCTGGATGATCAAAGTAACCAATCGCTGGCAAAGTCTAGTTTTTTCAAGCTAATCAACATCCAGGCTGAACCATGTTCATACCAGTTCGGAATGTGTTCTGGGGCAATGGAAATGTTGGGTTGAAAAGCTGAAGACTTTTTTGTTGAGTCACGCAATGGTAAGGTCAAAATACCTCTGCCACCACTCAGAGTGCAATGATATACTTGGCAACCGGTCTCAAATCCCAACACCAAATGTAGCTCTACATTACCCACATCTTGTCAAAGTAGCAGAGCACATCCTGGATATAGACTCTAATGCCTAGATACTCCTGCTACTCGGCAGAGACATCATTAGTCCATAAAGTAGGGGATCAAGTTAATGGCCTTCACATCGCCCCTTTTGCTCAATGCCTAGACTTAGATTGGGTGCTAGTTGGAGAAGTTTGCTTGGGGAACGTGCACAAGCCAACCATAAATACCTTCAAAACAACAGTGCTCCAACCATGTACAAGCTCCATTCATATCAAAGAAAGGATTTGTCAGGCAAAAGACAGAATCTCAGAGTCCAATGAGGCACCAGAGGAGGTGTTGGGGAAAACTGTATTCAACCACATCAAACATGACAACAAGTTGGCACCTTGAGTTGAAGATGTGACCTTTTTGAATCTGATGGATGAAAAGGTCTATAGAGACGAGTCAGACAGTTGGGTGGCTACACTCAGGTTCAGAAAACCAAGACCTCGTTTGCCCAATAACCAGGAAAAAGATGTTAAAAGCTTTACATCACTCCAATGTAGCTTAGCGAGGAAGCCAGAAATGCAAAAGCAGTATG
This sequence comes from Atherinosoma microstoma, assembly GCA_037177055.1. Classification (NCBI taxonomy): domain Eukaryota; kingdom Metazoa; phylum Chordata; class Actinopteri; order Atheriniformes; family Atherinidae; genus Atherinosoma; species Atherinosoma microstoma. The sequence goes on from JBBBVU010000016.1 coordinate 16,971,190, forward strand.
TGGCCTTCATGGGAAGAATATTTGAGAATGACCATGCTAAAATAGCACCATCACTGGGAGAGGAAGAAGAATGTTGGTACCTGCCTACATTTGGTGTGTTTCACCCACAAAAACCAGGTCAAATCAGGGTGGTTTTCGACTCGAGTGCAAAACACTCAGGCGTTTATCTTAATGATATGTTCCTCACAGGTCCTGACCTGAATAACTCGCTTCTTGGAGTCTTGATACGGTTCTGTAAGGAAAATGTTGCTGTTGTGGCTGACATACAGCAAATGTTTCATTTTTTACACGTACAACAAGAACCACAGGAACCACAGAACCACAGGAACTACCTGAGATTCTTGTGGTACAAGGACAATGATGTGGCTAAAGAGATCATAGACTACAGGATGAAAGTGCATGTTTTCGGCAACAGGCCGTATTCTGCGGTAGCCATCTATGGGCTTAGAAGAGCTATCATTGAGGGTGCACAGGAACATGGAACCGACAGTCAACTTTGTAGAACGCCACTTCTACGTTGATGATGGTCTGTGTTCTGTAGCTACCGATGCCGAAGCCATAGACTTGTTACACAGAACACAGTCTTCGTTAGCTGAGTCGAACCTCCGGCTACACAAGTTTGCTTCAAACAGTCAAGTGGTCTTGAAAGCCTTTCCACCTGAGGACTGTTCAGTTACCATAAAAGACATAGATCCCACAGGAGAAGCTGTGCTAACTCAGCGTAGCTTGGGCCTCCTGTGGGAGATGACAAGTGACACGTTCACATTCACCGTGTCACCCAACAACAAGCCTCTTACTTGCCGTGGAGTTATCTCTACGGTGACTAGTATTTTTGACCCCTTGGGTTTTCTGACATCAGTCACGATCCAAGGAAGAGCCCTTCTTAGAGAACTCAGAGTCGAGCTGTCTGATTGGGACATGCTCGACTGTGCATGTGCACTGTGCACGACTGTGAATTTACCTGAAGACAAATTTGGCAAGTGGGAAATGTGGAGAGACTCACTCCAAGACCTAAGACACCTTCATGTACCAAGATCATACACAGCAGCCTCTTTGGCCAGGGCTCATCGAACAGAGCTTTGTGTGTTCTCTAATGCTTCCACCAAAGCCATCGGTGCTGTGGCATACTTGAAGGTTACTCAAGATGATGGTCAAGTTTGCATTGGATTTAATATGGGCAAGTCGGAACTTGCACCTCAGTCTGAACCAACCATTCCAAGACTTGAGCTATGTGCTGCTGTATCGGCAGTGGAGATGGCTGAACTCATTGTTTATGAACTGGACTTGAGGCTGGATTCCACCAAGTTTTACACCGACAGTAAGGTGGTCCTCTATAACGAATCCAAACGCTTTTACGTTTATGTTCATAATAGGATTCAGCGTATTCGCCAAACCGCAAGACCTGGACAATGGCCCTATGTGCCTACAGAGGAGAATCCTGCCGACCACGCCTCAAGGTCAGTCCCTGCTTCATGCCTAGCACAAACAACATGGTTTACAGGACCTGCCTTCCTACTTAGACCTTCTAATGATACAGAACCCATTCAGTCATTCGATCTAGTTGAACCAGAGCAAGACGCTGAAATCCGTCCACAGGTGAGAAGCTATGCCACACGGCTCCAAGACGGAAGTCTCGGACCAGAACGTTTTAAAAGGTTCTCCAGCTTTGCTGTTCTTGTCTGAGCCATAGCCCTTCTCATTGATATCGCAAGGTCCTATAAGGCTTCCAAAAGCATGGATAAGTGTAAGGGATGGCATCTGTGTAATCTGCTTCGCACTCCAGAAGAGATATCCAAAGCAAAGGAAGTCATTATCAGAGCCGTTCAAAAAAAGAACATTCACAAAGGAGTTTGAAGCTTTGGTGTCAGACAAGCCACTTCCCTCAAACAGCAGCCTCCATCACCTCAGCCCAATCTTGCAGGACAACATGATCTGCATTGAAGGCCGTCTAGAGAGTGCCAATGTGGAAATTGGGGAAAAGAACCCAATAATTCTCCCAAGAGACAACCACATTTCTTTTTAATTGTCAGACAATATCACGCACAGGTCAAAGATCAGGGCCGTCATCTGACCGAGGGGGCTGTAAGAGCAGCAGGACTTTGGCTCTTGGGAGGAAAAAGGCTCATCAACTCGGTCCTACACAAATGTGTAATCTGTTGTAGACTTAGAGGAAAGCTACAAGAACAACGGATGGCAGATTTGTCACCAAAATGTGTCGCCTTGCATCTTGCCTGCCATTCACATACGTGGGGTTGGATGTCTTTGGGCCCTGGTCTGTCACCACCAGATGTACATGAGGGGGACAAGCTGAGAGCAAGTGTTGGGAAATTTTATTCTGCTTTATGATCTCCAGAGCAGTGCACATCGAGGTCACTGACTCGATGGACAGTTTGAGCTGTCTCAATGCTATAAGGCGATTCTTTGCCATAAGAGGACCAGCCAAGCAACTGAGATCTGATTGTGGCACTAATTTTACAGGGGCCTGCAGGGAACTCGGAATAGGAAAAGATAAACCAGACCTCACTGTGCAGAGATTCCTGACCCAGCAGGGGTGCACCTGGGTTTTTAACCCCCCACATGCCTCGCATTTGGGTGGTTCTTGGGAACGTTTGATTGGAGTAGCCCGACGGATTCTGGACTCCATGTTTCTGGAACAGAGCACCCGCTTAACACATGATGTCTTGTGCACATTTATGGCAGAGGTGACCGCAATCTTATATGCAAGACCACTCACTCACATTTCAAATGACCCAGAGGATCCATTCATTTTGTCACCATTGATGCTCCTACCCAGTTTTTCAGCCGGTCTAGTAAGATGTTGTGGTCGACCGTGTCAAATGCAGCACTGAGATCCAGTAGTA
>JBBBVU010000016.1:16974150-16985990 GCA_037177055.1 Atherinosoma microstoma
CGCCCTGAGCCTCCAAAGCAACCTGCTCAACCCCACCTAAAATAAAACAAAACACACAGCCAGAGCAAACCATGACAGTCAGAAAAGAATGATTGTCTTGCATTTCTCAGCTCTAGGTTATAAATCCCTAGTCTCTCTTTATAGATCTCATAGTGAACCTGCAAATTTGTTTTCCGCCACCTGCGTTCAGCTTTTAGACATTCTCGTTTTTCAGCTCTTACCAGTGGGATTTTTCCATGGAGCTCTCTTTTTCGGCAGTGATCACTTTCACCTTTACAAGAGCAATGACATTAATAATGCTTCTAATTTTACCATTGGAATGATCCATAAGCTCATCAACTGAAGGCTAGGAGAGGGGGGGCGAGGGAGAGAAAGCTTGTAGAAACATTTAATTGGTATTTTCACCCATGTACCTTTCAACACTGAAAGAAATGGACCAAGTCTCGCCCAAACCTGCAAGAAGGTGACATTGTCCTTCTCAAGGATAAGCAAGCTCATTTGAACAAGTTGGATAGGATCACCAAGATCTTCCCCGAGGAAGACGGAAGAGTTCGGAAAGTGGAATTAAGAACCACGGATCAAGGACATTCAAAGACTTTCTTTAGACCTGTGTCATCTTGCTACTAAGGACTGATGTTCAGAAGCCTGCTAATACATAGATAAGTGGTATAGTGACTTTACTGAGGCCAGGTGGGGAGAGTGTTTTAAAGACTTTTATTTTGATGAGCAGACATTATTCTGACAAGTGTTTAACAAGGTCATTTCCTGTCAGTCACCTCATGGAAGCAAGCTAGCCTGTCTGCATGCTTTTTTCATGCTGTAAATGCTACAGAGGCAATGTCGTTTTATTGTTGAACTTTGGTTCATATTTACATAAATAAAGCATTTCACTTTTTGCTGTTATTAAAGATAGTAGTTTCCATATTTACAGTGGAAAGACCTCATGTAGTGAACATGATGGTAACTTTTTGTGTTGTATTTGTTAAAGTTTTCACTCTCAGGTAAATGATGCAAAGAGCCACAGTAAAGAAAAAAGAGTGATGCTTACTACGACTCCTCTTCATTTCTGTTTAGCTGGTTGAATAGCTGCAGTTCCTACACTGTAGTGAGGACAACACAACACCAACATAAGAAATTTGAATGATGTTCAGTCAGTATCACAACATTTTACTGAAGCACTTTTGTCTGTTAAACTTTACTTTTGGTTTAGTTTTGGCAATAACTTCTCTTGCCCAACTACTTGCTTAACGATAACAATCATAGTCTCCTTAATGGACACAATTTTTAAACTCCACATGCTGTTCCCCTCAAGATTATGGTCACATGTTCTTTGACCATAATCAAAGCTTTTTTCCACCTGCGTGGAAACAATTGTTCAATTTGTTCTGCGTGAACAAATCGGAACCGATCTCAGTGGATGGTACCAGTGGAACCATTATTTGCTGCCTATTGCTTTAACTGAATGCTGCATGTTTATCATACTGACTGTAAGGGTTACAGTTCATATTAATTTCGTTTGGAAAAATCTTCAAACTGATATGGATATATTTTTTAACAAATCATTGAACAGAAATAACATATTTTTCTTTATGTGATCCAAACAGGTCTGCATAGTGCAGAAGAAAGACACTAAGAAGATGTATGCCATGAAGTACATGAACAAGCTAAAATGTGTGGAGCGGAATGAAGTGAGGAACGTCCTGAAAGAGCTGCAGATCATGCAGAACCTTGAACATCCTTTCCTGGTTAATTTCTGGTAAGCCAGAAATCTTTTATACATATATGGAAGTGCAGTTGTAATGTTTATGTGTACCATACACTGGCTTTTTCTGCTTCTTGGAAACTTGACTTAGAAAGCATTTAATTTTAAAGCCTGTGACTTTGACAGAATATGTGCCACAATTCAGAGAACATGCACAAAAAAACTACAATAAAATGACTTAAACTCACTATAAATGCCTGCTGTTTCAGGTGGTCATCTAAACAAAAACCTGCATTTTGTACACAAGCTTAGCATTGACGCATAGCAGTAATATTATTGATTTTGTAGTGCATTTGGTCAACCTATTAATTTCAGTTGTGATCAGATCCTGCCCATTAAATCAGTGAGAGCATAAATCCAATGAAAGAACATTACCTATTTAAAGAAGCATCTCAGACTGTCTTGGATGGAGCCTGCAGATACAGAAAGGTGTTGGCCACTGAGGAACACTTACAAGGATCCATCAATGTCCATATCACCCTTTGAAGTTGCTAAAAGGAAAATGTAGTTTGCTCACTGATCCAAGCACAACTTTTATGAGCATGACTCTCTTCTCGTGGCAGCGTCCTCTTTGCTTCATCACATGTGATGTTTAGGGAATCCTTCCCTCAACACCACACAAGGTCATTTACACTGGGAGTGCAGATCTTAGACAGCTCATCAGGGGTTAATCATCTTCTGAAAGTTTATTGAGCTCCAGGAATCATAACTTTTGAAGATGCCTGATAAGTAAGACTTGTTAAGCTTTCCTTTTGAGAGCCATCATTAATTCTTGATAAGCACTCCCACTCTTCAACAAGATGATGCCACCCTGGTTTTCTGTTAAGCAATGAAGCAGAGGAGGAGAGACATCTGACCACAGACATAAAAGGAAGAAAAAGCTGCAGGTTTTTTACTCCTTCCACTCACCTCCTTCTTTTTTCCCCCCACCCTCAATTTATCTTTTTCTGAACGCTACTTTGGAAGGATCAATAGCTTTGTTTTTAATTACTAATGTAAGAGAAACACAATCAAGTCTTCCCTTGACAGGACCAAACGAAATGAAGCTGAAGCAAAGATGAAGAGAGTTTAGAGGGACTGAAAAACGCAGGAAAACATTGGAATATCCTCTCAGCAGAGGACTGCAAACTAGAGAGAGGTGCTGTGTACAGGCTCATCAGACAAACAATGCCAGTGCTTGCTTTCTTGCTTGATTGCATGCTGTGCTGGCCAAAAAGATGGGGAAAAAAAAAAAGCTGGAAGTTAATGCTGTTGGCAGTGTAAGCCCCCCCCCACCGCAGAGGGGTGGGGGAGATTTCCTCTCGAGATGTGCTTCGGTCAGCGCTGTGCCCACTCATCCACCCCCTCCTTCTCATTCCGTTTCTCTCACTATGTTGAGTTGGCATAAGTTATGATTGTCCCGTGCTAAGCACTCAAGGTCAAAGATTGGGGGTGGTGGTGGTGGTGGTGGTTGGGGGGTGGGGGGTTGTACCTTCAAGTGTAGGAAGTGCAGTGAGTCAGTTACATGCACAAAGCTGTCGTTTAGCCTTTCCTCTTTTCTTATTTTTATTCACCTTGTTCTCTTTCACCTTCCTGTTTTTCTTCCTCCCCTGCTGTATTTCCCTCCTTTACCACCTGCTCTACTTTACTTTTCCTCTTGCTGTCATTGCACTTGCCACAGGGTATGACCTCAAATGTCTTTCTGCACACAGCTTGCAACCAGACAACAACACACTGAAGAAAAGGATAAAAAAAGAAAGAAAGAAAGAAAGAAAGAAAAAAGTAAACAATTTTAACCTTTAGAATGACGACTTCACTGATGTGCCAGCACCAGTGGCTATAAAGGCACCAAAGGCTGAAAAGGAGAAACCCTTACTAGCACTGCAACGCTTGGACACCATTACCAGATTTACACCCATACAGTATCAGAGACAGAGAGAAGTTGTATGTTTGGGGGAATATCACTGAACAAGAACTACCTGCCTGCTGTCTGGTGTGATGGATGTGTTGAGTACATCCAGATGACCCACACATTAGTTTAGCTTCAAAGAAAACAAAACAACCATGAAGTAATATTTTCCACACTGAAAAAATGTCATTTGTTCAAGGTCTTAAAGCACCCCCTAATTCAGGCATCCCTAAAAACTAATCTTGTCAATAAAATTAGATAATCAGAAGTTTGTTTTTCAGTTAAAATATATTTTCTTGCTTTAAAGTAGCACTTTGTAAATTTATGAATTTATGATTTGCATTTGCGACTCGTTTTGATGGCACAGTGACATTAATTATGTACATTCTTTGAGCTGTCGTTGCTCAGGATCATCCCAGAGGCTGAGAAACAGCACTTCCCAACTTTTGCTGCATTGCGGTTTACTCAGTCACTGCTTCACATGATAGCAACTGGATATCAACACATACTCTTTTTTTAACGTGTACAGCGGTTGATTAATCTAAGAAATGCAAGAGAACATTATGGAAAGAAGAAAGAAAGAAAGAAAGAAAGAAAGAAAGAAAGAAAGAAAGAAAGAAAGAAAGAAAGAAAGAAAGAAAGAAAAAAAGAAAGAAAGAAAGAAAGAAAGAAAGAAAGTTTTTTACTGACTGGAGAGAGTTTAGAGTACAGGTAGGATGCAAGATGAGAAAATATGTAAAAGTTCAGTAGTGCCTCTTTAAAATGGCTTTGATGGAACTCTATTCCTGCCAATCATTTAACTTGCAAGCTTTTCTGAACATGTAAATAAGACTGACTCACCCACCAGCTTCTTCTTCTACTTAAGCTATCAAGCCCAATAACTCCCTAATTACTTGTTGGGAAGCTTTCATAACACTTATAATAAAGAAGTTCTGCTCAAGAAGCAAATCATTACTCCATTTGTCAATCCTCTGCTCTTTGTCACTTTGTGACTGTGTGTGCTCTGTGTGTTTCAAACAAACCAAAACAAACAAACAAACAAACAAAAAAAACAACCCTCTCATTTAGTTGTGATAAGTAGAGCATGTACCGGGCCATACAGTCCTTGAGTGCAGCTTAAGTGCCACACATGCATGCTAAAGAAAGAGAGCAGTAAATAATCTCCCATGTTTCTGGACAAAAATTGCTATGATGTAACATGCTATTGTAACAAACATAATTGCATAACTGCAACAGGGAAAGAAAAGAAGTACATTAAGAAAGTCTGAAACTGTGCAGTGAAAGCTTTACTTGCTTCAGGGAATCCTTCTGTTCTTCATCCCTTATGTAATCTCACTAATGCATTACATTTCTATGCAAAACAAGACATCATTCACTGTCATTCCCTTTTCGTTTACTTTTGGCTCTCAGAACGTCAAATGATGATGCCCATAAAAGCAATGCTTTTCCATCAAAAAGAAACAAAAAAACTATCAGATGTACTCATGTTAAACTGCTAATATAAGAAGACTCGTGAAGAAGATCTGCGTATTGTTAAGTCACAACATTTTGACTGAAAAGAGTGAGCAAGGATGAGCTTAACTGCAGACTCCAGTTTCACAAGTACTGCTGGAAATAATAAGACCTAATTTTAATTTTAACACTGCAGACTTTGCCAAAAGCTCAAAAGCAGGATGTCAGCATGTCAAGGATTTGGCTTGATGTCAAGGTGACCTCGTGAAATAGAAGATCACAGAAACCAGGATGGCAAAAAGGGAGAAGTATCATCATTAAGTGCTGTTTCTTCCAAAATGTGACCCTGGTGGAAGTAAAAATAAAGTGTTTTGTGATTTAAAAGAAACGGATAGCTGATTTAAAATATTCTCGTCTACTAAATTACTAAGCAGAAATTTGCAGCGTGCTTTTCTCATTCGTTATATGTGACCTTATATTAGCATGGAAGTGCACCTATTTGTGTGTACTCAGGGTACATTGGACACAGACTGATGGGAGCTGTCAGTCAAAAGGAGGTGTTGGGGAGAAGGAACAGGAGGAAGGTTGGAGGCCAGTCGGCATCGATCTAACATGTCAGAGTCTGAGTGGTTGGCTGGCTGAGTCCATTTCAGTAAGGTGCTGTGGTCAGAATGTGTGTTTGTGTGTGTGCATGTATAATCACTATAATTGCCTTGCTCTGTGTTGACCAATTCGTGATTAAGCACGCATTGCTGAGATTCACTTAAGGACTTGACAGTCGCTGGAGGTTTAGTTAATTTACTTAACAGTCTTTTAACAGCACTACAAGTTATATTTGAGAACATTTTATATTTTATAATCCAGCTCTTGTATTATTTCCTCCTTCTATGTAACGTTACAAATCAAACTGTTACATCTAACAAGAGAAAAGAGACTCTTTTTGTAATGGCGTGTTACCATTAGCTTTGTGAGCCCCTGTGGTTTCTTGAGACGTCCATTACTAAAGTGGCCCGGGGTGCCTCTGCCTCTAAAAGCTCCATGCAGGATGCTCTCCCTTGAGACTGAGTGCTTGGAGGCCTCCATGAGGTCACACTGAAATGCATGTGAGGCAGGGGAGATACAGACTGAGAGAAATATGGACAGACTGAGACAAAGCGGGGCAACTATAGAACCAGGGAGGCTATGAGTAAAGATGGAAGAGAACCAGCACACCACAGAGAGACCAGGCTTAATGCCAGGAAAGCTAATGAAAAGTCTGCACCATTTCAAGACAATGTAAAGGAACTAATCTGATGCCTAACTGTTACTCTCTACTCTATACTCTACTTAAAATGCTGTTGGAAACATCGAGCAACAGCTGCCAACTGATAATCATTATATTGTTTCAGGTATTGTTAAGCTCAACACAGCTAAAAATACAATTTTGACATCATAAAGTCACAGTTGGCTGATTATTTTCCATTTCATACTTATTACTGTTGTTCTGCTGTCTTATTTATATAATTTACCATGCAAATCCATACAAAGATTTCTGTTTAAAAAAACTAATTGAATTTATTTCAGTATTTTAAAGCCCAACCAGTTAATGTTGGTCAATTTTGTCATCGAGCTAATTCAGCATCTTTCTTCCATACTGTCTCTTCTCTAAACTCTCTTCAGCAAATAAAGGTTAGTTTGATGTTGAAAAAAAAAAGTGGTGAAGTGCGGTTACATAGCTTTGGGATGCTGCTGGGCAATGGTTTCTCCAGGCATCTACATAACAGATGTCACTGTACCATCAAATTGAGTCAGAAACAGAGCATTTTAAAGGTGGAAAGTTATGTGGTGCTAGTTAAAAACACATATTGCAAATGTAAACTACTATGCTTTAAAAAACCTTAGTCTGTATATAATGAGGGAAAGAAAAGTAAGTTATACTGACCATTTACTCTAGGCAAGGCAAGGCAAGTTTATTTATATAGCACTATTTCATGTACAAGACAATTCAAGGTGCTTTACATATAAACATTAGAAACATTATAGCGGGGTGCAGAAAGCATTAAGAAGAATTAAAAACAAAATTTTAATCACAAAATAAACAGACAAAAATGAATAAAGAAAGAAAGAAACCCTCAGAGAAAATATCACTTATCATAAAAGGCTGAAAACAGGAATGTTTTTAACGATGATTTAAAACTGCTGAGAGTTTCAGCAGACCTGCAGATTTCTGGGAGTTTGTTCCACATGTGAGGAGCATAAAAACTGAGTGCTGCCTCTCATTCTAATACACTGCAATAGTGTCCCTTTTTTACCCCCTCACCTTTTATTAAAAATTGCATTAATTAGACTTAATGGAGGCTTCTGCTTGTGGTTGTACTTGCTTCCATTGTTACCGGCCAGCCTGGTTTCACAGACGCTTGGGATCTGCTCACTGGAACACATGAGCTACGACGGGTCAGTCTGCCCAAGCTCTCGGTGTAAGCTAATTACTGCAGAGGTTTTTTTTTCAGCTGACTCATGCTGCAAAATACTTAGTTAATTAGAATTACAAAAGGTGCTAAAGGTGACTTAACATTTGACAAAGAAGAAAGGGAGCAAAGGAAGCCAATAAAAACTGTTAAGCTAGCCAACCTGTAAAAATGACCTTGTAACGCTTGAAATCAGCGCAGTGCAAATAACCATGGTGGTGTTAGATTATCTACTGAATCAACCACACAGCCATAATCACTGAAACAGTGGACACAACTAAACTCTCACATATTCATTTAAAGCCTGTTTTGGTACGACTGAATAGCCTTCAGATGAAAGTGTTTTCTGTTGTCTTTGCAACATGTTGAACAGTTTTGAACCAAAGATTAGCACTTTTAAAATGTATGCTTAAAGCAAAATTGAGTACTGGACTTAAAGTTCCCTGTTTTTATCAAAATACAAACAAATAAATTGATTAAAAAAAAATCCTGCCTACTTTAAAGGTTTACTGAAGTGGCCATGACTTAAACCGATGAAGTATTTGCTCAGTATTTCTCTTTTGTAGTTTGCAGTCGAGAAGTTTTTTTATTTAAATTAGATAACTTATTAAATGAAGCTGTTATTAATTCTATCAAGGTTTTTCCTTTTTTTTATGACATTAACAACACTAGTTGCATCAGTGAGAGTACTCTAATCAAATTCCTGAAGGCATTACAAACAAGATCGTCAGTGATAAAAAAAATAACAAATTCAGAATAGACTAGGATTTAGTAAATACCAGAAAACACAGAGGGGGCAGTCGCTGGATGGAGCACAGATGTGGAGCAAGTCACTAAGAGAGGACAGGCGTAGAGACAAAACCAGAAGCAGAACAGGATTGCACAATGTGGAATAAGAGCTCGGAAAAAACCCAAGATGAAAAAAACCCAAAAAACCCCAAGATGCATAGCATAAAAAGCCAAAGCAAAAAGAAAGAGCACAGACAGAGATCATGACATTAAATCTGTTGGAAACAACTTAATCACTGCCATTTTTAATTCAGTGTAACAGCAGCAGTTCACCCAAGACTTCATCCATATTCAACCACCCTCCAAGTACCATGTCGAGCAAATACTGCTGAGCATAAAATAAAAAAGGTCACTTAACACCACATCAGTCTGTTCCACATGGATGTTTGATACAGTGTGTGACCAGCCCAAGAAGTAAGCTATAATAACATAAGGACATTATGAACCCATCGACAGAATATTTAAGGGTGGGTGCTAGGGAGTTTTTATTTATGTAAATGCTACTGTGCAAGTAAGTTTGATTTGTGTGCCTGTAGAAAATACCTCAAGAAAAACTGTAGTTGCACCATGCAACAGGTCACCGAGCACATCTCAGTACACGTGTCTCTGCACTTTATAGTAATCTGAGTTTAAAGCGCGTCTTTGTGGTGGTTTTGTTCCTGAGCAGCCATGTGAGCCAGTCAGTCCTGTTTGCTCGGAGGACAGAACAGCTTCTCCACGACAATGACGGCTAAGTCCTTTCAGGCTTCACCACTTTAGCTTTTTAATGGACAGGCTACTGGGACAGAAAACATGAGAACTGCAGCCATGCATGAGAGTTGGTTTTCTACCTGATTTAACTGGTTTTGCTGAGGACTCAAGTGTGATATTGATTGACTCGATAGCCTTGGCACCCCTCCTTAATAACACTCAAACCTCCTCAACTAAAATGAAAAATACGTGTTAGTTCATCCTGTAGCTGTAAGTACTAATACTTTGCCTTTACAGGTCACCTATGTCTTTTTTTATGTCTGTGAATATTCTTTAAAAAACTGATGCTTCATGACATGGGATTTTTATTGAGATGATCAATTAAAAAGATACATACCGTGCATTTTAAGCTCTAAAACTGAAGCATATGACCTGTCTTTAAGTAAAAACATTTTTTTCTCGGTTTCAATCACATGACTTTTGCAAGGTCACATACTTCTGATAAATGAAGTGGTGGTCAAACAAACCAATATTACTAATGTGCAAGAAAGATGCAAGACATTGTCTGACTATGTTCACATGCAAGGTTAAACACTAGATATCTTAAAAAAGTTGAGCTATGTGCTGGCATATATCCTTACATTTTATCCCAGAAAGATTGAAGCTTTGAATTTGAGAAATACCCATCAGTTCAGACAGGTTTTTACATGAAAGTGAAAAGCTTGTAGAAGCCTACAACTTTTTTGTGAGTGGATTTATTAAAGCAGTTGGTATTAAGACCTTTTTGTGACAAATCATGCATCATTCCTGCTCTTGTAAGAGATTTTGGTGCTTTATTAGTGATATTGCTGTGTATGTATGGTGTAAACAAACTGCTATTTCACTTTATCATGGCTTATAGTTTTTGTTAGAGCCCATTTTGCGTGGTCTTTATCATAAAGATTGCTATTCTGGGCAAAAACACTAGCTCATGATAAAATGTGCTCATCTTACATGTTGTTCTAGGCGGAAGTAAAATGATTTACAACCCTTAAATCAACTTTAATGTAAACTCTGGCATGATTTAACTCAGCTTCTTTTGATCACAATGAAAAGTTCACAAGCCATTTTTCTCTAAGCCTGTTTGTAAAATCATTTACTTCTTTTATGGTTTCACAAGGAACCCTGAAGTTACCTTCATCACTTTTTTGAACGTGTAAAACATTTTTTTCTAATCAAGAAAGCATTTGCTAAACAAGTTCTGGTTTCCAGTGAGCTCAGCTAAGTTGCGCCCCATTTCATGCACACAACTCACAAACAGCTGTTCAATCATGCGAAAGGGAGCCAGATAAACATTTTTAGATTTTTAAAAAGAATCAGCATTTTGTCTGTTAAATCATTTGGAAAGGGGGGTGACAAATAAATTCTTAGCAGGTTATTTGATGAAACATTGCTCTATCAAAGTCACAAATAAACCATGATCACATGAGCCACATTCAACCATAGGATCAGTGAATAGGAGCTACCATTGTTGATCACCCCCTCACCTAAAACTACCTCATAGCTATCAGCATGGAATGCTTATTTGTCCAAATATTTGTGTTATCTTGTGATTATGATCTTGCAAATCTTCCAAGAATCCAGACATAAGGTGGTCACTTATACATAGAGACTTTAGCTTGATGTTTGTAGCGGCAACACCAACCTGCATTCAGAGATTTCCTCTGCTCAGTGAGTGTCAGCTTTCAGTCAGTTTTTTCAGCTAAGCTAAGACAAGTCTTCCAGTTTAAACCAGTGCCAGGAGCAGAATTCCACTGAAAGGACTACAGTCTAGCACCAGGCAGATATATGAATCAATGGTAGAGATTATGGATGCGTAGATGCTTTAAGGAGATCATGCTTTACAGATATGGTTGTGGTGTGTATACATGTAAAAGTGGTTTACGCTGTTCAAAGACTTTGATTTGATAAGAAACTTTTGAAACGTTTTCAGTCACAGATTCTTTTTTTTTTTAATCTAAAAAGCCATTAGATTAATAGTTTTGTTATTGAACAGTTACTGTAATAATAAATAATTAATCGTGTAGTTTGATTTACATTTTAAGATTAGAAATGATTGATTAAATTGGATAAGATCACAGAGTAGCACAACATGAAAATAAAATTTCTTTCTGTTTATATTTGATACTTTTACAATTAAATAAATAACGCATCGTTTTCCTGACACAGACCAACATGTCTCAGCCAAGAAAAAGAGCAATTAAAGTCCAATTTGTGTCTCCTAAACACTTGTGACAGAAAACTCTTGGATCTTTTACAATCTTTACTAACTCTGCTGGGTTAGAGGAGTTTATACACACACATACACATGTGTATGTGTTTGTGTTGGAGTGTGTGCAGAATACTGATGTAGATTGAAGGAGAGATCCAGAGAGGGCTGAAAACCGGCCAAAAGAAAGTGAGGGAGAGCGGGAGGATGACAGGGAAAGATAGTTAATCAAAAGATTAATCGAGAGAGTAAAATGGTTCCTGTCCAGCAAACAAACTGTTGTCTAGCTCATGCTGTAAACAACAAAAAGGCTTGTTTTTCTTTCTTTTTCCCCTCTTTTATTTTCTTGTTACTTAACACTGACTCTCACACTATTGCACTCAAAAAATGTCATTTTCTGTGATCAGGATTTAATTAATTATGGCCTTTTTTTTTTTTTGGGGGGGGGGGGGGTCCTCTCCAATCCCGGCAGCCCAAGCCGTCCCCCCTCCGAAAATGGAAAAAAAAAAACCCCCCTTCCAACCCTTTTTTCACCCTTTTCCCTCTGGACCCCAAAACAAAAAC
>JBBBVU010000016.1:16986090-16998819 GCA_037177055.1 Atherinosoma microstoma
CCCCCCCCCCCCCCCCCCCCCCCCCCCCCCCCCCCCCCCCCCCCCCCCCCCCCCCCCCCCCCCCCCCCCCTACCCTTTCTAATTTGTTTTTATTTCAAATAATTTACGAGGCTCAAACTTTCATTTTTGGTTTAAAAAGTATAAGAGTACAATATAAAAGTACAATATAAAAAGTACAATATATAATTACATTAGAAAAGAAGGTAACACAAATTAACATATCATGTTAATTTCCTGGTGTGTTACATTTTTTATGTCTTTTCCAAATCTACAGTGTATTGAGAGATCATATCTGCTATTACACCAAACAGATAAAAAAAACATTTACATTTTAAGTCCTCTGCAGCTGTAAATAGATTTCAATGTTCTTAAGCTTCACTTTCTCAAAATGGAGTATTTAAAAGCAGTTCAACCCTTTCAAATATACATTTTCCAGACATATCATTCTGATTTAATCAGTTTATCTTTACTATAATCTTTAAATTTAATGAATAGAAAGAGAATGAATTCATCCTTTACCTGAAACAACAATAGAAAACTGTTGTCATGTTGTTGCCTTTTAGTTTATTAAACCTCACACATAAGTTGGACAGAGAGTTTAGGCACTAAGCAAATGTTAGTTGCGGACACACACCCAGAGCATTACTATATTTAGGGTGCTACATATTACTACAGGCAACATTTCTAAACTTACACACAACTTTGAAGAACATGAACATGACATATTTTATTGTTCCTTAGTGTTGGGCTTTCTTCACTCTTTATTTTCCCATTAATATTAATATAAAAAGCAGTTAATGTTCATATATACATCATGCTGATATTCATACAAACAACTACTGGCAAACAGCCGTATGAAAATAAAAAATAAATTGAAAAACAAAAAAAGAAAAACTTATATGTATGGAATAGATTTAATTCAGCCACAATTCACTAAGTCCTCTCCAGGTACTATAAAAGATAAAGTTAAAATCCACCCAGTTTATTAAAGCCCCTCTAGAAACTAATTCAAACAATTACATTATATAATATGTATTTGTCCAATGTATAATGACTGTGTATACAGTATAATATGATTAAATAGAAATACAATTGCATTGCCAGGAAACCATCAAATCCCCTGTTCAATTAGATCCCCCGTCCTTAGTATTCGTGGGGGTGAGCAACAGTGTAGAGGAAAAACTCCCTTTTAATGAGAAAGGGAAAAAAATAACTTCCAGTAGAAAACTAGGTAAGGGCGGTCATCTGCCTTGACTAGTTGAGGGAGGAGAGGACAGGGAAGACGGGTCAACATCACCCTAACTCTGCACCAGGGATACCTGCTGAGAAATAAAAAGAGAAGCACAAGTTAATGGCAACAGTAAAGCCATATATTTATACAAGGAGAAAAAAGAGTAAAGAGCAAAAGGTGCTGAGAGGTTCCCCGGTGCATCATGAAACGGCCCTCTGCAGTCTAAAAGACAAGGCTGCATAACTAAAAGGATTGCTACGGGTCGCCCAAGCCGGCCCTAACTGTAAGCTTTATTTAAAAAAGTTTTAGGCCTAATCTTAAAGATAGAGAAGGCGTTGTTATCCTCAACCCAAAACTGGGAGCTGGTTCCATAAGAGGGGGGCCTGATAACTGGATGTTCTGCCTCCCACTCTGCTTTAGAAACTCTCAGAACCACAAGTAAACCTGCAGTCTGACAGCAAAGTGCTCAGCTGGGAAAATCTAGAGATCTGTAAGATTAAATGGCCCTTGGTCATTTAGAAAATGGCTTTAGTGGTTTGGACACTCAACATGAGTGCTTGTCTTTTTAAAGTTAAAAAATGTACAAAAGAAACTAAAAGCTAAAATACTGACAACACAGGTCTTCACTAAAGCAATTTACATTGTGCCAATGCTAATGATATTTGGAAAATAATCTTGAGAAAACTCATTACTTTTTCAAATATTTCATAACTACTTCTTAACTTTGACGCACTTTGAAAATAAAGTTTAACATTTTATGATTTTTCCAGGTTTTTTATGACCATGAAAAGACTTTGTAATAAACATTACATGTAGACTCTTACCAACACATACATGCCTGCTTGCAGTGGGAAGATGAGTGCCAGTGGAGTCACTATGATCAATTTTATGCCCCCACATCATGAGCAAAGAGGAACACAAGTACGAATTTAGACACACAATTTGCCACCCATTTTTTTACTAAAACATCGCACTCTTGTGTCCGCAGGCGTTGCTAAGTAACTGCTACGTATCTGACTACTTATCTTTCTCATCTAGTCTCATCCTTTCTGCTGTACTATTTTAAGACACTTGGGCTGGCTTCACATCATTCTAACTTCAATTTCTAGATGCTGTGATGTTTTTTCCCCCGTATTTAATTGTTTTAATATTTCATGGTGCACGTGAGTTTCATCTGACATTTACAAGTAAGACAGAAACCAAACTCTACTGCAAGTTGTTTCTTAGTTTGTAAAGCTCTTTGTCAAATGTGTGAGCATCTTCAGGATGGGCACGCCACAGATAGTCTTTCCACATCCTGAGGCCACTGGCAATCAGCTGTTACATGGTCTCAGCATTATCTGAGCCTTAGCAGACAGTTTGGAGTCAGCTCAATCAATCCCCATCAATCCACGGTAGAAAAGCCCCACCTTCAGTTTATCTGCAACGGTCCCAGAGGCAGAGAGTTTACCAACGTAGCAAAAAACTTAATCCTTGGTCACTGAGCATTGAGTTGGAGCCAAGATGTTCTTTTGGCTAGCAAAACACCACTCTGGACTCTATGTGGAATAGAGAGAAACTGCTATATGGTTCTTAAAGTTTATAGAAGATATGAACTTGGAGATGTAAGACATTCTGTTCTTGACAGTATGCAGAGCAATGGTTTAAGCATGTGAAGAAAAGATGGCTCCTGCACCATTTTGAACATTATTTTGCATTAATTAGTTTGTTGGGAAAAAGAAACAAATCAAGGCATTTAAAATGAGAGGGGAAAAAAGTACATCCCAGGTGGGAGGCTTGGCATGTAAAATCAATGATTTGTGCAACAGCTTAAATGGCAGCATAGTGGATGGTTTGCTGATACAGGCTTGTTTTCTATGACAGTGATTGATGGATGAATTGATGATGTTCAAACAGATAAGACAGATCTTCTCTTATAGTTAAATAAAAGTGTATAAAAGCAAATATAACAACATAATACAACATTCTAAAAGATACATATAGAGGTAACATAGGAAAACATTTCTCATTCAAATCACCTGAAAATCTAATTACATCATGCTATTCAAGGTCAGCCACCACTGAATGGGAAAACCATACTACAAAGACATAACTTGTGTATCCATCCTTTTGTATTCAAACATAAAAACATTGGGGTGGAAATACAGAAAATCTGGAAAAAATAAGTCTTAAATCTATCAAACTCAAAATTGTTTTGTTGAAGAGTCACAAGTATGTTACAGAAAGTAATGGTTATTTTTGCAACAATTTAACAAAGAAAATGTAAAATGAGAAACTAAAGCATTAGGACTAAAGGAGAGGGAACCTTTAAGTGTCATTGGGATATGGAAGAAAATGCTTATTTCAAGTGTGTCACTTCTATCCATACTAACATTGCCACCTTTTTGTAAAATATATAAGGTTTCTCTTCCCTTGTTAGCCTTGAAGATATAGTAATGATGATTGCCTCAGGCATGACTCAGCCGTGTGTACCACAGGTGCTTCCCCTGCGTTGAGTATGACAAGTGTTTTTCCTCAGCTTGGCATTCAGCCACGCAGAGTAAAGCAGCATGGACACTCAGTGACTCTGGAAACCCTCTGATGATGTGTTCTTGGAGATCAGAGTGTTGAAACACTGATTGGTAATTTTGTTGAACTGTTTGATTTTGTAAACCCTTTTTTCCCCCCTGAAGTCTTCTACACTATCTAGACTACTGCTGGTTTGTCTGAGGAGCTCTGGGCTGACATAAATTCAATTAGTATTTGCATCTTCTTTTATAGCTGATGGATAAAGGTTCTCTAACTTCTGTGTTGCAGAAATCCTGAGACTAAAAGACAATCATGTGCTACGTTAAAGCATCGGTTCCCCAATTCAAAAAAGTATTTATGTTGTCTTTTTACCATTTGTAGTAATATGTGAATCTAATCTGTATTTTTCTCTCTCCATCTTTCCTGTTACAACTGCCACAACATTTTTTTTTTCCCATCTTATACTTATTTTGCATAATGTCCCTGCCTTTCCATCACTCCCTCTTGTTTCCACATAATTTCGGCCCCCCTGTTATAACTGAATGCCTCCTATCCCTGTCATTCTTCACCCCATGTTCTTCTTCTGATGTAGGTACTCCTTCCAAGATGAGGAAGACATGTTTATGGTGGTGGACTTGCTCCTGGGTGGAGACCTGCGCTACCACCTCCAGCAGAATGTCCACTTTTCAGAGAGCACAGTGAAACTCTACATCTCCGAATTAGCCCTGGCTCTAGGATACCTCCGCAGTAAGCACATCATACACAGGTGAGACGCTTTCTCCTTATTCTCTTTCACTGGGCATAAGGTGGCTCTCGTGTTTTCTTTTCTTGTTCCATAGACTTTTCTAATATAGCTTTTCCATCGCTGTGCAGATGGGGTTAAGATACCCTGAAACAAAGGTTAGACTTGACAGATTAGTTTATCCTCATCTCAAACGTAAGGCCATTGCAATATGTTCTGTAGATACTCATGTGCCAATGCCCTGTGTAATTAGTAAAATGTACATTAAGTGCTTTTAGGACAAAAATATCTGCTGCTGTGGCAAAGTCACTGTCTCACCGTGCCAAGAAAAGCATGGTTACTGCCAAATGTTATTATTTTAAGTTGTTAAAGTGATTCAGAAAGCTTGAGTTACCCAGTTTTGGCCAAATGAACTGACAAAATGCATTGAGTAAGCAAAATTTTTGTTGTTTTCTTTTAACTGTTTTTTCATCATGTAAAGCAACTTTTTTTGTTTTATTGAAAAGCGCTCTATGAATAAAATGTATTATTATTATTAAGTGCAATGTAAATTGTACTAATAAATCATAAAAACTACAGAACTAAAGGAAAAAAACGCTTTAAGTATTAAAAATGAACATCAGAATAGTTACATATTGAAAAAAAGAAATAGCTTAAAATAGCTTCAGATGCCATCACAGCTGAGCCCCAGGTTTGGGTCTTTGTCCCTGTACATTTGCATGACACCTTGCTTTCTGTCCCCAACTTTACTGTGTCCACTGTGATAATCTAAAAAAAAGCAAATAAGTAAGAAAAAAATTCAAAATAAAGCCATTTTTCTACATGTTGTTGAAAATAAAATCTGAGCCGATTATTTTTTCCTTTCAGTGACTTTTAAAGGGCTGTACTATAAGTACAGATACTTTAAACATGGATGGCTAGACTGTGCTTTGCTTTGCTCTGATCTCACTGTGGAAAATGATGCACTGTAAATTTTAGTTTCATTCCACTACTTGGTGGGAATTCACATTAAATGCTATTCTAGAGTGTTTTTTGAAGCTGTTGCTTAATTATATTTTCTTTCCTCTACAGTGAAATCAATCTATAGTGTTGATTAAAACTTGAGCAGCAGTATTGTACATTAGTGGTGGGAATCTCTGGGTACAGCACAATTCTTTTTGGTTACAATTTTGATAGCTGCTATGCAGTTGTCAGTGCATCTTGGTATATCTTTTTTTCTATACATTCTTATCCTCAGTCATTCATTGTTTATTTATATCACATGAAAGCTTTCTACTGCTCATCTGTGATAAAATTATACCTCAGAAATTGAATTTCTGTTTATAAAAAAGAAAAGCAAAATAGTGCAGAAGCCCTAGTTCTAAGACTTGATACAAATGCACATCCTCTGCAATGAGTGCTGGAGTAGAGTTTGCACATTGCCGTTGGGATGAAGCTTTGACATTTCTGGCTTGATGGTCCTGTGGTTGGAAGCTGCCGGGTGCTTTTCATCTTTCCATCGCTGAAAATATGTAAAGTTTTTCTCATGTTTGTTTATTTCCAAAACAATTTAGTTCAACTTAACAGAAGCCAGAGTACTATGAATGCAGAGGGTGATAGTTCGATTTTAGTCACTGAAACATTTTGTGCTATAGACCATCTGGGTGCTACACTTCGGCTTATCCAAGTTCCTCCTTTGACACTCCATCAATACTACCTCATCAACTCATATAGATAATATGACAGAATCATACACTTCTGTTTCTTTACTAATCTGAAATTCAATTATTTTCTCCCAGTCGTAAATTTACAGACTGACTCTTCCTGCTTGTGATTTTCATGAGGGACATCATAAAAACCATCCAACAATGAGCATTTTATAAGTATGAAAAATACTGATCCTGGGGATGACCGTCACAGGCAAGTCTAGAAGTTAATTTAGTCTATATCAGAGTTTTCCAAATCCAACCATCACGGGCTGCTTCCCCTGCAGGCTTTAGATGTTTCTGCACACTTAGTCACCTGATTCATGTGACATGGATCTCCAAAACAGTTTGTCTTTAAGTTATCCACATGCTTACTAATGACCCCAAAATCTGAACAAAGCAAGTGTAAGGTAACTTGTTCTACAATGGAGTCTTAATGGAGTCTAAAACTCTTAAGACTTTTTCCTTCCTCATTAACCTTAAAATCCGAAAAAGATGTGGCAGAAACCCCAACTACAGTATGTTTATCACTGAAAGGTGAGCAACCAAAAAAAAAAAAAGTTTTTCTTTCTTTTATGTTTTTTTCTTTCCTATTTGAAAATAAACACTTGAAACAAACAAACAATGATGTTTAAACCTTTACAAATTTTATTGGTTTGCACTCGAGTAAGATACGATCCATACACTTGATCTTATGAGAGTTTGTCTGTTCCATCAAAATGACAATAAAAAAGCTTCTCTGTGGATCAGCATTTGGACCTATTTCTCTGCTCTGGTGACTGAGCAAAGAAGTAATCATAGGAATGGAGGCATTCTCAGATCATGACTAATAGGAAACATCACCGTAACAGGGAGCACTAATTTATCAACACCCACAGATAACAAATTACACCGCTTAACGTTAAGCAGGCCGCTTGCTCCCGTCTGTGCTCTTAAACCTCCGCAGGAAGGAAGGGAGGAGAAATAAATAGGACAGATTAATAATTTGCTTATTCATGCGGTCGATTTGGGGGGGGGGGTATGAATATTTAAATTTTGTTTTCTATTTTAGTCCTTGAGAGGACAGACTTACCACTTGATGCACAGGTGTTGGGGTTGTTTGTTTAGATGGAATCCACATCGTTCCAATCTGCATTCATTAGCTTCAAATAGGAAGAGCGGCTGAAAGTAACTCTCAGCTCATCTCTATGGAAATTGAATAAATCATTTCCACCTTCAGATGTGGATGCGCTGACTTTGGCATGATAAGTGAATGCACTTAAAGCATTCAGAATATGTTTATGTGTAGGCACCTGTCTGCAAGATGCTCACTTTCCCCTTCCATTGGTCTCCAAGGGTTTTGAGGATAATGAAGGGTGTGATGATGATAATGAAATCAGTCAGATGCAATATGATGATATGGTCATTCTGTTATTAACAATTTTGATTGTGACAGGATAAGATTATTAATATTCAGTTCTATATAAAGGCAAAATGTCCATATTAGTGAGAGAAGCTTTGCCTAAATCCACTTTGCATAGGACCACAAGTTCACAACTAATTAATTAAATTAAAATGTTAAACATTTTCATTTCTCAGGAAATGTATCAATCAGTGATTCCCAAACTGGGGATGGGAACCCTAGGGGGGGTCCAGAGTTATGAAAGGGGGGGCGCAGCAAGGTTAAACAAAACATGGATACATTTGTGAAATGGACAATGGACAAATGATGATAAATCAAAAACAGAGATTTCAACTATGAAAAATAAAGACAAGAAAATATGATGAGTCACCTTGTCCTTAGCTTGACCAGGTAATGGTCAATGATGGGTTGTGAAGAGAGACCACAGTGAGTTGTATGTCTCTAAATATCAGCATCTGACAGTTTAAAGCCACTAATGGATTTCTCATCCTGATGATTACTTTAGAAAATAAACAACGCATCTGTCGTATAGGAGAGTTGTTTTACTAAAACAGCATCCATCTCATTGAAAGCTCAACTCACCTGAAGTAGTTTGCAAAGTTTCCTGGTTTAAAATGCCTCACACTATAGCAGAGGATAGATATTCCTTCTGCCAGTGGTTTTATCTATAGTTAATGAAGTAGCAGTCACTAAACTTAAGACTAATCTGTGGCATATTTCTCCGTACGTTTCTTCGGGGTGCATATGGTAGTGGAATCGTGGGGGTGGGGGGCCTAACATTATTGTTGTCGATAAAACGGGGCCATGCCGCAAAGGTGTATATTTGATTTAGACAATGATAGGATTATTTGATCCAATAGCATTAACAGACCCACTGATTCCATGGTAAGATATGTTATTATGTTATTATGAGTGTAAATACTTTTTTTTCTTCAAAAAAGGTATTGAAAACCATTGTGGTTTGTGACTGCTGTTTGTTGTACCTAAGCTGGACATTACTGCAAAAAGAATATAGGATAATTATAACTGGGGTTTTCATTGTTTTTTAAATAAATCAGTATGAGTTATGGCAGTACAAACCCAAAGGGATTCTACAAACAACTATGGGAACAATGGTATACACAGATTGTTACATCTTGTCACCCAATGACAGATGTTTTCATGAAAAATTTGGTTAATAATTTGTAATAATTTGCCTCCATTTCTCAAACACAAGTTTTGTTGGTCCGGTAAAACATTTGTGTAGATGCCAGATTTGCAATGTTTTTTTGCCCTCAGCTTTATATTCCAACACCCAGTATCCTTGGATACTTCAAATCTGATTGTCTAGTCATAAAATCCTTGCTGTGACTACATTTAACACTGGATTAGCCAGAGCACAATCCAGGCATCTGTGTCATTTTCCCAAACCAGCATCTGTGCTCAAATGCTGGGATGAAAAATTGAGTGGGGTTATAACCTCTTTCTGGCTTTTTTTCCCCATTAAACATCTGTTTGTGAGTGCTGCACTGACAATGCTTTTCATAAGAGACTGTTTGAAAACATGCAGCATAAAACCCACAGTTAACTCGTTCTATATTTCACTGGTGGCTCTTTTCTGTGTAACTCAACACTGAGTTATTTGAAGAGAAGTGCAGCTACATCAGCACGTTATATTATAAACGATTAGAAAAAGAGAAACATCACTTTAATTTATGACTTATACTTCATATTTCAACACTAAAAAATAAGTAGCCCATGGCCTCAGGTAGCAGTTGAGTGCTTCCTGCAGCTCATAACCGGAGATATCCCAGAGGGTTCAGTGATATTACATCTTGTCCTTCTCACTATGGCCGCTGGCTTTTTACTGCACCCATGAGAGCAGGAAAGAAAAACGATAAACAGTTTGAATTTCTACTGTTTAAGTGGTGGCTCTGTAATGCATGTTTGTGTAATTTCCCAATATCTACAAGAAATGTACAATAGTGTTTCCTCTATATGATTTTGTGATTCAGAAACATTTGTGAGTGTTTATGTCTTTAACATCACGTTCTTACAATGCTCTGCCTAATGGGCGCCATATATCATCCTCAGTCTAGTTTAGGTTTGGCTAGGTTTTAACCCCGACCTCTGTGGGGAGTTTGAATTATTAACAACAGGCCGAGTCTCAATTAGTCTACATCTTCTGAGACATGATGAGTCTTTCCAAACAAGTGGAAAGATAAATGGAAAGTGTGTGACAGGGGAGGTTGACGTGTGTGTGTTTTCATTGGCTGCGGTGGTTGTGGGCAAGATTACCTCAGCACAGCTTCTTTGACATCAACAATATCTCCGGATGAATCCTCGGGTGCATTTTGGTGCCTCCTGGAATCCTCATAATGGAAAGACTTGCATGTTTTCAGCCAGCAGATGCTTTTAACACGTCAATATGCAGCTGCAGTTCATTTAGACAACACACTGCCCATTAGAGTTGTTAAGGGACTAATTGTTTGGCTTTTATCACTCTCACAGCGATGGATAGCAGGCTCTCAACAATACTTTATTTTAAAGGTGTAAGGGTTTTTTATCTGTTTTTTAAATCATTATGATCTAAATACACACAGACATGCAGAAGTAAAGCATTGACAAACTCCATTAAAATCCAACTGTTATATTTTCAAGAATATGATACAGGGTTGGCCGGTACTGTACCAATGTCATTTTGTATCATTTACTTTGTATGGTATGGACTGGGTAAAAAAGAAAACACCCCCACCTGCAGGGGCCAAATGCAGGTCAGCTTTTGGCTTGGTAGATAAATAAAACGGGGCCACCTGTAAATAATTGGAAACTACAGAGTTGTGTTTTTGTGTGCACAAGCTGAGACCAAAGTGACCTTCACTCCCCACCATACCTGGTGATGTTTGTGAATCCAACCAAAGCAGCTTTCTACTGTCCAGTGCTTTGTACTCCATGATTTCTGCAGATTATTTGAGGACAGGAATAGTGTTAGTTATGGTTCAACAATGTAATTCAGGCTGATGCTATGATCAACTTATAGATCTGATGCTATTTACTGTAAGGTGCTATTGCATGCTTACAATTGATCTTTTTTTGTTTTAGTCAATGCATGAAACAATCTATCATTGGTAAAAATGAATATTTGGAAAGTAAGTTTTCCCAATATACCAACTACCGGCAGAACAGCCAACAAGTAATTTTTTTTACCTGATGTTCTCAGATATTTATGCTAAGTTGAATACTTTAACAGAAAGCAAAATAACTGTCAATGCTTCGATTTTGACTTGTTTTCTGAGCCCTCCCGACTACATGTGAAAGCTTTTGTTTCATTATCAGCCAATAATGAAACAAAAACCCAAAAGCAATGGTGACACTGAAACTTTATTATTTTTTATCTTTTTCTTTCCAAAATTAAAAACAAAAAGTTCCACTGGAGTTTAGAGAGGAAAAAGCACTCAGACGATAACTTGTACACGTCTGTAAACAAGAGGGATATCCCTGGTTTCCCAAGAACTGCATCAGATCAAGTCAGGTCATTCACAAACATTAGCTGCGTTTACATGGAGCACGTTTGATCCGATCGAACATCCAATCAGAATAAAAACGTATCATATAAACACCTCAGCTGATGCGAGCGGCCTCAGTCGGAAACAATTTCCGAACTGATCGAGAGGGGTGGTTTAAACCTTTTCATAAGCACATAAGCAGGTAAAAATAACCATGTAAACACTCATTCCGATTTGGTCCGGATGGATGTTGTTTCTGCTCATGCTTGAACCACGTTGGGGTTACGTGACGCAATGAGTTTCAGGGCAGACTTGAACAATGACGGCAGCAAAACACAACAGGACTATTTTTGTTGAAAACTCAAAGAGTTTCAGGATTATTGAGCTTTTTGACGGTCAAAAGTTTCAAAATTAAATAAGAAAAAAACCCTTTTCCTGAACTAACAGTAGCACTGCACATGTCCAAAAAGGATTAGAATGTATTGAATCTGTCAATTATATAAACACACATGGGATTGGATAATTTTATTCAGCGTCTAAACGTGTAGGCTGGAATCTCCGATCAGATTGATTTTAATAAAAAATGTCTCCATGTAAACGTTGCTAATGTGTGGTAAAGCATCGCAACCAAAGATGTTTTTCGGATATTCACAATTTCTTTCTTCTGCCTCTTGAGAAACAAGAAGTACTTTGAAAGTTGGTCATCTTAGAAACCTAACCTTATCGTTTGCATTTATGTCTAGGAGGAATGCTTGTTTTGGGCTTTCATTGCAGCTGTCCAGTTGACTTTCTGTTCCCAGTCTGAATTAATATACATTTGAAAATGCCATGTAATAGCTAAATACCATTATGGTTAAGAAATGTTTGGCCGAAATATGGCTGTGACTTAAGGCCCATTTAGGCTCCCTTTCATACGTAAATAGGGACGTTCGTTTCAAATGTCCTCATGCGACACTGTCCTCATACCTCAAAGTGTCTTTTATATCGCTATGGTCGGCCACCACTAGGGGGCAGTACTGAGTTTGTCCTATGTCGGTTTCAGACGCTTTTGGCAGCGGTAATGCACCGCTATTAAGTTGTTTCTAACCACCCAACACACCCTGAACACTAGGATAGTCTTATTTCAAAAGCTTGTGTAATTTCTACAGTTTTTGTCCTCACCTTCATTCTTCTACAGTTTTTTCCTTCCCGTTCTTCTTCTCTTCTTCCCTGAGTTGTTTCTGCTCAACACGGCCGGACGGACTTCTTAAGTAGAAGTAGTAACAGTGACAGCCTGGCATGGATCAAAATGGAGAGCACCTTTAATATTTCATTGACTGTCGCATGGCAGGCTTTAAGCAGGATAAGCTCAATCCATAACGCATTGTTGGCATTTACTAGAGCCAAGCCTGCTATAAGCCATCCTCAACCATCCTTCAATCACCACAGTTGAATTAATCTAATGTTAGGCTTATGAACATAATGTCAGGTTGAGGTGCCAGTTTCTATTATAGACATCACAGGTGTCCGAATCACAGGTAAAAACATTTTTAAATGTTCCATACTCCTGGATGTTATTAAATCTTTAAGAACCCACATGACCAAGATACTGCTGTGCTTTATAATTCAATTCAATTCAATTCATCTTTATTTGTATAGCGCCAATTCACGACAATGTCATCTCAGGGCGCTTCACA
>JBBBVU010000016.1:17033049-17048510 GCA_037177055.1 Atherinosoma microstoma
GATAGATAGATAGATAGATAGATAGATAGATAGATAGATAGATAGATAGATAGATAGATAGATAGATAGATAGATCACTATGCAACAATAAAAACATGCAACAAAATATATAATTGAAATTTTAAAAAACAAAAGTGCAGATTTTGCCCTATTCCGGTTGTAAAACTCTTCACCGGACTACTCACTGTGGTGTCCCTCTACGTATAAGATGAAAGACAAATTGTACTTAGTTACCAAAAACTGACTAAAGAGCTGTAATAGATGTTTGCACATCATTTAGGAGTCATTTTTAAAAAAAAAAGCAATATTACACACACAAGTAAAGGAAGTGTAGATCTTAAATCTTTTATCATAAAATGTCCTGTTAATAATCAATTTATCCTTGTCAGATGAAGTTATTAGATGCTTACTCATCTCATGTTGGGCTGAACAAGGGTCTTTCTTATCCTTTTTGTAGTTTGGAGAAAAGAACAGGATAAAAACTAAATTTAAAAAGTGCAATAGAGATAAACACTACACTGTGTAGACGAAGGTGTGCAGGGTTTTTTATCAAATTATTAGATTGAATAGGGACAAAGATGCCCTGAGGATATTGCCGTCTGACAAGAAACCAGTTAAAATAGATATGATACCAAGGAGAAGATAAGATTAAAGTCACTGAAATATCCTTTACCTATCCGAGGTAAAGAAGTTGCAAAAGTTCCAAATCTTTAGCATATTTAAAATCTGGCAGGCTGAATGTACAGAGAGGCTTCACTGCATGCAACATTCAGGCTATTGTGCAGTAAGGAACCCTGGTCTATAGGCTACATTAAGCTTTAAATCTCTTTGAATATATTTAAATGATTGGGCACTAGTAGAAAAGAAAGAAGAGCATGTGAGTCCAGTTTAGGCGTGTTAGAGTGTTAAGAGAGAAGGTGCTTTCAGAAAGGATGAATGAGAGATTCCTAAAGGTAGAGGAGGACACTGCTGCTCTGATAGCATTTGGTAGCTTGCTCCAACATCATGGAACCACCAGTGTTAACAGACTGGAATGACATCATTCTGTGTGTAAAGATGGCTGTACCAGTGTTTAAATAAAAATTGTATATCAATGCAGTATTTGGGGGTAATTTACAAAAAGGGTGCTTTTACTATTCGATTCTGGCCTGGCTTGACATTTAAAATGTGATGTGTCATTAGAAGAGTTACAGAGAGATCATGCATCATTCACCTCATCTCATCCATCACGTCTTTTATGTATCACATCTATAACTCATATTTGACAAATGTTCTGCGGTTCTGCTTTTGTCCTCCGTTTCTTTGTCCTTTCAGTAGTCTACGTCACAAGTACACCCAGTTGTCAAAGTCTCTGTCAGGATCTTTATGATCTTTTTGTGTGTCAGTCTGTCATTTTCCTTTGTGATACTGCAGTGATAGTTGTCCAAAAATCCACAGCTTACCTGTAATCAAGATGAATGCTAAGCACTGAGTAGCTTTAGATGTATTAGCTTTCTATCACTCATGCATGCAGAATGATCAAATCCCCTTATTTTTCCACTTTGTTGTTATCGCCTCTGGGGTGAGAACGCAGCTGTCTACTTGTCTTGATATTACACTACTGTGAGGACAGCCCTGTGTGAGCCTGAAGTACTCATGTGTTGAAGTGAGCCAAATATGTAAAGCAGGTGGAAACATCTGAGCATAAGTGTCCTCCAAAGTTAGGTCAATTTTCTCAACTGGCATCTTTTTAAAGGAGCATAAACTGATACAATGATTAATACAACTTGCATTACTCTGTATGTGTGATCCAGTGTATCCCACTACTGACAATAAAGTATATTCTATTCTATTCTATTCTAGTTTGAACTATCAGTGACATCAAATGCCAGAGGTAATGTTGTTAAGATGCTTATCTTTCTCCCTTTTTTTTGTCTCTCCCCCAGAATGGGCAGTTACAGCAGCGACTGGATAATGTCCAGAGAGACTTCATTGTCTTCAATAGAGAAAAGTAAGGAAGCTCCCTCCTCTACAACCTCTCCAACCTAACATTGAAATATTAATGCTACAGAAACATCAAGTGTTGGTGTTATCAAATAAACTGCATCTGTACATTTTTCCTCAATTAAAGTAAATAGTTAAAGGTTCATTTGACAAGATAGTAATAGCACTAAATTTTCCAATAAAGCAAAATTTGAATAAACTATTTGATGGCAAGGAAACAGGCTCATTAGGATAATCATACCCCCTAATAAGGCATCCATGTGTCCTAATGACATACCAAATATATACTTAAATATATAAATATAAGTTTAGCTTTTTCAGAAGGTAACTCTCGAAGCTGAAAGTGTTTGGTTAATTGTTGAAAGAGAATACATTTCATACACTATAAAACAAAGCATGGCTGTGTAACATACGTAATATCTAATTTTATTGTTTTATGTTACAATTTAACTATTCAAAATATTTTTGGTAAAAAATGCTCATTCAAATTTTAAAGAGCTAATTAAATTTCTATTGTGCAAATTATTATGAAATAGAAGGAAACAGTTGGGGGAAAAAGACAACTCATGTCCCCAATGCAAATCTTTTTGGGGCTTATATCCATGGCAACAGGAGAAGAGCAGTGATTGGCATCAGCTAGAGATGTCAGACTGTACATGGTCCTTTTCACTGGGACATGGCAGATTCTTGGCATCTGGTTCTCTTTTTTTCTCCTCCTGTCCAGGCTCTGCTGCATGAATTATTGTCAGAACTTAGTGACAGTTTTTCCCAACATGACAAATACCCAGACAGCAAAAATCTTTTGGCCCAGAATCAAGTTCTGGCCTGAATGCGCATAACACGTCCAGGATGTGCTTTAGTTACAACAAGCCAATACCAGTACAGATCTGTCCTTCCAAATCCAGCCCTGGGTCAGATGCTGATGTTTATGTAATGATTTGGCCAAAGTCTGTCCCAGATCCAGCTTACACCCGGCCCAGGTTTGGGTTAGATCTGGGCCAGACTTTCACCAGATTTAACCTAGGTCTGGTCTTAGTCTGATCCAGGACTGGGATGTGGACCAGATCTCATCTGGATGTGAATTGGGCCACAACTTTGGCTCTGACAGGACAAATATTATGTTGAAATGTGAAAACATTAACAGCAGATACAAAAGATACTGAGAAAATGTTACTGGGAAAATGGTGGCCTATGGTTAGATGGCCTTGGGCCTTGAGGACCCATGTTCAAGTCCATGGACTGGCAAAGTTGAACCACTCAGGGCATCTGAGAAGGCACTCCCCAACTGCTCGCCGTGCGCCATAATATGGCAGCCCCCTGCTCATAGTGCAACTAGGATGGATTACACTATGGGATAGGAAGCCAAGAAAGTCCCAGTTGGGATTACTAAAGTGAGAATTATTATTAAAACAAGAATAGGGTGAAAGGATTAAATGTTACCGAAGTTACCAATTAACTTACTTAATGCATGCCAATTAGTGAAAACCAAAACTGTTGGTTACCCTTGACAACAACTTGTCAAAATATTGAAATAACAATTAACATGACAAAAATACACTGTTGGAAAATTCTGTTAAATTCATTTAGAGATTGATTCTGTTTAGTGCTTCGTCTACTAAAATCTGTTCTCTAATCAACAGGTCAAGAAAAGGAATGGTGGACTCTTCTGAGCTAACCGTGAGTGAGAAGAATAAGGCAATAGAAGATGGACAGAACAACAACGTTGAGCCAGCTGCCTATTTATCAGGATAGGCCTCTTGAATCCAGATCCTCATTATCTGCACCTGCCTACAGCTTGTAGATCAGCAAATTACATTCAGAAACCTACAGTTCTATCAGCACATGCACTCACAACTGGTTGTCTATGTTACTGCACTCCTAAGTAATCTGTACAAACACAAAAGCAGCACTGTATGCACTCGTGCATCACCATTTATTCACAAAAGTTGTGTTGTTGGGAAATCCAGAGCTGTGAAATGGACTCCTGGAGCAGCAGCCATGTTAGAGACCAAGTGTTTGCTTTGGTTTCACCAAAAGGATTGACTTTCAGCAGTGTCACACTCATGTCGTACTCCTTTATATTACTCTGGTGCTCTTTTGTCTGCACAGCCTCTACTCTGGGCAGCATGCAAAAAGCCAGATCTTTGCCAAAAAGAAGAAAATAGCATACCTGCTGAGCCGAGTCTAAAATCTGAATGTGGTGACACCATCTTTTAAGAAGAGAAACTGCTTGTTAATGATGGTTACTTAGATAGAACAGTTCTCCAGAGTTACTGAACATGAAACTGGAGGAGTCAGGGTGATAACATCTACATAAATAGTGTGCATGGTAGGAGTACAAACATTTTAGACAACCTTTTAAACGGACAAGTCCAAAGAAACGATTTTCAGTGTTTTCAATGAGAAACATTATTGTATTTGGAAAAATATAAACAAATTTAAAATTTGATTTCAGCAACACTCAATAAAATGTTAAATAGCGGCAGAGAAAAACAACAACGTTTATGGAATATAGGAATAACACAGCTGTAGAAGATTTATACAAACTAACCTGCTGATTGAAGAGGTGAAGGTGTCAAGATTGGGTATAAAAGAAGCATCTGCTAAAAGGTCAGTCCTCTCCAAACTAGATGAGTTTCAGCTCAACATGTGATAATCTTTGTTTGAATTGTCAATAAGATCTGAAAAAAATATTTATCAGTGCAACACTGCAAAGAATTAGGTCTTTCAACTTCCACAGTGCACAAAGAAAAGATTGAGGAAGTACAGGGAAATCTCAGTGGGTCAAGGACGACAACCACTGTTTATGTGGCGACCTTTAAGTCCTCAGGTGGCACTGCATGAGGGCCTAAACCATGCAGCTACATTTGTTATGACACCATGATAAATATAGCCATATTAGATCAAGAGAACCACAGAAAATTATTTTAACCCAACACAGTCTGCAGCCGTTTCCAAAAATGTAACCTTAAACCTTATCATGCAAGGAAGAAGCCATATATCATCTCTGCGCAAAAATGTTCTCTGTTCTCTGGGTACTAGCTCATCTCAGATGGACAAAAAACAGCAGACAGATGCTCTGTGGTCAAATAGCTGGATAGTCATATGTTGCCATTATGGAGACATCTTTTCCTGGAACTTATGCATTTTGTTTGTTTTTTCCCCCCTGCGGGACAGTACTGGACATCATTTTGTATGATCTACAGAAGTGTGGCTTTTGATGTCAAAGTACGTGTTTCCCTCCTGTTGAAATATTTCACACATTAAAGAGAAACAGACATTAACCACCTTGGATGGCTAAGCAAGTAAAAGTTTACATTCAGCAAAAGTGGACACAGAATCCTCTGTAAAACTCCAACAGTTTGCATCCTCAGTCAAAAAACAATTAATGAATTGAATTAAAAGAATGATGCAACAGATTAGTTTGTTTATACTGTTGTTGTTAGATATAAAAAAGGTGATCAGTGGAGACACTGAAAGTGATTTTTCTCTGGACTTGTCTGATCAGTATAGATTTGAATTAACTGAATTAACAGAGTCAAATTTGCATTGCATTTTGGGAAACTTCACAATTCTTAAAAAAATTTGGTTTGCCCAAACAATATAACAGTTGTTTCATGAGATAAATCAAGGCCTATGTTTTTAAAAACAGAAACCTAAGATGTATCTAAGACTGAATTAATAGAGCTGAATTTAACTATAAGCTTGAGCATGAATGGCTCACTTTATCATATCAGATACATGCTTGTAGTGATCACTATGCTTAGCTTTGCTCGTTAAGCAAACAATGATGGTAGGCTTATTACATTTGGTTTTTCCGTGGCAGATTTGGGCAAAAGTTCTCTTGGAAGTTGTCTTGATTTGTGGAAGGTTTAGGTTGATACGTTTTTAATGCAGCTACAAAAATAATGGGTGTGAATTCAATTTTGATGCCCATTCTTGACTTTGAAAGTTTACATGAAGCTGTTTATTAAACGCTACCAGATAATATCTGTAGGCAAACTAAGTAAATGAATGTTTTGATAAAAATTTTGACAAACCCCTTGAAAAAATATTGACATTTTGGACAAACCTTTGCCTCAATCTGTAAATGGCCAACTGGGAGTTTAAATAGAACAGGTAGATGTTTATGTTTTGCACTGAACCTCGCTTTGCACATGCTTCTTCGTTAATTGTAGCAATTATGCACAGAGACAAAAAAAAAGATAATCTAAAGCTGTGAGTGAATACTTTTTCCCCCTTATGGGTGGTTTTATAGATGTGGATTAAGCCGACTCCTTGACAAGATTACATTTTTAGTTATCGTCTACAGAGGGTTGTTTTTGTCAAACATGTTAATGTCCTTATTCTTTTGTGTTGGATACAACTACTTATATTTAGTATGTGCCACTAGACGAGACAAGTATTTGCAATTTGTTTGGTTTTCAACAGTTCTGTAAAATTCTGCACCAGACAAATAACTGCAAGGCAAAGCAACACCCCCTTAATCCTGCAATGAGATAAATTTGTTCCAAACCACATTCGGATAAACAACACTTGCCTCTTAAGCTTGCAGAGGGATGCCTTATACTTATACGATATCGACAACAAAGCTAAATCCTATACATGTAGAAAACCTGAGCGCTTTTCCACAGTTAGTAAAATGGGTGATTTATACAAATGCCTCATTGTTCTACTGACCTTGATCTTATCTAACCACAATATGAATCACTCCTCTTGAGCATAGTATCTCTTGTAATTACGTTTAAGCTACATTTCACTCTAAATTAAATAGTGTTGGCACTTTTCTATTAATAATTGGTACAATGTTTTGACTAACCTTTGTGTTGCTGTTATTGTAGTCAGTGATGTAATTTAGCAGATCCAAAGATGGTTCCCTGTACAGGTTAGCGGGATAGTTAAATGGAGTGGGCTAATTGTTGGTATACCTGATGTAAATCATTTTTGGGAATGTTTAACATATTTTGCTCAGATACAGCCTAATATACGCACACCGGGGTGGGTTTACTGCATCAAATAAATGATTGGTAAACTTCTGATGGGGCATGTTATAAGGTATAAAAATAGTATCTAGGCCAGGTAATACCTTTTTAAAAAAAATAAATGTCTATCTGAAAGAATAATGCTGTCTGGGAAGAGAATTGCTAAACACCTGTGAATCTGACTCCTGTTTAGGTTTTGTTGTTCTTTAGTTGTCACTGTGAGTTTACTGTAATCAAATGTGTTGGAGCTGAAACCATGAAGGTGTGCCTTAAATAATAATTTTCTTTTTCTGAACCAATATGGCTGTGAATTGTGCTTTCTTTCAATGTGTTTAATTCAGAATTACCCCACTTAATTCCTATAATTATAAGTGAAAAGGGACAAACTTGAATGTGCGTTGCAGACTGTTCTCCACCTGCCTTAATGTAATGCTGCCCTCTAGAGTCAAATAACTAGTAGTACCACAAGTTACTGACAGGAAGATTACATTACCTAAAAAAGTTGCTTTGTCAAAAAGATGAGAATTCAATATGTTTACTACAGCACATGGAGAATCAGGAAAAAAAAGAGTTCCTCATCTGGTTCATTATATAGCGATGCCCCCCCCTCTCTAGGTCATCTAAAGGGTACTGTCCGTTCTCTCTTCCACAGCAGACTGAGCTGAGGCAGCACTTTCCTACATTAATGGCTGAATGGGAGGAGGGATTTTCAGCTGATAAATGCTGTCATATTCTGTCAGACATCACCAGATATTCAGTAAACCTTGGCATATCATAGAAATATTAAAAAAGATATTTACAGTTATCTATACACTCAATGATTTACAACATTCGTAAATAAAGAAAAGAAATTAAGTGGGTGGATAAAACTCATAGTTAGTGACACAGTCTGTTATCTCCATGTGGTATTTTGCTGTGTTTATGCACCATTTTACAATCCATTTGGGACCTTTCCCCAGTTATATTGGTGGAACATACAATGACGATGGGGTGTGTCTAATCAATCACAAGTACAGAGAACTTATTGAGACTCAAACATCCTGAGAAGCAGGGTTTTCTCTTCAGGATTTCAACAGTTCTGTGAACTGGAGCATCATGCCCCTGTTCATTTCCCTTTAAGTGCACCTTGTTTTTACTGAGTTCAGATAGGCTAGGAATTGCTTCAGTGTTACTGGGGGGTTATTTTTGTTTGTTAATTTTATTTTTTTTAAGGTCAATGCTATAAATCTTTGATTGTAAATATCATCACATTTAACCAGTGTAGAATAACGAAACAAACACATTTGAGTCGTTTTCTATTCTGCTGCTGTTGATTGTTGCTAGGAAAAAGCTAATGCTAATTGCTAATAGTTGGCTACAATGGCAAACTCAGCTGTTTTTGAAACCCAGATAGAAACCTCCACTGTCCTTAAAATTTTCAATTTATCTGAAATGAAGATGTAAATTCCAACAATATAATTGGCAGGAGGAAACTGGAAAGTTGAAAGTTAAATAACTAAACTAGCAAACCACAAAAGGAGAGACAAGAAGATACACAGAGAAATGACTACAAATGTGGTGGAAGACAAAATGAAGCAAAAGACTCAAACCCGAAACTAAACTAAAACTATTGCTATTACCAAGACTGGTAAAGAATATATATGAGATATTATTTAGTCATTTTTAATTATTCAAATATTATACACATATCTTAATAAGGGCTGGAATCCTGTCCAGGTTGTACCCTTTCTCTTGATAGGAGCTGGGATAGGACCCAGCCTGCCCTAAAAAGGATATTTTATGATCACATTGTTGTCATTTGTCTTGTCAGTTGTTTGATTATAGAGTAACCCTGTCCAGTAAGACCACATAGAGATAAACAAGACCCAGTGAGAGGGAGAGACAGGGTGGCTGTGGTGCAGGTGTAGGAGGGAGCATCCACTAATCAAAAGGTTGGTAGTTTGATCCCCACATCCTCCAGTCCACATAATGAAGTGTTCTTAGCCAAGACACTGAACATCTGGTGTTGATGTTAGAATGACACAGCACTTTGGGGTACAAGTTGAAATGAGGATAGGATAAAGCAGGTTTTATCTGGTTTACATGAATTCTGTTCTATAATATGAACTAATTGTACATACAGTAACAGTGTCACAGTCACCTGGTGGTTATCAAATGTTGCATGTCAGAGATTAGGGAGAGAAAACAGAGTAGCAATGTTCCTGGGATCCAAACCAAAGTACATATCAAGCCTTGCATGAATGGAGGAGGCCTTCCACAAGAAAACTATTCGTTTTCTGTTAAATCGACAAAAAGTTTAATCATTTACCTTACTTATGATATGACAATTACTTTCTGTCTGGAAATCTAGTAGTACTGCACCAATGGTTCCATGATGTAATGTAATTTCTCAAGCTTGATAATATCAATCCTTCACATACCTTAAGGATAAATTAGCAGCTTTTTCTGATAATGACAATCTTTTCTGATATTCTTTGATTCACTGTAACTTATTTATTTGCTTAAAGTTTCATTGTGTGTGTTGTAGCATCTCCCCTTCCTTTATTTGTATTTTTATTGCTGCCATTTTCTTTTCTCATGTGAAGAGCATGTAAACATGGCCTGTTATGTTACTGTAGCACGTTGTTTGGGACTGAGGCTGTGTTAGAGAGTTGTTCTCAATAAAGAAATGGAAAATTAAAATAATGGACACGGCATGAACTTCAGCACCTGAGCTACCACCGGTCTCCTAATGTGCAATAAAAGGTGAGTTCATGACTCTTGTTTAGAAAGAGCCCAAAAATAACCCAAGAATCGTATTTTAGCTCAGAAATGTATGTTTGTTCATTTAACGTCAGAGTACTCAGAGTTTTTTGACCAAGTTGACTTTGGATGAAGAGACTTTTTGACTAAGGGAGGAAGAATGTGGACATCTGAGAGCCAACATTCCTACTGTACAGCCAAGATTTCCATGACAATGAGGAGCTCCCAGCCAGAAAAGGATAACTGACGACAAGACAAGAGAGTCATTCTTAACTGGTTTTTAATTTTAAGTCATGACTGTGCAGAATGTGGGCGACCATGCTTGGGTTGACTAAAGAAAAAAATCAAACAAATAAAGTGCTATTTAGACAACAAAAGATATTAAATTCATATAAAAATGTGCAGAAGTTGAAATGACCTTTTTTTAAACTCCTGTTTTATGTTATATGGTTAGATGATGTGATAAAATTTCAGCAGAAAATACATCTGGAGACAGATGCATTTCCTGTTGAGCTCTTCTTGTCCTTATGGGATGTTATTGGCACTCGTATTTTTCCCATTGATACTTCCAAGCATAATAAATAATTTAACTTGATAGTTTAGCCAACAAAGAACAAAAATAGGTAGGATTTTGTGGGACATATGAACCATATGCCTATAAAGCCTTAAAATATGACTTGGGCCGTTATATTAGGCTAACAATATCTTTGCAGGATAGGGGGTGAGGTAGGGCTTTCTGCTCACATTGGGCAGTAACTCATCAAAGCAGTAATATGGTGGGTCAAAAACATAACTACATAGCTGAACTAGGCCTAATATGTAAAACATTTCCAATGATAAAACAGAAGTTATGTGTTGTGTTACTTCAAGTCTAGGTCCCTTCTCTGGGTTTCAGCTGAAGAACAAAGATAAACTTACAGTTGTCCAATAAAAGCCACAATCATCATTTATTTTGAGATAAAGAGCTGTAAAGGTTATCTACCTGAGTAATGTCAGTACCAGAGGTAAGTTAAGAATGAAAAGAGACAATATTTTTATAAATACAAATGTAAAATGTAATAATTCATCTTTGATAATATACACTGTTATCAAAAAATGTGCCAGTATTTAGAAATACATTTATTGTTATTATTCCTGTGATTCCTGTGGTTATAGGTATGCTTTTCTGTTTCTACTGTAACTTTTTTTTATCTCTTTTATCTAAATTGCTGCTGATTCACATGTTAATTTCCCTTTTTAGGGATGAATAAATATCTTAAATCTTAGATATAAAAAAAGATTATATATCCATAGTCTATTTTCTTTATGTTTACATCAGACTTCATGGTTTATGTCTTGAGGTGTAACGCAGATATCAAACAAAACACGTCAGTTGCAACTCATGTTTATTCAGTAAACAAATTCATACTTCCACACCTTATGTTTGACCTGCCATCTCTGGGTCTTGATACAACAGTAAAAAAAAAAAGAAACATAAAAACAGTAACAAAGGTTGTCAACATAAATACATCAAACCAACGCTTGTGCCTGCCTCAATCTGCCAAATAAAAACAGGGTCTCTTTCCAACATTCCCCCACAAGGGGGCAACAACAGAACAAGAACAGCTTCCCTTACTGCACTACAATCCTCTTCCTTATCAGGAAACAGCAGACGCATATAAAAGCTTGAATGCACTCCTCCCTCCCCCACCACCCCCAACATGATCAGTATTAGGCACGCTTATTTTCACGGCTGATGTTGGATACACTGATTGTTTTATTAGAAGGCTATGCTGCAGTGACAAGGGAATGATGGTCTTCCTCTTGTCCTAATATGAGAGCCCAGCTGGTTGGGAATGAAAAAGTAAAGTTGGAGGTCACTTAAAGCGCTGTTATCTGAAAGCAGGTTTTTGTTATTTTTTAAACATGTCATTGCATCTAATCTTTGTAGGTGCCCTGAGCTAAAAAGCTCTTCATTACAAGTTACAGTTGCGCTAACAAGGGACAGTTAATTATTTCTTTTTGTGATCAGGTTCTGGTCTTTTCTGTCTGCTGTGATGATTTTAGGATTATAGGAGCAGCCAGTTTACAAGAAGCAAATGCAAAGGACGGTTTCTTGCAATGTTCTTCTTATGTGGCAATGATGAAGTGCAGGAAAAATAAACTGATGTAAACCTTTTGGGGAATAAAGAATAGTAAAATCCTTTTTATACTTCCTCTTTCTATTCTTTTGTCTGCTTTTCTTAAGCAGATGTGTCTTATCTTCTTTTCATTTCTTTTAAAACATCAATAATCGGTACAGTATGGAAATGTTACTCATCAAACGCCTCAAAGGTGGAGGTTGAAAAGGATCACGGATCACGTCGCCCATGTCAATGTGGCTCATGCAGGTCCATGTCCAACAGCCCTCCCACTCTCAGATTTGATAAATACATTTTACTTGGTCCAGTAAACCCAAACAGGCTGCAACAACATCATTCACAAAGCTACATTACATCTACCATACATACAATGCCACCTAGAACTAATCAATGGTACCGCATGATAATACCTGGCTAATGCGGGATCTAGTGTTGGGTTTGCTGACTATGGAGAAAAGCAGGCTACTGAAAAGGGGGGGTGACATTGAAAGCCAAACAGGATGAAAGAACAATAGTATCATTCAGAAAAAATCTGTATCCATTTTCCTTTGAGAACACAGTTTGCTTTCTTTCTCGGTCTAATGTGATGATGATCAATACGTGATCAAAGTACCAAGAAGAAGATGTTCTAGATGAGGCAAAAACCAGTGCGGTGTAATGTGCTTTGGTGGCGATTCCTGACCACTTCTATCTGAAGGAAAAGGGATACGATTCTAATCTGAGCATAGTAGCACTGTGACAGGTAAGGCATGAGGATTCAGTGTTTTGCTTTTTAAAATTTTAACTAATCATGGTTCTC
The DNA here is from genome assembly GCA_037177055.1 of Atherinosoma microstoma. Taxonomy (NCBI): domain Eukaryota; kingdom Metazoa; phylum Chordata; class Actinopteri; order Atheriniformes; family Atherinidae; genus Atherinosoma; species Atherinosoma microstoma. Next base: position 17,045,676 of record JBBBVU010000016.1, read on the forward strand.
TGCATCTGTTCCGTCCTTCCCCGTTTCCCTCCCACCCACAATCTTGCACTCTGGCTGTTTCATTCTGGGAGCGTCCCCTCGTCTTCCTGCTGTTTAGCTGAGAGACGTGATGTTGGAACGGCCACCGGGGGGCACTACAATACGACGGCCAGCAGGCCTGATGGGGACTTCATCTGGGGTGGGGGGAGCTGTGTAGAGAGAAGAGGAGGGAAAGATAAAAGAGTGTTACATGGGAAGAGAACAGAGATTTAACAGGAAAACTAATGTTGAGTTTTTCTCTAATGGAGAGCGATGAGATTCTTTGGGTGAAGACCAGTTCCCCATGATGCAAATTTCTGCCATGTTTTTCCATCATTATTTGACTTTAATGAAACACATTTTCAAAAACCACAAGTTTCTGTCTCTATTTTCAACAAATGCGAGAGACGAAATCTTCATTCCAGATGTAAAAAGAGGTACATTTTCTCTTCATGAAAGTGTTTGTTACAACAAAACTGCCAAACAGGAAGTGACACTTAAGCTGTACTTGATTATTAATTTCTGCAATGATCGCAACTGCATTATGCCTATTGTGTATTGTAAACTCTAGAAAATATACTAGGACAAAATATGTGTTAAATGAACCAAACTACAGTAGAAATACAGCATTGCTTTGATTAATGGAAAATGCAGTAAAATAAGGGTCTTGTATCTTCCTCTTGAAACTAATGTCAGTACTTGTCAATCATTTCATATTTGCCCAACAGATAATAGCTCTCATGCCATTAAATCACACATCTAATTATAACTGAACACTCATTTTATTAATTTCCAGGCACTGAAGGTTTTTAAAGACATCATTATCCATGACATCTGGCAAGTGTCACGAAATTGACATGGAATGTAAATTATAGCAGACTGTGCTGTATAGGGGCTGCTGAAATGTTAAAAAAGGATGCTCAAGTTTGGCATAAAGAATGGTGTTTCCAAAGGATGAGCCAGATCGTCTGCTTAAACAAATGATCACTGAGCATATAAATGGAAGGTGGGATGATGTCAGCCTATGATGCACTGCATCTACTCAAACAATCCTTCTCATCTCCTTCCAGACAAGTAAATCAACTCTGCAGGAGGTAACCTTGGAAAACTAAATCAGACAGGACTCTCATTCTCAGAGTATGCAAACATATGTGCGTACACAAGAATGCACAAGCCCATAACTATAACAAAGCCTGGGAAAAATAAAGAGCAGCCTCACTCCCCTCAAAATACATGTACTCAAATTTGGAATTCTTTCCACCAAAGGTCACTTTTCTTTTTTCCTTCAGTGAGGTGTTGCATCAGCTACGCTTGTAAAGACAGGTCGCTCAATATTGCCAAAGGCCAAACACCCTTCTACACACTTTAAACTGAGTTATCATCAATGAAAATTACTACATGTATTATCAAAGACTGGTAGAACCATTGTGAAAACAACATAGGTCTAGTTTAATTTCCTTTAAAAAAAACAAAAAAAACAAAACTCATATAACTGATTTAAGGTACATATGGACTTATTTAGTTTGTCAAGGAGGACAGAATTAACGGTGGTTGCTGTGTCTGACAGTAAAACAGAGGAAACACTGAGTATTAGGTCCATGATTTCACCACATATGTTAAGTGACAAAGTGACAAATATAATTTTTAGCATTTGTTGTCTAAATCTAACCTAATCCTGTGTTGATCTGACATATGGGCACAATCAGACCGCTCACTCTGCAGTCCTACAGGATGGAACAGATGTCTAACAAAAATACTATTGTGATCTCTCACATTAGTTAGGCCTTCCTAACAGACCGTGTCCAGATGTCTGGACTGAAAACGCTATGTTTAATGCCTTAAGCCAAAACTCATCCAGCGGGACTTTCAATAAGAGCAACTGTCAGAAAAGCTTTGTTTTTTCTGTGGTTAGTCCATTAAAGAAGTTGTAATCAAAGGTCAAAGTGTCCTAAAACAAATATCGAAAGGATTTGATTTGGGAGTTGTGAGGTTTGTATAGGTGGTTATCATTTAAGGTGCGTGTAAGACACGTTTTTTAGAGATGATTAAAGAGAATGACTCATTTCACTAAGGGAGGAAACTCAAACAATGGCAGTAATTTTTCAAGTAGATCAAAAAACATTTTCCATATATAATCCCAGACCAGTGAGTTTACATTGTCCATAAACAGCATCAGTCAAGTTTGGACACTTTCAGGCGGTTCTGTATTTATATTGTTGAGCATAAAAAGGATGTAAATGGAAGCAAAAGTGGCTAAATCAAAAACCACTACTAGCTGAGTGCGTCTCTGATGAGATTCTCTCATTTGATTCTGATGGAGAGTGCTGTCTTGCGCAACGGTCCAAAATCTCAAATAGGTTTTCAGTTAGATGGTAATCTGCTAAATGCAGGAACAATAGAATCATGTATCATACAGATCATTTTCATCTTCATCAAACCATTAGTTAAATCCTGATGGGAGCATCATCATCCTACAAAAGAACACTTGTATCAGGATAGAAATGTTAAACTTTAAGATAACAACTTAAATGACCCCAGTGGGGTTAAACTGTACAAGCAAAATATTCTCCACAGCTTAACACAGTCCTTGGATCCCGTCACTGGAGGGGATAAAGCCACGCAATAGTACTAAATTTCCCAAATTTCATCTGATGTATACAGTAAATGTACAGGAAACTTGTATGATTTTATTAAGGGAGGTTATCTAACTTAAATTCAAACTATTTAAATACAGAAAAAAATAAAAGAAAGAAAGAAAGAAAGAAAGAAAGAAAGAAAGAAAGAAAGAAAGAAAGAAAGAAAGAAAGAAAGAAAGAA
>JBBBVU010000016.1:17048610-17076701 GCA_037177055.1 Atherinosoma microstoma
AAAGAAAGAAAGAAAGAAAGAAAGAAAGAAAGAAAGAAAGAAAGAAAGAAAGAAAGAAAGAAAGAAAGAAAAATAATTTCTCTTATGAAAAGCTGTGATATTTCACAGACAAATGCATGCCACACATTGTACATCACAAAATATGTTAGCACGGTATGACTAGTCAGTTAATCTCATGCTGAATGGCAGAGAATAAATTCTTTATTAAAACCAAAACATAAAAAAATAAAAATAAAAAATCACATAACTGTTAGCTTCACAACATAAAGTGGACACTGAGTTCAGACCAAAGTGGGTGTTAGATGGTGGAGCACATAAAGGATTATGCTGGGATGGTTGTTCTATTAAGGAACTGGGCTCACCGCATGGTGCAGGGTTACCTGCTAGACTAAATCCAGACTGATGCAGGTTTCTGACAGGCTGTTTGGTGGGAGAGGTGCGTGCCGACGCCGAAGGGGTGCCACCGCGGGACATGGAGAATTCGGACACTGGGCCATCGTACATTCCCCTGGGCACTGCCCTCAGGACCGCCAGCTACAGGTGATGAGGAAAGAAATAAAGATCACAGAAAAGGCCAAAGAAAAATGTATTTTATGAGAAATAATTAAATGCAACCAAGCCTTCACATGCTACATATTACATGGCTGTTTGAACAATTGTTGGTGTCTAAATTAAAAATGCATAATTCTGATCATTTCCGTTCAAGAAACAGTCCCAGATGTTCAAGTCCACACACAGACAATGCATTATCAAACCCCTTGATAGCTTACAGCATAAAAGGCACAAACTACAGTTTCTCTGCGCTTTCATATCAAGCTGAAACTACACTGCAAGTGAACAAGCCATCTTCAGTCTGTCTGTCAGTGCTGTGACTCAGTGGAATCTTGGAAGCTCTGGAAGAGTTAAAAAGAGACATCTGTGAACCAAGAAAGCATAACAGTAACTGCTACCAAGATAAACAGCACGCTGTTACTAGAGCTCCATTTTCTCATCAGCAGCCAGCTGCAAATTAAGAAATTGTGGGGAAATGAGATTTCTAGAGCCAGAAGAAAGATGCCAAGAGAGCAGAAAGTAGGGGTCCGTGTGCTGGTTAAAAAGGACCCTTTCTCATGCTTTGAATTTAGCAGCTGGAAATGTTCCTTTTTTTAATTTCCTCTTCCTGAGGTGGTACAGGCTACTTAACTTTAGATATGCTGTAGCTGTCTGGGGTTTGACCTCTGTGGTACTCAAGAATTACAATGAGTGCATTGTAATTTTTCATCTGACTAAAAACATCAGTTTGTTGTTTTTAATCATTTGTTGCAAATTTTTCAATTATGATTGCACACCTCACACAGTGTTACTTCCTTTCTACTTCCACCAGTTTCCATCTGCTTAATCAATCCACAGACAGAAAAGTGACAACAGGAGGCAGATACTCTAAAATCTGCCCACACGATATGGAGCTTCCTCCAGTAACTTCCTGGGGTCTTGCAGTCAATATTTGGCTGCTAAGCAACAAGCAAGCCATTGTCCAGGAAAGTCCCTTTAAACCCCTCAGCTTCCTAAATGGCTTTTCCTGTGATAAAAGCAACATTCCTAAATAGCTTTTGGAACTCGGTTTCTCACAAGATGATCATTCATTTGGGACACATTTTTTGACTTAAACATTAAAAGAAATCCTTAATGCATACTCTGGCAAATGTGTTTGAAAGAGTTATCCAGCATCAAACTGACTGGATCCCTTTTAAATATAACAAAGCTTCAACCACCTGCAATGTGGGGAGCTTATCATGTAAAACTGCCTCGTGGCTCAACTTTGGAAAGTGATGTCAGACTTAAAGTATCTCCCCCGCATCCCACAAAACTGCCTCATTGAAAAGTTTGTTTATATGTGGTTTCATCTGGACTTTTTTCAATGATCCAGTTCAGTTTCCTGCAGAGTAGATCCAAAATGCTGAAAAATAATAGCTGTGAAACTGTAAATAATAGGCTGGACAGAAGAGGGAACTTGTATTTATTTACCTGCTTCCTGGCTTTAACACGCTTGTAGGCAAAGTCAGGGAAGGGAGAGCAGGGAATGAAGCGGCCCACTCCGGAGGTGACATGAAGGTTTCCATCTTCCAGAACGATCTTACCCTGGCATATCACCACTAGGGGGGCTCCACGGAGCTCCATGCCCTCAAAGACGTTGTACTCAGCAGCCTAAAATAAACAGAGATATTTGTGGGGGAAATGAGTTTGCTGCACCAGCTAATTAAATACATGTACAAGTAATTCCTGGCAAACTGCGGAGCTCGGTTATGATTACTATGATACGCTTAGATCATCCTTTTGAAACATTATAGAGTCATAAGCCTGCCCTTTCATAATCCCTCACTCTCGTTCTTTCTCATTTGTCACTTGATTTCTTACACTTGTCTGTTTGGCATGCATAAACAGCTGCTATCATCCAGCTGGCCCCTCCTTCATAGACCTTCACACTCCCTTGGCTCTATATATTGTCTTCTAACTTCCTTCATGTTACCCTTTAAAGTTATTTGTTGTTTCCCCTCCATTTTTTAACCCTTGTTTCCCTTCCTCAGCTTTCTTGCTTAGTTTGGTGCACTTTTCGTCCTCTTCCAATATCTCTTGTGCAAACTTTCTTTTCTGGATTTGTTTGTCATTCCTGATGGTTCCCTCCCCTTCATTCCTTTGTTGCTTATTTCCTCTGCACACGGCCCTGTTTTCTTCTGCCGTCCAAATTCAGGCCAGAACAGGACATAACTGAAACTCACATCGTGCCAAACATGATGTCATATCTAAGCTGAGCGTGTGTGTGTGGGTTTGAGCCTGTGTTGCTGCCTGTTCTTGTCTATGTATCTAAATAGTCTTTCATGCATCAGTGCTTTTTCTATTTTGACAACATCATTCAATTTAGACCAGATGCGGGTTTACTGATAAACTATGAGACAGCAGAGTAAAGGGAGAGCATTCCCCAGCACACTGTGCAACCATACACAGCCAGTTATGTTTGGTCTGGCATCATGGTATCCATTAAGGTAGATTTACTAGCCCAGGGAGCTGCTGCGCTCTTGTCCTCTACTCGTTTCTGTTATTTTATCTGGAAGGACAACCAGCAGGAAATGAAGGGGTGACATCATTATGTAAGAACCCACGGATCCTCTGTGGATATACTCCACATTTAGAGAAGGCGTGTTATTAGTCCAGTTCTCTCTGGTTCACTCTGTTCCTTCAATCTGGATATGGAGCAGCACTCGTTTACTGCTACCATTAAGAAGTTAGGCAAATTAAACATAAATCTACAAGTTTTACTTCATCATTTCTCTACTATAGTGAACATACTGTAGCTTGTTAGTAAATACATTCTACCTCCACACGTGTATTTCTGTAAAAGGAGGAAAGAAAGCCTTCATTTCCTGTACGGACACTTCCTCTGCTGCTCAGCGGCCTGTGAGCAATCCTTTCGTGTCTGCACGGTGGCAGAAACCCCATTTCTCACATGTACCAGGTGTACTTGTAGTGTGTGCGTGTGTGCTTGAAACGTGTGGCGACGTTGTGTGTGTGTGAGGCTTTATGAGGCCAAATGTCCTGGGTGAGGACAAAAACCATCTGGAATGGGATAGTTTTACATGTTTCTCATGTAGTTCACCTTCAATATTTAACTTTGAAAACAAGACGGCAAAAACTGGTTTCGGAAAGTCAACGATTGTAATTTAGAGAAGCTAATTAATCAAACTGAAGTAACTTTTTTAAACTCATTTAATTAAAAAAAAAAAGGCTAGAGTTCAAAAACCAGGGGTCCAGATTTCCAATTTGAAACAAAATAAACATTAGTCTTATTACATGTAAAACAGCTCAACAGGCTCTGACGGATGTAATATGAATTTATTTTAAAGATAGCAGAAACAGCACTAATCGCCTTTCTGTTACTTTTGATGTTAAACTACAATCGAGTCCATGGTTTTTCCAAATATTCATCAATGAAAACTGAGTACTCCTCCAGCTGTGATTCATGGTTGGCTCCTTCAAACTCTGGCCATCACATCTGGAGAAATTAGTCAAAGTAAAAAGACCAAAAGAGTACAAGACCAGCAAAGACTTTTGCCAAGAAGGAGGATGTAATGAATGGACTTACACTGCAGTTCTGAATCAGACTGCATTGTTGAGTGAAAGGTTTTCTGCATACTGTATGACTCGTTTTTTGACGATGTGCATGTCATTGGGGTTTATGTGTTAGTTTAAAAACATATTATAACCAAACATTGAACAACATCTGGTATTCTCTAAGTTCCCCATCAATTAATGCATTATGGATGATCTGTGTGAGCAACAAGGGAAAGGAGATACCTGTAAACTATACAGTATGTACAATATGTTCCCTGCTGTATGTTGCATCAGTGAAAGCATGTTTTCTTTCAGACAAGGATAAACCCATGTATTTTAATACTTTTCTAAATAATCGCGTTGTCATAACAGAAGGGTTTTGGATTTAGCGAGGCTCAACTTTACATTGAGAGCTGGTCATGTGACGAATGCTGTGAGGAAAATTAGTGGTGAACATCCACTGAGACTTCATTTCCGTTCAGAGGAACTGAGAGCTTTCTGGATGCTATTCAAAAATGTGCTCTCTCTCATTCTCTCTCTCTCCAACCTTCTCTGTCTTGCACACAGATGTAAACACTTATATCACACACTGTAGCTGACTGTTGTTTTGTTTTTTTAAATCACACCTCCAACAATAAAAATGTTAATTTCCTTCTCATACTGTTTGCACCTGAGAAATACCAGATATTGTTTTACAAACCACCTGTCACATTAAATAAAGTGTAACTAAAAGGATTCAGTTTCACCAGTTTAAATGAGGAGGTGAAATGAGAAGCAGAAGAAAAATTAATAATAAGAAAAAGCCAACTTTTGACACGAGTTTTGACTTTTGCACATACCGAGTTGTGTGTCTTGGCAGTGATGGTGCGAAGGGAGTCTGTGTCCCAGATGACCAGGTCGGCATCCGAGCCCACAGCAATCCGACCCTTACGAGGGTACAGGTTCAGGATCTTGGCTGCATTAGTGCTGGTGACGGCCACAAACATGTTCTCATCCATCTTACCTGTGGTCTGAGAACAAAACAAGAAAGAACAGGGTGACATATTTACTGGGAATTCTATAATAGTACCCAACCCACCATTGACGGCTACTTTTAGAATTATTACTATTGTGTGTAGCAAGGGTGTGTAGGTTCTGAAATCAAGTCAATATCTAATATATTTATGCTAATAGAGCTGCAAGGTATTAGACTTAAAGATGAGAAGTGGTAAAAAGAGTGCAAAGATTAAAATAGCAAAAAAGAAACATTTTACTTTTCTTTACCCATTTATAGTTTCATTTGGGGGCTACTAAGATAGCTTCACACAATAACTGCAATATGTCCCTTCTCTCTTCTGTTTTGATGCCTCTGCTTTCACTCCTTCCTATTTAACAGAAATGGTTGCATGCAAGACAGCTGCTTGGCTTTTGTTTTGCAATGCCAAAAATTAGGCAGGCGTTATGCAAATATGTTTTAAAGTGATGTAACGCAATAAAGAAGAAAAGCCTGGACAGCAGAGGAGTGTCTTCTGTCAGAAACATTGAATTCCTTTGGTTGGACTTTAGCCTTTGTGATTTTGCAAACATTTTACATGCACAGACTTGTGTTAAATACAGTAATGTTATCGGTACCAAGACGAAGAGCAACATGTTATAACTAAGAATGCTATAAACTGTGGAGGAAAACAAGAACTGCCTTTGATGTAATGAGAAGCTAAGATGCTAATTTTTTTATGAAGAGCACTATTTATCTAGGGGTAAAACAGCATGTGTATAGGTCAGAAATAGCTGTTGAAAAATATTTTTGCTTCACTGTGTGAATTTTCAGTTATTTGCCAAGTGGTTAGCGTTACTTATGCTAATTAGCCACGTGGAGCCCTGCGGAATTTCCATATTTCAGGCGTCCACTTGTGGGTGACCAACACACAACCCTGCTGATGGAAACACAATCCCCTGATGGAAAACTAAGCACTAAAATATGGAGCAATGTGCCATTAAAAAGGGGAAGGAAGTTGTTAAAGCTCAAGAACATGTAATAGAATTCTCCTTTGCTGAAAAATAAATCCATAGGGTGCCATTAAACAGAAATACAGCATCAGATAATGCATCTGCCTTACATGTAAGGGTATATTTTTGTCATCCTGTGGCATGTGTTTTCTTAATCCAGTGATGAAATGATCAGTTACAGATGACTTGGAATATTCCTTAAATATCTTGTTCATAGTAGATCTAATTCCATCACTTTTGTGGCTGTCTCAGTTGTAAAATATGAAGGTACTGTTATCAAGAGGCAATTAATTTAGAAAAGTATTTGAAGCACTCGGAAACCGCTAGCCTGACTCTGTCAAGATTTCTGAAATACACCCTGCAGCAGTCAGCCTAAGTTTGGAGTTTGGACTCTAAGCAGCTGCCCTAAAGAAATGCCTACCAACATTTTATAGCCAGTACTGCACTCTACAACAAGGCTCAAACAAGCCTGCTAGTTAGCCAGATACCGATGCAGTGATAACAGCACAAAAGAAAAACGAGGGTAGAGTGCTTCATGCAGGAAAAGACAGATGTGGAGATTGACTAATATAGGGTGAAGAGAGGCTCAGAGCCGCAGTAAGGCATTCTAAGTGTAATAGATACCTGAGGTGGGCAGAGACATGGGGAAAAAGTGAAAGCCAGATAAAACACTGGGAGAACATGCTTCCTAAAAAATTACAGACCACAAAGATGGTCCACATACTTCCACATACTTTGGAGGTGGAAAAAGGAGGAGCATGAGCAGGACAGAACAAAAAGCAAAGCTTCTACTTAGAAATGCATGCTTTCTTTAGGGTTAAAGGGTAGAAAGCTAGTGAATTAATCATAAATCATCATCTGCCTCTCTCATTATCAAACTCACTAATTTTTCATTTTCTAAAGTTTCAAAACGGGGAAAGAACGACCCCAACTATTCCTCACCACAGCTTTATCCCAGATAAGCGCCATCCTTTCCTCCACTCCGTTGACACCTTCTGGGATCTGAGTGAAGTCATCCTTGCCGATGGCTTTCTGGGCCACGCTGAAGGTACAGTGAGCACTGCCGGTCACGCTCAGGTCTCCACTGGAAGAAAAAGAAGAGGACAGATGAAGATGGAATTATACAAGCGCAGCAAAGTCTGTGTACACAAGCAAAGCTCTGCAAACATAAGGAAATGTTTATTTACTTTAGGAGGAAAAAGGACCAAAAGAAGCTGAAGTAAGCAGCGTGCAAGAGTTTGTTTTTTCCAGGACAAAAACATTGCAAATGTTTCCTGTTTCCACATGGCGCTGGAAGTTTCTGACCAGATTAAAATCACTAGCCGTGTAACAAATGTGATAAGTCAGAGACAAATAAACTCTTACCTAAAACAGCAAGGTGGGATTTTGAAGTTGCTCATTCAAAAATAATCATTATGCACATGAAGATTTACAAAGAAGGTGAACTTATTACAAACCAATCCCGGCAGCTCTATGTTTTGTATGTAGGAGCACATTAATAATATAAGATGATATAACATGGACATACATACCGAACCAGAGGGCAGCGGTGTGCTACGTACCTGGCCAGCAGTGTGTTCAGATAGTCTGGAGTGGTGGGATCAGGGCTAAGAGGAGGTGATGTAACAAAAGAAGCTGCTTTGGCCCAGTTCTTGCTCCAGTAATGTGTCCCATCGGTCCCAAGGCTGGCTGTGATTGGCTCCCCAAACACCACATTTCCTGAGAAAGGAATCACAGAAAAAAATTTTCATTAAAGTATCAAATGTGTGGCAATTCTTGACTCTCAAAGATCACGAGTTGCATCAGTTAAGCCTAATTAATTTGTCAGACGTTTAATCTCACTAAAAGCTTTAGTAATTCACTTGGGTGACAGAGGAACTTGGCCACTGCTGGCAATGCACAAATTTCCCTTTTGATTAATTTCAGTTGAAATTGTTATTCCATGCATGATGATCCTGAGTTGATCCTGGATGTCTGCTATTGTGTTTGCTTTTTAAATTATCTTTTCAAATTGTCCTTTGCTTTCCTGTGTTTAAAACTGAATAAGTAAAAGGTTTGAAAGCCTCTGATGGTTGTACATGTAAAAAGCACAAGGTAAGCCATCTGAGGTCAGCATCCACACATCCAAACACACTTTCCTCTTTTCTGCTCTCTCTTATTTTCTCCTTCCATTCTCAAAAAACAAAGAGTTTATTTCACAATCCCCCATATCCCGGGAGTTCTAATCTGTTCTTTATGTGAAATGACAACCGAGCCACAGAAAAGACTTGAATGACAGTTGCATATGTTATTGAAAAAAGAAGCTTTTTTTTTCCATCAAGCAGATCTGAGGTCAGTGAATGCCTGTAATCAGAGAAATAATCTCATAAAAGAATGTCAGTGATCCTGAATGCATTTCAAACTGTATAGTTTGAATTTCCCTTTGGAGCCAACTTTCTAGTTTCCATATGTGTGATAAACAATATGAGAAGAAATCAACATGATATTTTGTACAATTTTAGTTAAAAGCACATGGATTTCAGATTGTATGAAGTTAGCCTGTGATGCAGACTAGAGATCTCCTTTAGCACCAGGAGTATAGCACAAAATTTAGGAGCATCACTTGAACCCACGTTCAGTGCATCACATTCAATTATTTTGCTTCCAAAAATGGTCAACTGAATGGTTGCAGTCGGGAGACCCATATAATATTCACAGAGCTTGCTTAACTTTCCATGTAAACAAATGAGATATGCATCTTTGAAGGCATCTTCTTGCAAGGTTATTTAGTTTATATGAAGATGCAATTTTCTATCTACTGTAGTTCTGCATTATCATCTTTGCCTGTAGTTGTGCACACAGGAAAAATTCAACTTGTTTTTTCATGATTTGATTAAAACCTGTTGTTTACATCTAAATGTTTCTCATTACCTTTTTTGCGGGCCAGCGAGATGATGTCAGCAGCACTCTTGCTCATGACCCGGGTCACATAGAGAGGACAGTTGGTTTGGCTGGCGATGGTGATGGCACGAAACACCGCCTCAGCCTCCAGCTAGAGAGAGGACAGAATAGAGTGGTTTATTTTCTTTACTATTATACTTCAAGTGTCCCAACTACAGCAAATATTTTTGGAGTTGTATAATCTGAATGGTTAATTTTTCAAAAGACAGGACATAACAAATACTTTTCAACATTATTTACTAAAAACATTGAGGATTCTTATTAGCTGTAATGAATTAATTTGGTTACAAGCTAATTTTATGCAACCAGAAAACAAATATTAGAATAAACAAAGTGAGGTCAGATGAGCACCACATGTTTCCACATTTTGCTAACTCAAAGACTGAAAACAGGCTGGGCAGATTTTAGACACATGTTGTCAATCTGGAGTGAAGCACATGGCATTTTATTAAGATAATTAAATTTATGAACAATCCATTTCCATTCAGTACCATGTTTATGGAGTCCTTTTGAAAGAACTATAAATGGTTTTCAGGACAAAATTATAAAAAGGTGCAGTGAGATATTGAAAAAAGGATGCCATATTGGTTGTGTGATGCAAACACCTCAGCTGATTACAGTTCTCTAGTCAGCAAGCTCAGTCTGGGTCCAATAACCCATAAATTAGGACCAAACAGGACACCATAAATAAATAAATATAATAATACAGCTTTGGCTTTGCTCTTTTAAATTAAGTCTTGCAAGTTTATGATTATTAAAACTCCCCTTAACTGCATGACATTGTGGTATTGGTGGGACGACATCAACCCACTGCACCGCAGAATGGAAAATCCCAGTCAAGCTAGTGGCAGAAAAGTTTCTGAGCTGAATGCGTGGCTTTGATTTCTGCTGTTTGTTGAAGAATGAGGAACAGCAACAATTGGGGGGAACCAGGGGATTTTAACACAGCACTGCGAATGTCTGGAACCACATGTGTGTAACAAGACCAAGATGTGTATGTGTGAAAAACAGTCCACAGTCTGGTGGACAATGTGAGTTTATGGTATGGGCTACGACCATATTTGCACAGCAACAGGCTGTTTGAACCCTCTTATTTTTTCAAGATGTTTTTTCTAGATTAAAATCTCATTTTTTTAAGAGTGTGAGCCAAAAGGGTTCACACTTGTTATATTTCACTTAAACTGACAGTGTGTGCAGTGTTATACCTCCTCTGGCCTGCTCAGCACATGTCCCTCTGGTCCAGTAATACCCATCTGCAGCATCCTAGATTGCTCCTGTTGAACAAACACAAAAACACACTCTTAACTCCTCAGCTAATATTTATGTACAGGACTCTTCTTTGGAAAATAGCGGCTTAAATGCTTGAGAAGATGCAAAGTGGTGGTCACACTTAGCATAATGATCTGTGTATCTCTGTGTGACATATATTAGCAGAAGTTTTATCATCTTAGTCAGGCCACACACAGGCATCTGTGGGAATCCTGTTGGGGCTGTTGAGGCTCTTTACACACATGCAGACATTGTGCGTTGCAGTAAATGCACAAACGAGGCCTGCATGAAGGCAGATTTACCGTTTCAGACATGCATTCTTTTCCATTTATCTGGCAGCAGCTGAAGATGTCCTCATGCCTAAATAAGCACCTATCTTGCAAGGTCAAGCTAGGAACATTTATGTAACACTTTTGAAATGGCACAAGCATGAACTACTGCAGTTACATTAACAGACAAACATCCACAGTTAAAGCGCAGTATTACCTGCTCTACAGAAGTTTCCTGTTCAAACTTTCCAACTCTATGGGTGTTTCCAACAACCATTAAGTTAAGCGCCTCAAGCATCTTTTAGTGAATCTTGGCCAAAAGAATTGTTAAAAACTTTGCTTAATATTCTCTACTTCATTTCCAGCCTCTCCTGTCTGACACACCAGACATTAGACAGCAATGAGACCGTAGTAAAGACATTAAGTCTGTTTACAACAGTTCACATCAGCTATGTTCATTAACAGAAGTGCATATTAGAAAAAGCAAGAAGCCTATGGAAGTGTCTTATTGCAATGTGAATAAAATCAATATTTTTATCTGCTAACAACCATTGCTGGTAAACTTTATAAACACACAACACATTTACCGAAGTCTTTATGTTATGCCTCATTTTATGTGCTGTTCAATATCTTAAGGCTAGCAAATAAGGCATAATTTTCTCTGTTAGTATTGTATCTGGACAAAGTTTAGATGAGCATTTACATAAAAGAGATGTCTGAACAACCGTGAAATTACTTTAATATATCGATAAAGCCATTAATGCCACCCATCCTCTGTCTAAAAAAGGTTTAATGTCTAATACATTACACATGATTTCTTCTCCTCTTTAAGCTCTTTAAGAAAATTACAGTATTTTTCAGAGTTTGGGACAGATAACCATTAAATTTACAGCCTGAGAAATGCTGTTAGATGAAACAGTGATAACATTTTTATAAGCTTTAAAGATTTTTGAACATATGTAATTGTCAGAAAAGAATTTCCACTACTAATCTCAGAAACTGACTGAATGTGGAACTTAGCTGCTATATATAGGTGGAGTTGGCTTATTGTTGTTATTTTTACAGAGATCTACATACCAGCTTTGCTAATTAGTTTCTATCATCAGTATCTGCTTGTTTAATTGTGCTTTGTTTATCTTTTTAATTCATTTTTTGTCTACATGCATGAATTTGTGGCTCAAAGCTGGTTTAGCATTTGCAAGCTAAGACAAGAACTTGTCATAAACAAGAAGCAAGGTTAGTCTACCCTGCTGTGGTCTGGCTAAATGTAAGTAAAATATGAGCAATGGATGCTGACAAGGTTGGATGCAAGTCCAATCTTATGGATAATAATAAGGATATGCATAAAAGAAGCCAAACAAAATCAAATAATCAAAAACTAAAATATGCATGGAGGCGGCCAACACAAGAAACACTGTATCCCTACAGCCTCTGTCAACAAAAACTTGTCCGAAGAGATTAATTTTGTTGCACTGAGTGGAGCTTTGTTAGCTGTTGTTGGCAAAAAAGCAAAAATCCAGCTCTGCTCAACAATGCCACACTTGGGACTGTTTCATGCATCCATGTTAAATGGAAGATGTACGCTGGATGAAACAGTTCCACTCTCTATATGTTAAGCCACAGCTGCAGTCCTTAATAAGAAAACATTTCAGGGGTTTGGGTTTTATACTTCCAGAGGGTCATTTTTTACCTTTGCAAAATCCCCAAGGATGTATGTGATCTTTACAGTCCTTTATTTGATAATGGGATTATTCAAAAACTACTGTGACATATCCTGAAACTTTGTGGAGATGGAGAAGTGGAGGATGCACAAAAGAAGAACCCATTAGATGTAAGTATGGATTTAGGTAACTTACTTTAAAGATGAAAAATAGAGCATCGGCCTTGAGTTGCTTTCCCCTTTTGCCTAACTCTGTCTCCCATTTCCCAGACGCTTAATCAGAGTGACTTTATGGGAATGTAGCGTGGGGAAATAGTAGCGTGTAGCTTTCATATATTCTAAGTGGAATGATATTATTCATAATGACTGCCAAAAATACACATCCACTAATGAGTTGCAAGCTTTGTCAGTAAAGTTTTTGCTGGATTTTCAAATTTGCATTTATAGGGGAAAATGCAATTTTTAGGGTTTAGGCTGTTGGAGGAACCAGAGCTTTAAGCTATTTCGTAACAGTGACTGTCATTTGATGACAACATATACTGTAGAACAGCAGTATCAGCATTTATCACATGCAAGTCTAAACAAGATGTGTCTATCTCAAGGGGTCTGAAGTTAGGACATGACATAATCTGTCAGATCAAATGCATTGGCTTTTGCAGCTGATGGAAATCAGACTCTTTCAAAGTCCTAGTTTCAGACTGGATAAGGGAGCCCGGATTTACGATGAATCAGATCCAACATGTATGCAGGGATAGAATCCAGGCATGGTCTGGAGTTCTGACTAATAACAACTGTCTAAATCCACCTAGTATTATGGCTGATTCACTTTCATTAGTCCACAAACAGCACAGCCCTGTATAAACTACACCCACACAGTGCTGCCCTACACAGTCTCCCTCTCATCACTGACAGACTGTTTAGTCTGTAGGTAGTGGAGATGCACTGTGATAAGGCTTGAGTAGAAAAAGGCAAACTAAAGCCAACAAAAGTGAAATAAGTCACATTTAAGCATAAACAGATCACAGAGTTTAGCATGAGACAAGTAATTGAAGAGAATGTAATCAGGAAAACGGGGACTTTCTGTCATTACCTCAGCAATGATCTCGCCATTTTCAGCATGGACTTGAGCAATGCCTCCCCTCTCCGCCAGGAAGGTAAAAACTTCATAGAGCTGCATGGGAAAGAGACAGAAAAATTATAGTGCTGCTGTTTTCACTTTTAAAATCCAGCCAGCCAGGCTGTTTAAAATCCAGAGGCAGACACTACTTTATAACTCAGGGGTCACTCATATGCCAAAACTTAAAAGAAGCCCACAATTAAATGATGTCTACGGAGACACACTGCAATTATCGTGTGTGGTCTCTAGAAATGTTGAAACTGGTGGGATGAGCTGTAGTTGTTGTTATGTTGCTTTGCCACGGTTCCTTAGCGAGGTGCATGACATCAGTTTTTCAACATGGGCTATTTCAGTTACCTCATATGATCCTCTAAAAACTGAATTAGCTACAGCTGCATGAGAAACACGAAGAGCCCTGCCTCACATCGTCTGGACTTGCAACTGTTTACAAGGATGTATAAACTCATGGTATGTCACAGACTACAGTTTTCATGAGAACAAAGAGAATGTTTCCAAGCAGAGAATAATGCTGAATACTTATTTAAACATTTTTAGCACTTAATTGAAAATTTACCTTAAAGGTTTAGACTATAGCTACATGATGTTAGGCTTAAAATACTAAGTCTTTGCTATGTTGTCTAACCTCTTGATAATCCAGTTTATCAGCAAATTGTGATAGCTGATGTGACAAATGGGGAATAAACACGACTATGTTGATTATTTGCAGATATAATACAGAGCTTTTACCAGTCTTGGAATCGAAAAATCGAGTTTAAGATTAATAAATTGGATTCTTTCAAGTATAAAAATTCTAGCTCTGTGGACACAACTTCTTTACTAAAGCATCATGGACGTGTAGAAAGACAAAAGTGCAGTTTGTCCTGAAAACCTTTTCTTTCCATAAACAAAAGTTTGTTCCCCGACCTCTTCATATCAAGACCTATTAAACTAATACTAGCTTTCTAATACAATTACAACTTTAAAGTGTTATTTTTTTAAGCTAGTGTACCTCACTGTTGCTCATCTGGTAGTAGTCCTTGTAGGCCATGTAGACCTGGAACGAATTAACACCTAGAAAAATAAATAAAATCAAGACATCAGAGAGATTCAAACATGATCAGTCACACCTTTCCCATCCCTACATCCCTGTACCACACCTTTAATGACCCACAACCAGTACGACATTCTGTGTAAAAGTAAAATCACAAGTTAGATATCATATGTCCCCACAGCCTACCTTTCTCTTTGATGAGATTATCCACCTCCTGCTTTACGCTATCATTCCAGTGGGTGATATCCACATTGAGAGAGTAGTCACAGCTGGCTTTCTCATCAGCCCACTGCCTCCACTGGTCATAGGCCTCTATCAGGCTGGTGCCAGGCTCTGGGATCACATGGTCCACTGGTGTAGATGTATGGTAGAGAAAGGAAGACACCACATTGAAGGATTGACAGGAGAGTAAAAGAAAAGATTAGCGGGGAGATAGGAAGAAGACGATGGAGACAAAGAGAAGAGATGCCAGGAGAAATTAAATTAAAAGACAACCAAGTGACGGGGACAAGTGGGACGGGGACAGTCATAGACAGGGCATCAGAATTTGTCTGCTGGTGTTTCTGCCTTCTCCGTGTATTGTTTATCTTGCATAATCAGCTGTCTGGATTCCTGTAGTGCTCAGCTACTCCAGACAAATCTTGTCAGATGTCACATCGCATTTTGTTTACACCGTTTCAGATGTCCTTGAAAAAGTTGGGGGCCTGCTCAGCTGTTGACATTTTTGTATTTGGTTAAGTCATCATAATCAATATCAAGTAAGATGATGAGGTGGCATTACATTCCTGAAATGCACTTGTACTTTTCACAACCCCAGTTCCAAAAAAATTTGAGACTGTGTAAAATCTAAATAAAAACAGAATGCAATGATTTACAAATCTCAGTAAGTTAATATTTTATTCACAATAGAACACATAATGTATAACAAATGTTGAAAGCGAGACATTTTACTATTTCATAAAAAACATGATTTTTTTTAAATTTGATCGTAGCAACTCCACAAAGTTTGGACAGGTCTATGTTTACCACTGTGTGTAGCATTCTTTTAACAACAGTCTATAAATATGGGAACCAAGGAGACCATTTGCTGGATGTTTGGTAGGGAAATGTTGTCCTATATTATCAATGAATGAGATAGTGACACAGTCCCTCTTCTCTCTAGTCCAAAGGATGTGACATCCATAATTTCCAAAAAGAATATTTGAATGTTATCAATCTGACCACAGAACTTTTCTGCTTTGCTTCAGTCCATTTTCAGTGAGTTTGACTTAGAAAAGACAGGGGCGTTTATGGATCATCACATATGGCTTCTTCTTTGCATGATCAAGGTTTAACCTGCATTTATAGATAACACAGTGAACTGTGTTCATAGACTATGATTTGTTCCTGATGGCCATGAAAAAAATATCATGCCCATTTTTAATGCAGTGACTCCCAAAGGTTCAAAGGTCATGGGCATCCAATTATGATTTTTAGCATTGTCCTTTGTGGACAGTGATGTCTCCAAATTTTCTAAGTCTTCAGATGATATTATGTGCTCTACATTAGAGGTGGGCGGTATAAACGGTATACGGTTGAAAAGGTATAAATTTGGCCAGCGGTTGAGATTTTGGCTCTACCGGCCTATCGCAATAGCCACGCCTACTTTAATCAAAAGCACAGATCAGGTGGGGGAGGATGAGGTGCTTCTTGTTAAGGAGATCATATGGACCTGACAGGGAAACGATTGAAATCAAGTCCCGCAGAACACGGAGCCGTGGTTCCACCAGGTGCACCGCAGCGCTTCTGAAGGCGCTCAATTTCTCTAAAATACGCTGCAATTGGAAATTAGGAAATCATATTTGCTATGAAATAACCTATTACCTTGTAATAATCAGCGTTTTTGGATCGGATTTCACACATCAGCTGATCCTTCCGCGGAGTGGAGGGAAAAAAAAGTCAGACACCTTCACGTGCAGGTGCTCCAGCAGCAGAAGTGACTGATGTGCTTTGGCTGAAACTTCTAAATAGTCATTTTAACTTCATATTAAACAGTGTCAGCATATCGACCTAATTATGCGGGAATACAAGGGCGGCGCCAATTGATTATGCACATTTAGAAAATGTCTCAATGACCGTCTTGGCCAAGCATTTAATGTTCACAAAATACCACGAATATATATATATCACTACAGATTTTTACTGAAGGTAAAACAAAAAAACACCATGCACAATATCTGTTAAAAATTACTTGAAAGGTTTAGAATTTTTAAATAAGTTTTAATGTTCTGAAAATTACATTTCATACTCTTTTTAAAAGTTTATTCTGCTGTGATGTGTGAGTATGTTCAGAAACATTCATTTTCACTTTTATAAATGGAAGAAAGAATACATCGCAATATATCGTTAACGCACATGCTTCAAAATTATACCACAATATAGATTTGAGGCCATATCGTCCAGCCCTACTGTACATGATGGAATATTTTAAGTTTTCACAGTTTTATGTTGATGAACATTTTTTCAGAAATTTTTCTGATGCAGTTCAGAAACCTTTCAGATGCAGTTTTTAGGAGAATGCTGAACCTCTGCTCACCTTTTCTTCTGTGAGACTCTGCCTCTCTAGGGTGCTCTTTTTATGTCCAGTCATGTTACCGACCTCTTGCCAATAAATCAAGCAGCAACCTCCAGCTAAGAAATGAGAAGCCTATGTGGAAGTGCTAAAAATTGCAGTTCCCCCTTCATCTGCTAGGTGCTGGCTCCAAAAGGGAGTCAATCCCCATAGACTCCCATGTTAAAAAGGCCAACTTCACACTAGAAAAAAAACATTTTTACAGCCTGGTACAAAAAAACATTTTAGGTTTGACAACTGTGGGGGGAGTGAATTTATTTATAACTTCATCCGTTTAGATGTTATTTAATCTGGAAATTCTTCATAATTAGGGGTGTGTCCTTTTGATTGACAGGTACCAGATATCTGGCAAATCGAGGCAGAAGGTAGCACAACCGCGTTTTTTAGCCAGCTAACAGCAAGCCTTAGCTTTAGTCCGCCTATTTCCATTAGCCCATTAGCTCCCATTAGCTCCGGGTTAGCTTTGTTAGCTCGTAGCTACAGGCAGCTCAGAGATGGAAGAGTGTAAATCATCCGTCCCCACGCTCACAGCCCCCCTCTCAGCGCCACTTCGTTGCCCATTTTTGTATTTTCCGGGAGTGACGAGACACGTGACGCTGCCAAGATGCGAAGGTACGAACTGCCCACCGAGCCTCTTTTCAGCTCTTCAGAAACCTACTGGTCATGTGGTGGAAGGTTTGTCCATATCTTTTAGAGTCACTGCAATAAACCAGATTAGTTGCAACATGCTCCTCCAGCTGTTTCTTTCTAGCACCACATACTTTTGTTGCCCCATCCCAATTTTTTATTCATTGCTTGCTACTGTAAATTCAGTATAAGCTAATATTCTTCATGATATAAAACATATTAAAAGTAGAATTTTTTTAAATTTTATTATTATTATTGTTATTATTATCATCATCATCATCATCATCATCATCATCATCATCATCATCATCATCATTATTATCATTATTATTATCTCATACTGTGGATAAAATATTGGATGATATTTACAAATAATTGCATTTTCTTTTTCATTTATATTGTATATTGTCCCATCTTTTTGAAATTGGGTCAAATAAGCATACAGCCTCTTTTCCTGTAGCTGAAGCATATATCTAGAAATGTCGAAAACATTGGCTTGATTTTATTTGTACATTCAAAAACAGTCTAGATGTTTATCTTTGTACATGACTGTAAAGTGAATACTCCCAGTCTTTCATGTCTGCTTTGCCTCACCGTAGACAACACTGCAAACTAAATATCCCGCTCTGTCTTACTCAGCTATTGTAAAATAAGACATCCTGCTGGCTCACCACCTGACCGTCCCTTTATCCCATTAAAGACAAAGACATCCCAATCTGCTTATGTTAATAGGATGCAGCTAAACAGGCAGTCACACACACGTGTACACACAAAAAACCACAATAGTAAACAACAGATTAATAGTAAAGTGACTGACAAAACACAACATTGTTGTTGACAGTCAAAAATCTGAATCACCTTTTTGTGCACTACTAATCAAACAAGCATCATCTGATTAAAAAAAAGGTATATGCTGTATACAATACACACAAGGAGACACACATTTCCACTTTCTCACACATCACCGCCTGCAATATAATCCCTCTGTGAATGGAACCCATGAATAGAGCTCACTACAGTAGCACGCCTGTTAGTATCTGTTTGAACTAAGAGCCACAGTGGCAAAGAGGCAGTAGAACAGCAGCCAGCCTAAAAAAAAAAAGTTCCTGGTATGAATGAAACTGTGGTATCTACCAGCTGTTGGCTGTGATAGCATCTCTAAACTACATGCAACTACATACTGAGACTGAACTCCACACAGACAAGGATGCAGACGCACTCCTGAACGGTGCCCCATTTCTGTGGGAGCAGTGTTTCACTATGTACCGCCCTCTACTCCTGCCCCCTACACTCAGTCTTTTGTATAGCCCTTTTTGTTTTTGGAGAGTTGCCCATAACAGCCCAAAACTGCTCCCCATCCCTCCCTTTCACTTGTCCTGTGTTTAAGTAACAGCCAACCCCCAATTTCACTATAACCTCTTTTTGTTTTTTTCTCTGTGAATGCTGAGTGACACTTTGACTGCAGCCAGTGTCACATGTGTGGATGACTTTCCCCGCAGCGCTTACCGATCATGGTCGTGCCACCAGCGAGGGCAGCTTTTGATCCCTGAGCAAAGTCATCCACGGTTGTGGTTCCACGGTATGGCATCTGGAAGTGGGTGTGGATATCAACGCCGCCGGGGATCACCATCTTCCCGTTGGCCTCGATGGTCTTCACCCCACCAGGCACGATCAGGTTGTCTCCGATTTGCCTGTAAATGGTGTTATGAATGCATGCATGTAAGAAAACGGGACAAATGCCTAAAGCTGCGCTTTTATACAGACTCGCCTGCTGAACTTGAAGCAGCACGTTATCACCATGTCAACATATCAACATTTGTTAAAATCTTTTTTTTTTTTAAAGTCCCCTTGCCCAGACTTTATAAAGGAGATATGCCAGACAGACCGGCAGGCAGAAGCCAGCGTTTCTGTGCATTTGCCAGCAGCTCACTGGTGCTGCAGGGGAACGGGTGTTTATTATGCAACACCAGGCTTTCTGTGGCTTTCTCTCCCTGAGCCTTCTCACTCAGAGGCAAGAGGGACAAAGAGTCTACAACTGGGAAAAAAATGGGGGACTGCCAGTCCAGTTCCCACCGCCCTGGCCGTATCAGTAGGAGACATAACTGAGGACGAGACTGACTATTAAACTCTATCCATCACTTCACTGAGGGTGGAAAGAAAAACATCAAAAAGAGGTCATGTTTTTCTTGATGTTGACACGGTGCATGATGAAGCAGTTTGAGCTCATGCATTCACTTTTAAATTCATTGTGGCTTTTTTTATTTGTTTCACAGGAAGAGTAAAAGAAACCAGGCATGTTGGCATGGCTGCTTTGATGTTGGCATCTTAAAGTGAGGCTAAATCTAGACACACTGAAAGGCATTCAAATGAAAGGAATGGCTCACACTGTAGCTGGGAAAAAAGTGCAATGTATCAAGTAAAACATAAAATTTGGAGGAAATATCTTACTGAACCTTTTGCACTAATTTTTATCCAAAAACTCCAGCAGAATCCATCTGCAGCCTTGTGTGAAAGAAGTATTTTAAAAGTAGAACAAGTATGAAAGAAATAAACTTGGTTGAGTGGAGGAAGGAAATGAAATGGTTCAATGAAGGACTTACTTAATGAGGCCATCCTCCATGTAGATATCAGCATGGAAGGACTGGTCATCGTTCACAATCCTCCCGCCTTTGATCAGAAGCCTATCGCTCTGTGAGGAAAATTTGGGAGGAGGGGAGACAAGAGAAGGGGGGGGGGTCAAATGATTCAGTGCAATTTAGTTTGGCTAACAAAACTGTCAGGTAAATATCAACTCTTGGAAGAATCACTTGGCGATGATGTTTTGGGGCTAAATTGAGCGTCAGACAGCACTCCTCTATTTCTCAATAGCTGCATTATGTCCCTCTTTTTTTCAACCAAGAGGAGATGAACAATGTTTCATTCAGTCATTCATGGTTGGGAAGAGACTGGCATGTTTGTAACTGTTGTCCCACCCAAACACATCACATAGAGTTTAACTATGGACCACCCTGTAAGGCTGATTGTCAAACAAAATAACTTATATCTATGTGGACATACTTAACAACTATTAATTGGTATACATTATGGTACAACTCACCTTACTCTTGCCTTAACCTAATATAATCTTAAACATGGTGACCCTCTCAAGGCGTGGTGATATCATCTTTGAAACTGACATTTTGGTGCTGAGAGCAGGGCTGCAGCTGCTTTAAAGCACTGACCAGGGATTAACATCTTATCCAAGTTCATCCTGCATTTGTTATGCAACAGAACACACTGTGGATGTTATGTCCTCAGCATAATCCATTTGGCAAACAGACGAATTGCAACCACCAACATAAAGTGCTTATCATTTTTCTGAGGCAGGAAATGGATAATCAACATGGCCTAGTAACAACCAACCTCCAACCATGATGCACACACACTTCACAATGAAACTGCATCGCAGCATCACATCTGAGGAGCCCCACAGCATTACATAGCACAACGTGCTCCAACTGGGCGTTGCTGCAGCACCACACAGTCAGACATCAAGAATGTGCAGCTTCTGCACTGCAGATCGATTCTTGCAGGTCACTGTCATGGCAACGAGTTGCAACAGGGAGAGAGGCTGGATATGAGGGGAGAGTAGGTGTCTGGTTTAGTTGTTGGGTTTTATATCCGGGGGTTATGGAGGGCTTCAGGGATAGATGAAACCGTTAGCTGGCATATGGGAAACTGGACAGCTGGTTGGCAACTTTCAGGGCAAACTGTTGTTTTAAGCTAATGCTTAATCCACTGAGCACAGGAAGATATGTTGCCACGATATTTCAGAAAGTGAAAACATTATTCAAACAGGAGATTTTGACTACTGATCAAATAATTTAAGTAACCTGATGCCCTTCATGTTTTGTTACACAGAACTATCCAAGAAGCAAGGACTGTATATAAAGGATGGGCGTTGACACCATTACATCATCCATTAGTTTGCAGATTACCAATCTCAAGCCTTGAGTTTCTCATGTGGAAGTTACCATCTTTGGTTTTTGAAGGCAGAAATTAAGTGCAAGGAATGAAACTGATGGAGAAACCTTCATTAATAGAGGCAGCAGCCACGCCTTTTATTATACACAAATTTAAGCCTGCAGCATAATCAGGTGAGTTATGTAAAAACTGAACCTTGTACAGCTGTTTTGTTGGGGAAAATAACCTATAACTTGTTCATTTCTACTGCAGAGTTGGGGATTTTAACCTGGGGTTGAAACCATTGTAGAAATTACAGATTTTTTCTAACTTTGGAACTGGCTTGAACTTTTCATCCCAGGAAGTTTCCGCTTGCTGACAAGTCATCAATGGAAAATGTTTGTAAAAGATCATTAGCTGCCAGTCTTGGTCCGATCAGCTGTTTTTTGGCCATAAACATGTTTTGATACTCTTTTGATTGTGAATTCACAAAAACAAGCAAAGATCTATTAACATTAAAAGATAATCATTTAAAACCAAATAGCTCTATTTTCTATGTTTCTTTGAGTGCACTAGTTTACAAAGTGCACATTCACCCCAGCAGATTTCTTGTTTCTCCTTAAGGGTTCATTAGCAAAAAAAAGTAAATACATTGAAGTAAGTAAATTAATCAATTTACAAATTTGGCTTTTGGTTATTTATCAAGCTAAAAAGTAATCATTTGTTAGAATTGGCTTCTCAGATTTATAAAAACAGTATTGCAATTAATGTGGCATTTAAAGTCAAAATAATTCAAACAAATTTTTGTATGTGGAGCTATTTTTAGGAGCAAAAAAATTTGAAATATTCTTCTAAGATATTTTATCTGTCAGGTTATTCACTGTGTGGTTTTTAATCTAACGTGAACAGAATGATTAAGTTTAGTCAAATGTTTTTAAGTTATGTGTAGTTACAGAGCAACAAATACCAGTCACTAGTAGATTTCTTTGAAAAACAAAAGTATAAGGTTGCATTAAAAAAGTTCTCCATCATTTCTGCATCTGCACTCTGTTAAAATAGCAGGACTCTGTTCCTCGCCCTGCTGAGAAGGAGAGTCATCCATATTTTCCCATCCGCACATGTGTGAAGTGATTTACACTCCTGGCTATGGACCCAGAGTTTCATCACTGTAATAAACTGCAGTTACTCCTTTGCACAAAAAACAAAGGAAAAAAAAAAAAGGTTTTGTCTTTAGTACAAAGGGTACACGCATAATATCCACCAAGTTCATATACAAACACACTGTGGGTATTCATGTCTTTCTACGTGTGTGTGTGTGTGTGGGGCTGTGAATGGTGATGTATGTGGTGATGGAGTAGTGTGAAACTGAGCCCAGGGCCTGCAAGCAACCACACCCTGAAGCAGCCTACAGCGATCAGTGGTTGGAACACGGCACCAGCATGGATCATACTGCTGAGCTCGCAGCCCTGAAACTGTCACTCATTAACTCAGAGACGATTCAAAGCAGAGCGTCGCTCAACGCCCGGCACTACCTCATTCTGAAGTTCAAAAATGCATTCGCAGAGCTGGGTAAACAATTGGGCAACAACATGCAATCAACAACACTAAATATCACTTGTTTCCAGCTTCATGTATTTGAGCAATCAATGCTTTTCATTAAAAAAAAAAAAAAAAAAAAAAACAATCAAGGAAGGAAACAAACTCAACATTATTTCATTAGCTGGTTTATGTCTTAGTTTTTCTCACTGATAGACCAGAGGCAGTCATAAACCAGAGTATTTTTGCCTAAAATGTAATGAAAACTATTGATTAATTTTCTGTCAACTAATTAATTGACTAATTCTTGAAGATCTAAAATGAACACGAGATAAATCATGAACTCACATACTTCCATCAGACTAATGGGATTGTTTGAGCTCTTTTCAGTGCCAGTGTATTACAGTAGTTTCACAAGAGGAACTGCAGGCAGATCTTTGCTGAGGCCAGTCTCAGGTTCAGGAAGGTAAAGAAATCTGGTGCCTATGACATCATGCTTCAAAGAAACCAACATATCCCTTTCAAATCTCCCGAAGAACAGCTAGAAAAAAAGGGCACTTTTCAGCCCAAGTCAGTGGTGAAAATAAACAATCTGGACATTCAACCACTTCTATCAGTTAACAGGCAGAAACATCAAACAAATGTGAGGCTTTGTGGCTTTGCGTCATTATGAACTAAATTCTTTTGGGTTCTGGACGTCAGGTCAAACAAAAAAAAGCTCTTCTTCTCCGTTTCCTGATTTATAATCAATCGAAAAGCGGAGCGGAAAAGTCCAACTCAGCAATCCTGACCTGTTTTCATCAACTGCATCAGTAAATAGTTTTTATCTGATTTATAGCACTGCAGTCAGGGGTGTGCCCTCGGCATGGTGCTCATGCTCATCACTCTTACACACACACATTCACGTTTTAATTTTCAGCCGGGTGACTGATGACAACATGGAAGAGTCCACAGTCATCTAACAATCAATACTTTTCCATGTACCAGTGGTGTAATGGTGGGTTGAGCAGGACTCTTTCCCACTCAGTGGAAAACTGGAGGCTTAAAAGCATCATGCCTGAAACCCAGATAATCCCTCACAAAATAAGAACAACTGTGAAACAAACATGTCCAGACTGTAAACATACATCAGAAACACCCCGCAAAGATTTACGTGGTCGTTCTGCTGAATGTGAGACCAAACTGTCAAACTTTTAGAGACACCTCATCTGAGACAGTTTTCCACACAGATCTTTCCAATCGCACTTCATAAATCGACATGTAGACTATTTTTTACCCATAAAATCTGTTACTAACAGCGTCAAAGCGTCACATTCGCCAGCTTTCATGTCTTCAATCAGAAACAGCAATATGCCGTGTGTTATATTTACACACATGTGGTAAACATAAGCTGTGAAATCATAACATTGCCACAGATTCTTCATTGGGAAATCATTCATCCTGGATTCTGTCAGTCACCACATATATGACACATGTATGACACACACACACACACAAGTGCCTATACAGCAGACGAGCAGGAAGTTCTCATATACACTTCTCATAACAACACTCCCCTCCCTGTGTAAGGTGACTCTTGTGGCTTTGTAACAGTCACATTGCTGGAGTTAAACCATCTGTGCTATTATGTGGTCATGGGAATAAACCTGACCATTTGTTACAACATTAACAAGATGGTATACTATCCACATAATGAACACATGTCACACTCATAATACTGTCTGAGTTTCTGCTGCAGCTCCAGCTTTGACATTCAATGCTTTTAACTGGCTGGTGTGCTGTTCACACAACCAGTTCGGAGTCCCGGACCAGATTACACAACCACAGCTGTTTCCAGAGGGTGGTTTCAGTCATGAACAACATCAGAACCAATGACAGACTTTCATCTAATTAATCACTGACGCAAAACAAGGGTAAAAACTGTGTAATGGGGTGTTAAACAGCTGTTATAATTCATGTCTGCCTCCTAATGGTACTTACATTATCTTTGTTTATTCGTAATGTCACTCATCTGACAACACATGTGTATCTACAGTCTTAGATGTTCTTTGCTTTAACATTTTAGGACAACTGTACA
The DNA here is from genome assembly GCA_037177055.1 of Atherinosoma microstoma. Taxonomy (NCBI): domain Eukaryota; kingdom Metazoa; phylum Chordata; class Actinopteri; order Atheriniformes; family Atherinidae; genus Atherinosoma; species Atherinosoma microstoma. The sequence continues at coordinate 17,073,782 of JBBBVU010000016.1, forward strand.
TAAATCAGGGAACCCTGTATCCTGGCTCTCTTTTTCAGAAATGATCTGTCTACTGTTTGAAATTAAAATGCTTTTCTGTACATCACAAACTATACCAATCCACTGACAAGGGAGTGTCTGGGAATGCTTATGAGCAGTGTATATTTGCTTAAAATTGAACCAAAAAGTAAAAGCACCAAGACTGAGAAAAACCCAGCAAACAGATGGACTGGCTCTCTGGATTTCCCACTACTTGCCTGTAAAAATCATTCCCCAATATGGAATAAAGTATCATACAATGGACTATTTGTCATTAACATAGAGAATTCCCAACTGTTTTCTTTTGTAAATGAAATGAATGCAGTAAATTAAGAACAGAAGGCATCTTAAAATGGTGAAATAACCGATTCTGTTCTCAGATTCTTACAGAGCTTCACCAGGCTTTGATGATCAGGGTGATCCTAATATGGTCTGACCTTCCAGGGTCACTGACCTCGTCTTTATTGGTCAGTCATGTTACTATGACAGCTCCCACTTTTAACTAGGAAAAAACATTTCTCTCTAGAGGAGCTGTAGATACTGTGCCATAGTAGATGTTAGTAATCTCATACAGGCACAACACGGCTTATTCTGCTTCATCATCAAGATAAGCTGACATTTTACTGCTCAAGCTGAAAAATCTAAAACTCCGGTTCACCTCTGTTTGCAGCACAAAAGTATTACTGTGCTCACCTTGTGTATTTATATATTAATGTCCATTAAAACTCCCCAAACTCTTCACTTTCCTCCAGTTTCAATTTTACTTAATTATCAAACATGAATTTACAACTATAATAACACTTTTTATTAAATACATAAGAAATAGAAAAACAACAACAAAACAACATACAAAAGAAATATACTCAACATAGTAGCGTAGATATAAAATTTTTTACTCCAGTTTAATAATGATGGATCATGAGTGATTGAGAAGAAAGATGCATGCGTATGTGTGTCTGAGGGATCAAATCTGTACACAATTGTTGCCAGAGGTTTATGTGCACAAGCTATAGAGTGTGATTGTGACTTAATCTCAAACAGTGGAGGATTCATCTGTTTTACGTCAAAAAGGGTCAGTTGGAAAGGATTAGATTTAATGCAAACATCAAGAAACCACTACAACTGTCTGAAAACAGCCACACAAGATTATAAGGATCAAATAAATGCACTGACTACAAATGTCTTCTGTTAAACTAAGCTGACCAAATGGATGTTACAGATGTGCTTTTTTTTGTGAATGTGTGTTTCCAAGAGCTTTTTTCTATTTATACATTTTAATGTTTGAAGTCACCGATAAGATCTTTCTACTCGCCTCAACTGCATCTTCTCACAAGTGCTGACAAGCTCATCTGTTAAACTCCTACCAACAAAGTGGATTAAAGTTCAGGTGGAAAAAAATATCTTGTCATTCTGCTCTTAACAAAAACAAAGCACCTAAAATAAAGCGCTGCTCACGATACAGGAAACTGTCATCTTCTGTTACACAAGCCAGCGGCAATCAAAAATAGACGGCAGGATGTTGTTCTTGTGTTACTACGCTGATCCCCACACAGCTTTTTTCCACTTTCGTCAGACTGGAGAGGGAAGCGCTCATAAAGTGGGATGCAAATGACTGAATAGCCACGGCACAGTGGTTAATTAGTGGGAATGGTCCTGGAAAAACACCACAACCGCAAAGCAGGTCAAGGAGGCTGAATGGATATTAGAAAAGACCTCCGTTAGCTGTGACAGAGACCCTCGTGTAGGGTGGAGGGAGCAGTGGAGAGGCAGGCGGGGACCAGTGGAAGAGGGAAGTCATCTTTGAATGTGCACCAGTGCCTCTGCTGCAACCCTGTTGCCTAGCAATCAAAAATATTTACTCTTTAACCAAAAGTGCACAGGCTTTTTTTTTTTTTCTTCACTTTCTGGAAAAGTGAAAACAATGAGTCTTATCCATCTAAATTAATTATAGAGGCCTCTGCCAACCATAGTCAGAGAGAAATCCTGCCTGTCTGGAATGTTGATCTTGTGATAGGCTGAGGTAGTGTAACCATGTAACCATGGCAACTGGCAAAAAAAAAAGAGAGAAAAAAAAAACACTATCTGGACTGGACCAGACAGACAGGCTGAATTATAAACTCCTTCGGTCAAGAAGTCTGAATCAGAATCTACGTGTGTGTCCAATCACACAACAAACCAAACAGAGGCAGCATTTTCCTGCAGCCACAACATTATATCCGTTGCCATGGTGAATCACACTGCAACGTCTGGAGCATTTTGTTTGCCCACTTTGCTGCAGCCTGCATGGTGAGGAGGGCTAAAGGCTGTTTTGTGGCGTGTCAACAGAGGGAGCGGGTTTCACTCCCTGGACACAGCTGCTGTCTGCTTCATGCCCACAGATGCTCATTCCAGCTGGAGGGGATTATTGATGACATGTCGCAGCCTGGAACAACACTGAGGCTGCTGTGAGAGGGTATAAGGGAAGGGAAGAACCACACCTAGAAATCTGACAGAGCCACTATAGCAGTGAGACACAAGAAAACAGCTGGAGGAGGATAAACAGATGAGGGAATAAAGATTTAAAAAAAGCCTGGATGGGGAACAGGGTTATATAAAAAAGAAGCAGGTACACTGTTTACTGTCAAGTTCTACATTGTAGGTATCCTAGATTTACACTTTGATTCAAAAATGGTCTGAAATGCAGACAAATTTACAGACACTCCTAGAGAGCAAAGCTGCCAGAATGCGTGCACAACATGGTTTGGCATGTTCTTGCTGAAAATATGTAAAGCCTTCACTGAAAAATTTAATACTAATACTAATAATAATAATAATAATAATAATAATAATTGGTCACTCTGAATTCTCCCTAGGAATGAGTGTGTGTGTGTAAGTGGTTGTCTGTCTCTCTGTGTGGCCCTGT
>JBBBVU010000016.1:17091371-17113856 GCA_037177055.1 Atherinosoma microstoma
TCCCAGCTACTATTAGGTGTGAGGCAGGGTACACCCTGATTAGGTTGCCAGTCCATCGCAGGGCCAGCATAAAAAGGCAATCAACCACTCGCTGACTTTTAGGGAGAATTTAGAATTTGTTCACAAATTGACCAAACGAGCATGTTTTCAGACTGCGTTATCCGTGCCCGGGAGAAGCATGCAAACTCCACACAGAAAGACGCCACTGATGTTCAACCGTCTTGCTCTGAGGCAACGGTGCTGACCACCACACCACCGTCCCATACTGATATACTTTTAAATAAAACACTCATGAGATAATAATTAATATGAATAAAAACTTTTGATATCCCCCCCCAAAAAAACCCATTAAAAACAACTTTCAAGCACTTTTCCCTCAAGGACACATGAATCATTTGTAATATAACAAAACAAATATGGGTCTATAACAAATTTTACAAATAAACATATTTTGGCTTTCATTATTCTTTTACTCTGAATTTACAAAAGCAATAATAATAATAATAATAATAATAATAATAATAGAATAACTCTGGGGAGGGTAATAAATGCTCTCTTTCAACACAAAAACCTTTACCAATGATTGCAATAAACATAAGAAAAGAAGACAAAAATCTTGAAGATCAAAGGCCATCGCTCTCCTTTTCCAGGCTAAAGTTTCTTTTACAGTCTGATAAATCATCTAAATTAGATCATAAGGATGGATTTTATTCTCACTGGAAGACAGATGAACAACAGATTAGATAAAAATTAATCTTTTAAATGATAAAAAACATAAAATCATACATAATAATGTTTGTAATGTTGACTACAAAAAGTAATATATACGTGCACAAAAAGGGGAGAGTGCATTTAAGGCAACTGCCACATTAGCTCAGTTAGCACAAAAACAGCATCTGTCGTTCCCCTTGTTTAACTGAAGTGAAAGGAGTGGGCTGTAAGTTACTGTCAGCTATGTAATGAGACCCCACCATGAAGCTCGGGCTGTGGATGGAGCCACGGGAACAGACTGATGGCAGATACTCTTGCACAGGTACGCAGAGAACAAGCACACAGAGCTTGTAAATATTTCAGTCTCTGGCCAGAGTCAGCATCAAGGGGAGAGAAATGGAGCAGGTGTACTGTTGCATTCACTTTCTCCCGTTTCAGGTTTTTTTTCCCGTTTTTTTTTTTAAAGAAGTGGACCATTAAACGTCTGGAAGTTTTTAGTGAAAGAGGATTGTTAGTATCAAACAAGTTTTGGTTAGTTAAAAAAAAAAAAAAAAAAAGAGGACAGTAGAGATAAGCTGCAGTATTTTTGAGACTAGGGAGCATTTGAAACTAAACTGATAGATTTTCTGGTGGGAAAATGACAGACAAAAAAACAGTTTGATTTGTTTGAACCAGAACTGAAGCAGATACTTTGCAAACCAGTTTGAAAAATACAGTATTTACAGAACTAAAGGGCAAATTGGTGAAACCAACACCCCCTGGTGGTGGATCAGAGCAACACACTTTAGACAGCAGAATAATAAATCCAGTACAATGGATGTGCAGGACGGGAACAGGAAAAAGGAAAGGGGGAGGCAGATATTCCATTTTCCACATTCATATTCCAATGACTTTTTAGTTGTAAATCTTCAGTAAATAATTCTCATCCTTGCAGCCATCACCACAATGAAACAAAGCAATTTATATCCTTTTTAAGTTATTTAAAAAAAATTGCCAAGTAATTCAACTGTTCAAGCTGCATCAGAGAGTAAAAAAAAGTGCCACTATTCACAAAAAATAAAGAGGGAGACTACAGGTAATAATTTAGATACATGTACATATCAACAGTGTTTATATTACAGTACTGAACAGCGATTTATTTTCTTTCTGTGGAAATATTGAGTATTTTAGTGGTGGGAGTTGTAAAAAAGAAAACCAGAGAGTGAGGCTTTTACTGTCTGCTGGCCTTTGAGAAAAGTTAAGAAGCAGTTCAACAGTTTTGTTTTGTTTCACATGGAGATCCAGGTCGAGTGGAACCGGATCAAAGTGTCATTTCCTCACAGAGTCCTTTCTTTCTTTAAATCTCTCTTCAATGAAGTCTATTATCTGCGTCCAGTGGTGATATGTCAACCTGAGTGTCCTATATCCCTCTCCAGTGTCGGTCTGACTTTTTCCAGCTGTATCCTCCGGAGAGCTCAAGCAGTCTGTGAAAGCACCATTCTGCAGAACAGCGATGGCCGGCCAGGCAGTGACACACCATGTCCCGAATGTTCGTTATTATTATCTGACTTGAGACCAGCACTGCTCCAGCGGCCTCTGCACACATGGGTCCTGAGTTCGCTCGCTTCGGCTCACCGGGTGGTTGCATTCGTGAAGATCATTCTGACAGATTCAGACGGCAATGGAAAGAGGAGAGGCTGTGGTCTGGTGGTTTGTTTTCCTCCTTGTTTATGAGTTTCCTGTTTGTTTATGTTTCCGCTATGGCTGAATGATGGTGGATGGCATATTATAACCCTGCATGGCAGAGAGAACATTTCCCAGGCTTTGGTTTAGATTTGTCCAAGCATGTGTGTTTGCATTTGCATGCGTCCATCTGTGCATGCTTGTTACTAAACTGTTCGTTATGCTATATGTGTGTGTCTTTCTAACCGTGTGCCTCTCTCTCAGTGTGTTACAGTTTTTTCTCATTTGTTTGGACAGACATTTCATGTCCACCACTGCTCTAAAAAATATCCTGGGCAGCATCTATAGAATACAAACCAATTTCAAAAGGTAAACATAAGAAGTGACATCTAATTTCTGAACAGGCCAACACAACAGTACAATCCACCAACAGCGACGGCAGTCACTGATGTTATATTAGCAGGCACTGTGACACACACGGTCTCCAACTTGTCCAGAAAATAAACAACACTGCAATCACAAACAGGATCTTCAAGCTGACACACGACCTGAAAAGAAGAGAGAGGCGAGAATTATGAGGACTTAGAATAAAGAAAACTACTGCTTGACAAAGAAAATTGAACATAGAACAAATTTGAAAAATATTGAGGCATAAACATGATCTGACTCATGCTTTTTTTAATAGACCTTCTTCTCTTTAATCGACTTTTTTTTAAATGGGTGAGACTCAGAATAGATCCTCATGTCCCACTGAGAATTATGACCACTTTCTGAGCCGTCTTTGCTTCAATTCCTGAAAATATAAACTCAGCTGATTCACTGTCAGTGCTGCATCCATTATCAGCTATTTTTAGTTGGAAACCCACTATCCAACAGACAGGTGCTAAATTACAGTAAAAAGCAACAGAAGGCATCTCGGTAAGGTTTTCCTGCCAGAACAGTCTCTTATCAGTCATCCTGGAGAGAAATGTGTTAGAAGAATCAAAGTCCTTTAATTTTAGTTCATTTATTCGTCACCCATCTTTGGCTGAGCAAAATAATAAAACATAATACAGTCCTTCTAAAGTCTTAAAATTAGGTAACATGAAAAATCTCACTGTCATTATTTACTTCACAAAAATGAGCTTAAAATGCTGAAGCGGTGTGTGAAAATCTAAGTAAATCCTTACTTTTTCCAAAGGATTTAAGACGGTAAATATCAGCCAGAAGCTGCTAATCAAAATCACCTGATTAGATGATAATCATTAATCTAAGCATTTCTAAAGCAGATGTTTTGGCACTTTGCTGGTTTGGAGCATTCAGGTGTGTGTTTACACACTGCCAAGGAGGAAAGACATCAGCAATAATCACTGCCCATATAAGGTCTCTTTCAAACAAGTTAGTGTTCATTAGTCACCCGTGGAAAGCAAATTTGAAAGAAAGATCCTAATTTTTCGGCAGAGTGGGTGTTCCATTCACGCTCACCAGGGCTGACGGTGCAATGGTCTGGGAAAGCGTGAAAAACTCAAGAACTCCACAGGCCTCAGTGGGCATGTTAAATGTTAAAGTTCATGACAATTAGACTGAAAGAGTATGAATTGTTTGGTTTCAGGAGAAACCCAGCTTAGGTTTGCAAAGTTACATTTAAGCAAATCATAAGACTTCTCGAACAATCTCCTTTGGATAGATAAGACCAAAGTAGAAATGTTTGGTTAGAATGAAAAGTCCCCTGTTTGGTGAAAACCAAACACAGCATATCAGCACAAAAACCTCATATCAACCTTTAAGTATCACAGTGAAGCGATGAGGATTTGAGCTTGTTTTTTTTACAGACACATTGCAGTCATTGACTGGACCGTAAACTCCTCTGTATACCAAAATATTCTAGAGTCGTATGTGGGGACTTGTGTCTGATAGCTTGGCTGAAATTACATCATGCAACAAGAATAATGATCCCACTAAAAAAAAAAGATATTCCAAAGATTCAGTCAAACTCAAGGCCTCAATCTGATTGAGAGCTGTGCATAAATTAAGTAGGTCAAAATTGCTCTTCAACTACTACAGATGTCGATATCAGACAGAAACAAATAGATAAAGTTATTGCTCCCAAAGGTGGCTCTACAAGCTGTTGACTTTTGGAGACTACTTGTTTTTTCCATAAAGAGCTTCAGCATTGTGACTTTTTTTTCTTAAACTAGGTAACGACAACATAATATGTCATGTGTTATGTGCCATCTGAGGTTCAATCTACAAAACCTTTAGATCTTCTCAGGACTAGAAGGTCTTTTTAATTATCTCTTCACACATAAAACGTTAGATTTCTTTACATGCTTGGTATTTTCCTAGAAGTTGAGAGCATTTACAACCGTTTCATCTGCCAATCATCTTTACTGGCTCATCACTTTGCCACCCACCTCTTCCCCATACTGCTTCTGACTTTCTTACATGTCAGTTAACATGCCAAAATGAAACTGCTGCCCTGCCTTGAGCTTTTCATGTCTAGACATGGAAAAGGCAAAGAGGTCCCGAACAGAGTAATGACGCTAAATATGAATGATTATAACCGCCTAGGTGACAACAAACAAGAAACCGAGAAATGATGATGATGATTATATGCAATTGAGGAATATAAAGGTGATCTTTCACAGAGAATTCAAAGACTGGACAGAAACTGAGAATGAAAACGAAATGAAAAATATCAAGCTGAGGTGAGGTGGGAAAGGATCAAATAACTGTTTTTCTTGTGTTATTCTACAGCAAGAATCTGACTTTGAAGAAGACAGAGTCTTGCAGTAGAAATGCATCTGGAAATATTTGACCCAGGTCCAGAAAAGAGATGGTGATGGTTTTGGACTCAGAGCTCACAGGACTCACCTCTGCTACAGGACACGCCAAAGACTTCAAGGCCAAAGGATAAAGGCAAGAGAAAAGAACAAGAATAGAAACAGAAACTGTGGAAAGAAAGATGAAGAAAGGGACAAAGAATGTGAGAGAATTAGAGGAACACTTGAAATATGTTAGTAACACCAGAGGCTTTCAGAAAGCATACTTCTGGGAATCATGTACGTAGATTCTGTGAAATGTGTTTTCCAAATGTCTTATTTCCAAGAAACAGAAAATCGTAAAGCTGATGTCAGGACTGTATAGCAAAAATTCCCCTTAGATTATATATAACTGACCAAATTGATGGTAAACATGATGAGTTTTATGTTCAAGTTGCTGAATACATTTGTTGCTTTTTCATTCATTCATTCAGACATCTAACACATCCTACCTTTTCCTCCAGGTCTTTAATCTGCCTCCTCTGGATTTCTGTCTTGTCTTCAAGATCGCGGATTCTCTGCGATTATTTAGAGAAAAAAATCACAGACTCAGCACAACAACAGCGCAGCTTGACCCTCACAACAAAATCTCCCTCCCAGGTTTTGCAGTTTAATCCCACCATCACTGGCACAGACGTAAACCTACCTGGTGTGCCTGGTGCAGCAGCTCCATCCTCTCCTGGAGGATCTGGCAGTCGTACTCTCGACTCTTCCTCAGCATCTGCCTCCTCAGTTTCTCCACCGCCGTCCGCAACTCGTCCTTCTGGAGTTCATTCAGAGGCTCACCGTACTTTATCACCTGGTGGTGGGGGGGGAGACACATTTATGAACTGGACCATGCTGGATCAAAAGACTTGGTTATATGTTTAGTTATACTGTTCTTACACAAGTTCCCATGAATCAAAATAAGATTCATGAAATCACAAGATCCCCACAGGGGGGGTCACTGGAAGCCTCACAGGAACTTGGTCTCCTAGAAGTTGTTTTACTTTTTGTTTTTTATAATTGATTTCACTCAAAAACCAAAACAGTCATTGCATTCATTTGCAAACAATCCATTTAGACTCAAATAGCTTAGATTTTCCAGAATTTTGCTTGAGGCAAGATCACAAGGATGCATGCAAATTAGTTCTCATAACCGTGAGGCTGATATAATACAGTCTATTTAAAGAAAGAAACCTTGTCCTGCTGCAGAGCGTTGTATAATGTTGCTTCCAACTCTTGGATTTGCTGTTGACAAAAGAGAAGGAGGGGGTCTGTTATAAGTTTACCCGTCACATGAACAAACAACAACACATGTTTAAGTTTGGGAGGATTTACCTACAGTCTTAAACGCACCTTAACCAGACCTCTTTACCCAATTTGTTCACAATTCTAACAATCAGCGTGGTGTGAAAATCATTCTTCTAATATGACAATATCACAATGCAATGAGGCATAAACACACACTTACCATGTAGGCCTGGTCCAGGGCCTGTTTTCTGTAATCCAGCTCTTCTTCTAGATATCCTTTCTGTTTGCAGAACATCTCCTGCACACAGTGAGCCGGTCGGTGACAGTGATTTAGGGGAAATCATAGAAAATGTGACTTTTGTTAGATTATCTGTTCCATGGCAGTCATTTACATCATTTAGACATAAATTCTGCAGTAGGTGTACAATTTGAATATATCCAAAAAAATCTTTCTCTTTAGTACATAAACAGGGATAACATGAAAACGACATAGCCAAATTTCAATAAACCTGGTGAAGAGATGACATGTGACTAGAAGAACTCTGTAAGGATCACTGTCTTTAAAATTTTGTGATAGGACCCTGGCATTGGTTTCCCAAGAAAACCTAGATATGAGATAATGTACTGCCTCAGCCTATGTATGATGGGGAAACTTGATATCATAATGGAACAATATCCTCTATCAATATTTTTCTTTTTTTCCCACCAAACAAAGTATTTATTTAGTTGCAAGTGCACAGTAAAAGACCACTGAGCACTGGATGTCAGATTTGGTATAATGGTTGCCAGCCTCTCCATGCAAACGGCCAACAGAGGTGGTGTAAATGCAAGGGGGCATCAACTTAGACATGTTAATCATTAGCTAATGCAAGCATTTCCTTTTAATAGACAACTGTGGGAGTATCTAATCCAGTAGGTCACCAGGTTTGAGAAGCTATTCATTAGTTTCCCAAAACCAATGCACATCCGGGCAACAGCTGATTAGCTGAGTTAGGCCCAGGACATAATTCCCCTCAACCTCATATTTCTTTGTAAATTGGCAGAGGAGACACTTTTAGTTTGTTACTTCTAACCCAAAAGTTAACCTACTTTTAAATGTCATTACTGCAAATTAAAAAACACATCCAAGATTTAATCATTGTAATTATTTTGGTAAAATCATTAGATTTGACCAGATTAAAAAAGATATTATTCATCATATCATTTGTATATATAAATCTCATCTAAAAAAGTATTTTGCTGTACAGTACTGTTAGGACCCACCATCTCTATCTCCAGATCCACCATCTTCTGGTGCAGAGCTGCCTCGGTCCCTTCAATTTGTTGGATCCACTAGAGGGCGACAAGCAGCAAAACTCAAGTCGGTGCAGCACAAAAGTCTCAGTTATCAGGATCAGGATGTAATTTCCTCTCTTACCTTTTCTGCTAGTGACAAAACAGTGCTGGCCTGAATAATTGCCACCTGTTCCTCATTCCTCAGGTTCTGTACAAAAGGGAAACATCACCTCAATAATGTGTCTGTTATACCATCATAATGTATGCTAACAAGATGAGTTATATGTCAATTACCCCATTGTCACCAAGGATGTCGAGTAGTTTAATGAGATCTGGTATGCACACATCCTGTGAAGAAAACAGAATAAAAGCCTCGTTTTTATTCATCTTTTTTATAGTCTCATTTCGTTATTGGAAATAAACTTCATGACAATTAAGGATTTAGAGCGTTTATTGTCACCTTGACCCCTTCCTTCATACAGTAGATCTGAAGTGCGCTGATCCCCTCAGAGAACGGATGCATCCTGAAATGGTTGAACGGAGGGGATTTCCTCTCACGCTCCTACACCAACAAAAGGCACATTTTGTTATTTACAAATTCAACTCTGATTATGAGTCCTGCCCATAGGGGGGAAAGTAGTTTTAAACGTCGTTGTGGAAAACTTCCCAGTGCATTGAATCAAAAGCATCAATCCCCATAGCAACGGTTGTGTTTCGGAAGTAAAGGCGCATGCACAGCGAAATCTCCAGTTGTTAGCCCATGAGCAGTTTCTTTTCCAAGCTGTCCTGTATCATTAAAATTGAAAGAAATAACACAACTGACTCTCCTACTGATGGGGACATTTTGCAACGAACGTAAAGACATTGAACGTGTGGTTCAGGTTTCCAAGGCTGGACACAGAGTAGATCACCAAGGCTCCACCAAGGCTCCGTCCAGCATGGACTAAAACACTGACAGTTCAGAAACCATTCGGATTGAGTTAAAATCATTGACCGTATAATATTAAGGTTAAAATGAATTTTTAAACAGACAAAGTAGTTTTCAAGACTCCATATTGCTAGCGGAATTATTTTCTGACCCAAAATAGCAGGCAGTTGCACTCCCGTCTTCCTGGTACTGCGTACCACCGTTGAATCTCCTAGCAGTACGCAGTACCGGACTGTACCGGCTTACTTTCACCCCCGGTCCTGCCTAACTATGTTAGTAATGGACTGTTAGATCATCTCTACTGGTTTTAAGAAAAGTGACATCAGAAGCTATTTCTACAGAGCTTACCATTCCTTGTGTTACCATCCTTTTTAAATCACTGTCAGTAATATCAGAGCTCATGATTACATCACTGACTGTGATAGTTGCAAGACAAAAAATTGTTGTTCTTCATAACCATCCTATTTCTAACGTTTTTCATTAATGTTTACGTTGGTGCAAGTTGTATCTGTTGTATTTTTTGGCCATGACAGAGCCTACTTTTTCAGTAAATTTGCTCCAGACTAAAGATCCCTCCAGGTTAAACCATCATGCTGCTGTGATAGGTGCTATGAATGCTGTCTTAATGAAAAATCTACACCTCAGAGCTCACTAGATGGCGTTTGGAGCCCTCACAAGCTGCTGTCAGGTTTTGAACTTCAGCCCAGATTGACCAGTGACAGTCAGTTATTCGGTTGACAGAGAGAATAAAGCTGCTTGTCTTCATTAAAGGAGTGACAAAATTCTCATGCAATTACAACAATGCAGAAAACTTATCATGCAGATGGCATGTAAAAGGATGTACTACATGAAGTCTTACAAGGATTGTGAGAATTGGTGAGAATAAGCTTCCAATTTAACCCTCTCATTCTTTGTAAACATGATCATAAGTTAAATGAAGTAGAAATGAGTTAAAAGTTGTTGTTTTTCTTTCATTTTTCTGCATTTTATTTTCAACTTCCAAACATCTAAAGGCTGGTGTTTACAAAAGTCCATGATCAACAAAGCTCTGAGTTCCAAGAACTCACGTTATTAGATCATTCCAGCTGGCAAAGAGGTCAAACAAACCTGCACTTTTTCCTAATCTAGCGTGGCTGATTTGCTGGGGCAAATCTCATTCAGTCTAGACACGACCTTGTTTCTACCGGACTCTTGGAAAGATAGAAATAGGTTTTGGAACATGATAGGAACCTTGTTAGATTTCTCCTGCCTTCATGAGGCAGCATTAAAATGAGTTAAACTCTCAGTGCTGCATTCATAAATTAGTTTATTTGGCACAAAAGTTTGAGGCCAAAGACTAAACTCCAAGAAACCTTTTTCATGCTAGCAAAACCATGATTTTTGAAGGAAACTCTCACGACTCACCTCCAGCTCCAGGATCCTGAACTCTAACAGTTCATTTTGATCTTTGGAGTCTTGCAGTTCTTGCTGCAGCCGACTGCAGTCTGACTCCATCTTTTCCATCTGCACAATGTAAAGAATGAGAATTAATGAGACGACAAAAACAGTTGGCTTTTTTTTTATCCCGTAGTACATTACACATAATGATGATAATGGCATTTTATTTTATTCTACATATTGAAAAGGCTTCCAACTTTTATTTTAGTAAGAATATGTTTTGATAGAAATTAATTACACCATCTCAACATTAACATCTTGGGGAAATAAAAGGTATTTGTTTTACTTCCAGAAAACATCCAAAACAAAAGTCCAACCTTTTCTAACAACTCCTGATTCCTTCGTAAGAAAAGCTGCTTCTCCTCAACCCACTTTGAGTCCTGAAAGACAGCAGATGGATTTAATCAGAGCTATTTAAATGAGCTCATAATGTCATTTGAAACCTTAACTGGTATTACACAACACTTAAAAGACGAATTCCCAAAATACCTTGTTATTCTCGTGAGAAGACAGTTACAAATCGAACACAGTGATATAGTTAAAGGATTTAATTCAATTCAAGCTGATCTCAAGACAGAGAAACCAAACAACTCCCTGTGAGAGCACTGGTGAGGATTGTGTAACTCTCCATAAATGTGCAGTAAATAAATTATTAACTTAATAATCTGTTACTTTGAGGGAAACTAGCATTTCCAATCAAATAATGTTGCATTTTTTGCAGTAAATAAACTGCCCAAAATAAGATGTATTCTATGTCTGATTTGAGTTGGTTTTGGTAGCGCACAATTAGAGTCGTATTGAGGTCTGAAACTTCTCGTCTGACAATCATTTCAGGTTTTAGCTTGAATATACTGTGAGAAACTGGCTAAGTAAAAGAGGATCATCAGATGATAGTTGACGGCTGCCCAGATTGCTCAGACCCAACTAGGAAGCTGTCCATGGAAACTAGAGAATGGCAGGCCCCATTTGTTTACCTCCACCTTACAATAGAACAGTTACCAAATCAAACAACAAACAAAAATGTTTTGTTGTTTCTATACTGTTATTCAAACTGTTAATTATTTTCATAAAATAAAACTTGCATGTGTATGACTCTCTTTAGAAGTGGCTATGTTTGACCATCATGGTGAACTCCTAAAGCCCGCCTGTTTCTGCCAGCGTAGGATGAGATCTATGCCAACCCAATGCAGTTTGACCCCAAACACAAAACTCAAAGCCTGGCAAGATGGATTCTCTTTTAATTGCACCAATTTTGCAAGAATTTAGCTGTGTAGAAAGCATCCATGCCTTACCTGCCCCTTCATTGTGAGTTCCTTCTCCAAGTCCTCTATTTTGGCCTTATACCTGAGAACATCAGCTTGCAGCTGTTCGTGAGCCTTAAAGACCAAGAAAAGACAGATTATTCAAACTGTTACATCACTGTTTCCCAAAAGAGTTAAAGGGCCAACTCATGTGGGTCATGGTTCCTAAGTTAAACCTGAAATCATTTAGTGCTGGTTCTGTATTTCTCTCTTTCTCTCTCTCTTTCTACATTTTGTGTAACCAGCTTGCAAATGGACAGGAAATCTAAAAAAAAATCCAAGCGGTTCAATGTGAATGGGCCTTTTCATGGGCAGGTGGAGTCAGAGATATTTAGGTCTGCGTTACCAGTCGCTCCCCTCAGGGAAGTGGTCTGTGATGCATGACAGCTGATCACAAGGCAGTCAGCACTCAATGGAAAGACAGTGATTATAAAGTCTAAACGTACAGAAATTTGATGACAATTAATGTCCTCCCCTTGGCCTGAAAACCTCCATGTTTAACCAATCAGAGTAATGAAATTCCTCCCCTTTTAAAACGAGACAAGATACATCCTAAACATTAACATGGTCTAATATTTAGCAGAATAAATGACACAGCTGTTTTAAAAAAAGGTTAAGTGTCACGTTAAATGCCCCTGGCTGGAGATAATCAAATTATGTGTAACTCAATTTGTACAGTCTTATGGCAACTATTAGACATAACGATGAAATGACCTCCATGTACCTGCTTCAAACACAATTAATAGAAGGAAACGCAGAAGTGGATTCAGGATGTTTATTTCTCAGTCTAAAATCTTGTATGTACAGTACCTTATTTTCCATCTCAGCATCCAGTATGCCTCCTTTCTGCTCTTGCAGTAGGGCATAGGCTCGCTGTAAGGCCTGGTATTCCCTGGTCAGCTGACGGAAACGTAACTCGGACTCCTCGTTGGCGAGACCCTAGTTTAACACACGCAGATTAAAGACTAAAGTTTACGATTCCACTGGATGTGTATCGACCGTCTGGGGTCATTATTCGATAGATAACCATGTTACAAGAGAGAGTAAAAGAAAAGATCAACAGTTTGAATATTTTGAGAGATATCAGTCAAATATGTCCAAACTGTCTTTTCGAATCGTCAAATGTCAGCTCTCACCTCATCCAGGTCCTCATCAGGAGTGGCAGGGGTTCGGTCCATGCGGAAGGAAGCCACTGAGGATGTCTCAGAGTCCATGGACTCTTCATCATATCCAAAGAAGGTGTCAACTACAATGTGCCTCTGAAGAAAAATTCAGGAAAACTATTTCAAAATCAATTTTTAACAAAAAAGTGTTGAACAGTGATCAGTAAGCCTTTTCTCAGGGCTACAGGATATATTAATAATTCATTGTTATCCTTGTATCAACATATATGGTATCTATACTGCAAAGACATGCTGTCATGAACGATGTATTACAAGAAATTCAGGTTTTCTGCATGTTTTACAACTAAACAGCATGCACAGGTGCAGCAGCGGAATGCAGCCCTTGTCAACACACCTGCCATTAGCACCATATATTTACTTTCTTTAGTCACATCGTCAATACAGCATTCAAGAATAATATGGCCTAGTCTGTGTTTTTTCTAAAATCATGCAACCCTACCTTGTTGGTAATATGTCAGAGCTTTTTCGTTTTACCTTTTATGATCTTGTATTCAACAAAACACAACTCGGAAATGTTTTTTTTTATTTATTTACGGGTACTTTCCAGAAGTTTTGGTTCTACCCACTGATTTGCTGAACTCCATAAAAAAAAAGAAGAAGAATGACAATACTGAAATAAGTCGAAAACACAGTCTCCCCCACTCAATCCTACCTTTATTGGCCTCGAACTTCTTTTATGCCTTTTCTTTCTGAGCAGTTTTTCCCGATCCTGGAAAATGAAACAAATGAAAGAACTAAAGATCACACAACAGTGTAATAACATCACTCACCAGACCAGCACCGTAAATGTTTCAATGGTTGAACTTATAATAAGGTGCATTAGAGGAACTGATCCTTGACTTCAAAGAGCAAAGGTCAGTGTGTGTGTTATTGTGGTTATTCTATCTGAGACTATAGTTTCATTAGTCCGGCTAGGACTATCCTATCTGCAAAATAATGTTAAAGATGAGAGCTTAAACAGAAAGCTTCTTTTAGGTTCTTGTCTGACTGGAAGCTATTTTTTTAAAGATCTTGGTCATACGTGTCACTGAGCTCATATTTGGGTTGTTTATCTATATTGACATCTTGTCAGTCATTAGGGTCACATGAACCATGAAATGAACTGTGGTGAAACTGCCTGGGGGCCGACCGATGTCAGCGCTGCTTTTATGTGGTTGATATATGATGCAAAACAGCAACTTCCCTGGCCAGGAGATGCTTTTTCCAGCTAAACAAAGACAGCGCTTCTTCATTCATTTTATCAAGCCATCTGTCTGGAATGTTGACATCACTTTTATCAGAGATCTGTCAGAGATTGATCAGAGTTTGGAACTGGCTCTACCGCATTGTACCGTTGCATGTGAAGGTCCTGGATTGTTGAACTTGTGTTTGGGTTTTCTGCCCTTAAAGTGAACCAGTTTTTCTGTTGCTTGCTCTACGATATTTCAGACACACATGCAGAGAGACGGCATCGTTGTACCTCTTCCTCACTTTCTGAAATGTGTTCTTTCAAACTTTTTCTACTGACCTAATGAAAGCCCAGTAGGCTTATCGGCCCTAATGGGCTTTCTTTCTGCCTTATTATGGTTATTAGGACAACCCACAGCTTATGTTCCACTAGTTAGTACAGGTCAACCAGTAGAAAATGTGAATAAGCTTCCAGATTTCAAGTTGACTTGGGTGATGCAGGAAGAATGGTGAGCATTTATCCTCCAGGTTGTCTTTGAAATCAGAGCTCAGGGCATGAATTACATAAACTTTCCAACTTGCAGATCCTATCTTAACTGTTTGGTAACCATAGTAATTAGCAACAAAATCAGATTTAGGGAAAAAACCATTACAGATTAACTGTTTCCAAGCCAGCTGATGTTATTTAAAGTGTATTACACAATCATCCCAACTTTCCAAATATAACCTGACCTAATTTCACTTCTTCACCAGGTGGCTTTGCTACTGGTAGAAGTATACATTAATAAAATATTTTGCGGTTTCCCCATATTAGTCAAGTCAACGATGCAACCGAATAAGAATTGGATTTACGTATTTGGACCAGAAGCTCATTCAGAACCAAGGTTACAAATCATAATGAAAAGGACTTATTTTTCCCAAAGATTTCTATAAAAACAAACTTCTTTTGGTCAAAGCAGGAGTCACAGCTGCTCATTAGAAAAAAACACAGGTGTAAGGAAATCTAACTTTAATGCCAAGAAATATATGAACAAACATACTCTTGTTAGTTCATCGATTATGCTTTGCTGCTCTAGGACTTGAAGTTTGAGGAAAGCTATCTCCTGGTCATCATGAGCCTGGTCCAGGTCATTCAGGGACTTCAGCTTCTTCAGAGGAGGATGCGAGCTTATCCTCTCCTTCTGCAGACACAAAATATAAAAAGAGAGAGTTGTCCTCAGAGATCACAATGTCCAACTGCACACCAGCCTGTGTGATGCTACTATGACTCTGTGCTGACCATTTCAAGGTTCTCCTTTGTTAGAGTCTTCAGTTTCTCTTCCTGTTTCTGGATAGTATGAGTCAAATCGTCATTTCTCTTAGTCAGCAGCTTGTTTTTGTCCAGCAGGGGTTTGCACTGCTTTTCTGACTCTCGAACTCGCTTCAGCTGGTGGGGAAAAATGCACATATCAAGTAGTGCCTGAAAATAGGGGATAAAAATGAGTTTTTCACAGACTGATTTGGTCATACCAGCTCATTTCTCTCATCAGCCAAAAGCGAATTGCGGTCCTCCAGCTTGCGGATGGTTGAGTTAAGTTCAGCGATGCGCCTCTGATTTCTCCTCATGTCCTGGATTTTTTATTTTTTTTTTAAAAGATAATAAAAGAAAAAAAAAGATTTATCATTACATTAAATTACTTATCTGTTCTAATAGTTAAAACTGAGCTACCATCTTGAATAAAGATTAGAGTACAAATATTAGGAATTAGGTCATTAAAAGAAGCTGACGTCAGCAACTATCAGTGAGTCACAACACCATATATATGCTTACACCTCATAGATATAGAATATAACTTACATGAGTTGTCATGGTAAACAGTATGCAAACGTGTGATGATGAATATGGTTTTCTTTTGGTGATGTTGTGCTTTGAGTTGATCACAGGAGTTTGAACAGTCATGCCAAGGCCCACACAAGATATGTGAGCTTCAAATCGTGTAATCTAATGTGATGATTGCAGCAAATTTTGAGGAGCTTCAGCAAAATAAAACATGAAGTGTAACAAGTGTGAATAGAAGAAAAGGCCCAGTGTTTACCCCTTAATAATATCAACACTTGAAATGGATACACTTTCCCAGCTTTTCCCTTTTACTCACAGGGCTTCCACAGTGCTCTGCGCCATCTCCAGCTCTGCCTGGAATTTCTCGTTTGGGGCTTCCCAGGCCACACTCAGCCTCCTTGACAAGGAACAGTTGTTCATCCAAAGCATCTTTCTGGAACTGCAGCTTCTGTAAGAAGCCCGTTGCTGACTCCAGTTCCTTCTCCAGAGCAAAAATGGTGCGGTCTTTAGATTTGATTTCATCCACCTTTCATGAAGAAAAGAAGAGAATGTTGCCATGATGGAGAAATTCTTCATAGGACTCGTACTCATTATATAAGTGCTGAGTTTATCATATCAGGATTCTCTGCCTTCTTAATACTGAACAACGTAACTCACTAAAATGTTATCTTTAAACTAGATGATGGACTAAAAGATAAGTGAGATTACTGAAAAATGATGTAGGAAGCATTGAATTTAAGAAGATTGTTGTATCCTCAGGTTTCCACTGCTTGGGCTCTTTGCACCACTTCTCTACTTTTTAATAATAATTTATTAGTACTGCAAAGCCAACCGAATTTGTTCATTTAAACCTAAAAAAATATTTCCTTGAAGCCATTGTCTCGAATTTTTTGATTGATTCTATCCGTCTTTCATTTTCAAAATGTCCAACATGCTTGTAATCCCATTACTATAAGTGAATAAACCCTTGTTTCTCTCATTTGAAATAGCATCCATGTTCCTAACTCTTACAGCAGATGGTGATTTAAACTTTAAGAAATGTATTTAACAAGAGCGGGCATCCTTCCTGGAAACAAATGCTTCACTGGACAACGCACCAGTCTACACAGAAGAAAAAGAAGGAAAACAAAACAACGCAAGGACAAGACTGTTCTGGGAAGTCTAATTCAGGATGGAGGGCCATACTCAATATTAGAAACCGCAGCACATTAAAATGCATCGTCAGGAAATTGTAGATTTACAGCTAATAAAGGTCCTGCAGGGCTGAACCAACATCAGTCAACGCATCAATCAATACAGTTCATCCAGAGTTCAATGCAAAAGCTGCCACTGCTTCATCTTATCTTCCCCCCTTCAATATTGAACTTAAAACGGTGCTAAGACCACAAGAAATGAACTATAGATTATTGGGACAATGTCAGCTTTTCTGATGAGTCATCGCTCATTTCTGTACACAAATCTCCCACCAACACAAAAACACACTCCATGTCAGATCATTTAGAGCATAAAACACTGCTTATTCGGCTGCTGCGTGTGCATACCAGTCTGCGGATGTCCCTTTCACAGTCCCATTTGATCTTGGAGATTTGCTCCTGATGCTGCTGGTGTTCAACCCGCAGATCTCCAGCCTTCATTTTGTCTGCCTGGATCATGTTGCTGAGAGCCTCGTCAGTCTGCTTCTTAGTAGATTTCAGTTCTGCAATTTCCTGCAGGAGCTTAACTCTTTCCTGGTCGAAGAAGCGGCGTGCGTCCTCCTTGGCTTCCAGGGTCAGTGCTGTTCGCACCTGATGAAGCAACGGGTGGGAAAAAGGGCAGGGATGTTGATGTAGGAGGTTAGAGGATAGCACACCTACTGAGAAAGCCAAAATCTCAGGAGGAACTACAGTAATTGAACACTGTGGATTCATTTAGTGCAGAGCTGCAGTGATAAAGAGTTCAGGATGAGACAGATTCATCTCTGATAGCTCACCTTTTCTCCGCTGCCATCTCGCATGGCGTTCAGCGCAGCTTTGAGCCTTTGGTTTTCCTGGTCCTTGATCTTGGCGTGGCGGGCCAGCTCCTGCTCATGCTGCCGTGTCAGGTTTTCCCTGAGAGCTTGCAGCTCCTTTTGCTTTTCCTCGTGCCACTTGGCCCGCTGCTCCGTTAACATGGCAGTGTGGCGATGCTGCTCCTGCTCCCGCACTCGCTTCACCTCCTGAACCTTGTCACGCTCCAGCTTGCTCACCTTTCAGAGCATGGACAACAGGAAAGGAGAAAAGAATTAGTTCATTTTTACTTTTTAAATTCATCAGCTAATAATACTTTCTGGATGTTGGACGGTACCTTGCATTTTTCTTGGTGCAGCTCTATCTGAATGTCAGTCAGCTTGGACCTGAGATCTTCATTTGCTGCCTGTAAGGCAGAAATGAGGGCTTCGGGCTTCTCGCCCTTCGTACGCCCTTTCTTAGCCATTGAGTCAAACACTAGATAAGCTCCTCTGATGCTTTCATTGAGACCTCACAGAAACTTTCCAAGGCGCTCCCAAGGTTTCCAGTTCCTCCTTCTCCTCATTCTCCTATTAGACACAAGGGCTTGGGGGTGGGGGAGACACAAAATACATAGTTAGACACAGGCAGCAAAGGTTTGTGGACTGACATGTTGATGTTTATCTCAGTAGGATGAGATGAAAATAATTTCAGAAAAAAGAGAATTAAGAGCTCAAAATGCTAAATGTGGGTAGTAATGATTTACTACATTACATCTACTAGGGGTGGGAGAAATAAATCGATTCACATAAATATCGCAATCTTTTGTTTCACAATTTTTAAAATCATGGTTTTTGTTAAAAAGATTCTTTAAAAAAAACAAAAACAATTCTTCTTTTTTTTTCTTTTTTCATTGTTCTTATCTCGTCCAGCATTATATCAGCAGAATGATGGTCTGGCTGTTGTGTTGTGCCGAGCAAATTTGCTTTGCCAAGAGGAACTTTTTTCCCAATTTAAATGCTTCATCCTCAGATGGTTCTAATATATCGTTGCTGCATCAGTCTTAAAACCTGCCTCACATGAGATGTGCATTTTATGGGGGAAATATGGCTCTTGATATAGTCTGTAGACATTGTCATCATTCAACTTTTTCACATCGTCTGATGTTAAATAAGCAAACTAAAAATAAAAGAAAATTGGCTATATCAAAGAATTGCAATCTAAATCAAATAAGCACCCAAAAATCGTAAAAGAAACAAGTCGGGAGGAAAGCATATCGTCCCAGCCCTTACATCTACTTGAGTAACATTTTGGGGAAAAAAATTAATTCCTAGAGTAGTTATTCTGCACCAAACCATTCACTTTTTCTTGACTAAATTTGTGACAAAGAAACGATATGCTTACTCTGCTACATTGGGCAAAACGCAACTTTTTCACTAATCAGATATAGTAACAAACATCACATGATTCTGTTTCACCGATCAGGTGTAACCATGTAGTCACATGACCACATACACATACCAGAGGTTCAAACTCTTCCCACCTAGCCAATAAGGACGTATGAAAAATGGTAAAAGCTTCTGTCTTCAATGTTAAATCTAAGGAGGATGAACACCCCTGGCCTCATATGCAAAGTATGTTCCACATTTCAAAAGAACAGCTATACAATGCGGTGTACTCTTTGTGTGCCTAAACAAATAAACATTTCAGCATAGAAAAGCTTTTTGTGCTAATTCTATACAGCGTATACATATTAAGCATTTTTGACATGATCGTGACCACCAGGACAAAAACTGCACTGAATTTCGTAGTAATCTGTTTGCTAGCTGTTGGCACAAGTCCCTTAAAACCACAAATGTCAGCCTTCATGGTGATTCATCCCCATAAGACCAAATTTCATAGCAATTTTTCCAGCATTTTCTGGGACATTTGAGTTTGTACAAACATACAGGAACACACATGCTAATCCTTAAATCCAAATAGTCTGACATCCCGATACAGAACCTGAAGAGAGAGCCTAACAGTTAATTTCTTTGATTAATTACAATAAATAAGATTATGAGAATGTGAATGGATGCACAGAGGGAAAAAAGTCTAAGCCGACACAAATTGCATAACTTAATTTTCTAGATTAAATTCTGTATTGCCATAACAATATAAGTTTCTATGAATTTTTTATTACACAGAGTCTCGGAGCAAAAAGGCCATCACATGTGCGTCCTATAAAACCATCAAAGAAACTCTTACTAACAGCATTTAACCTAAAACGACTTCTTCACAACAGATGTCAGGCTTCTCTGGTTAACATAAAATACTTGGCGGCTCCATAAAATGACTGAGATGAAGTCTGATGAAGTCTCAAATGATACATTTTTCAAGAGAAGAACATTAAAACAAAAGCCACAAAGAACCTCCAAGATCCTTGCTTATTAGGTGCATTTTAGTTGAAGGGTTTTTTTTATAAGTGGGGGTGTGTGAAGGACTTTTTAGTAGTCAGTGTATTAGCTGCAGTAAACACAAGGCCGAGCTCTTAGTTTGGAGAAACAGGGTGGAATTCTGAGAGGGGGAGCTAAGGTAATGGCAACTCTTTAGAGGGCAAAGAACCGTCTAAAATGACTCATCTCAAAATTTGCCTCCAGTTTGAGTTAACATTTCATGTGAATAAATTTTACACTGCATCACACTTGTATCAGACTGGTAATTACTGCTACTATTTTCTCCGTCCAGTTAAGACGTTTCATTGCATACATTGTGGCTGGTCAACATGCCTACTTGGCGATCTGCAAAGTCTGTCAAGAGTTAGGTAACACTTGTTGAATAGCTCCCTGTTGGGGATTAACTTAGCAAAGATCTATAAGACACTAAGTGTATATGCTTTTATAGGCTTTTCACTCATTTTTACTGCCCCGGGTGTTGGTATTTGGGGATTAAACTGGGGGATATTTTAGTCTGCAATACACGTTGACCAGCCAACGTATCAAACAATACAGAAGGTGCTCAGATGTTGGTTGTGAGGAAATGATGTGATCACATCGTCAGGTTCTGGCTACTCTTCACTATCACTCTTTTGCTTTCAAGATCCAGATTGAGATCTTTTTATTTGATTCTAAAGCAATAAAATGGCCCCATCGTGTTTGCCGGTTACAAGAGAGACCTGTGCCACTTAGAGCACTGAGGCCTTCAACTAGCTCCTCCTATAGCCTCATATTTCAGGTCCAAAGCTAGAAGCGTCAGAGCATTTTCAGTGACTTCAACTAAACTGTGGATCAGTTGGCCTCTTCACATCAGCTACTCAGATACACTCATGTTTTAAAGTGGAAATGAAACACTCAAACAACTTAACGCTATTTACTAGATTGAGTCCCATACTTATCAATAATTATTTTAAAAATGTAAAAAATATGAACATATAAAAGAAAAACACCACTCCATTTTATCTTTTGTGGCATGAGCGCCCCCATGTTGCAGTACTATAAACCGTGACATCGCGGGGTCAGTTGGTTCAGCGGTTCTGCTGAGAGTCTCCTTGTCTGCAACGCAGTCAGAGACAACAGAGTGAACGATGGAGACTGGAAGGCCGAAGGAGATGACTAGGCCGAGGACTAAATAGTCCATTTTCCCAAACTTCCAATGAAACGGAGAACAGTAGCTACTGCTGCTGGCTGGCGGCTCTGAGGAAGAACCCTCAGATAGGCCTGACTCCAGGGTCTGTTGTCAACATTTTCTGGAGGATTACAAAGAGCAGAAGAGTTTTGACTCTCGAAAGCTAGTGATCCGCCAGACCGCCAGACTAATGCCTGAAGCTGCTCCGTGTTTTTATTTCCTCTGCCAATAACCTGAACTGTACCAACACACTACAGCCGCGGCATCAGTCTACCGTAACAACAGGATGCCAGGCAAGCAGAGGTAAATTTAAATCTATAATTGGTAATCTTGTTCAGAAACACTTTCTGTTATAGCTACTGGGTGAAAAGGTCCATTCATCCTTAGAGTAGTTAATACATTATGTATTCATAAAAAGGAACGGAAAACATCAAACCTGTGTGAAAGCTAAGGGCCTTTAAAAACGAACCTGCCATTCAGTCCGAATTGAAAGAACCAATTAGATGCCCTCATGTCTCATCCTACCAATGCCCCCTCTGTTCCTCCTCTCCCCATGCACACAAAATATTCAGCACCCACCACCATCCCCTGCTCTGCAGAAATACCGTGCTAGCAAGAGAAAAAGATTGAGGAGAAGTATGGGTAAAATGGCAGAGAAAATGGTGCCAGAAATTCCACATGGAGCATTACTTGTAACGGCTCGCCCCGCTAAACAGCCCAAGAAAAGAAAGTTGGAGGCAGAGAAGGCTGCTACGAAAAAGGCTCTGGATAAAGCTAGAAGACAAACCAGAGCCAACATCAGTGCAGCCTTTGAGGGGTGGAGACAATTCAGACATCTGAAGGGCCTGAAAAGTGACACAGATGTTGCTCTTTTTCTGTTGGACAGGTAATTACTACGGGGGGGGATTTAATATATATTTATGAAATATGTAACGCTTGCCACCTAGCTTCTATGTCAGTGTAAGCCGGTTGTTGGTACATACTGCTTATCAAACCTAAAGAGGATCTGTGCTTCATGCACGTAGCACTGAGTGTTTTTCCTTGACACATTTCATGCTGGCCGATGAATAGGGGGTGCTTGTTTTGAAGAGGTTATAGGGTATGATATTTTGATTATATTGCACAGCCATAGTTGCCAGTGTCTGGACTATAATGTTGATAAAATGAAGTTGATATATTGGCTTTGAACGGGACACTTTATTTACAACAGTGGCGATGTAGCATATTTGTGTTTTTGTAGTTATGAGAAGAATCCATCAACTTCCACGTCACATGCACTTTGATGTGCATGTGCTCCTTGACAGATACTTCAGAAAAACTTTTATTGCACATAAAATATACACATATATATATATATATATATATATATATATATACACAGATACATATACTCGTTCATG
>JBBBVU010000016.1:17132818-17148860 GCA_037177055.1 Atherinosoma microstoma
AATGAATGTGATGTCTTGGTGAGAATTTGGCATATTCAACTTTCTGGGAAGCTTTTACTACATTCACTGCAACATGAAAAGTCGTAGTCTTGTCAAGTAACTAATCTTAATGTTTTCTAGACCCACCTAATCCAGTGCAGGGTTGCTGGGGTGGGCTGAATCTTATTTCAGCTGCTATCCGGTGAAAGGCAGGGTCGAGTAACTAATCATCACCTGAATCCTCTCCACCGTGAGCATGTGTGGGATTTGTGTCACACAGGATAAGAGAGTAGTATTGAACAGACACACTTAATGCACCTCCGCAGTTCTAACAGGTAAAGTCTGATTAAAGCATCAGAGCATAACTCCCAAAAACCA
Source organism: Atherinosoma microstoma (assembly GCA_037177055.1). Classification (NCBI taxonomy): domain Eukaryota; kingdom Metazoa; phylum Chordata; class Actinopteri; order Atheriniformes; family Atherinidae; genus Atherinosoma; species Atherinosoma microstoma. The sequence goes on from JBBBVU010000016.1 coordinate 17,133,176, forward strand.
TAAGCTAAGGAATTATGTGAAAATAATATGTTGCTTGAGGCCATTTTCTCGTACTGACAAGTTCCGTGACAGGAGAGGATGTTTGAATTAAATTAAACTGAAATTCGATGAGTTAATATTCCTTAAAAAGGGAACCAGTCATGGACTTGCCAAAGTCCATGACTGGTTCCCTTTTTAGTTACTTGCCAAACCAGTCATGGACCAGTACGTAGTCCTCCTCAAAATTATTCATACCCCATGGAAATAAACTTCATTCATAAAAGCTATTAGATGGGAATACTAGACATGGCCAAAAGTTATTTTTTGTTATGTTCAGAATTATTCACAACCCAGCATTATCTAAACAAAAATGTCCTTTTTTGAGAGATACCAAGATGTTCTAAGGGAATAAATACCTTTTTTGTTGACCAAATGTAAAACAATGATATGATATATATATATATATATATACATTTTTTTTTTTTTCAATCTTGAAATCTTGAAATTTCTAGACATACTGGAAATAATCTTTATTCAATAGACACAACTCATAAAAAAATTTGGTTCCTTTCTTTACCAGTTTCATTGTATTTTGAAAATATAACGTAAAGCAAAGCGCTCCAGGTCACATGATATCATGAGTAACAGATCTGCTCTGGAAAAGTTACAATGTTTGGTTTCTAAAGAGGGCAGCCCCATTGGAGCTCATGCGTCAAACACTGTATATTGACCCCAGAAATAATCCATTATTACTCACATTAGGCTAATATTTGAGTCAAATGTTACACGGTATCCTTTAGCTCATTAGCTCTGTCTAGACCTTTGATCCATTTGATCCCCTTTTAACTTGAAGCCGATTCTAAAGAATTTAGAAAAGTTCTGTATTGCTATTTTGCCTGTAATAAATGTTCATATTATCTATTTATAGTTTTTGTATTTCTGTTTCTAGGTCCAGGGTTGGCATTCATTGTTTACCCACGTGCTGTAGCCATGATGCCTATGCCTCAGGTGTGGTCAGTGTGCTTCTTCCTCATGATTATTCTGCTAGGACTGGATAGTCAGGTACCAACCAAGTCTCTCTGAATTAACAAACATGTATGAATGAATATATGAACACAGGAGTAAACTGTTCATCCTCCAACTGTATCCTTCCAGTTTGTAGGTATGGAGTGCGTGATGACATCGCTGGTTGATCATTTTCCTACTTACCTGAATCAAGGCTACAGACGTGAGCTCCTGCTGCTTGTTATCTGCTGCTTCTGCTGCTTGCTTGGACTACCCTTGGTCACTGAGGTTTGTACACGCCAAGCTACACATTAAGCAAAACCTTCTGTAAAGAGTAACTTGCAGACTGTATTATTAACAAAAATATATATAATATTTTCTGAAAATATATACACGACCAGTCAAAAGTTTGGACTCCCATTAGATTAAATAGGAAAGAGAAGAGGAAGAGATCCAGCGTAATAGAGGCAGGATCTTTGCCCAGGAAGACATCCTTTTTAATGTTTGCTCATTTTGTACTTAATCTCCCATTTCTTATTCAGTTGGCCTTCCTTACTTGATCTGGATCTCTGACTCTGTAAAACATGGCATCACATGGTGTTCAACGGTGTGATGTGATAATTAGCTGACCAGAAAATCTGTTGGCATAAGGTTTTGTGTTTGGTCCTTTAAATACACCAATATTAAAAGAAAATCTTTCTGATACTTTGATACGTGATGGCACTCACCAGCACAGTGGTTCAGTTCATTACTGGCTGTATGACAACTTTACAAATCTGCAATGAAAATTATTGACCTTGACCTATTGTCAAGGTGAAGTTTGACATTTGTTAACATACCCATATGCAATGAGTGAAGTAGTTTCCACCTGGCTACTGCAGGGTACAATTGACCAATCAAAACCTCAGTTTCAAGAAGCATAAAGCTTGCTGGATTGTTGAAGTTTGTAATGTTTGTTGCTAATTAAATAGGATTCATAAATAAAAATTAGTGTTTTCTTTGCTTTTGGGCTTCTAATAAGAAGCTTGGGATATATTCTACTTGAACAATGAGACGATTCGGAGGATTATAGAGATTTCAAACAGGAGGTGAAGCCTTGCAAGGGACACAGATTCTTTGATTGTCAACCTGTAAGTGATTTAGTTAATTCATCCAACGCTGAAGGATGTCCCTTAATGATGTATAAATTAGCTGTGATGCTGTCAAAGATGGTTCTTCTTTGAAATGTTCAAATGTATTTTTCAAGGGTCATGGAGGGTTTGATTGGATTTGTGCTCCCATGTGGTGCACTGGCTGGAATGTGATGCCATTAACCATGCCTGTGGAGATTTTGAAGTGAGGGTTTGTTAATTCCTTTATCTTCTGTTTTGGATTGTCACTGTCTGTTAGTTCTGGGATATCTGGATAAATGGAGCCATTCTTGCACTGTTACTGTTTCCTTCATTATGTAACAGTGGGTTTCAGCTGGCTTGACAGGTATTAAAGCCAGTAATTTTCTCAAGTTTTCATTCTAGGCTATCACATAGCTACTGGAATTCCTAAAAAAAAACCTTTCCAAGAAGTGTAAGTTAGCATTAACTTTCTGACCGTAAAAATATTTGTCTGATGTTTTGATAGCGCAGTGACATTTATCATGTACATTCCTTAAGCGATCATTGCCCAATAACATCCCAAGGCTGAGAAACGGTTTATCACAAGTTTTTTTTCTGGGATGCTGCATCACTTTATAGCAAAGTTTGGCTGTAGGGCACCGGGTTATTCATCAGCAACTGGATATTCCCATTTTGAGCGTGCACTGTGGCTTATTCAGCAAAGTTATGTAAGAAGACATTATCAGAGGAAAAGAGGAAAAGAAAGAGAGAAGGGGACCGAGCAAGAGATTGCATCCTATCTCAGGGTAGAGATAAGATGCAAGATGGATGCAGGGTTAGCTGTCGTTAGGGGGATGCCTGAGTAAGGAAAGTTCAGTTGTGTTTCTTTTATGTTAAATGAGAGTAAAATGTCACTGACCTCAGAAAAGCATGGCTTGTCAAGATTACCATAATCTCCTGGTTGTTGTGGCGGTGAAGCTGTGCTCATCTCTGGCTGTTGGTTCCTCACATGGTGCAGTCAGTTGAAATATTAATTGTCCTTAAAATCTTCAATATTTAACAGTTCTGATTTTCCAGTTGATCAGTGATAGAAAATAGGTTTATTTCATGATGGAAAAAGGGAACTGGTGTTTACAATGTAGTCGGGGGCTGCTATGTTGTTGTGGTGTAGCACAAAAGCACTTTGACCCTACATGAACTTAATTCAGTCCATACTACAACACTGCAAAGACACTGTATATGCTGTTGTAGCACCCAGCTAGCGCCTATTAATAAAAGTATTACCTGTCCATATGTAGAGGATTGTAGTTCTCTGTACCTGCATACCTTAGCACTCCTGTATTGGGATGCATTGGCTTTACCTGTTTATTTTCCCTTTGTACCTTACAAGCCAGAACAGTGAGGCCAAATGAGGGCGCAACATTGTCATCTTGAAAGGGCAGTATGAAAAGGACTCTGTGCGGCAGCTGCAGGAAAATGCTTCAACAGAGCTAGTGCTAAAATCTACTCTGTTTACAATTTCATTTTCTAACAGCCTTATTTTTTTGTTTTGTTATCCATCTGCACTATGAAGCAGCATTGCATCAGGTTTGCAGTGTTTGACCAAATGTGAGCAGAGAATGTAACTGGCATGCATGTCCATGCCATAACACTGGCTCAGTCAAACATAATGGACTCTATTATGTTTGACAGATGATGCTTTGGATCATGAGACCCTCCTTTTCCTCTTCACTGCTGATTTGGGCATCCCCTCTTACCAATTCAGTTTTAAATTTGATGTGTAAACAGAGTGAAAGGGTGATTTTGTTTGCATCATTGTTCAGTGTGCTGGATTGAATTCATAAAATAGTGCATTTTAAGCCTGACTGCAGTCTTTTCTACTCTGAACCAAGACATTTTCTAACATCCCACATTACGAAAGTCCTGGAAGGACTCTCCCATCAGCACAAAGTGGTCTGCACTGCTACAGTATGCATGGAAGTCTAGAAGTTATACCTGAATGTGTAAACAACCTACTAGCTTATTAATTATATAATGGACTTTGTAGCATTGTAACAAATTGCATGCACAAACTTTTATCTTCACTCTGTACACGTCAGACTTCCAATGCAACTTTAAGTCCTGTTCTCTGCAGAAATACCCCAATAACTCTGCAGTCATTAATAGTATTTGTTACTGCATGTCCTCTATAGGTTTTTGTTAGAGTGCTATTTTGTTTGCAGTCATATTGTTCTTCAACTGATTGAAATGACCTGCAAAAGCCAAGTTTAAGACTTAGGCTAATTAAGTAATTTGGTTGGCTGAGATAGACAACAGAGTGTATTTGACAAAGTGTGATTTTAGTCTTTTTGTTACTTCTGTCCTTGTTTCTTATAGGGTGGGATATACCTCCTCCAGCTGTTAGACCATCATGTCTGCAGTGGCACTACCCTACTCCTCCTCTCCTTCTGCCAGTCTATCAGCATTGGTTGGGTCTATGGTAAGTTTTATATAAACACAAACCCCCATTCAGAAAAAAATACTGTGTAAAATGTAAATAAGAACAGAATCCAATGATGTATAGCACCACATATAAAGAAAATTGTGGACAGGGGCCAACAAAAGGTTATAAAAGTAATTGTTACTAAAAAGCAACAGCTGGAGTAGCATACTGAAATGAATTTGGTTAATTAGAAACAGGTGAGTAACATAACCAAGTATAAAAAGAGCACCTTAGAGAGGCAGTCTCTAAGAAAAAAAGCTGCATCTACTAATGGGAGAAAATTCTGATTAATGTTCTTCAATGTGAAATTGTGTAGACTTTAAATATTCCATCAGCTACAATAGGTAATAACCATAAAAAGATTCAGAGAATCTGGATACATCTCTGTGTGCAGGAGATACAGCTGAGTATCATTATCAGCAGAGTAGAACAGTGTTAGAATCCTATATCGGACAAGAATGGGACAGCGTCCTCCCCTAAAGACCAGGCAGCTGGTCTCCTACGTTCCCAGTTTTTTATGGGCCGTTGTTAAAAGAAGAGATGTCACACGGTGGTGAACATGACCCTGTCCTAATTTTCCTGACAATGTTGGTACTGTTTTTTTCAAAATGAGTTAATACTTTTCATGAAATTATAAAATGTCTTACATTCAACATTTTATATTTCCTATGTTCTATTGTAAATAAAATGTTGGTTAATGAGCTCTGGACATCATGGAATTATGCATTTATTACACAACATTTTTGTAATTTGGGTTGAGAAACTTGGACTATTTCCAGAAGTAAAAATGAAATTGTACGTTTTTGAACTGATCTCAAATATAAATGTGATGTTTCTGATATCTTTCCCTTTCTGTATAGGCGCTGACCGTTTCTATGACAACATCACAGACATGATTGGTTACCGTCCACTAACATTTATGAAGTACTGCTGGCGTTACATCACTCCCTTCATCTGTTTTGTAAGCAAAATAAATACTTTACTGTTGCCATGTCCTTCACATCTGTTTCCATTTGGGTTGTACATGTTTATGCTCATATGGCAAAGAGAAGTGCATCCAACAACACAGTTGCAGGATAGTGGATTTACTGTATTTCTAGAACAAAATAGGATTTATTCACTCTCTAAATGAATTTCATCCCCTTAGCACAATTTTCCACTCAAAAATATCAGATTCAACTATTGTTTTCAAAATATTTGATATAGTACAAAAGATATGTGACATATTTAGCCATGGACTGATCTTTTGTGAATGAATCCGTAATATCCACAATCTGAATCACAACTTTCTCTTCGAATTTAGTGGAACTCGTGATCACATGAGTAGCTGTGGGTCAATAATGTGGTGCGTCCAATAAGAATTGTGTCAACTGTATATCGGTTGAACATTTTCTTAGTTCATATTGTAAAGACAAAGGTTGGTGGTAATTATGTTTTATGACACAATCTGTGCAGTTCTTCTGAAAAGCAGACAACAATTGCAGACTATCCACAATCTGTGATGTTTTATTTATTTACCCAATAGGTTGCATCTGCCATTCAGAGATGCAATGAAGAACTCAATAGAGGTTAATTTCAGCAGGTTTCTGATATGTTTTTGTTTCTTTGTTGTACCTTGTCTGTTTTTTCCCCCCCACATTTAACATCAACCCATATTGTCTCTTCTCCACACAGGGGACCTTCGTTTTCTCCATTACCAGATATTCTCCACTGAAGTTCAGTAACAACTACGTTTACCCGCTGTGGGCTAACATCTTGGGTTGGTTCCTTGCCACAGTCTCCCTGTCCCTCATCCCACTCTTTGTGTTGTTCAAAGTAATTCAAGGGAAAGGCACTCTTCAACAGGTAAGCATGAGCATTTGTTTATGTCCTAATTTAAAAGTATTGAGGTATGATTTAAAAAAAAACAAACAAAAAAAAACATTTAACTTCTCACATAGGCAAGGGTTTGTTTTTACTTCAAAAGTCAGCACAAAACTGCTGTGATTGATAGTTATTGAGTAAATGTCTATAAGAGAATGTTTATTATTTTATTGTATAAATCTGTTTCTCACCGGGTCATTCGGACTGGATTAATGAGAGTTCAGAGGTTGTGGGAACTTTGGTGATAGTATGTTGACAGGACAGAGATAATGGGACGGAGGACTATGTGACTCTCTCTTTGTTCAAGGGGTCATTGACTGCAGCTTGGCTTTACATACTTAGCATATATGAGAGCTGGCCCCAAATGTAAATCATCCTCCATTACAACAAAAAACAAGAGTATATTTAGAGAAAAAATAACTTTTCAGTGGAGAAAGCCTGATTAGTCTTTCCTTTGACACAGATCTTCATGGTCGACAACAAAGTATTTCAAATACCTTGAGCAACACATTTGGACTAACATCACAATGTACAGAGGGTCTGAGCCTCATATGTTAGTAACAGAACAGAAAATAAAGGCATAAATAAAGTGTTTTGAATTGAACTGAATACTTGCTGATACATAAAAAATGTATTACTTGGCAGCATAAACTAGTCCAACTAACAGGGATGTAAATCACAAGTTTTATTATGATATAATATTATATTGATTTAATGGATAAAGATTTTATATCTGCAAATATCCCAAATTCTGCCACAATATGATTGTGGAATCGTTATAAAACATCACATACTCATTTAAAACACTCACTGCCATTTAAACCAAATCACAAAATATTATTTATTTAATAGACTGTACCATATTTTGTAAGTCAAGCTTAATAATGTTCAGAATGTAAAGGAAATGAAATCAAAGAATCTATTTCTATTTGTATGGATTAAAGGAGGATATTCAGTGGATATAAAAAAAAGTGTGCACACCTCTGTTTAACTGGCAGGTTTTTGTGACATTAAATTATTTCAAATCACCTTCAATTTGACCTATAAACAGTACAATTTAATTGGAAAAGGAAATCATTTGTTCGGGGACAAACGTAAAAATTAAGAAATATACATTAAACTGGCTTTATAAGAGTTCACTCCATTAAATTAATACTTTGTTGAAGCACATTTACATTCAATCACAGCATTCAGTCTCCTTGAGTTACAACTGTCATCAATTAAAGAGACTGAATAACCCCAAGTTAGGGATACTACAGTTGTTAGGGTGCTAAAATGTATCCAAAAGCCTCCAATAACACCAGAATAAGTCGCTAGATTTATTGCTAGTTGTTTTTTTTGTTTGTTTTTTTTTAAAGTTGCTAGAGGGGTCTGAAAACTGCTTTTGTAAAAATATTTTAAGATAATGTATGTTTTTGGAACGGAATAATGTAGCTGGAGAGATGCAGGTGTAAAAACATTTTTCTTTCCAGGTAAAATACATTTTTTAATTATCTAATATTAACTCAATGCTTTATGATTCATTAATAAACCTATTTAACCAACTCAGTTAATTTCACATTATTCTTCCCTTTTTTACCCTCAGCGTCTCTTACATCTCTGCCAGCCTGTGGAGGATTTGCATCATGCACGTCCTTCTCCTGGTAGCAACGGCACCGTTTCCCAATCGGAGCTCAAACCTCTAACTGGTGAAGTCGCTCACTTGACGAAAACAAATTGCAGCGTGTAGAGGTGCACCGTGAACAAGTGTGAGGTGATCAGAGTTCATGTGCATCAAATGCCCATAAGGAATGCTTTAATGTGGCAAGTATGCCCTGAGCAGGAAAATCCATTAAGTTCAAGGATTTTCTCTGCAGCAAATCTTACGTTATTCTGACATTGTGTACTTTATCAATGTTTTTATCAAGCTGTATTTTTGGAAATTTTCTAATATAAGCTCAGAGAGCTTGCATCTGCATTTTGTATGTCTATATTTGTCATTTTGAACCTCAATGACCACTCTTTGCCATTGACATAACCAATAACATCCTAAATCCACACACACACACATATATATATATATATATATATATATATATATATATATATATACATACACACATACACACACACCAAGTGACAGAAAACATTTTAATAAAATACACTGTTTATTGACTTTTCTGACTGCCATCTTGAAGAATAACAATACAACAGTGTAATAATTTAAACACTATAAATAAACATGTAATAAAAAGGATTTCTAGGAAAAACATATCTCTCATGTTTGCTGAGGAATTTAAACATTTTGGGGGCAAATAATAAGGTTAAAGACAAATTAACATTATTTGTGAGGTTGTACTAAAATCCACAGTGATTTGGGATGTTTATTTCAAATAACCAAGTTAAATAACCAAAATAAATGTGACTCATGTCCACATGCAGGGTTACAGTGAGTACAGGTGTCATCTGTAATGCATGTAGAATATGATGCAAAATGTATTCATAAATCAGCAAAGCGGTCATGTTATTTCATCTTTTATCCAAATGTCAAATTTTTTTCTTGCTTCACACTGTTGCTGCTTCTTACTCAGAAAACATACACATATGAAAATTATGATTAAGATAATGTGCATATGAAATTGTAATAAATGTAGATGACCTTACCTCAGAAGCTCATCACATTGAATATTAGGTTAGCTGTATTTTAACAGCTATATTGGATGTTTCTGTGTGTCTTTTAATGCTACTGATTTGCTCAAAGTTGATCATGTGAAAAATGTTTCACTAGAGAGACAAACACAGTGGAGTTTTTATTTTTTCGTTTTTTTTTTTTTACTAAGAATGAAAAAAATATCTGATTTGGTGGTGGGCAGGTATCTTTGAACTGAATTTTTGACAAAGCAAGTTTATTGAATAAAACAAATAAAAGATGTTCTGGAAGTTTTATTCATTTCGGTTGTTAATTATATTCTTGAGAAATATGTGAGCCCCCTGATTAAACCCCCTGATTAAACATGTCAAAATGAGGTGGAGGTGATAAGTGGAGGTGAGCGTGTTACGAGACTGGCAAGTGTCAGCGGTTAAAAAAATATATAAAAAAGCCGTTGAAAACCTGTGCGCACAGATTATTAAACTGTGCTTGTTGTTTTGCAATCTGTGCGCACGGTTTGTAAAACAGTGTGACAGAGCTGGAGCTCTACAAAAAGATGTGATTCTCCAAGTTTGATCCCACACACCAGAGGGATGAAGCTTCCCTTTGTAAGCCAAGCAGACAAGTTCAGGGAAAAAAACATTGAAGTATTTTACAATGTGAACGTATAGCATTGTTTCCAGAAACAAGGCACTGCAGAGAGGGGGCTGTGTGTGTGTGTGTCTGGAAGTGTATAAGTTCAGTCCACTTCTGTGAGGCCACATGGTCTCCTGAACTCTTGTCCTCGCTCATGAATCCATTTATTTGACACTGTCAAAACAAAAAAACAAAGAAAACAGTGAGGACACCCCCAAAAAATTGACAGTTGTAAAAGTATTACACCAAGTGTGAAAGAGACACTTCAATACATTAGAATACAGATTTCAGTGTTATTTTCAAAACAGCCTTCGTTCCTCATTTCTTTGTTATATAAACAGATCTGTCTAAATAAAGAACATTTTCATCATCTTGCCTTTGTACAACAGTACATTTGATATGAAGACATCAGTATTATTGAAGCTTTTAGTTTAAGGCCATGAAATAAAAAATATGAAACATATTTCAGGAAAACCATGGAAATGCTGAGTTTTCTCCCATGTGACATTTGTTCAGGTTTCTGTTGTTTGTGGGGTTTGTATTTTGACTTCAACTCCTATAGATTAACTTGCCATGCTGTTAAGTCCACCTGTTCAACTGCTTTTTAACACAAATATTCAGACATGTAGAAATAGTCAAAATGACGAAAGGAAATTCAAACCGAGCATCAGAATGAAGAAAAAAAAAAGGGATTTAAGTGATTTTGAATGTGACATGGTTGTTGGTACCAGACAGGGTGGTCTGAGTATTTCAGAAACTGCTGATCTACTGGTGTTTTCACCACAACCATCTCTAGGGTTTACAGAGAATGGTCAGAAAAAGAGAAAATATCCGGTGAGTGTGTTGAAGGAAAAATGAATGAGGAAAAGGAGTCTGGATGAGTTGGAAAAAGATTAAAAAGGTTTATTAAAAATAAGTAAATAAAAATAAAAACAGTATGCAATTGAAATTGGAGAAACCGTTCAGAAGTCCGATCTGACGGAGCTCTGGAGGGAGACCACAGTTTACCATCTTGTAATGGCTACTTCCAGCAGCATAACGCACCATGTCACAAAACTCAAATCATCTCCAGCTGGTTTTCAGTGAGTTCACTGTACTCCAATAACCTCCCCAGTCTCCGTCCAACAGAGCATCTTGGGGATGCAGTAGAACAGGAGATTCTCATCGTGGATGTGCAGCTGACAAATCTGCAGCTATGTGATGCTTTTATGTCAATATGGACCAAAATCACAGAAAAATGTTTCCAACACTTTGCTGAATCTATGTCATAAAGAATTAAGGCAGTTCTGAAAGCAAAAGGTGATCTCACCCAGCACTAGCAATGTGTACCTAATAAAGTGACCACTGAGTGTATAGCTATTTTCATCAGTATTTTTTTGACCAAATTCACTAAAACTCTGAATTTAAAATATTGTCTTAAAATCTCATGAACGTACTGAGAAGGTCAATTTAATAAAATGCTTATCAGTCAGATGTCCAAGATTTTCTTTTTCTTAAAAAAAAAAAAAAAAGCATTTACGTATATGGAAAAACAGAATAAAACGCTGCAGGGTTTTTGTTTGTTAAAGCCCTGGTTATTAAAGCAGCAAGCCTTACATCAATCCAATTTTCACTGTGTCGTTTCAACACTTTGATATAATTGAAAGGTACAATTGCAGTAATTATAGGAGATTTTTATTTGATTTAGCGCGACGAATAAACCTGTCTATTGAACTCTTCATTTGGAAAACATTGGCAAATTTTGCTGTTCAGGTAAAAACTGCTTCATATTTCAGACAAGCCCCTTCTTGTTGGATGTTAATTTCCCTGTTCATGTTGTATATGCATTACACACATATCTGTAACTGTTACCAAACATATAAGCAATATTTCAGAGCCTTTTGTGTAGGAAAAAGCTCCACATTATGAAAAGCAGATGACTATAAGTTCTGGAGCTAGATTATTTCACAATGCAAAGTAGGGCTGAATGATTAATCTTCTTTAAATTGAAATTCCAACAGAAAGCATTGCAATTAGCAGATCTCAAAGTAGCATGATTAGTTTTCATGTTACATTGCTCCTGATCCAGGTTTCAAACCTGCAGCGTCCATGGTTTTACAAAGCCACTACTTCAGTTGTAATTCCTGCTGTCTTTCTTGTGAGACAATCATTTTAACATCACGTGACGGTTTCCCTCAGCTGTGAAGTCATGTTGCATTTTCAAACCTGATCACGGACTAATTTCCCGTAACTTCCCATAACGCTGTGAGAAAAAAAACCCAAGGACAGAAAACAATCCAACTTCTGAAATGTCCTGATGAAGTAAATAAAGACAGTTTTACTAAGAGAAGTTGTTCTAAATATTCTTAAAGTTCAGATCTCGGATAACATATCAATAAAACCTACAATGAAAATTGGATCCATTTTAAGTCGTAATACAGCTCAGAAGTGACTACAATAATGGTAGATTCAGCTTGTTTAGCTCCATGATGACATGAATAAGAAACTGTTTAGTTTTTAATACAAGCACAAAGTAGAAGAAATGTAAACTTCAGGCTTCAATGGTTTGGCCACAGGTTGGATCTTACAGTCGGTAACTGGAGCTGTTCATATCTCAAATTTGGTTCTTGTGTTAGAATAAAGAGCATTTTGATGTGTACTAATCCTCGTTCTCATGTAAAAAACTATATTTCTGCAAGAACACTGAAACGAAGCTGGAACTTTAAAGATCAAATCAAAAAACAAATTGCAATATTTGTCAGAAAATTTGCAATAATATATTTTTTTCCATATCATTCATGCCTAATGAATTGCCTTAATGAATTTCTCCACCGTGAGATCAATAAAGTTTATCTATCTATGCCTAATACAAAGGAAATAATGGCCCGACCTGCCTGCTGAGATAAAAACCATTAATAGAGTCCAATTAAGGTAATATTAATTAATTATTGGAAATGTCCATTTATTTTTCAATTTGGTAAGACCTTCAACATGTTCTCCAAATGGATTTCAAAGCTGGGACGACAAATAAAATGAGAATTTTAGATTTCTTTTGGTAGTCTCTTTACTTTAGGGTCTGTAAGATGAGAAAAAAAATTTCTTTAAAACAAATAAAACATACGTATGTGATTTGTTGCTCTTTGTCTCATAAAGAAAGTCAGACCTCAAGTATTTCCTTTTTTATTATGTGCCATATTTTATTCATTAAGTGTATAAAATTCAATAAAAGGACTAATTAAAGAAAAAAATCATCTGGTCACTGCCTAAATAGAACTTCATAGCTATATCACTTTAATGTGATAAAATCCCTTCATTTAATTTTCAATAAAAATAAGTTTCTTAAAGCACCAACGACATCCTTTCACATCAGTGTTCATAAGACATAAGGAAACATGACATTCCCGAAGGCCAGAAAGCAGGGAAACCTCATAGCTACAGGCAGCTCAGAGTTTGATGGGTGTCAATCATTCGTCCTCACGCTCAAAGGCCCCTTCTCAGCGCCTGCTCGTCGACCATTTTTGTATTTTCCAGGAGTGATGAGACTCGTGACGCTGCCAAGATTGCGAAGATGGGAACCACCCAACGAACCTCTTTTCAGGAGAAACCTACGGGTCACGTGGTTGAAGGTTTATCCATATTTCTTTTTTCTTTTTTTTACAGTCTATGCTATTGACAGAGGGTTTTATGACAAGTTTAGTGTGATTTGCCTCTTTCAGGCATGTACTATTTTCCACTAATCTTACAACAAAAGTGTATGAGTGTCATGTCAGAAAGCCCCCTTTGGTGTTCTGTTGTAAAGCTTTTTGACAGTAATCTGACCAGGTTAAATCTAGTAAACCATGTATCACTTTCACTGTGTCTGAGCAGCAGCATTTGCATGAACAGACAGACATGCTCCGCCATGGAGGGTTAGTCTGACATGTGATTAATGGTGCAGAGGAATCTGACAAATAGCATCATTGAGTAAATGACTCATGTAAATGTCTACAAGTGCTTTTAATACTTCCCAAACTTATAGTTTGCCTGAATGTATTTGAACATTGAGGCATAAAAGGACCTTATTATGTCTGTCCTATTACACAATAAACACTGCTCATCCTGTGCCATTGCAATGTTCAGCTGGGAAAACATGTATTTCTCAAATGTACTCAGATGGATGCTACTTTTTAAGGGTGTAAATGGCAAGTTTGATAACAATGTAATATTGTGTTGATTCATTCTCAAATCTGGAGTCTCACAAACAATTGAGGAGTGACTCTGAAAACACAAATCTTTCATTGGAATTATCAATGGTTTGGTAAACTCAAGCTAACATTTACTCCTGCAGGATCAACCACCCTTAGTATTTACGATCAGGGGGACCATTAAAGGGGACTCCCATCAGAGTCTTATCTCCTTCCCCCACCTCTGAACTAAACCAACCAACTTTCTTTCTCCACAGGAAATGTCTGTTACATATACCAGAACTTTCTGAGTTTCAAACAAAGACTTAACCAACATTTTTGTGTTTTAAAACTTTGTAAAGAGTTTGGTACTTTTATCAGAATGAAATAACGATCATTTCTAGGATCAGACCCTCTTTGATGTGACTTATTAAATCTTACATCCATAAAGGTGAGATTAGAGAACTAGATGATTATTTTTCTCAGTTTACAGGGCTTCTCCCGATGAGATCTGGAGAAGATGTTTTATCTGGGATATAAGGAAAGACAAATGCCTTGTCTTTCTATTATTCTGCATTTATATTCATGTGTTTATTTTATTTGACAAAACAATATTCAAACATGTTTATAATTCTTATTTGTATTTAGAAAGTAGATAGCTCAAGTCATCAAGATTTGACAATGTTTAATCAATTTAGTTGAATCATTTATTTCAGGTATTATATCTTTTATCTTTTACCCTTTTTAAGGTTTGCTTTACCGTCACTTATTGGTTGTGTTCTTCAATCCTGTTTAAATGACACATGTGTTTTACATGTGCACCAGTCCTAATGCGTTTAACATAGAACTTACAGATGTTCACAAATGTTTTAATGTGTAGAGATTGGAGAAATGCTTGTAACACTAAACCAGACTCCTGACAAGCAAATTAGGAATCTGAGCTTTACCAAGCTCCGAGAAGAGCCTGCTATCATTGGTTGAGCAGAGTAAACCACACCTCCTTGAAGGCTCGGCCCGCGAGTTCCAAACACAGAGTGTCAGGATGCTCAGAGATGCATCTAGTCAGAGTCAGAGTAACACAGAGAAGAGTGAGTACAGAGCGTTACAATGTAAGAACAGAAGAGTACAGAAAGAGATCAGAAGGCTATAAGACCTACAACGAAATGGACAGTAAGTAGAACAAAATAAAGATTCAGAGAGGAGGAGAGCTGACCAAGAGGATTGTCAGGCACCGAACCCAGAAATGGATGGATAGAGAATCCATCTCTTTACATGTTTTTGAGTCCATTTTTGTAACTAAGTTTTAACCACTTCCATTCATGTTTATAGATTTTTGCAACAAGTAACATGCCTCTGCTTCATGTTTAACAACGGTACAAGTTTTTTGAGAGTTAATTACTATTTTTGGTAATCAGAACTAACTCACAAGAGTTCTTCTTTTCCATTTTTCCAGCTTTCAAAGCTAAGACATTTTTGACGGTTAAATCACTCCGTGATTAATTCGGCAGATCTCCTTTTTCGCTATCAATCGCTTTATGACACCAGTCCTTGCAGCCTCTGGAGGAGAGCCACCAAGAGAGAGTAAGAGATAAAGGACCCTGCAGATCCCATCCTGAGGTTGGACAAGGCCTTGACACTTGCGCCAGCATCGGAAAGAGTCATCCACTTGACTTCGCTTCCTGTGGTTTCTGGAGCAGTCCAGCTAAACCGGATCCACCTCAGTGAAACATCGGATCCACTGACAGGATCAATCTCCTCTCATCAGGTGCCATGAAACCAGGGGTCGCGTTAACCGGATATTTTCCGTCATTGACCGGTTTTTTAAAACAATGACGGAAAAATCTGAAGGCTGTCGGTC
>JBBBVU010000016.1:17148960-17159358 GCA_037177055.1 Atherinosoma microstoma
TTATCTTTTTTTCTTTTTAAAATAAAATGACCGGTAAAAATACAAAATGACCGGATTTTTATGAGCCTGTCAGTCAACATGACCGACAAAGAAAAATTTTAGCGCGACCTCTGCATGAAACATGATTGGTGTCATACAAGAGTGGTGATAGTGAATTAAGTCCCTCCTTAGGAATTAGTCTAGTCCTACGTCCTAAACAGACCCTCAAAGTTAGTTTTATAGGATTCAGAAATCCTTTCTTCAATCTCTTGAACATTAATTGATTAACACCACATTAATTAATTTATGTTTCATTTTCCTAACCATTTGGCACCTTTTGCCACATGAATGTTGAGTGATCATACTTGCATACCTTCATTTTCATGTTTATTTTGTCTTGTCCTTTTTTTTACAGCCTATTCATATTTTATCTTATGTAGCCTAGTTTGTAGTCTAGTTAATTAATATTCATATTTATCTAACTAGTCGTTGTTTGTTGTTTTTTCTGATGTACCTATAAAGGTCAATTCAAGCGAGAACTCATTAAAAGCGCCCTTAAACTGATTAATTCATTTAATTGATTTATTCAATTGATATAAGATTTTAATGGTTTTCCTTGCTTCCATATCAAAGACTAGGGTGGTGCTCTGAGGTTTTCTTAATATTAATGTTAAGATAAATACTACTATGACGCTACATCACATAAGATTATCTTTTAGATCTTGACAAGTTCTAACCATCATGTCAAATACATTTGTCAGAATTTTTTTTTAAAAGCTTGTTTAAATTGGACTTTTCTCAAGGAATTTCCTGTTGTTCAGTGTTTGGTAAAGGGAAAGTTCATTAAATCTAAACGTCTTGATAATGTACTTCTTTGAGCTAAAACAAAGGGAAAAAATTTTGAATTTGGTCATTTGTGCGATTATTTTACTCGGCAGGCCCACTTGAGATCAAGTTGCACCGCATTTTGCATTAACTGTACCGATCATGTCCTTGGGTAAAGCAAACAATTTAATGGATAATTACACAGTACTGTAGCGCACCTGGACTCTTACAAATGTGAAACTGTTTTACAAGCTTATACGTGTGGGAAAGTGATATTTCAAGCTGCTTCCATCATTCACTTCTGTGTCCAGCCATGTTATGTGAGAACTGAAACTGTACAAGGACTTGTATAGGTTTGCATGGTACTCGCATTCTCATCTCACATTCACTGTGACAGAGGAGATGCTGTCCTCGGGTGAAAAAGAAGATCCCATTTCCACAAGTTGGCAGCAAGTATGTACATTTCTGCTTGATAAACTTAAACATGTAAAAATGTTATAGTGCCAGCTGGTAGGTTTTACACAACCACTGTATGCTTGGTTGTGGCAATGAGGCTGCTGCGAGGACACTGCGAGGAAACTGTCATATCACTGGCACTTTGGTATAATACCTCACTTTAAGTAACCTTTCATGAAACTGCATCCAATCTGAACTTTGACTCACCCCATTTACTTCCTACTAGAACAGGACAGGCTGCATGTCTGGTCCTGTAGTCTCCCTCTCCACTCCTGAAGAGATTGTACCAGAAAACTGCTGTTCCCTGCGGAGAAATGACAAAAAGGCTAAAACAGTCGGAAAGATATTCAACACGAGAGATTATTTGCAGATAACCTGGAGTATCATGGGTTTCATGCTGGTAATTATTTGTTGACCAATCAGTTTAAAAAAAATACTTCTGATTGTTTAAGGCGAATTGCATGTCAAACAGAATAATGTTTGGGGAAGTTAGCAACCTGGAGGCATTGACAATGCAAACAGTCAGTACAATATAAATATTACTCGATAGGGCTGTCTTTCATATATACACTCTAGTCATGTAAACGCAAATACAGCAACCTGTTTTTACCTTTCTAGGCCAGATTGATGCCCCAAAGTCAGGAAAGACTGTAGCACCTCCCGCCTCCACGTCACTCATCTGGGAAAATTAATTAAAATGTGTGAAAACTTTTTTTCAAAGCAAGACAGATCACACCAATAATCTTGGATGAACACTATAATGCCAAAGGCCAAACAGTCAAATTTTAATGTGCGCTGATGTGTGTGCAGATTAATGACATGTCCCATTCCTGAGTTATGGCATTGAAAATACCCAGAGGAGTAGTCATATAAATAAAATATCTGTGTGAATAGTGATTGATAAGTTAATTGTGTGTGTGTAAAAAGCTTGAGAGACTACAATAACTTAACCATTAACCATGCAATCTAATCACTTGTGTCAAAGCTGACTTTACTACCAAATCTGAAGAAAAAATGTTATGATTCTAAATCAAAGGAGCAACAGGTGACAAATATATAAATCATGCTGTCTGATAAAATACACGCTTCTAAATGTTACTGATGTGAGATGATTCATCATAATTTCTCACGACTGTTTACAACCCAAATTCCAGAAAAGTTGGGACATACTCTAAATCTGAACAAAATGAAAACTAGAAGACCTTCAAATCACATTTTATTTACAACAGAACATACATAACTATACAGTCATTTAACAGGCACTTTTATCCAAAGTGACTTACAATGGAATACTCCAGTGATGTCAACACTGGAGGCAAGAAGGGTAAGAGGGTAAAGTGTCTTGTCCAAGCACACAATGACAGTTGACTGGAGCGGGAGCAGGATTTGAACTGTGGGTCATTGGACGACCTGCTCTACCACCTGAGCTACTGCTGCCCCTAACTGATAACTGATGCCTAAACTGAGAAATTTTACAATTCTATGCACAAAAAGGTTTGAGATATCCTGTCCTGATATAGTTTTACCCCACCCACCCATACTTTATGATCAAACTTAGATAAAAATGTTGGGATACTGTAACATGTAATAGAACTCAATGTAAAGCAGACATTCAAAATGATAAAGGTTTCTCTTTTAAAAGATAAAACTTTGTAGACTTTGGTTTTGAGAGTGAAATGTTCTTTTCTTTGTTTTTTTAAGCTTAAACAATTGTTGACTGTAGTTAGGACAAGCCGTTTAGTTAGGGACTAAACAAGTTATTCTTTATATAGTGTAATTCTTACAGTTTGAGTTGCTCAAAGCTTGCATGAATGGTGCCTTCAGAGTTTAATGTGTTATACATTCATGTTCCTACAAGAATTATGTCACAGATATTTGCTCTTGAACCATGAAAGACATTTTCTTTCCTCTTCGGCTTGGTTCATATGGCATCTCCGGTCATTTTTTTTCTTTTTGATTTGTCAGGCCATTGGACAAGTTCTGGCTTTGTTTGCAGACAAAGCCCTTTCAATTACTTTTACTTCAGAAATAAATCTTGAACATGGTTATTCAGCATTGGTTTTATTCCCCTGATTACCTGAAAATATTGCATGTAAACGTGAAATCCTGTGTATAAAATATCCATAATACAGTTTAATTTTAGTTAGGCCAGAATGAATACTGGTTACTTTATGTTGTGTTAAAGAGGACAGGACAGCAGAACTCTCCACAATATGCACTCAAACTGATTGACAAAAAAATATTTATTTTTTTAGATACTTGTCTGCAAGGTTCCTCAGACTTCCTGAAGCTGGGGTATGTCTCTTACACCACTTTTTGATTATCATCTTTAAACTGTAAGAAATATTTGAGTCTTTACCACATGACAAGTCATTTTACTGGGGAATTAAAATTTTGTAATGGCACAGTGGAGCTATTTTCTACAGAAGTCAATCAATCCAAGTCCAAGATTGAACCAGAGCTTATGCTTATGCCCGAACAAAAGGATGGAAAGTGGATTTCGGGAGGCTTTTATTGCTGGCCTTCAATCAGCGGCGACCGAAAGCACGTACTTACGTAGTTTAAAAAAGTTGCCATTCGATTTCCAGTGCCTAATCTTTTGAAAGCATCAGGCTCATCCTTCTACAAAGATAAAATTTAAGAGTGAAAAAACATAATAAAAACAATTCACACATTACTTACGTAGTTTAGGAAGGTAGCAAGTCTATTTCCATCGACCTTGAGGTTGCTGTCAAAAGGACGCTGCAACAGATGTTTATATGTTTAACCCATCTTCAAGAAGACTCACATTTGGAGCCCGCCACGAAGGGCACAATCTACACTTAAATCCAGATTCATTCTGTTATCTGCAACAATTTTAAAGTTTTAGTTAAAACAGCTTCAAGCTTAATATGTAACAGCACAGCTGCACCCTCTTTATGTCTTAAAGAGGTGCTGAATAGGTTAATAGTTTTGTCTTTAAATGAATATCGAGCAGGATATTCCTTAAAGAAAGCACAGCATACAGACTCATACAAATGTCAATCATAAGGCATTATTCTGCAGAGACATTCCCTCAGCTTCTGTTCCTCTCATTACTTCTTATTTTCCTGTATTTGGGACATTTGTGGGCCACAACTATTGGATAGAGTAAACATCAGTCGACATCAGTCAATGACATCAATGCAGTATTTGCACACATTAACTGTGCAGTATTACTTAAAGTATTATCCGTACAGAGTCCTACCAACCTTTTCTAATGAAAAGTAGCTATAGCCTTCTAAATAAGTTTCTAAATGTCATTAGATCATCTCTTATGTTAATTAGCAGAGTAAATGTGTTATAACTTCTCGTTACATCATGTCTTTCACAACTGTTTGCCTCTCCTAGTCTCTGTTCCCACATAAACAGAGTATCAATCCAGCTGAATTCCCAATGAAGTTTTTTTTTCTATTATTTGGTAAAAACAAGAATGATACTGTAACAAAAAAGCAGCAAGGATGACACATACATCCCTGGCTCATCCAAAAGTATGGAGTCTGCAGCTCTGCTCTAATAAAATCCTGATCTTATTATCACAGCTGTCATCTGGGAAAATCATCATCCACTTGAAGTTAAAAACATCTGTGCAGTGATTATGGTTCTGTATTTACAAACTCAAAGGGAAGGTCAATTGGCGACTTTCCTCTCTGTGATAAAGCAAAGGTGTGTCTTAAAGTTGTGACAAATGTTGTATCTTTCTTTTAAAGTAGCTGAGGGGGTCTGAAAAGTGGTTAAATCTGTCAACAAATGTTACACACATCACAGAGAGGAAACAACACAAATATCTAAAGAAAAGATCAGGTTTTATATTTAAGGAAAATCACTGCCATTTTTACAACCACATGCATCCATAAAGTTGCATCTAAAAGAAATAAACTCACCCTTGAGAAGTCGTAATGGGGCTCATACTGTCCTCCAACTCCATAGTTTGCAACCTAGTCAGTCCCATGCAATGAAATTCACAAAAATAGTTCTTGAAAACAGTGTTTTGTGTATCATTCTCTTGCCTTTTTATGATTTAACTTGTGCACATAAATAAAACTTAAAATGAAAGAAATATGTATTTTTTAAGTGTTTACAACAGGCAACAAAATCTGCTAATAAAGGTAGATTTTTGTAATCTGTTTTTATCTTTATCCCAGCTTGTAGGAGTGCTGTTCCTCTGTTGCAAAAGGACAAAGTCATCATACTGAGTGTTGTGGTCTGTAACTCAATTATGAACTCTCAAAGTGACTACTCCTCCGACAGAAAACTCTTCCAGTGAAAACAACTGAGAAAATGTGAATTGGTGTTTTTTCTGAAAACACTGGGAAGGTAAGTTTTTATTCTTTGATGACTATAAAAAACTCACCATCATTGTATTCAGTATGAGCATAAATCATCCAGGAACATGATAAAAATCATCGTTTTCGTACCTTCAAAATTATAATTTTTTTATCTTATAGTTTTTATTTTCCATTTTTCCATTACAAAACAAATACAATAAGAAAAAAACAGAGTGACAGGTGAACAGGAAGGTTAGCGACGAGTCATATGACTGCTTTTGTATACTGACAATTTTTTCCACAGGTTTTCACATTTTGATAGCTGTAGTCTTATTATATATGTAAGTTTTTCCATATTATAAATTTCCTCCACTATTTCTTTCCAGTTCTCTGAGGTGGAGGGGTTGGGGGGTTGATGTACCATTTCCTGGTCGTTTTAAGTATATTAAGACGTCATCTGCGAATAACCCCATTTTATGTTCAGTATCTCTGATCTTAAACCCCTCAATCTCCTCAGCTTGCCTTATTCCCTGGGCCAAGGGCTCAATAAATATTGCAAATAAGGTAGGTGAGAGGCAGCAACCCTGCCTGTGGATCTTTCAAGTCCAAACCAATTTGAGAGACTACCGTTTATTTTTATTTTTGCCCTGGGATCTTGGTACAATGTTTTAATAAATGAAATCGATTGCGAGTTTAAACCAAATCTTTCTAGACACAGAAACAGAAATCTCCAGCTAACACAATCAAAGAATTTTTCTGCATCTAAACTTAAAAATATTGCACTTTCCTCTTTTTCCTGGATTTCTTTAATTACATGGGGGGTCCTCCTGACATTGTTCTGAGTCTGTCACCCTTTAATAAAGCCAGATTGATCTTCGTCTATGATATCTGAAATAAAAGTCTGAAATTTGTTGATGTATATCTTATAATCACAGTTTAATATTGATATTGGTCTATAATTTTCACAAATATTATTTGTTTTTGCCTTCCTTGGGTATAACTGTAATAATAGCCTCGTTCCAAGATGGAGGATAATTCCCTTCTTACGTGTTTCATTAAATGATGCTAACAACATTGAATTTAGTTTTTTTTTTTTAAAGGTTTAGTACCATTCAATGGTAAATCCATCAGTCCCTGGATTCTTATTAGATTTCATTCTCTTGACTGCATTGTCTATTTCTTCCTCTGTAATCTTTGAACATATTATTGCATTGTGTGAATTGCCTATGCTTGGGAGATCTAGTGAGTTTAAAAATGTTTTTATAGTCTCTTCATCAGCTGCTATAGGTTGTGTGTATAGATTTGTATAATAGTCTTCAAATGCCCTTTCAATCTCATTTGGTTTGTACATTAATGCTTTGGATACTGGATTACTCTTTTTATAAATTGTATTAAACTGATGTTTATTTCTTAGTCGTCTAGCTAAGGATTTAGTCGCTTTTGAACCACATTCATAATATGTTTGTTTTAGAAACCTCATTTTCTTTTCAATTTCTTTTGTTCGTATGTCATCAATCTTAGTTCTTGCTTCTTTAATCTTTACCAATGTGTTAGCATCATTTGTCTTCTTATGCAATCCTTCGAGTTTTTCTAGTTCCTTTACTGTTTCCTGATATTCTTTAAGTTTTTGTTTTTTCTCAAATGAAGCTATTGATATTAAATTACCCCGCATTACTGCCTTCATAGTATCCCACACTATTGTGAGGTCTATTCCTCCCTGATCATTTTCGTTTTTATATGTTTCTATGTCCTTTCTTACTTTTCCCACCAGTTCTATATCGTTTAATAGACCAATATTCAATCTCCAACATGTAATCTTAACTTTCCTACTTTTGAGTATAGTGTACGGTGGTTTGATAGATCAGCTGTACCTATCTTGCACTCTTTCACTCTGAATCTATCTTCCTTGTTACATTCAAAATTCTTGCCTGTTATTAGTATTAAACTTTGTTTCAGTCAAATTTTTGTTGTTTTTGTTTTGTTTCTTTAACTTCACTATTTTTGGGCCACCATTGCGCCTTCATTATGTTTTATTAATTTAAAGTCTGCCATATTCAAAATCAATGCAGCAGGGGCATTATTATTCTTTGATTAAAAAAAACAACAACATTATTTAATCAATTTACATAAACATCTTAAGCGTGTCCATTGAATAAGCGAACATTAACTTCTTCAAGTGTAACTTATAAAATCATAAAATTTATCAATCCCTGCTCTTCAGCTCCACTGCCTGAGGATGTTGCCTGTTTTCTTTCTTGATGTGATACTCTCATGGGGCAAGTTGGATTTCAGTCCAGAGTGCCAGAATAAACACTATCAGTGATACATAATAGTCACATATTCTTCAGCAGGATTTCCAAGTTTCCAACATCAGAAAAGCTATACCGTGGTTTGTTAGTTTCTTAAGGCATGGAGTATTAATGACCTAAGAACAACCCAGATGTCCTACTGGGTGACCTGTGACCATTTTACATCCCAGGATGGTTATTCTGGCACCTCAATTGGAAATCCAAAACGCCCCATGAAACCATTTATTCAATTCTTTTTTTAAGTGAAGGAGTCTCAAAGTTCAAAATCTCCTCACACAAAAACACCAGTTCAGGCCTTCACCACTCTGTCAGGACATTGTTTTGTTAACTTGCAGATTGATGGTGTGTGAACAAATCTGTAAGCACATGCATATAAATTACAGCTACACAGGATAAAGTACAATACCTGCAGTAACTCTGCAGTTTCTACTGTGAGACCGGTGATGTCCTCTATTCTCTGATTAACTCTTTCAATGACCGGGTCTTCCTCTTCTTCCAACCATGCACTGAAGAAACCAAAAAGTAATAAGTACACAGTGCAACACACTTTAAACTGTATGGATATCAAGCTTAGTACTATTTAACTTGGAACTCTTGGAAACAAGGCCTGAGGCAAATAAAAATATGTATAAATCATCTAGTTTTCTTTAATTATCTAATTTGATTAATAAATCATAATAATAATAATAAGATGAATAAGATGGAAAAGAAGAAAAAGACGACTAATAAGAAGGACATGAAGAAGAAATTGTCTATTACTTGTCCATTACAAATAAAAACATTTGCCTTTAACATTATCTGGTTTGTGTGGTTTTCCTCCAGAATAGACATGATTTCCAGAACATCTCTTTACTTATTACCATGGTGTGCTTCTTCAGTTTAACACAAAAACATTCATTGTAACTTAAACCTACTCTGAAGAATAATGTCACATTTATAGAAGCTGTCTATCGACATGTCACAGCTCTACGTGTTTAAGCAGATTTTTTTAACATCACAGTTTTTACTTTAATCTCTGAAAGTAGAGTTTATTTATATGTTTTAACTTCCATTTAAATTTTTTACTTTAATGTTTCTGTTACAGGCCCTGCGATGGACTGGCACCCTCTCGCCTGATAATTGCTGAGATAGGCTCCAGCCCACCCTGAATTGGATTAAGCAGTACAGAAAATGGATGGATGGATTTCTATTACATCCCAAATTGATTTTTTAAAAATTTCAAATGTATTTTTGAAATACTTTTTCAGTTTCATTCTTGAAAGTTGCGTATCATCCAAATTTAGGGAAATGGGGAGAGATAAACTACCTTTAATTACTTTCCTTCATGTTGCCCTAATATTTGGCTGTAGGATTACTTTCATTTCTCACCTGCTTCTCACCAGCAATTAGCCATTTATTATTAGTCTTTTTATAGTTTTTTTCTTTAAAAAACTATTGTTGTATAACTTTTTCCAAGTGTGTTGTTTAACTTTAACTTAATCATTCCTTGTCTCTAGCCAGAAATATTTTGTCTTCTGAAATCCACAACCAAACAAACCAGATCACCTTCATTTTGATGACTGCAGAGAATTTTCACAACTTCAACATAATACCAGTTATCATGAAAGGTTCATCATTTTCACTTATCACAAGTTTGTTTTTTTCTAAAAGAACTAAACAAACAAACACTAATAAAACTCCCAAACTGCAACATTTTCTGCGTCAAGTCAACAACTTGTACCACATTTTCTGAGCTGCCATTGCTATTAATGACGTACCTTTTAGAAACCCTGTAGTTGGCTGTGGTAAGAACTCCTGTTTTGGGATCTCGAACAGTAGCTCTCGCAAGCTTGAAAATTAAAATAAAAGCATAAAATAAACATGAAAAAATGTCTTTCCATTTTTGCCAAAGATTTTTTTTCCTGTATGGACACACGTTAATACTGCACAATAACCACTACATACCTTATTCTTATCAGAAAGCAACTTAACCTTTATGCCCTCCTCGTGACATTTTTGTCAAATTGTTTTTTCATTTGGTGATCATTTGGGCTGTGAAACAGCTTGGAGTGTGATTTTTTGCATAGTCTTCTATTTAGTCAAATTCCTAAAATCCAATGTCATTTTCTCTCTGTCTTTTATACTCTGTGGAACAATTTTGCACCCTCTCGTGGTCCTCGTGGCCAAAAGTGTCCATGCACATAAACTGCTATAAAATCTTCATACATTAATATTTTTTTCAGATTTTTTTTCATAAATCACTTAAACAACTTCCGTCCTGCTCAAAAACATCAAATTTCCAACATTTTCAGGCTTTTAACCCTTTAAATGCCAGTTTGATTATTTGAGGTATTGCTTCATTCATAGCAAAAAAAAACACAAAAACTTGATTATTTTCCATAATAAATATTGGACAGATAGGTGGTGGTGATTAAACACTTGGATATGTCAAAGATTAACCACAAAATTTATTTAATTCCATTTGTATTTTTATGTAATATCAGATACAACCTCTGGTGGTCCTCGTGGCCAAAAGTGTCCCATTGACTTCCATTAAAACCACA
>JBBBVU010000016.1:17192954-17242459 GCA_037177055.1 Atherinosoma microstoma
AATGTCCCTTTTGCAGATCTTTTCCTTAACAGTGACGTGCAGGATGACACCAACGGTGGTTAATAAGCACAACAATTCCACCACCCCTTTGCTTTCCGCTAATAGTGTTGTTGCGATCAGCGCGTACAGTCTTAAAACAGTGTACAGACACATGAGAGTCCGGGATGTGTTCATGCAGCCATGTCTCGGTGGAGCACATAATACTGCACTCCCGTATTCTTTCTGAGACC
The DNA here is from genome assembly GCA_037177055.1 of Atherinosoma microstoma. Classification (NCBI taxonomy): domain Eukaryota; kingdom Metazoa; phylum Chordata; class Actinopteri; order Atheriniformes; family Atherinidae; genus Atherinosoma; species Atherinosoma microstoma. The sequence goes on from JBBBVU010000016.1 coordinate 17,193,185, forward strand.
TTGTTAGCACTTCGAGCTCGTCCATTTTGTTAGTTAGAGACCTGACGTTGCCCATCAGAATGGTTGGAAGAAACGGTTTGAATCTCCTCTGTTTCTCTCGCTGCCTCACTCCTGCCCTGCATCCTCTTCGCTTCCTTTTCAACTCGTTTGGGATTTGGAGACTTATTTCGCTGGTTATCTTGATATTGGAGAGCTTCAGTAACTGCTCACGCTTGTAAACAATCTTCCGTTGCCATGGAGACTCATCATAACAAGTGTTGAAGAGTCCAAAGTACGCGTAAAAATCACTTAAGTAGCACAGCGTCCGAACCAGCGTGAAAAAATCTTCTTTGAAAAATTAATTAGAAGGTGATGTCTTAAAAAAAGGCAATAGTAACAAAAAATAAATTGTTCGATCGGATTCCATTTTCATTCAATTTAAGACATATAATTAATTCATCCCATTCTTATTTTAAGGATTATTTATCATAATTTTCATTTATACCAATTCATGTTCATGATATTCATTTTTCATATTGCCTTTGCAAACGTGTTTGTGTCCTTCTAGGCATCTGTATCAAAAAAGAAGAAAAAAACATTTACTGAAGGTATTGTATCAACAGGAAAAATGTTGGTACTGCCCATCTCTGTTGGGGTTTTGGTCCGCCTTCCCTGTAGGGGGAGTGCGTTCTTTGTTTTCCTTCTTTCAGGCACACCGAGGACTCCTCTGCAGCGGCAGGGCTGCTTTTGGAGCTGAGTAGTTCCCCCTGGTCTTCTTACCTCACCCGTTGCTCGTTCCCTCATCACCGACTTGCATTTATGACTCCTGCCTGTTTCCGTCGGTGCCAGTTCTCCAGCAAGCCAACCTCTACTGTCAGCTCTCGTAGTCCTACCTGTAGCTGCAGTCCTTCTTGGCTTGGCCTGGCCTGTGTTGGTTACCCATTGACTGACTCCTGCTGGCCGTGGACACCTTTGGTTCTTATTTTGTGTTAAATAAACATTTGGACCTCTGTTTTTGGACGAGAGTCATAACAATCTCTAGACCAAACTTAGAGCTATGAGGCAAAAACATGACAGACTAATGAACTGATTGGCAAACAATAAACAGAACAATAAAGAGAATAGCAGAGGATAAAGAAAACCAGTCAGAAGGGGGCTCTTAACAAACGAGGAGCAGGTGTGACAATCAGTAGCGGGGCCAGGTGTGACAGGGACACATTAGGCAAATACACCATAATGCTCTATGGGTGCCCAAGTCCAGTCCTCCAGAGCTATAATCCTGCAACTTTTTTAGATGCATCCCTTCCAACACACCTGAATTAAATGGCTGAATTCCCTCATTCACATGTCATTCAGCTCTGAAGGGGTCTGGTAACGAGCCAGTCAATTGTTTCAAGCTTGTGAGAAGGGACTTGGGCAGCCCTGCTCTTGGGAAAAACCTATACAAAATAAAACAGGAGGTAAAACCTAATTATGATATAAACTAAACAAGAATAAAAAAATTACAAAGGAAAGAACCAAAATTAACCCAGCAGAATCAAGACCATTACAGCAGGATCATTTCCAAAGTAAGTTCAAGTGGTTCTGGTGGTACATATTCAGCGTACACAGTCACCAATCTCTATGTATGATGTACTTATGTGATTAAAATGATAATAAAAAACAAAAACTAAGAAATAAGCTTGTTTTGACTTAACTGTTGGGACTAACGCAGCAAAAATATGTCTCTGGTTCTGGCTGGTGTGGATCACCACAAAATCCATTTTAGTAGCAGACAAACAAAAGGCTGTCATACTGAGCTCAAAAAAAGGAAAAGAAAATGTTGCGTTCTTTATTGAAGCAAACTAAGAATTTTGTTATAAAAAAAGACAATCAAATAGATAAATATCAAATAGTTGTATGTAACTAGTTGAATAACATTGTATAAACAAAGGTTAAGATTAAAACCACCCATTTGTGCTTTAGATTAATCTTTCTTTTCTAACATTAATATATAAACCTTTGATTATTAGAGTCAAGGTCAAATATTCAACTGTATATTGTTTTCATCCTGAAATACACAATACAGATTTAACTTCTAGGAATTTAGCTGTTTCCAAGATTTAAACTCACAGCCCATCGGTAAATGCCATCAGATATAATTTAAATCCATCTCTAACTGTTAGTCTTCCTGATCCACCATGAAAATATCACCAATAAAAATTTGTGTGAAACTATCTGGCCTTGCTTCTCTACTGAGACAAACTTTTGCCTGAGACATAAATCAGTCAAACACGAAATCTTTGCCATAAAACATTTGGTCTCACAGTGGGATAAACTCAGTGATGGAACCTGACAGGGGTATGGAGCATAAAAGTGAAACAACACGCGATAGTCTGGAAGTCATTATGCAAAGAAGTTAAACTCTCCCTCTTTTAGTTTCCCTAAAGCCTCTAAAATCCCTGAAGTGCCCAGAAGGTTGTAAACAGGTTCTAAGAGCATTCTTAAGGGATGTCTCAGAAATTCATTCATTCAAACAATGTGCACACACGCATCCTGCAGACATGTAGAACACACACACTCTACCTTTAAAATATTCAAGGAAACTGACATGAAAACACAATGAATAGGCGATGGAGCCTGTGCATTCTCCGATTATAGTAATCAAACAAGAAGAGTAGATTAGACACATAGTATTCCTGCATAGCAAAAACAAAAGTTATTGATTTTTCTAAAATGTATTTTTAAATTTTTTGTGTGGCAAAGATGCACTTATTAAATGCTAGCAATTACATTATTTCATCATGAAAAAAATCATTTTCCAAGAATTGTAAATGTTGTTTCAGAGAAAGAAAACACAATTTAAGTGGTAGTCCAAACACTAATCTTTATCCTGCACTGCCAGTTACTTAGCAAAAAAAGTGACATGTTTTGCATTTTGAGCAGTTAACCGTCCACATAGAGCCTGTTTTGGTTCAGCTAATGCTTCACGTGTATAAAGAAGGCACCGGGTAATCAAGCTTTTAAGAAATTAAACTGAACAAAAGCCAGGCACTGGGTTATTTCCTGGGAGTGTGGGAGTGAATGGCTGTACAGGTTTCTGCAAGTAGGCTTGTGTGTGTTCATCCCTTTTTTATTTCCCTCACACAACGCTGTTACATTCCTGTAAAGGGACAAACTGAGGCTTTTAAAAAGCAACGTAGGCAGAAGGGAACAGGAAGGGTAGAAGGAGGAACTGTTTATGCGATTACATTCATATAAACAACTTTAAGCTCTGATTTCTTTGTCTTCTTAAAACCTCACAGATGCTTTTAGCCTAGGTGTTCTGAACAGGGAGCCAAACTCCTTTTCTGAACAATAACTCCATCAGTGTTTCCAGGTGGTGTGCTTCTTGGTGTGTGTTGCATTCTTGTTTGTGTTTGTATGAGTGTGCATATGTGGTAAAGGTGGGTTGTTGTAAGCAGCTGCTGACCAGTAGCTGTAATTCATCCCATGTTTCAGCACGTCTCAGAGGGAGATGACATTATGATCTGTGATTTGAATGTGGCCCTTGCAAGACTGTTGACTGGACTGTACTGCATGTTAAAATTGCTTATTTAAGAGTCCTGTGGGGCTGTGCTCGTTTTGCAGCTCACTGTACGACCAAAAAAGGTTGACAGCTCAGTTACTGCCTGGAACACACAAAGATAGATACAAGATCAAGAACTATAGAAAAGGAAGTGAGCAAGAACAGACAGTAAATGTGTACAAATAAACCAAAATAAAGTTGAGAGTGTTGGTCTTTGTCATGGAAGTCCCTCCAGCCGAACATCTTAATAATAAACTTTGTGACTTAAATAAATAAATATTTTTTACTTCATGTAAATAAATAGATCAAAAAGAAAATTCGAAAGCTCAATCAGATTAAATTACTAATAAAATATACTTTATTATTATTCCTGAAGGTAAAATTCAAAATGAAAAATGAACTATAAGCAATGAAAAAATAAAATACTGAATCATCCATCCATTTTCTGTACCACTTAATCCATGCAGGGTCGTGGGTGGGCTGGAGCGTATCCCAGCAATTATCAGGCGAGAGGCAGGGTACACCCTGGACAGGTCGCCAGTCTGTCGCAGGGCCAACACAGAGAGACAAACAAACATCCACACAATCATTCCTAGGGAGAATCTAGAGTGACCAATTAACCTATCAGGCATGTCTTTGGACAGTGGGAGGAAGCTGGAGTACCTGGTGAGAACCCATGCATACACAGGGAGAACATGCAAACTCCACACAGAAAGGCCACTGTTTCAAACCCCTCCCGAGCCAGCAATCCCCTCTGGCTCAAACTCAGCCTGGGATTTGAACCAGCAACCTTCTTGCTGTGGGGTTGTGGTGCTAACCACCACACCACTGTGCAGCCCAATACTGAATCATATCTAAATAAAAAAGGTTACATTAATTAATCACATTTTGTTTGACAACATTTAAAAAAAAACTGCTATGAAACTCATCATACTAGATTTTACTATATTTGTCAGGATTATATGACCAAGTTTCCTTGTTGACATATTTTTTCCATTTGCAGTTAAGTTTTTACATTCCACAAGTCCATGGACTTTGATCATAACAAAGTCTTATCAGGGCTTGTGTTAAACCACACAAATCAGTTTAGATATTTTTCAAGTTTTTTCTCTCGATCAATAAACCGATCATTCAAAAAACCCAAAAACACCACTCAGCATTTAACCAAACCTTGAAACCAGGGACTAGGCAACAAATTCATATTCAAGACTGTGTGTGAGCAGATAAAGGCTTCATGATTTGTTTGATCTAATAAAACAGAAAACTTCACAAGCGGATCAAATAATCACAACATTGTGTTGAGAGGGTAAAATAACTGCTAAACCAAACTTGTGTCACTGCACATTTAAAACAAGTTTCTTTTTCACTGATTGACACACACATGATCATGCTTCATCTTTTCATACAGCTCTTCTCCTATAGGCTAATGCACACATTCACACTTTGATCAGCACATAGGGGATGATGTGGGGTTCATTGCCTTTCCCAAAGTGCTGAGGATTTTGTGGCTGTGTGTATGAACTGACAATTATCATACCCTTAAGACCTGCGAAAGTCTCACTCCTCCCTTCTTTTCTTTTTGTTCAGTCTACCGATTAACTGCTTGTCTCAAATTCAAGACTTGTACAGCATCACTTGTGATGCTGATTTCCAGTCTTTGTGTTTTAAGATAAAGAGTGCGTGGATGTGCTGATTTTGTTTTGGGTAATCATATGTCTGTAGGTGGTTGAGTTATAATGGTTCTTTATTTAAATCAGACATTCAGTGTAGTTGAAGAAGTTGTTCAGTTTCCTGACATGAGAATTACAGAGAATGTTTTGTTCAAACCATGTGAGATATTGGAGCTTTTCAGGAGTGTAGTTCTGTGGTGGAGCTAGACTTTTAAACACAGGGGGGCAGAGGGTTGGCAAGAGTTTATCAGTGGTGTCATATACTGAAATTATTGTATGCCTCTTTCTAACATACACACTCATACACTGTTGCGATAAATGTGGTTTTGGGGAACAGTATGTGGAGCTTGATATGGTTTATTCATTTTTATATTTTCCTATGCAAAATCAGACTGGCTGGTGGTTATATTTCTAGGTTATATTTCTTCACATTTAAATACCAAAGCTTAGTTTAAAGTTTAAACCAACTAGCAGCCTTGGTAGCGTCCTGTTAAAATTAAACTGGATCACGTAGCTCTGGCTTAGTCAGCGCTAAGTACCTTTGATACTGAGGTACTCTTTGAGCATTTCTATAGTTTATTTGCAGCACCATTGTGGAAATCTTGATTAACTGAGTTGATGTGTAGTCCCTAAATACATTCAATGAAAACTAACATGGTTCATAGCCTTAAAACGAATCTGCTGTTAGCATCTAACTAGATTAGCACTGTAGCTTCATGCTAACAATAATTATAGCCTTACATAACATTAGTTGTATTTGCACAGGGACAAAAAGCTCTTCTAGGAATGTGCAGCCAAATGTCAATATTTCTAAAGGATAACTAATTAGTAAATTACTTTAAAATGTACTTCAAACTGGTGATCATGTCTGGAAAGACATTTCTGTCCTCCTCCTCCAGTGACCTGTCAATCACCTGACGCGGTAGGTACCACCCCTCTAGGACTGCTCTTGGTCTTAAATGATTAAAGCTATTCCAATAAATTGAATAACTCAATACCCTAGGCAGTAAGCATCCCCTTCACTGGATGAATTCCAAATATCCATGAAAATAACAAAATAACAATCGAAACTTTCTATCTCTACAGCAGACTATTAACAATTCCTGTAAAAAGCTGAAATTAACTTTTCTTGTTTATTAGGTGTACAATTATTCATCCCTGCTTTCAAACCCGTTTTGCATTTGTGTGGTCATAGACTCTAAAATAGAGATGTCTGGTGTTTGTATTCAAGGCTGTTAAGGGTTATACTGAAAAACAAAACACTACAGAGAAGTCAGATCTTTCATAGTTTACAAATCTAGCAGTTTTACAGGCAAATGGGAATCCCTTATGAACAGTATAAAGTTAAAGTGGGAACATGCAACATTCTCATAACCAACAAAGAAGTTTCCAATTACTTACCACAATTAAGAGACAGCAGGATCACAGACCATTGTGCTTGTAAAATCCCTGAAGACCTATTTACAACAAGCAGTTGTAGTAACACACAGCAGTTGGTAAATATCTCATGCAATGAGACTTCCAATGCATGAATGATGGGGGGAAAAGTCATATCTTGCAAATAGAAACAAGTAAATCTCCAGCAATTAAGACTTTATATAAAGCCTGAATAGACATAATCAAATATTGAATGTTACAAAACATTTGAATAGAAAATTTTGTTGCATTTTCAGAACAAAAGTATTCACATTCACACAGTAAGACCATCCACAAGTCATTATGGGCATGCTATTCTTTTCCACCAATTACCTTCCATGTTAAGTTTAATGTTTATTATCAAATTTACATCAAAACTTTGTATCAGTGGAGAAAATATTCAAATGTAATCAGAGCTGGATTCTTGTTTTGACGGTGTTAATTCCTGTTTGGATTATCTGCGTATGCATACTATATGCATCAACATCCGACAGAATGCCAAATAAGGATATTTACAGGCAGGCAGCTACAGAGGCAGGCTTGCCAGCTGGCATTAACAGCAGTGGCCTTCCCTTTGTGGCATTGTACAACTGTAAATATAAACAAAGCAGTAAATGTGCTGAACTCAGTTGTCAACAGTTGGCTGCATGTGGGAAACATTTGTGTGTTTTACTCAGGTCAGAGACCTCCAGCACAGGACAAAGAATGTATTGTTACACTGTGGATCTGCTGCAATGTCTATGTGTGGTACGTTTGTTGATGAGTCAGTGAGATCTGAATCCAGATCAGATTTAGCTCAAAGCCTAAAGTGTTATTTTCCTCCATCCATGTTATGTTCACCAGATTCTGTTTATTTTCTGAGTTTATTCTAATAAAATTCCTACATGCAGAAACACATAACCATTTGTCAAGCACAAGCAGATCAAATTTGACATCAACATGTAACTTGTCTTCATCTGGGTGGGTAGTTTCTTACCTCTGGGTCATTTCTAGTCTGCTCCACTGAACCTTGTTAAAAAAGAAAATCTTATGCTGTAGTCTAACTAACACACAGCCAAACTGAGCTTAAAAATATGTGTTTCTGGCTCGGTTTGATGCCACAGTGACATTCATTCTGTACTTCCCTGGAGCCGTTGTTGCCCTGCAGCGTCCTGAGGCTGAGAAACCACACTTCACAACCTTTTGTTCCAGCATGCTGCATCACTTTACAGCTGCATTTCACCTTATGGCACCAAGTCACATGCAAGCAACCTCATTTCATCATACTAGCTGTTTTGAATGTGTACCATGGCTGATTCATCAAAGAAGCACGAGGGGACAAGGGGCCGAGTTACCCGTCATAAGAATGCTTTGGTGAGGAATTATGACTAAGTTTAGTAGTGCGGCTTTAAAGGTTTGTAAATAACTTCCCCTAAGTCGGTTAGGATCCTTTTCTGTTAGCTTTCCTGTTATTTTGTTAGCTGAAGCATACTTGCAGAAGCAGAAACAATGCAGGATTTGTCATGAAGGGTCTTAATCCCAGCTGCTTTCACCAATGCACGCATACAGGCTTTTCTATGTTTTCATCTGCTTGGCCCATGAAGTGCTGCTAACTTACTATGTGTTAAATATATATTATATACAGTGATGATGCAGAGGAAGTCATATTTCAATTTCAGAACGTTTGGTTCATCAGCCTTTTAAAACCTGTTAGGTTGCTGTTTTGAATGTTTTTTGCATGTCTGAACTCAGACATGCTCAAAAATTGTTGAATTAAAACATTTTCTGTGTTGGATTCTTACTTTTTCTTTTGAAGTTGGTAACATGATTATATTTAGCATCATTTCAAACTGCAACAAATGTGCAAAGTCATCCCATATTCAAATAAGCTTATGAGGAGATGAATGGTTAATATCTTGTTTTAATTCCAGTAATAATTCTATTCAATACTGTGCAAGGATCAATTTCCTACTTTACAGTCAGTCTCGGCAAGTTCAGGTTAGAAATAATAAATGTACATTGAGGATTAATGTTAGAGTTGTTTTGTTTTTTTAAAACAAACATATTTCTTGAGGTCTTTGCATATTGAAAACTGTAAGGAAAATGTTACCATTTCACAATTTCTGTCATACTGCTACATTTTGGACATGTGGACAAACATTGCTACTGCAGTGCATTACATAAATATCATCAATTTCACATCCCAGTTGCAGTCTTCTGCCATAAAAATTACATGGGCACTATAAAGCTCAACAGATTAAACCGCTGCCTCTTTAACAGAGGCTGCAGCTCCTCAAAGCAGCCAGCTCAGGAATAATCTCAGTCTGGAGCCCTTTGCTGCATGTCATCCCTTTCTCTCTACATCCCCTTTCCTTTGTACAAACTATACAATAAAGGCCACCAGAACCCAAAAAGAAATTAAAGCTCTCTTTCTTTCTTTCTTTTTTTCCCCCTATAGGTCATATACTTTGAAGAATTTCCATGCAATTCGAAGAGGAAAAAATATTGGAAAAATGATTTGGTTATTGACATCTGGCAGAAATAAGTCAATAACCACATCACTTTCTATGTGAATGCTGAATTAACAATGAGAACATTTGTTGGGGTACTTTAGAAATGGGTTTGGCAAAAGAGAAGGTTTAGTTTCAAATTTTTTATTTAATTTAAAACAATACACTTCCATGCATTTCCTTCTATGTTTTATTTGATTTGATATTGGAATTTTAACTATTGTTAACTTATCAATTTAAGAAAATTTAAAATGTAAAGAGAGTCCAAACAATACATTTCCACGGTCCCTGCCTATCAGGAGCTCTCATCAGCACTTAATCTTGATGTGATTATGTTCTTAGAAAGCCCTTTGGTCTATCACACTGTTCATCCAGCCACTTGATGCTTCAACTACTTTACACAATACCCACTTTAATTACTAATGTCACTGCTGTGTCTCTGGCACTGTCGTTTCTTCTTGTTTCAGGACGTGGAATATTTACAAGAGGGCATAGAAGTGCCTGAGAACCAGTTTGAAACCCAAGTCACAGCATCAGATTGGCTCCTGATGAGGGGGGTTGGTGTCATTTAGGCTTTTTTGTTTGTTAGAAGGTGAGGCTATCTTCAGGTTGTTTAGTTTACATTAGAGGATGGCCTGGTTGGAAAGGCACAATGAATCATCACAATGAGCTTAATTAGACGTGTAGGAGAAAATTAGATTTAGAAATAAAGGAAGAAAACACCAGTGAGAAAGGGGATAGATGAGAGTCAACGATTTCAAGTCTAGAGTGACACCTGGTAGGATTTTTCTTTTTTTTACCTTAACTTTTCCTGACAAATGATTTATTTAATCATCCTCATCCTCTAAAGAATTTTTTGATTAAGTTCAAGCACAGACACAGTTTGGTTGTTTCAAGAAAGATGATCTATTGGGTTAATGTTACCTTGAGGTAAAGAGCAAAGAGTTTGTTTTGTCATGCTTGATAATAATCATTTGGTTAAATGAGGGAAATAACAAATGATCAGGGTCACCACAGTGATTCATTCTCAACAAAATCACATAGTAATTATTATGGCCACAGAGGGAAATTTGAAAGGTTTTTGCAATATATGACTGAATACTGAATATTGCTGTGTCATGTCTTTCAACACCATTCTGGATAATATTTATCAGCACTTCCAGGAAATAGCCCAGCCCCACACATCTGTTTGTCATTTCACATTTCACATTGCTATACTCTCATTAAGCTTATTTTACAATGAATTTAATGAGCTTAGGTTACTCTTATTTGTCAGTATCTTTACTCAGTGTCAAACATGCTTAATGTGTGTTGGTCTGTCACATCTCATTATAGAAACTGGAGTTCAAATGTTCACGTATAGTCTGTCATAACACACTTTTGTCTGGAAATTTTGCTACTGATTCTGTTCAGAACTTTTATGGACAGAGGGATTCCAGTTGGATCGGCTTAGGATTTTCATCTGTTTTTCTGAAGATAAAGTCCTGTTGACTCCATGGGTAGACACCTCCAGCAAAGAGTGAATTATAGATAGGGAGAGAGTAGGACATCTTCAAGTCTGATGGTCCTCTTTGCTCCTCAGCTGAAAAAGGGTGGACTGCCAACTCTGAGTTGGAAGTGAGACGCTGTCTGATGTGAAGAGGTTAAAGTATGTTTGCAATAGGTTGATATGTACAGTGTCTGCATCGATGCATTGATGCTGTAGCAGTCTGCTATAGTGAATAAAGAGTTGAACTTAACAGTATAATTGTCAATTTACCAGCTGATCTATATTCCAACCCTGACTTGTGGTCATGAGGCGTGGATGGTGACAGAAAAATAAAACATTTGATCCCTGCTAAGCGGATAAAATAAGCCTTTTTTGAAAGGTGGCTAGGCTCACCCTCAGGGATAGGGTAAGGAAGTCAGTCATCAGGGAGGGGCTCAGAGTAGAATCACTGCTCTTCTGCATCAAAAGGAGTGAGTTGAAGTGGTTTGTGCATTAAGTCAGGATGTCCTCTGGATGCCCCCTGGGGAAATGTTTCAGACATGTCCCACCAGGAGGAGGCCTCAGGGCAGACCCAAAACTCAGAGGAGAGATTATATCTAACTTGCTTAGGATAGGCAGGTCTTTGAGTCTCTGTTCAGACCAATGACTGTAAAATATAGGTTCAGACTGATACCACTCTGATCCTTTCCTGGATAATAGGTAGAAAATGAGTGGCTAGACTTCAATTCCTGCTCAGTGATATACAGTTTCAGATATCACGTAATCTTTGTTGTTGTGTCCAGTGTTATCATCAATTACTTTGTAAAGCAATGAGTAAAAAACTAATAAATAGATTCTAGATTAAATAAATTTATATAGAAGAATAAAACCAGTTTTACTTTGTTAAACACAATCATAATGTCTCATTGTTTAACTGGAGAGGGTTTTATCTAATCTAGCTTCTTTTGCATTTATATCGGCAGGCTGGCTGGATGGTGACTGAGTATATTATGCTTCTTCCACCGTATCTCATATTAATGCTCTATAATTGAAGATTCATTCACATCTGTTTGTTATTCTAACACAGTTAAGCTACACCACCACATTAAATATTCATTGCTAGCATCTGGTCGGTGGACATTGGGCTGCTGGGAAATGTAGAGAGACCGATGATGGATAATTGTGTAATTCAGGATTTCTATTACTTTTCTCACCAACTTAAACACTAAAGCCACAGTTTCTTTGGTCTGAAAGTGATTTATGTATGAAATGAAAATATTTGACTTATGTCTTATGTCAATCCTGCCAATGTTTATCCTTGCTGGGCATAAACACATGGACAGTTATACAGTGTATATAGATTATTGCCACTTAGAAGCATGCAAGGAACATTTAAAGATTAACATTTTGAGTCAATATTTCAAAAGAGGATACAAATTCTTCAGATAAGGATGAATATATCCTCTAGGTTCAAATGTTTCTTCCTATTAATTGTTATAATCCCATCAACCTGCTGATGTTAAGTGTGTAAGTCTGCGTCATTCCTTTGAGATAGCTTCAGGGCTGTTGTGGTCATAACTTATGAATTCATCTGCTTTTCATTTCTGATTCAGCAATATTGCAACCATATGAATTAAAGCTTTATGATTTCCCTACAATTATATTCTTTCCCACAGGGCGCTCCAGGCACAGTAATGCAAGCAGCACTTTTGTTTCCAGCTCATGTCATTACAAAGAACATGGAATTTTCAGTGCAGGGGGGGCATAATGTGCCCAAATGTTGTGCAAGCTGGAAATCAGGTTTTAAAACAGCTTTTACCTATTAATGGAGTAAAGCTGTTACCAGTTGGGAGCTGTGTCTGCTCCAGTTTTGCCTGCAGCTTCTGAATTTCAGACGAAATATTTGCTGTTTTTATAAACTCTACACACGATGATGAGATTCTAGTGATAGGATACATGTTGTTTTTTGGGCACAAACTTTATACTTTATACTTGGTGAGTTTTGGCTATTCAAGGCGACATTGGCTACAACAAATTTGAGGTAAACAAATAGTTTGTTTATGCTTCTATCAAATATAAGAATTCATTTTAAGGCTGCAAAACCGGTTCCTGTTTTCAGCCACCTGACATGGTAAATATTTGTTGTCATGTTGGCTTTTTATTGCTCTCCAGCTCCATCGTCTTCACCAGCGTGTTTCATGAATTCCAACTCCCAGCTTGTCTCATACTAGCACTTGTTCTGGAGCAAAACATTGCCCTGGTGTTACATGCTAACACACCGGTACCCTTTTAGCCTTCACTGTTTTCATTCAAACAAAAAAGATGTCTGTGTCTCTTGTCTTATCTCTTGTTCTGACATTTTCTCTTTCTTTTCCTCTGATAAAGCCTGCTTTTGTTTCTTTGCTGAATCAGCCATCTAAATCTTAATGCATGCTTTCTTTATGCACCTACTTAAACTAAATTAGCTAAAAGATCCTTTAGAGCTCTGATGACTAGCTGAAGAAGAATTTATTGTAAGATTTTAGCAATTCCTTTTTAAATTATATATAAGCAGATTTAAGATTATTATAGCTTTAACCTAATCTTTGTTTTGAATACAGTATATAAGATTAGATTGTTTGGCCTTTTGGATTAGTAATTAATGTAAGAATATTGATTAATTCCATTAGAAATTATGTTTATGTTGGATTGAGTTTTTTTTCCCTCTGAAAAAGTGGATATATCTATTACACTTTGATGGATATCACCTTCATCTGTTACATCAAGATGTGGTATCTGGGTTTGCACAGATGACGCAATTCTCTCCGACAGAAGAGAGAAAACCAGACAGGAGCAGACAGCTCATGATTACAACATTGCTCGGCTTACCTTCTTAATGGTGACATCACATGTAGGCAAAAAGAAAAAATAAATAAATCAGAGAGTAAATTGATTTTCAGTGTTTTAAAAGGACCACTTAGTTTGTCCTGGGTGTATGCCGAGTGATAATCATCTGAGGAAAAAAGAACAGAGAGATGGGAGCTCCAGTTTGACTCAGATTTACTGCAAACAGACTTTGAAGAGGATGTCAGCCTGTTGATCTGCTCAATAAATCAATGCCGACTACAGTCATCTCTTTGGTTAGTCATTCTTTGATGTACCCTGGGTAGCGAGCAGAGGAGCAGCCTGTAAATACTGTTTGTGGAAACCTTTTAGAAACCTGATTATTGGCTTTGTTTACATGTCTGTGTAAATTACTGTATGGACATGCTGTTTCTTTTTGTTGTTTTGACAAGCAATTTTTGTGGTGGGAGGAGGGGACGGCGGCGTACGGGACCCAAGACAGTGCGTCAGTTCTACTTGGTGAATGATTGAAGAACATACATAACTAGACATAAGTATACGCACTGTTGAATGTTTTGTGTGTGTACACTGAATTGGTCTGACTTCACAGCAACATCTTCATCGTGCGCATTCTTAGTTACTTAATATGTTTTCTGTAGCATCACAGCTTCTCATTGCACATGACGTTAAGGCCACTTTCCAGAGTTGCCACACCTAACGTTGAAATTCAGCTGGGCTGTCTTTGGCCCCACTGTCAGAGGTTGGTGTCTGGATCAAACTGACTCAGATTTTCAGACAGGACTCCACTAGTCTGTAGTTGACTAAAGGATACGCACTGTGGAATCACGATGAGATCATCCCCTCTGTAGTAGAAAGATCTTTCTCTGGTACAGCGACTTATCCCGTCATTAGCTGGGGAAATGAAGGAATCGTTAAGTGAGACAAAAAAGAGGATACAAGGGTATCCGCTAAGAAATGGGAGAGGTCTTTCTGTCAGTGAGGCGTCCAAATTACAGCACAACATCTTCATTGTTACCCTGTTGCTCCATCCTCAGGCCACAGGACGTTTTACTTAAAACTCTAATTAGTGAGTGATTGACTGACTTTAGATTTAACTGCAAACTCAGATTTCTTGTTCTTTTCTTTTTTTAGAATTTCTCTGTCTGAATTCCTGCTTCCTTTACCTTATTAACCTTCTAGGTCTGTTCTTCTTGGTCTGTTGGTAGAAAAATCTGAATAATTCTTCAGTAGGTACCCATGAAATTCAGCACAGCTCAGTCATCAGTTTATATTCACTAAAAATGACATTTTAAGAAAAAAAAAACATCTCATGAATTTGGAGTTCTGCTTCAATATTATACATGCAGCACAAAACAACAAACAACAAACTGCAACAAGATCATTTATATATTGGTGGACGTTCCAACGTGTTTTCAAACTTGCCACGGCCTCCCTACTTCCTTTTACTGATCCTTATTGGCTACAGCTGTTAGCGTCTGTGTGCCAACATAAAAAGGGTTTCTTTGAGAGAATCCACTCGCCTGACAAACACATTGTACAATGGTAATGTCAAAAGAACTGGATGCAAATCTGAGAAAGAAAACTGCAGATTTGTTTCAGTCAGGAATTTATCTTGGATCCATTTCTAAACATTTACAATATAATAATTTCAGACAATTGTTCATAACCACCACCAGTACCAGCTTTTGGGATGTATACACACTTTGTCAAGGTTGCGGAGAGGGGTATTAGTCTGGATGGTCAGAAACAACCCAGCAACAACTGAGGCACTGCTTGCCAAGTATTATAAGCTGCTGGAACACCCATGTTGGTGTCCACAGGCAAGCAAGTTTTATATCCACATGGACTGCTGTCTTAGAAAAATGCTCCAAAAAAAACAACTTCAAGGTTGACTAAAGTTATAGCTGAGTCCAAACAGAAAGAAAAAGCCTTCTGGAGAAATGATTTTTGCTCTGATGAAAGGAGTTCTTCTTACACAAAAGCACGTTCCACACGACACCTGATGCATTTTGTCAGGCAAGTAAACCACAGACCCAGAATGAGGGATCGGAGTTGATGGACTTTAGAGTCAGTAGTGGAGATGGCAGAAGCAAACATGTGCTGTGTGTGTATGTTGAGTTAATATCCGAAAATAATTTCAAATTTTGATTTGTCCACAGAAAAGTTTTGCATTTGTCCTTGTTCATTTTAAAAATCAACTTATTGCTTCTCCTAGTAATGGAACCTGCATTTGTGGCTGACATGGCAAACTGTGTTAACAGGCAATGATTTCTGGTACCGTTCCTGAGTCAATACAGCGATCTCTATGAGACAATCATGCAGATTTTAATGCAGGGCTACTTGACGGCCCAATGATTAAAGTTATCTGAAGCTGATATTCAGCGGTGTCCCGTGAACAGATAAGCCCCTTTCAGACGTGCTCTGGAAAGCGGTAATAGTGCGGACATCGTCTTGTTTGCATTCAGTCAAGCGTTCCACTGATTTACCTCGTAGCTGTACCGGCTTGCCCCCATGTCATAAGAGAAGAAATGTTGAGGGGGGGGGCTGTCGCTGTGGGTGCGTAGTCCTATCCTGTTTTAACAATCGACCTATCCGGAACATTTCTCGATATCTGAGTGTGGCCGGGATGTAAGAAGTTGGCAAGGAAGCAATATGTTTGAAAAGACAACTCTGGTTAATGAGCGAATGGATGTTACCGCAAATATTCCGCAATTCAAGTCTGAAAGCGGCTAGAGATGTCTCCAGAATCTTTTCTGATCCTTTGACAATATTATGTGGAATTTTCAAAGTCTATACAATTTTATCCTGAGTAAAAATTACTTTGAAATTGCTCTGACTTTACTTCTGAGAAACTCAGCTTCTCCAAGGTGCTCTTTAATAAATCACATTAGTGACTTGTTGCCAGTGAACCCTAATTAGTTGCAACATATTTCTACATCTGTTTATTTGGTGTATAATTTACTTTTCAAGCCTCTTGTTTCTGTGTTCTAACTTTTGAAAGATCTTACTGCCATCAAACTCAAGATAAGCTGGTATTTTTAATGAATTGTCTCATTTTCAACTTTGAAATTGCATTTATAGATATTTTTACAGATTGCCCAACTTTAAATCTGAGAGACTCTGCCTCTCTAGATGCTCTTTGTGTACTTCTGTCATATTGCTGACCTGTTGCCAATTGTTTGACCTGAAGCTAATTGTTTACAACATTTTTCATGAAATAGTAAAATGTCTTATTTTTAACATTGAATATGTGTCCTATGTTCTATTTTCAATAAAATGTGCTTTATGAAATTTGCTAATTATTACATTAAAGTTTCATTGTCCCATTCCAACATATACCCAACTTTTTGGTAGTCCCTGAGTGATTTCTTTCAATTATTCAATTATTTATATTTTCTAAAACTACATAATTTTACCTCATGATGTATAAAGTGACCCACTCTGTGTTATTTAAACAAACAAACAATAAACCGATAGACAAACAAAAAACAAATAAATGTAATCAAATTTAAAGAAATATGAGTAAATTATTGTCTAAATATGTTGATAAAATTCTTAAACTAATCTCAGTACAAAACTGATTTAATGAGGGAAAATATGCTTTCTTTAGAAAGGTATTTAAAAACTATTACAATGTTTGAGAACAGCTTATGAAGCCAGAAAAAAAGTAGGATGCCTAAGTGAAAAAAAACCTGGCCCTAATAAAAATTGAATAGAGAAAGGGTAAAATGAAGACAATCTGAGAAATAAAATGAATGAAATTTAAGTCTGAAGGAAATTAAAACCGGAATCACAGGTCACACATTCATTTAGCCGATGGTGGGTTAGTGTAGTTCACGTTGACGCACTTGCACCTGCAGTATCAAACAATTAAAAAAAAAAGGTTTTGGGAGTCTCACACAGTTGACAGAAGACAGCTCTGGAGGTCCCCTCCCACTTTTAAACCGAGTGAAGGCGGGCACGGCAGGCCGTCCTCCGACGTCAGAGGCGGCCACGTTATTTAAACTTGAATCAAGTGGAGAAGGAAAGTTTTCAGAGCCGGGACAGCGTTGCCTAGCAGCTGGGAAGAGGACTCTGGCTAATTCACGATACGTTTTTTTTCTCTTACCCCGAGGAACCGCGGACTTTCACCTTTTCAGTCTGCCTGTCATCTGCTTGTTTATCTCTCGCATTATTCATACCAAACATGCCACAGACCGTGACACTGAGGGGACCCTCTCCGTGGGGTTTTCGACTGGTGGGAGGACGGGATTTCAGCACACCGTTAACTATCTCCAGGGTAGGTAGCAACTTTCCTCTGTCCATTCATTGAGCCGCGTGAAACAGACGAAGAGACTCGGCACCTAGCTTGGCTGGGAAAGTTTAAGTTGAGGAAGACTGAATTGCTCCATTAATTAACCAAATAAGAGACCAGAGCGGTTTGTTTTCTCTAGCAGTGCTGTAGAAGACACATGAGCAATGCTCTAAACGCGGACAGATGGTGCCGTCTATTTTCTGGCAATTGATTTGTCAGCGCTGTTGAGTCATCGAAACCGGCCAACCATCAGAGATGCGTTCAATGTCACCAGCATCAACAGGAGGAAGAAACAACTACATATGGGATTATTTTTATCCTTAATGACTAGTGTTGATATGGCTCTTTTAAACTGTATAAACGGCACTAAAATTAATGATTATGCTAACTAATCATTGTTGATAATATTGACAGAAGTAGCAATTGGGGTACCAGTAGAGCTATGAACTTTCCTGACCCTCACAATGTGGGTCAAGAGTCAGAGATCTGGCAGTGGATCTGGCAGTAGCCATTAGTTCATCCCGGCCAGGACAAACACAGCCAGGTCTTGCTGCAGGGCTTCCAGCAGGGACAGAGGGGGAGGCATGAGGAGGAGGAGGAGGAGGAGGAGGAGGAGGAGGAGGAGGGGGGTGCAGACATTTGTTTTTCATCAGTGCTCATTGGTGCTGCTGAGGGATTCCAGGTGTGGTGCTCAGCTGTATCACCAGCCCCAAACCGGCCATTTAACTACAGGGCTCGAGAACTTCAAACTAGAGGTGTAATTTCTACATTTATAGCAGGCGATTAAGGACTTTTCGAGGGCAGAGGAACCCCTATAGGTCACCCTAAGTGCTTTCTGTTAAACGGTAGAAAAAAAGCTGTGATGATACTTTGACTCACACAATGTGCTCACAAGTCTTGACAGATACTTCTACAGGTTTGTGGTTTCATCACTCTCACACTAACGAGACTCGCTTGCAAACTTGGCACCTTCGGCTCTCTAAATCACAACAAGAGGCTGCTGATTTTTACATCCAGGAACCAAACATGCATGACATCAACAAACTGGAGCAAGGAAATAGCTTTTTGTCGATGGAACGTTTTTAAACTTAATACTTGATCTTTATATTTTCTGTCAGGACTACTCTCAAAACCCTGAGAAAGCCTCCCACTTACTGCAAACCTCTTGTGTTTCAGGTGGATTGTATAGGTAGAAAATTTCCTTGTGCAGCTTGCCATCATTCCAAGCAAGGTTTTTAGTTTCTATGTGATTGACCACACAGTTTCTATCTAGTTTGATGTGTGGATACTTGCACGAAATCCATGCAAAAAAAACCTTGTCATGCACAATAGAATATTTTGGCATTTTGAATTTTGCATAACTTTGCCATGATGGCATCACTGAAATAAATTGCAGGTTACACTTAGCAGGTAGTTGCATCGCAAAGGTGGCAGTAGAAAATGGTACACACACGGAAGAGCTGCTTGCATGTGTGACAAGGGGATTTTGTTGTTTAATTCCAAAATCTTGGCTGGAAAAATAAACAAGGAAGCAGCTGTTGAGACGCAAGCATATGCTGCAAAATGTGTAATGTTGGAGGCATAATACACACAGTGTGTTGGCAGCAAATCCCAGGATTACAATACCTCCTAAATAAGATCTTTCTCTGGAGCATCAGCTCATGGTGCAAAATATGTTTTACTGTCAGGGATTGATAATTGTTTAATCTAGTTTATGAGCGGCTTTATGAGCCGATAAATCAAACTCAAGGAAAGGTTATAAAAAAAACAAAAAACAAAGAATCCTCTTGGTTTACGTCATGGGAGTTGGTGAGACTCGGATCTTGCTGCATGACGTGATCTATTGCTGCTGATATGGAGGAGTATCTCCTGAGCTCACGATTCATCACATGCTTGTTGCTTCTTGCAGCAAAGCACAAGCCCAAGACAGCAATTCAGATGTGTTGAATGGTGACGCAGAAAGAGATACATGGCGAGAGTGTCCGAAAAGGATAGTTTATGTCTTACAGCTTCCAAAATATGTCTTTCGAGGGTAGTGTAGCATTGTGTAAGCTACAGTATGCACAATCTAGATTAAGATGAAAGATAGTAGCGAGTCTGTTGGGTGAAAGATCTCCCTTCTCCCTCTTTGCTGTTGAATTCCAAGTAACACCTGCACTTTTAGATGGGAAAAGTTGTAAATACCACAAAACAAGTTGTGATGCCATCAGGTGGTTCAGTACCAAAGGTGTTAATGTTCCACCATAAGCTCATAAGTCCCCTGCCAACCCATTAAAAGCTGAGTCAGTAAATGGCGAGTCTGTTTGGCTCTGGAAACATTTGTCCTTTGTGTGTATGTGTGTGTTTGGAGAATCAGGTTGTTAAATTGCTTTGTGTGTGTGAATGAGAGTCAGAGAAGCAGTGCCATAAAGTCACTGATAGAGCTGTGGAAGCATTTAGGGTGGATGTGTTGAATGTGGCAGATGTGCTACAAGTTGTATTTGTACATAAACGTTGCAGTGACTTCCAGGCAGAAGGTGACGCAGGACACTTGTCCCTTCTGCCAACTGGCAAACAGTCGTCTACTGAACAGGAATTCACATGTTAGCGTTTGGTAAATAATGATACAACATGCAAGCAACGTCCAACATCCACTTTGACTCCTTTGTGGTCATCCTTGTGTGGCAACTGAAAGGTGGTCAGAGTAACTTTTCGACGACTCATGCACAGGTCAAATGTCCATCACAGTTTCCCAAACCTCAAGGTCTTTCACACGCTTGCCATTTTAGACATTTGTGTCTGTTCCCTGCCCAGTCTCGTGGTAAACTGTGAAGCAGACATGAAACAATATTATTTTACATTGTTTGACTTTCAAAGAAAGCTCTTATAGTTGGAGATGTCTTTCTTGCCTGCATTGGTCAAGAGATAATTCCTGCCCATTGTGGAAAAGACGGCTAGAAAATATGTTTATTAAAACATTATTTTATTACAGGGTCTATTTTATGGTTAGCCCTTAAGTTTCCTAACCGTATCAAAGTGCTATCTGGCGTACACCTAACCAGGTGCTTTTAAATAAAATTATATAAAATAAATATATAATTTTATAAATGGATAAAAAATTTTTAAAGTAATAAAATTTAAAAAAACGGGTCAATACAAGATGATGATCTGAAAAGCAATTTTTAATGCAACGAAGATTATAAATTACTTGATTTGTCTGACATTGTCTTAATTACATTATGACTGGATGAAAGTCTTTATTTTCTTCTGCTTCACTTCCTGTTAATTGGCAAATATTTCAATGTCTGAAAGTTTCACAAACAGATGTACTCAACTCACAATAAGTTGGGTATTTTCAACTTTGGGATTATATTTACATAGAATACAAAAAGTCCATGCTGCACTGATATTGTATCATGAATGTAGGGAACTTGAATAGAATCATGCAGTGGTATTTCATTCATATCAATTTAATGAAACAAAAGCATACAACTGTGGTAGATATACCACAACATAAAATGCTAATGTCTCAATAACTTGTCGTGTGTTACGTGTCATCTTGGTTTTTTTATGTCAAAATGTGAACACTGTGATGAAGAGGACCGCTTTTAGATGCAAGTTGTCATTGAACCAGAACATTTAATAGTCAAGTTAGGTGGTTGTTGTTTTTTTTTTAAGTTAATCACCTTGTTTGAGAAGAGCATGTTGTGCAACAAGTGAAAGAAAGAGAAAGAAAGATCAACTACTTCAATGTTTGAAAAGATGACATGAGTTGAGTTTCAGTCTCACTCCTACTCTTGTGGTTCTCTTCGGCTACTGATTCTCTGTTTGTTTCTGCTCAGTTACCTTTTTAAGATTGATGTAAATTTCATCATGATTGTTGTATCGGCTCAGAATTTTAACAAGTGGCGCGTTGCAAGTACTGTTATCACAACAATGGAAGTTTTGTTTGATTTTAGTGATTCAGCAGTTATTGAAGGAGTTTATGACGTAGTTGTTTCACCATCACATTTTTCCTCCTTAACTTTGAGGGCCCAGCCAGCACTGACCTGCAGGAATATTCATTTAGGATTTTAAAATGAATTCCAGCCCCTGGCAGATCTAAAAGTTTGTGTGTGAATAATAAAAAAAAAAGACACTACAGTGTGTTTTCCAGAGCTGCAGTATGTTACTTGAAAGTTATGATCCTTACCCATCCACAACAAGGCCCAAACATATGAGAGACAGAACAACCCGAATGGCACCACTTTCACTGCTGATTTGCTGTCAACAGTTTTTCAAAGTAAAACTTTGAGCATGACATGAGGTAATATTAGTAACCTTTTCCTCTGTGTCTGGCTGTTACGCATAAAATCCGTCCTCTGTGCCAAGATGGCTGGTAGAATACATCCAGATTTTCTGTTATTCCTCCGCTGATTGAAACAGGATGGCTAATCCTCTCATTATTTCAACGTTTAAGTCCACTTGCTGTCAAAATGACGGATTACCAACACGACTCATTTAGAGTCAGCTTTGAACACACGCTGCACTTCCATCATGATCCACGCTGTCTAATCATAGTCTTCTAGCATCCCATGGAGTTTTAAACAGACCCAAAACCCACTGTTATGGAAAAGGACCTGAACCAGGCTGGCCTTAGATGCATATCTTGGGTAGGCGCACCAATACGTTATGACAATGGGATAAACTGGAGTGGTCTGTTAATTTACCTCCTTGTTCTTTTTTTAAAGTGATTTCACCATGTTTGTGATCCTGTCATGAAGCCATTTAAACAGCAGGCAGCTACGTACAGTCAACTTCCTTCGCATCCTTCATCTCAGACATGTATCCGTCTCTGCCACATACCAGAGACGGGACATGTGACTTGAAGCCACATGGGTTTTGTTTCTCGGACGCTGCTGTCTATAATTGTCAGCTTTAAGCTTCACACTGGCCTCTTTCTTATTTACCCTAGGCTTTAAATGCTGCAGGTTGAAAAAGAAGAGGAGAAGCACAACCCATGTGCAAAGGGCAGTCGGAATTATTGCTAATCTGTTTGCAAAGCAAATTTACAGGGATTACTGCAGAACAATAGTGACTAATATTTATTTATTACATTATATTAGATGTATATGATCGTTAGAGACCGTACTTAAATTCTGACTCTTCCTTTTCCTTGCGTTCTCATTAAGTTCAAGTCTCTCGTGTTTAATTATCAGCCGCTGTGTTGTTTATTGCTCTTGGCAGATTCAGTCTCTTTGTTTGAGTGTGATTAACACACACCAGGCGGAACCTCACACCCGAGTCTATGCTTTGGCTTTCCAACGCGTCACAAGGTCATAACCATGGTTCCTATCGCATGTCCAACAAGCAAACAAAGGTGTTTGACTAGATGCCAGGAATTATTCTCTCTGCTGCTGAGACGTGCGACTCCAGCTCCCGCCTGAGAAAAAATGTCCCTGAGGACTTTATGCAAGACGGGAACATTTGAAAGTGACAGCTTACAGTGCAAAGACACTAAGATATAACCATCCAGTAAATGTAGATCAGGGAGGAAACATTTAGATGGGCAGCTTAGGATGAAAGCTGTTGAAGGACCTTTTTTAAGTAAAACCAGTTTAATAGTTTAGATCTTGATGTAGATTGACAGGACACGCATGCATAATCAGTAATGACATGTCAGGAGACTTCGCCCCGAGGATGAAGTCACACTTAGGTGTTCCTCTGGGTTTAACATACACAAACATCTCCACGCTTTCACTCTCATCTTTGCTGTTTTCTCAGCCTCTGTTTTATTTTCATATGCCCCCAGTGAAACCACACTCCAGCACTTATTCACCAGGCCTCGTTGAACCACATGACGACTCTGTGTGACATGACACTGTCATTTGCCAACCGCCGTATCTGCTAGTATTTAACTCAGTGACTTTTCTTAGGAGCAGCTTCTCATGGAAATGAAGGGGGACGGTTTAGATTGCCTAACAACCAGCTGTTGCATCAGTTTTTCCCCAGATTCATCCCAGATGCCATTCTGATACCTGTTCACCCTACACCAAGCTCACGCTACAAGATTTTAAGTGTCGTTGATGTTTGTTGTTCATTTTTGCTTCATGCTTCTTTTGTGATTAGTCTTTTAAATCATTGTGTGTGTACTGTACAAGTGATCTGTGGCTGGGGGTCACACACACTACAAGACTGTTGGCCAGACTCTTTTCCCCCTGATTTTGTCTGATATTTATCAAGCAGTTCCAGCTGTCATGCAGACAAGTCTCTCTTTTGTTGTAAGTGTTAGACTATAAGATGACTAAGTTCTGGTGATCTGCTTTTAGTCATCTGATTTGTTGGAAAGGAGCTGACGGTTTCTCTCCGCGACTTCTTTCTTACCTCTGTCTGATGCTTAAAAAAAGGCATGAATGTTTTTGCCAACCTAAATGTGCTCAGGATTTACCTCTAATCTATGCTGTTTGTCTGCAGTCTCCAAGTCTTCTCTGAAATGCTAAAACTAGGCTTTAAATCTAGTTGTGTAAATCTGAGTTTAAATGACCTGCAATGAGAAATGGGCCGTTTATCTCTGTTTAGATGTGAATTGTGTTTGTATACAGGTATTAGTTTGTCAAGACCTCACGCAGTTACTATGCGAACATCAAAGTAACTGCTGTAGGTCTAAACTATCTTTTTTGATTATTTTGTGCAAAGACAGAAATATTGTTAAAGTTTTGTTTTGCAGTCCGAGCATATAAACAGTTTCTTCGTATTTTGTCTGAATTTTTGGCATCCCTAAAATGTAAGCACAGAATTTCAAAATATCTTAAGGAATAAAAGCAAATAAACCAATTTTGTTTAATCACATTAACTTGTCTAAGTTATTTAATAAAAAAAAATCATAGACTGGAATAAATATACAAACACAAAATGTAACCCAAACACTTTATTGGAACCCATCTGATGAGAATAATTTGACTCTCAAAACAAAATAAAGACCAAATTAGATTGTGTGTGTGTGTGAACATGACATGTTTCCGCCTATGAATGATGGTTTTACTTCACTAATAACGGGCTAATTATTTCCAGATCTGGTTGAGAGGATCAGGAATAGGATTAGAAGACGGGGGTAGATGTTAGAAAAAGCTAAACCATTCCAACTGATATGAGGTAATTGCTAAATATCTTGAATTCCCTGTATGAACAATCTGGAAGGCGCTATCGTCTGGCTTCAAGGATGACACCAACTTCAGAGGAAAGACACTAAAAGGAAAGATTAATGTTACAAACATATTTGTAGATAAGCTGCATTCTGAGGGGGATGAAAGTCCATCAACTGAAGAAATCAAAGTACAGCCGGTCGATAATGCATACCTCAATTTGTTATAAGAGGAAAGCATAAAGTCTACAAGGGAAAAGGACACACTATATCTATAGTAAAGTATGGTGGAGGTCTTGTCAGGCTGGGGCTGCGCACAACAACAAAAATTATGTTTGTAAAGGAAATGTTTCTTTTAACCAGTTAGCAATGAAAATGTTTAGAAAAAAATAAAAATTTGCCTTACAAAAATAACTGCAACCTTAAAAAACCTTTAAAAAAAACCTTGTAACAGAGGAGTGTCAGAAACTTGCAGTAAATGGGTGCAAGAAGCTCCAAGATGGCTCCAAGAAATCATTGTTGTTGCAAAAGTTTTTACAGTCAAATATTAGTAAAGACTGCAAATAATTCTGTCCGTCTACATTTTGTGTTTTGTATTTTTTCAATAAAATGCTGATTGGCATTTCATTTAAATACCCTGATTGCACAAAATAGGTTCATTCTGAATAGTAGATTTCATTGAATAATTGGCTCTAATTGAGTCCCTTTTTATGTTTTTAATGTTTTTTAAATCAAGAAATTTCAATTGATTTTAAACATTGTTGAAATTGAGATTTGAATTGATTTATTTACTTTTTAAGTCATGTAGAAATCAATGAAAATAGTCACCTTACGTTTAATGAGAAGTAGTTTCATGTAAATAAAAGGACAAAAGGAAAACATTTAGGTTATCCTTGCTTATCCTTTCTTTAGAGCTGCTTGCCCACAGTAAAAGAAGTCGTTACATCACATTGCATGCATAGTGTAAATATAGAAGTCTATGACTTTGTTTGTACCCCATAACTCTTCGTTATCTTCACACCTCCCTGCAGACGAAATGATTGTCCTCTAGTGACAACCTCAATAATGCCATTATGGTACTTGGCATACTCATGTGTGCATATGTGTGTCAATGATTCATGGCCTGAGCCTGAAGTGATATCATTCACTCTACTGTTGGGGGGGCGTTGTATGAGCTTTGTAATACCATGACACAACCCAGGCACAAACCCAAGACATGCAAGCATTTTAAATGCATTCTCACTGGGGAGGCTGTGCTAAATAGCCGAGGTAAACTCTAACCTCCAGCTAGCATCTGTCAAACAAATGCACAGACAAACATTTCCCACCCCAGGTTTTATTTGTGCATCTGCTTCTTATGAAGACTGAATCTTTAATTTATTTTACAAGATTTTATTTATGGAGTTTTTTTATGGAAAATTTCTGCAAGTGCAGCTTTCCCAGAAACTTGCACAGACACACAAACAGAAACTTGTGCACGCTGCCCACACTGACCTCTGTGTTTACCGGAACTGAGTCGGGGACACTGGGGCGGTCAGAGGCTGTAAATTAGGAATTCATCTGAACCACACGATTCAGCTATTACTGCTTCATGGAGCGTGAACTTGTATCCTTTCGGTCTTAAAACGCTCTTTCGAGTAACAAGGCTCATTCTCATGTCCAAACTCTCTTCATTATTCCAGAATTCTGCTAATAATCATTTACATTGCATTTCCATTAACTTACAGATATTAGTAAATGAAATCCAAAGTTTTACTGTTTCAGAGAAAATCCATGTTAAGCTGCAGCTGACAGGGTGATGGACCATTTTACCAGGGTGTGGGGTCAAGCAGTCGGTGCTCTGGTATGGAGATAAATGAGTTCAAAGAGGTCCTCTTAAAAACTTGCATGAAGTGACAAAGATTAATCACCAACACTTGAGGCAAAAGGTTCACATGTTAAAGATTATGCAGAAAAAATCAGGTCTGTATTCTTGGCTTATGTTGTGTGCACAGTAATTAACCAATTAACTCGTGTGAAATGTTAGTAAAACTGTGGCTGTGATCTTCTAACTTGAACCATTTTGGAGCTCTTAAAGCTTGGGAGTCCCTTTTTTTTTTTTTTTAGATTTGACACTGACTGGGCAGTCACCAGGTTTTGTTGTTCCAATTATCATCACACAACTGGTGCATCCCAATAAAACAGTAGTCTACAATCATTAACATTGGATGATGAAGTAATTTTGTTTAAAGGAAAAGATATAGAAAAAGTAACCCTTTTAATTTTTGGTGATTTTATGATACTCTATTTCCTTTTCAACATAATCAATAGGAGGTATATCATAAGAAAAATGATCATTTCTTCTTTACGGCTGAGAATTTCCTTCGTTGAGCTGCAATGATCTGGTTAAAAGCACTAATTCAATGGCACTGCTGCTACTTACTTTAAGCAAATTTTCAATTGCAAACCGTTTCCAGAGTTTAACTTTTTAAACGTTAACTTGGATATGAAGAATGTAAGATTCTTGCTCGATAAAACATTGCGATGACAGAAATGGCATCCAGCTGTAGAAAATCTCCTCACATTTAATAGCTGGAAAACTACAAACTTGTGCATGTCACATGGAGCACACAAAAAGCAGACCGGAGATACACTGACAAGTGTTCACATTTCATGTCAATTAAGTTTGAGTGCTATTAAAGGATATTTGGATCTGCATCCTGCCATTTGACAGTGACTTTTTTACAATGGAGGAAATCATTTGCAGTTTCTTCCTATCAGCCAGAGATCATGAGATCAGTCAGACAGGTCTGAAAATTGTGGGGACATTTGTTGTATGTGTATTTGGGTGTGCGTAATAATGTAAAATTGATCTTGTATGTTTCCTGGTACGTCTGTGAAGGTTGAAACATACCCACTGGGACGTCGGCCTTCCGCCTTAGTCCACTTCTTCTCACCCCCTTTGCCTCCCTGTGATGCTCAAATGTCCCCCAGACCTGCAAGCTCAGGAATATAAGATCTCAGAGGGAAACCTACTCTGATGTTCTGCTGAAAGAAAATCTTCTAAATTCAAGCGATATGGATGCATGTTCTGGTAGATTAAAAAAGGTCAAATGACAGCTTTTTTTTTAAAAAAAAGAGGGAGGGAAAATGTTAGCGGGAAATAAATATACTGAGCAGATGCTTGCACATGAATCCGTCATTAAAGCTATTTGGGTTCAAGAGTCGGAAGCAAGCCCGGTGCAAAATTGCTTAGCGCTGGACTTGAATTCAGTGAACGTTAAACCTTCTATGAATGCTGAGTGGCCATAAAATTGTGCATAGTGTTTTTACTGAATTAAAAAAAAACGTGGAAAAAAAACTGATTCCTGTTCTTTCCAGATATGTCACCACCTCCAAATCTCAGTGGCCTCTTTTTTTCCCAGTGTCATCTTTGTTGGCTTTTGAAAATAAAAACCTTAAGTGCTGCCTAAGGCAATATTCCATCAATCATAAGAGAGTTACTTTTGTTGAATTTGGCACCTGTGTTGACACTCCCACGCTAATGCTCTCTTTCCTTTCTTTCTTTGTCTTTTACCCTCTCTGACAGTTTGACACCACTTATAACTGGCCTTTTTTTTTTTTTTCCCCTCGTGTGTGTGTGTGTGTGTGTGTGTGTTTATCTTTAGGTAACGCCCAGCAGCAAGGCGGCTCAAGGTGACCTGTGTCCAGGCGACACCATCCTGGCTATCAATGGTGACAGCACAGAGCACATGACACACATGGAGGCTCAGAACCGGATCAAAAACTGCACCCATCAGCTCACACTCAGCATCAGCAGGTATGGGAATATTAGACTGCATATATCTTGTGTTCAGCAGCATGGATTATGTTTTTAGTCAATGAAGAATCACCTGGAAATAAGAATGTCCCATAGACAAACTGATTTATTTGAATACATGAAGTCAGCCATGCAGCCATAGTTTCTCCCACCCACTTGGAAAATGAAGATTATATTCATTTGGCTGCAGTTTGCAGCTTCACCTCTAGATGTCTCTAAAGCTTTTTAAAGGTTTAGAACTTTTTAGACATCACTGCTGATTTTAAAAGTTTCCCGCAGGACGTTTATAAGACTTTACCCAACAAATAGCATCTTGTAAGAATATAGAAGTTTTCTGACATTTCAAACATCTTGAAGAGACATAGGGCTGTAAAACAAAGTGACTTACTGAAGAAAAACAGCATTTTGACTGCTGGACTGTTTGTGCAGTCTGAGTTGATTTGCTGATGCACATGTGCTGTAATTGGCTATAAGCTAGATTGCTATGAGATGTACCTTTTTTATATTTATGGGCAGTAGAGACTCTGACAGGTTTCATTGCTCACCAGAAACTAAAAGCTATTCCCATTATTTATCCAAAGTTTTTTTTTTTTTCCCGTCATGTCTTTGTGTGTTTGTGAAAAGTATGAATGGATTCATGCTGCCCTTGGGAAAGTTTGCATCGCGTTGTCTGAACACACAGTTGGGAAGAATGTAAAGGGGCGACAGCTGAGTGTTCAGGTCTCAGACTTTGAAACAGGACAATTTCCATCCTGGCTGGTGACACATCATGGATGGATGGATGAATTAATGAAGTTTCATCCTCCAAACAGTCAGTATTGGTTTCTTTTTTTAAGAATGACCAAAATCTCTCAAGAGCTGATCACATGGCTGCTGTTGCATATTTGAATTAAAGTGACAGGACAAAGCAGAAAAATTATCTTCATCCATCATCCTGGAAGATTCTTATAACACCCTGAAGTTTAGAAATATATGGATCACTGTACAGTCAACCCCTGCTGGGAAACATGTTTGAAATGAATGAACAATTGGAAATGGGGAGCATTAGTCAGTTCTTAATCAGTCATCACTGCATTGACCCTAAGCAGAGGGTCAATGCAGTGATTCCTTTATGGTTTTTGCTAAGGCTCATTAAGTGAATTGAGTTAAACTCAACTTGATTTTTTTTTTCCGTTTTCTTTTATGACTAGGGTCATCTAGTTCCCCTCATCCAGGAACACACATTGTTTCTATTTGTGGTCATTTTGTTCAGCCTGGCACGGTCGAGTCATGGTGACAGATGACGGGTTTACGACAGTTTAAATGATCTACTCACTGCGCCTATGGAGCACCATCAAAATCAATGAGGCTTGTACATACAGTGAGTCAGACAATGACCTTTGCAAATGGACTTTGCAGGTCGATACTGTTCATGTTGCCAGTTCATGAACTGGGATATTATCTTGCACTCTTCAGGCTTATGTAACATCCTTGACCAAGTGTGTGAGGATGCATGACCAGAACTTGAATAGAGGACAAATGCATCATGTTTCTGGAATAAAAATCATCCATCTAAATAGTTAATGACAGAGGGGTGAGGGTGTTTTGGAGGGTTGCAACCAAGGAAAAACTGAAAAGTCAGCTGCTTCCCACATTTCTATTAGATGGTTATTTTGGTTGCCCGAGTACTGGAAAGTGCAGAGGGATTTTGGCAACCTTTGAATCCCGTCTTCTTAGATGAAGAACACAGTGTGGTTTCAGCCTCAGTTACAAGTGACAACTGCCAACTGATGCTTTGGTTCTCTCCTTTTTAGGGCTGTGGGGAGTCTGTCTCTCTCTTTTTTTTTTCTTTTTTTCTCCTAGGCCAGAATGGCTCAAAGCATGTTGACTTGCAGATGCAAGAAATTACTTTGGTGAAATAATCGGACCCAAAAGATGAGAAGATTCATACACGCAGGAGCTCCTAATACATTGATTTCTTTACTCACTCTGTACTTGCATTTAAGCTTCATAGTATGCAGTCTAGTATGGAACAGCCTCCTCTGCATCATCCAGCCTGCAGTGGGAATCACCCATCCATATATCAAGCTGAGCGGCTTAGCATTAAGTGGTTTGACCACACGGGGATTGTAAATTTATTTAAGGATGCAAGAAGAAACATTCAGCACCAAGACCAGAGGAAACTCTTTACAGCTGCACCAATGCCCAAAAAAGGATACTTAACTATTCACACACCAACACAACCTAATTTGATTGAAATATCCCTTAAAGTGGATTCTTAAAATGCTAGAAGTAATTTAGTGATATGAAAGATTAGGAGTTTAAACCGATCAATTTGTTCCATTTGGCTGATATTTTGCTTCATTCCTTTAGTTGGTGTAAAGTGGATATCAGCCATGCTTGTCAATAAGATTCTGCAATAGACAAGTTTAAGGAGGTAGAGAGGCTTTCTGTTAGTTTTTTTCTGTTTTCCCTTACTTTCTGGAAATAATTGATTTTGAATGAGAACCACTAGCAAACTACTTGATATGGTAACGTTGTTCACCAGTTCTCTTAATTTCCATTTTAAACCCAGATAAGATAGCAGGTGGCTATAAAACATGAGTCGGGCCACGGGAAGCTGCTGGAATGTGACCTTTCCGCAGTATATTGGTTGAATAATTACAGTGTGAACTGCACTGCACTGCTGGACAGGAGGAGCATGAGGCATGTTTGAGAGATAGGCATGCACCTTTGGCTACATTGTACAGAGCTGAAATAAACAGCTGCTGAAGTGGAGGGAAGATGGACTAAGAAGGGCTAAAGCAGAAGGAAATTTTGGGAATAGATCTGTCTGTGAAAGATTCAAATAGTTATTTTAAAACAACTAGATTGAAACAGATTATGATACAGAGAAAACAGGGAATTAAAGATGGAGCGAATCTTTATGGCAGCGAGGAGAAAATTGAAGCCAACCAGAATGAATCAGTGAGAACGCCTCATTGGCTCTGCCCTCTCTTGAACGTTTTACAGCCAGCATTTTCTGTTTTGTGCATTGCTGGAAATTCAATTAAACAGACAACACAGGGAAGCTTGGTTAGTGTCGCTCAGATAGAAGGCAATCTGCAGCACAAGCTTTCAGAGTGTCTGCTGCATAGTTTTGAGATGGGGAAATAAAAAAAAGTTTTTTTTGTTGTTTTTTTTCCACACAGTCTCATGTAATTTAAGACAGGGTGCTAGGAAAGCCTTATACATTACCTCTGTTATTTAATGCTGTTCATACAGCTAATTACCATGCACTGTGAAAAATGTGTAATGCCAAAAATGCTGTGTGGGGAATAACATGTTAATAAACCGCAACGATCACTATGACTGCTCAGACAAACAAACTGGAGCCAACTCAAGTTAAAATTTGTGATTTGTAGAAGAAAAGGCAAAAACTGCTTTAGCCTCTTCCACCAAGAAAGCCACAGAAGTTAAAGCCAGAATACAAACCAAAATTGTGGCTTTTGAGGCTTTAAGTCTTTTTTTTTTTTTTCTGAAATAATGAGCTGTGAAAAAGCAGCCACATGTTTGTATGATTTCTGGTTGTTGAATAAGGTTCAGACCCCGAGTTATTATTCATCTTGACAATGGCTTTGTCATGTCCATGTGTCAAAGACGAGCATGTGTGCTTATCATTCAATGAGATGGGACGTTTGGGACTTAGATTTCAGAGGAAACACAACTCAGTTGTGGGCCAAAGAAATGAGCGAGGATCATTTAATTGTATTGGTTCTGGTTATTTAAAAAAAAAAGCAGGAAGTGACAAACTCATGCTGACTCACTAAAAAATAATATTTTACAGGACAGCATTTCTCAGTCCTCATTAAAAGACTGTGTCGTAAAATGCTCCAGTCACAAGAAACAGGAGACCTGTAATTTTGTGCGGCAGCCCATCTACAAATATATGAGTCTACACGTCTGCTGTGAACCAAAATTACAGCACACTGGATGCTAAGCTTGAGGTCTTGTGTAACACAAGAATGTTTCTTTGTAATGCGTTCTCATCTATAACTTTCATAACCCACATTTTTCATAATTTCTATTATGGAGCATTTTTAAGGGCGTTCAGCATTAGGGGGTTTCTGGTTTTGTGCCTTGGGAAACTCATGAAAGGGGAGTAAGACAAAGTAACATCATGAAAAATTTGCCAGCAGCTTTAGTTGTTTGTATAGATTTTTTTTTCTTCTATATTGTCATGTCATCAAAGGAAAATTCCATTGAAATAGCGTGCAATGCAAAATTTATTTTTGTTATCAACAACTTCGTCTATTCCACTACAGTTTATATGTTTTTATTTCTTACATTTTCCAAATGCCTTTTTAGTACATTTAGGACACTTTTTCTGATCTAAGATGTTTGCCTACTCCTCATGATGAGTTGTGCTGCCCAGTCTTGCATTAATGTTTAACAGCTACTTCTTCCAATGGTACAAAGTGTAAAACTCTTTACAGAGAGTCAAATTGGGAGAAATGAACGTTTTCTTGGCCATGTTCTTACAGTGAGACTCGTCTTTCAACCCTTTTAAAAAGATGGAAGATGGGGTTTTCTAACCATTTTGATTGTTAAATAAGCCTACTGGAATCTGAACAGTGATGATTTCCTCAACCTAAACAAGTTGTTTTGTTGCCTAAACCTAAACTAGCAGCATGTGAAAACAAAGGGATGTTTTAAAAGAACAAACCTCACACAGCCCTATGACGTACCATAACACAGCACTTCATGCTGCTGTCCCATTCTCAGCCTTACTGGCTCCTGTTAGGTCAAAGGAAAGTCTAAAAAGTGAACGATGCATGTAAAGTGGAGAGAAAAAGAAAGAAGAATTAAAGCTGAAAGACAGGAAGACATGGACCAGGGGTAAGAAACACTTGAACAGAGCTTTTGGTTTTCCATTGAGCTTTCCTGCTGATGCAGACCTCCCACCTTTTTCTGTTACTTCATGGCATCTGTGTTCGAATAGATCTGCTTTGTCTCACATTGTGTCTAAATTAAGTGTAGTGTTGGTGGACTTAGACACACACACACAAGGACCATACTGGAGTCTGTCATATCTGTCCCATTTGTGTATTTTCAGACTTCTACATGCATGAACCAGCTGTGGAGGAAAGCTTCCTCCAATATCTCCTTTTTTGTTCTCCACAGCCTCTTTGTCCATGACCTCCACGTGCCCTGTTCTTGTCTCCAAACCTAAATCCCACCCCACAAATTTCTTTTTATCTCCTCTTCATCTTGTTTTTCCTTTCCATCCCTTCCATGGTGCCTCCACTTCCCTGCAGTCCCCCTCTTTCTGTCAGAGCTGTTTAAGAGAGTGCCATGTAGCTGCCTAAGAGGCCTAAGAGACGGATGATGGTGGTTGGGGGATGCGTGTTTCCACCGATGGTCAGCCAGCTCGGAAAGAATCATAGCAGAGCTGCGAGTTAAATGTACTGAGAGATGATTCATGATGCCTGCGCTGTGTGTTTCACCCAGGTTTCATGTCTTGTTCTTGTAGTCTTAAAAAAGAAATCTTGACAAAGATTGGACAATCCTTTTGTCCTTTTATTAAAATTGCATTTGGTGGTTTAGAATTTTTATAGGTCAATTCAAATGACATATTTCTTAGCAAGCATGTCTTCAGTTCTGTCATCACTGTGGTTTGGATTGGGTACAGTTGAATTTCTTCTCAAAACTATGAGCACTGACATTTACTAAACAGTCACTTTCCAAAAGATGTCCTGGTTATTCAAAATCATTCACAGGCCTCGCTGTAAAGAGTTTTCACTGCTTTACACAGAAGTAGAGTGTCTAAAAAAAATAGTATTTTTTTTATTAAGATGGTTGCTTTAAAAGGGACCTCCACTGCAAAGTTGTGTTTCACTAAGAGTTTTCGGATTTAATGACACAGTTCACTCACTGGCTTCAACTGGCCAAATGATAAGGGTTAGACATGCAGTAGTGGGGTATAAATCTAAGATCCTGGGTTTGGGTGATGTATGATACATAAAGGATGTTCAATATAAATCTGATCATCATCTAGAGAGTGAAACTAAAACACAAAGAAAGGCTGATGGTTTGGAAGGAGTCTGAGAAAACAGACAGAGAAAAGAGATGGAGTTAGATCCCTTTGGTGGAGGATTTTCCCCTGCTGACTCGCCTTGACTCCATGACCTGTGAGTCACAGCTGAGGAATTATGCATGAAACTGCACGAGACCAAAGGAGCCCAGGACTCCAGCTGGGTCAGAAATAAAGAGAACCCTCCAAAGGAAGCGGCTTACTCATGTCCCCTACACTTCTAACATCGGTGCCTTCTTCTCCCTTAATCTCAGCATTCCTCTCACACTCCCCCAAGGACTCTTTTTGTGGTTATGAGTGCAACGTCAAAGGCATGTGAGGCTGTATTCCAAAGAGGTGGGTTTCCCCTTCTTCATTGATCTTGTCATCACCCGCAGGCAGATTTTTCCAAGTGACCCCCTGTGGTCTGCAAATGAGTCCATCATTACTGCTCTTTTAACTTTGGCCGTCTCCTCTTTCTTCCTAGGGCGAAAACACTTAAACTCTTAGATTACTAAATGACAAGGGAGCAGCTCCAGTGGTGGTTAATATGACTAAAAACCTTTCCTCCCCCTTCCCCCCCAGATGAGTTTGATAAAAGTGAAATTGAAGCAAGACTTTTGAGTGAACCTTGAAACAATACGTGATCAGCCACTTTTTAATTTTCGGGTTGTTGGTTTTCAGCCGTCTGTCTCATGGTGATCCTGGGCAGCCAAAGTAAACTCGTTCACCACTCCAAAAACCAAATCTCCCAAATCAGGAAATTAAAGCTGGCGGGGGGGGGGGGGTCAGGCGAGGGAAAATTTGACCAAAGGATAGACAAAATCATTGTCACGACCTTCTTTTTTTCCTGTTTTCCTCTCCCCATTTCCTTTCTTTATTTCTTTTTCTTGTATCTGTTTTCATCCTTATCACATTTAGTCAAAACCATTTAAATGTCTTTTTTATTTTTTACACTTTTTCCAACTTATACTGTCTTTTTTTTATTTTCATGGTTTTAAATTTTATTTGACAGCGAAGGAGTTGTCGGGAAGAATTCACAGATAAAGTGCGCAAATTTGGTGCAACTATCAGAGTAGATAAAACCACTTAGTGTGAAATTACATTTTAATAGAAACCAGCCTCAGATCATGGTGATCTCCTTAATACATCAGCAACTTTGTAAAGGTATTTCTGGCAGCCGTCTTTCATTCAGGCTGGATTTGTCCTTGGATCACAGATGCAGACACACAAGTAGAACGATGGAGGACAGAAAAAAAGTGACATAGACAATCAACAGATCCCGGGTAATCTCGCACACATTTAA
Organism: Atherinosoma microstoma; assembly: GCA_037177055.1. Lineage (NCBI taxonomy): Eukaryota > Metazoa > Chordata > Actinopteri > Atheriniformes > Atherinidae > Atherinosoma > Atherinosoma microstoma. The sequence continues at coordinate 17,229,127 of JBBBVU010000016.1, forward strand.
AATACCTAAACTCTACAATGCATTGCCCCTAATCAAGCTTGAGTGCATGACATAGTTTTTCTATGGTTATTTGTGCTCAAACGGTTTACAGTGCACCAGAAAATTAGACACATTATATTTGAGTCTGTGTTAAACTGGAAAAGTCCGGCTTAATAATGGAAATCACAGCCAGTCCAGCTGTGGAGCTTTTGAGTTCCAAGAGGATTTTAAGATTTCAAGAACATACGTGGCATCCCCTCTTCAGCCTCATGTCCAGTATAATGAGCACAACAGTGTTAGAGTGTAAATCCCTAAGCTTGTCTGTCTCTCACTGTTTCCACTAAGTTCAAAACCCCACTATTGTAGATGGATGGCCATTTCCATGGTTTTTTTTTTTCTTGCACTTCTAAAATGTCACTGGAGTCTGAACTTTCAATAGGCTGTTTGTGCGGTAACCACTGCAACCAAATGACCTCCAAACAATTTGAAAACACGAAGGCTTTCTGTCCCGGAATTGTGGTGGAACTTGTGGAAGGGAGGGAGCGTTCATCCTACGCAGCTCTGTAGCTGTTGCTCATCCGCCAGACACTCGGCGCCTCCATAAGAACGTCCTTGATAGCAACACCTCCGTAGTTCATATCTGAAGCATTGCCTCAGCTTTGCCAACGCTGTGCCAGCTGCAATCCAATGAGCTCACCTCTTTTAGACGCAACTCTTCCACCCCATCCAAGGTTGACAAATGCATGCACACATTCAAGATTTGTCCATGTTGAAAGAGGTGTGGTTGAAAAGATGGGAGGAGGATAAAGAAAAGCATGCATGCTTATATCCTGACTCCACTCTGTAAGGAAATTATACTTTCTTACTTTCAGTATTCAACACTATAGTAGTAGAATGCATTTGAAGTAAAATCCCCTCTCTGATCTTTACTTTGGACATGAAAACTGCATTTATTTAAACATGCAGCTTGACAGTGAAATAGCATGGCAAGTGAACTGTGAGTGAATTTAATTCTTTGTTTTATTAAAGGAAGAAGTGAATTATGTGGACACCTGTTTATATGTACACAGCAGGCTCATTCAGTAGCACTATAAATAATGTCTTTTATCATGGCTGCCAGTCAGTAAGTTATGTACTCTTTAGTTAGTGTATGCAACTGGAGTCGATTAGTGACTATCTAAACAGGAGGGGGAAAGCCTGAGATACCAGAAATTCACTTATCACAACCTTTGAAATATTTATGGCCCAGAAGATGTTTTTTTTTTTTTTTTTTTTCCAGTGATTGTTCACATGCTGGAGTTTTGGTGTGTTGATGACTTTATCATTGTGTTTCTTGGAGGAATATAGAAAGTAGTTTTTTATCCAGTTCCAAAGCTGAAACTCATACATGCACATGCTTTAGCCCAAAATGTGATTCATTTGCTCCAAAGCAGGACAGTTCTGCTAATATTAGATATCATTTATGGGATATTACCTTTAAGCTTAAGTCATCATCTTTCCCAGATTTCAGTAAGTCCACAAGGATTAAGGTAGTGAGTGTCTACTTTCACTTTTTTGTGGTTTTCTCACAGACATTCACACTCGGGGAATAATTTATGCTTAACACAGAAAGCCTTCTATGGAAAACTGTCAGCAAAAGTGAAATCCATCCATCTCAGCAGAAACAATGACACGCTTCAGCTCCGGGGTGTTAGATGGCACAAGATTTATCGGACTCTTTTTCTCTTCTCTCCTGGGTATTGTCTTTCAGATCCGGAGACAGAGTGTGGTCGCCAACAGTTAGCGAAGACGGCAAGACAAGCCCTTACATGGAGCCTGACTCACAGGTAACCACTGTTTACTCTGGATTTCCCTAATCACAAGTCCTGGATGTTTCTTCATATTTGAATTTGCATTTAGTGCGACGCTGTCAGAACTCATCTGCCTGAATTTCTCACACAGTCAACACACAGCTTCAATAAGATTTTGGTCAGAACTTGGTGGAAAACTTCTTAAGCCCATAATGAAGGGAAAGAACTTATTAAAGAAGATAGTTGGCTCCTGAACACCAATTTTCGAGCCGGCCTGTTCTACGTGGTGAAGTCTAGGAATTGTTTCTGGTTTTTGGTCTCGAAGTGGGAGACATCCACCTATTAAAGGGTTCAAATCAGCCCTGGGTTCACATTGAATGATGCAGGCAAGCGCCACCTTAAAAGAGGTATCATAGTAGTAATTAATTGGTATCTGATTTCTCCTTTCTAAGTCTAACTTTATGCTGGGGTGCGTATAACCGTAAAAAAAGGCCTATTTATGCTCCCTAAAGATGGATACGTAGCCTTTCGTCCATATGTGTGTAATGTGGTCCGTTTCCAGGGCAGTTGTAGATGCCTGACATAACAAACGGAATAGTACAACCAGACACCGCTGGGCCAGTGTTGAGGAGTACAGCTGACGCGCAATCTGCGAAAGGAACAAAAAAGCTGGGATGTATTTAATGGATGTACAGACCACTGCTGTTTAATGCGCTGCCTCGTTTTCTGACTCTTTCTGAGCAAGTACATTATCATGATCTCCTCCACCATGCACTCTGAGGTAAACTTTTAACTCTGCTCTTCCCTCTAGTGGATGTATTGCTAAATAACCATACCAACGTAAAAGACGCGAGAGTATGAGGATAGTGACGTTAGAAATGGACGTCCCTATTTATGTACTTCGAGGGAGCATAAATGAGCCGTTATGCAGGCCTTCATATTTGCTGCAAGAGAAGCTACATTGATCTGAGGTCACGACCTCAAAGTACTGTCCGGTAGCTGTGAGACTCAAGTCTTCTTGGTTTGTTTGTATCGTAGACAGAATCTATGGAAACGGGCCCAAAACTCAATATGTAAGTTGCATGTACACTGTCATTCACTTAATTATAAATGAGATAATGCATCCCACTGTTCACTGGAACCCTGCTGAAATAGTGTCCTGATTGTTCTCCAAATGTAACTGCTGCCAAAAGGATATTCAAGGCATGATGAACTTGAGCAGATGATCTTTTCCAAGTTTTCCATTTCTGGCAGGCTAGTGTGTTTCTGAGCACAAAGATGTGTGTGTGTGTGTGTGTGTGTGTGTGTGTGTGTGTGTGTGTGTGTGTGTGTGTGTGTTACGAGTATGGAGGCTGTGGGATGGAAATAGACAATGAAGATATTGTGTCTTTAGATATGTGAGAGATGTCCATTTGTCAAGTATTGCGGACTGAGATATTCTTGTCTGAAAAGGTGCGATGGGAACGCCGAGAGCTGAGATGAAATCTATCTGCCCACACCCACTAGGGTCAGACATGTTATAAGAAAGTATTGCTTTGAGAGTGAGATGTAAGTGAAGGAAGCTGTAGCATTTTCAAGATTCAGGAATCACTTTGTTGTACCACATTGTAGGAAAAAGCATTCCATTCAGCATAATTCATCAGGGCTGCTCGTGGTTTATATCAGACCATTTCTCAGCGGGGATGTTGGCAGCTTCCCAGGGACTTTTACTTTGCAATAACCAGTCAATAAATTTAAGTGTTGTGATTTGGTTTTTGTTTTTTTGTTTTTTTTGGCTTAATGCTGCATTACCAAAAAAATTAAATGAAAAGATCCAAACTGTGCTGCAGTTAACTTCAAAGAAACCATTGTTTCCTTTTGTTGGTGGCCATTGTACATATGATGATACAGACTTTTTAAAATAAGATGAAGATGACAGTTTTGCACATGCATCTTCACCTAATCCATCATTAAGTTACTTTGCCATGCATTCTTTTTCCACCGTGCGAAGGCTTTATGTTCGTAGTCAGATCAATTTTCATGCTTCTTCCCTAGAGGCTGTAGGTCGGGATTTACAATAGGATGCCTAAAAAAGGGGAATATACTGTACGACCCGACAATATAACAAGAACTGCAGTTTTTTTTTTAAGCATTATAGACTAGAAGAGACTTTATATTCAGTTACAAGTCAAACAACATGATCGAAATCCAAAGTACCAAAGTCATGTATGGAGGTCATAGAAAAGTTAAAATAAGGTTTAGTTTCATTTGTTATAAGGAAGTATTTGATGCCCAACACATGGGCGGAAATCCATTTAAACCTTCAAGTCACAGTCTAAGCACTAGCTTTGATTAGCACGAGGATGTACCAAACCTGAATGAGCAGGACCGTCAAATACAGCAGTTTCTACAAACATAGACAAGCATGAAGGAAACTGTTTTTTCATGTGAGTAATACGAGTGCAACAAATCCTCTGCTCTCCCTGATTCTCCTCATTTTCCCTATCTTTCTGTCTGTAACATCTTATCCAGTCCTTCCTTTCTCCCTCACTAAAGTCTAAAAATGCTCTCTGGCGTCTCATTTAACAAAGTGAACCTGGGCAACTGGAAACCGCTAAGTCAGGGCCACTTCAACGTCACGCTCAGGTGGATTCTTCTTAGCATGAACGGAGGAAACATCCGCTCCCCGGGGTTACATAAAAGAGCGCAGAGCTCTCTTTCTTTGTTTCCTGCTGTTTTCAGATGCAGCTTGAACATATCACAATGCTGATTGTTCCTGGGATTCTGTGGAAACGGTAACACGCCGTGACCTCGCTCACATTGCAAACGGTGTGATGCGATACATTTGGCCCACACTTTCTTGAGTCATGAGCCAGTTTGGACAGTATTATTTGAAATGAACTGAATCAAATTGCTGGATGTGGATCCTAGTGCTGCTGCTGGTTGTGTTTGCAATAACCATAAGGAACTTATCTGTAAGTTGAGCCTTACCTTCACCATGTCACCTGACCAGCAACATCAGGATTCATGCTGTAGCGCCGTACTTTAATCAGCATTCTTTTTTTTTTTTTTAATTCATGAACTCTAACCAACCGGCTATGTTGGAAATTCCAGCCTCACTTGTGGGAATTTGCTACTGAGCAGGAAGTGACACATGGAGGCCATGAGGTGTTTCCTTTCACCTTGGGAACAAGAGAGATTCTCATAAAGTCCAAGAGGAAATGCTGTATTTTTGGCCTTACACCAGGCAATCATATGACTGGATGCTGTTGTGTGATACGACTGTGTCTGTAGAGGCTTGTTGAGTGTTGCTTTTACTAGTAGGGGAAATTCACTGAGCCTATGATGTGTTTCCAAGGAAATTTGCTCATGTTTGGCAAGGATGGCTGCTAGTTACCGGACATCATACACAGCTTCCTAAAATAGAAATAACTGTAATAAAGAGAGGTGGTAAGGATGAAGTAATGATTAGATGTCCTAACCAAGCCAGTGTAAATTGCATGACTAGCTTTGACAACTGAGTTTTGACCTTGAAGTATCATGAAACACCCAACAGCGTATCATGTCCTCAGTGTCTTGAGGTTGGCAGAGACTTGAGAGCGCTTCCTGCCGACACTCATCAAAAAGGAGCGCTGAAGGAGTGCTTTCTTTGTGTCTATGACAACAATATTTTGACAAAAAATCTCCAGGGTTTGCTTATGCTCTTAATGTCACCAGATCTGACAACAGTAGTTCGAGGGGGTTCATTACTGACGACAATTAGGAGAATATCATCATCGTAGGAGTTACTGTTCGAAGGAGCTCTGTTCCAAGCCTGTTTTAGGTTAAAGAAGGGATTTTGTTGTCATTTTTATTTCTTTAATAGGGTAACTTGGCAATGACATCCACAGAGCACAATGATCCGGAAGACCAGGCCCTGCAGAGCATCTGTATGCTCTATTTGTTGTCTCTAAATTATATTTCACCATCACCAGAAACATTTAGTATCCACTCTGTCCACTCCATAGACTCTATCCAGTCAGTTTTCCCAGGTAATCAGCCCATATGTGTGATAACCTGGAGAAATATCTGAAAACTTCAGAGGTTTTTGACTTAAAGCGGTCAGAGCTGCCTCTCAAACGGATTCTAAAATAAAATGCTGTGTCCAGCATTTTTCTACAAAGCGACTGCCTACACTCTCCTTATTGGGAACAGGTGCTGGTTCTCAAAGAAAACAAGCCTTGATATTACTCTAATGTAACTTCAATACTAAACAGAGTTATCCTCTTCCTGAAAAGCTTCTGCACAGCATCAAAATGTTTGAATTCTAGTTTTTCTTCCCTCACTTATCTACATCCACATGAATCCCATTTGCATGATATCTGCTGAGTGGCTAGATTGGTATATGCCAGTTTTGACCAGTCAGCTGACCAATCAGATAAAGTGAGATGTTACGGATCATTTTAGGACATCAGACTTTGTGCAGCAGATGAATAGGATGCATTTTAGACGGAGGTTTCAAAGCAACATAAAGGTTTTAAATTACTTTTCAGTATGTGCCATTTCTTCTTAGCAGCACATTTGATTGTTTCTTAATGAGTCAGATTCAGTTTCCTCCTGTGTTTTTCCTCATGAGTATTTTCTACATCTATGAATAAACCCAGAATAAGCAGCACAATGTTATAACCCATTCATGTTTATAGTTGATAAATTTAAGTTAATTTAAATTTAAGTAATTCAGTGAATGTGCAGGGCACCAGCTGTCTTGAATGCACTGGCATGCAAATTTCCACATCTCTCTATGCCACTGAGAGATGCAGTCTTTAAGGGAAAATGCCTTCCAGTCTCCATAAAAGTTTATCTCACCTTACATCTGCATTTACCATTTGGCTGTCAGTTTTTCTCTTGGAACATTTCCGTGCACCAGTAAAGCAATACCATCAGCTACTGACTACCATCAGCTTTTAAAAATTCCTTCCCTTGAAATTACCCAGTGGCAGCTTCAAGTGGGTCTACAGTCGGTGTTTGAGTCAAACAGCATTTTCTTTGGCACACAGTTTCATGATGCCGTTTGTGGCAGCCAGCCCATTATTACAGCGATGGCTATTGTGGCTGAGTGCAGTGGTCCTGTGGAAAGAATGAAGGCCTCAATGCGGAAGCTGAGAGGTCTGGATCGGACGTCACTCGAAACTTCCAGTCTCGGCCCAGGAGCTGGCAGCTGAATGTGAATTCTCCAAGTTAACATTAATAGGAGCTGACAGATAGACTCCTTGCAGATAGACTTGTAGACCATAATTCCTTCTCTGCTTGGAACTGAATTTTACTTTTTAAAGCAAAATCTTTGCATGACACATATTTGTTTTATGAATGGAACAAGACTGTCGCTTTCCAGCATCAGTCATTAGGAAGCAGTTGCCTCTTAAAAACACAAGATAGAGCAAGCATATTTATACTCAGTTTAACTATGTTTAATTTAAAACCTGTGACTGTATACTGTTAAACAAAGGCCTAAGTCGAGCTCCAGCAGACCGTTGAGGTTTTTGTTGAAGGTCATTTCAGCAGTTCTGCAGTTATTGACCAAGCTGACCTTTTTAGATCACAGACCTATGACCCCTCTTATTTGGTTGTTTGTGTTCATTAATCACCAGTAATCCCAAGAAATCTCTGAATCAGCCTCTGGGTTTCTTAATGGAGCATTTCCTGCTCTGAGCCGTGCACGAGTGAGTCCAGTGTCCTGACAACCAAGCAAAGGCTCCACCTGTCCGGGCTCATTCAACTCCAGAAGATTTCCATGTGTATTCTTCATGTTTTGAGTCGTACTTTTTCTGCTACTGTTCTGTTTATTTAAACACTGTATCTGGCTAAGTGATAATGATTCCTGCTATTGAGCAGCTTTTCTTTAGAAGGAACAACACAGTACAGGACAGCATCATATTTACCTACTGCAAATGGTTACCCATTTTCTAATGGTGCGCAGACCAGGTAGATCTCTACTGGAGGGAACATGGTGATAAAAAGTCTGGTAGAATATCTCTTGATGTGATCTTTAACCAGTAATGAGACAGAAATTCAGTGAGTAAAGGAGAATTATTGGCCTCTTAGCACCCAATCTAGATGCTCGTTAACACACACAAACATTAGAAAAATGTTAAAGTGAAAATGTGTATTTTACAATAACCTATAACTGTCAGGGTTTTTTCTTTTTCCTTTCTTTTTATAAAAAAAGTGTTTAATATGTTATTGCTAACAGTAGAATAAGCCTGGCTGTAATAAATGTTGGGTTCTCTGTGGCTGTGTAGCGCTATATACTGCAACATTTAACAGCAATTAACAATAAAAGATATCCATAGATATTTTCTATAGATGCCTAATTATTGCTTCCCTTCTAAAAGGTCTTCAAAGTTAAATTCCTGCTCCCTGGGTATTTCACATCAGTGTGGAAATGTGATTAATATCATAGTGGAAACTGGTCAAAATACATTTTTTCATACATTAAAGCCCAACATTCCTCTGCTTTAATTTCCCCCCACAGCACCAGCAGTCCACTTTTGCCCTCTGTCACCTCCTCTCTGCCCCGTCTGTCTCTGCTCCCGGAGCCAGGCCCAGGGAACCGTAAAGAGGCGGTTTGTGTTTGGTTAGTGGTGCAGAGCGCCATGTGAAAAGCTTAATTTTGAATGTCCAGAGGGATTAAAGCATGCTGCAGAGGAGGAAGTGGTGTGCATGTGTGAGCGTATTATCATGAACTTGTATGCGTCTCTGGTGAGGCAAGCAGGCTGAGGTCTCGGTCCTCAGTTAAAGACCGACATATGATTTCAATTAAGGTCCTCCCCTCTGCAACCCTTCCTCCCCTCGTCTGTATACCACTTTCCGGCCAAATTGTAGTTGTGGACTTGAGGTACTGTCGTCTCCCACTCAAGCGCTTATTAATCAAAGTAACTGTTTTAGTTGGGTTAATGAAAGGAAGACCTCCATACATCTCAGTTAAAAACACTTTTTAAAAAAAACCATAATAGTGTGTAAGTGCAAGTAAAGGTGAATACTCCTGAATGCAAGGACAAAATTCCATCTCTCCTTATGGCTCCTCCTCTGAGTACATTCTTTCAAACATTGCCAGTCTTCCTGAACCATTAGCCATGCTTGGTTACCACTGACGAGCAGGTCAGTGAAAGTAGATGGCTGTCTGGATTTATGAGTGATTGACAATGCTGGTTCTCATAAATTGTTACTGCTATTGGCTCTTTTCCTCATCTTCCTCTCAGTCCTTTAGCTTTTCTTCCTTCGAGCCAACAGGAATGCATGGTAAGATGCAGGAGAAAACGAAAGTGTATCCATTCTCAAGAGAGAGTAATGAGAATATGGATGACCTCACAGGTGGCGTTTCAGCTATCTTATGTTGAGTTGATTTTTTTTTTTTTTTAGCAGCTCTTATTCCTTTTCAGCAGTTTTGACCATATTGGGAAACAACATGAGGTTACTCTGGGTGATAAGGTTTTCACTTTCAATAAGGTGACTGTCACCTTAACACAAAAATCCTTTTTAAACCCGAATGCAGTCCAGTCCTGAAATTGAAGAATAAATCTTTTTAATGAGGCAGTTGGTTCACAGCTGATTTGTGCAATTTAAAGAAAGTGAAGCGCTGCACCGTCGCAGCAACTTGAAAGCCCTTACGGGTCCTGAATGTTACCAAACTGCCATTTTTATAAGGTGAACACCAGATGTGCTGCCTTATAAATCTACCATGCATTTTAAAGCAAATGTCTGTGGAGCAGAGAGGAAAGAGTGTCAGGAGGGGGAAAAAAAGACAAAAGGAAGGGTTTTGGGAGGGGGGGGTTAAGTTCACTCAAAACAGATGGAGTCACAGCATCTCATGCAGGTGTGTGAGGGTGAAAACTGGTGAAGACCTACACGTATGTGCTTCTAGCTACACAGAAGTCTCTTCTTCTTTTTTTTTTCTTTTTTTTAAGGTTTTAGGCATTTTTATGTACAGTTTGGGGATCAGGGCAGTGAAAATATAAATAATTCATCTACTTTCTTTTTTTTTGTGACTATTGAACTCTTTTTTTATTTGCATTTTTTTTTTTCTTTTGAAAACATAAATATTACAAGTGTCATTGGAATCCTTTTGGCCAGGTAATGGTAGTATGCAGCTAAGTGGATTTACTGTAATGTTCCAGAATGTAGGGGGAACAGGTTCTTCAGCAGAAGTGGGCCACTGATATCAGGGCAGGTCACTATCTTTGTTTGCACATCAACAAATCAATGTGAGCAGTTAATTATATTAACCTCTCCTATTTTACAACTTTTGCTGCTTGCACACATTAATTGTCCTTCACGTCTTAGGTGTGTGAAAATGATCGTTTCCCTTAAAGTATCATTTCTGCACCATAGGATTGCTCTTATACTTAATGAAAAGACACAACAACCTTTTCCGCCTCCAATCTTTCCTTTTTATGAGATTAAAAGGATGGAATGCGTCACATTCTGCTGCTTGTCTATGGGGAATTTATGATTAAAGATTATTCAAGCTAGATCTATTTTATTATTCTTTCTGGGTCACTTTCTAGGTTCCTTATCTCTCTTTTAAATACTTCACTTAATATGTTAACCAAGGATTATCTAATGCTTTCTTGTCATGTTTGCATAGATTGTTGTCATACTGCAAGTGTGGGATACTACTTCTGTTACTGTGTAACAGAATCCACAGAATGCAGTAGTTTCCTTTATTCCCTGAAGACAGACATGAATGAGCTCGTCTGTTGTTGTTCTGATTGTAATCGGAAGATTAAGCTCTTGTCTAAACATGAGAAATGAATGCTAAGAACTGCAAAGTCATATAGAGACAGTAATTTGTTTTTGCAGAACTTCACCCTCAGTTATAGGGATGTTCTCAGGAAATTAAAAGATCTAAAAGGAATTGAGGGACAAAATTCAACAGCACTTGAAGGCAGCAGACGGAGGAGAAATAATCATGTGAAATTAAAGTAGAAAATGATGTTCTAAAATGTTCTGAAAGGAGGGAGGTGTTCAGGGAAGAAAGGAGGGATTGTAAGTAATGAGTTGATCATGAACAATGTTCTGGTGGGCATACTGAAACCAATGGCAGGGCCAGATTTTCTCAGCTGACCTCTATAAACTTGATCAGTTTTGGCCAATTTAAATTGAATTATTTTAATTTTAGAGTTCCTCTTTTTTCACCCGCCTCACTTTTATAACCAAGCTATTCTTGCACATGTTATGATGATTTGCAAAACGTGCAGGTTGAGTTAAACTGTAAAAAATCCCCACGAGATCCACCGTTTGTGCAAAGAAGATAACAAGTGGAATCTGGTCCGACCGGTTTTATTCTTTTGTGGGAATCTGGCTTTGACGTGTCTGATAACATGTCTCCCCTCGTCTGCTTCTCTGAGCTTTGAACGTGAAAGGCTATCTGCTAGCTGTTTCTGAGTTCATCCATCTTTATAGGCAGAGGTGTTGGAGGGGGCAGTAGGTGGTTTTATATTTCTTTTTGAGAATTGTTTGTTTAAAGAACGTCATGCAGGTCAATGATGGAGCACTTTTTTCTAATTCCAAGATGTGGGCTTGCTTGTGTTAAGAAGAGTCCAACACTTTGAAAAGTGCTGATTAGTTTGTGTGTGTGTGTGTGTGTGTGTGTGTGTGTGTGTGTGTGTGTGTGTGTGGTCCGGGCGAGGGCTGAAGACAGGATTTGACATCCAGTAGATCCATCAGCTGAAATGACAGGGGTCCTGCCTAAAGAGGCTGTGAACCTCCACCACCTGCGGCTACAGTACTATAAACTAGCCCAAAACACACACATGCACGGACACACACCCAGTCCAGTGGCTCATGGCTACAACAGTCTGCCTCCCATCCTGCCTGCACTGGCTGAACTTGTAAACAAGCTGCTCTATCTCAGCTGAAATGTTTATAGTCTGAAGCAATGATAATGCGCAGCCCTGTTCAGTCACTGAAAACTATTGACTACGTCTAAAATTCAAAGCCCTTAAACACTATCAGAAGTGGTGACATCAGCGAAAGCGTTGCAATAAAACTTTATCTGTGCAGTTCAGTCTGTGAGACAGCTGAGCCAGGCTGCTGGGGAGCCTTATCTCTGCAGTGCGCAGATAGTTGCGGTAAACACAGAGTGGCTAGATGATGTCATTTTTGGCAAATGCATGACCTCGGCATAAACACTCTTATTTACTGAGCATGCAGTAGAGTAATGTCTGTGTTTATTTAATCTGTCCTGCAGATTCTTCCATACAGTTCCAACAAAGGCCTAAAAATTGTGTTAAAGCTCATCTGATAAGTTTGAATTATCTGAGCTCTGTCAGTATCTATTAACCTTTCTGTTCAAAGTAGAAGCCAGGTAAGAAATTTCAATGTTTATCCCACACAAGATAGTTTGTTTTGACAGAAACATCTGCTGGAAATCTAAGCTCTTTCTTATTAGGCCTCGGTATTAAAGAGGGAAAAGCAGGAATGGGCCTCATGGTTTCTGTCTCTGAACATCCACCATGCTTGTTTGCTCACTCCTGCCCTCTGTCTTACTGAGCCAAAACACAGCAGTCCCCTACCTGCTGCAACAGATCCAGCACCCTCCGATTCTTCACCCCTTCCCAACTACATGAAGACATTTTAACTTCAGAAGTCAGATTTAGCTTTAAGATTGTCTTTTTTCTTCTTTTTATTTCCCCCTAGAATTTTCGTCCCATCACCAGCGGGTACGGCAGCAACAGCCGTAAACCTTCGTACACCCCTGAACCCCAGCCCCCTCAGGCTCCTCAGCCCACTTATCTGAACAACGGACACTCCAGGCCCAACAACGGCCATAGCTACGGGAACGGGACCGGGCATCATGCTCAGTACAACAACCCAGCAGGGCTTTACGCCCACAACGGCAGCAACGGAGACAGATCTCTGCCAAGCAAGATGGGTGGTCTCAGCCTCAGCGCCACACACAGGTGAGATAATCAAAGCGTGTGCTTTACAGAATGGATTTAAAAAAATAAACAAACAAGACCTATACTTGACTAAAAGTTAAGACTTTGGCCAGGATAAGTGGATTACTGTGAAGATGACTGTTTTCAAATTTTATTCTCTTCTTCCACCAAAAGACTTTCTCCAACTTCAACAAAATGAATTGGACTATTTATGGCTTCTCCTCAGATCTGTCACAATGACAAAAAGCTCCTGTTTGTTATGTTCGTCTCCATATAAAACACAGCTTTTTTTCACTGTGAACCTGGAAAAACCGACTACAGTGAACTTTACAGAGACTACTGAGGCTTACCGACGTTCAAAATATCTCTGAGTTTCCCCCGATCGGCCTCATTGCACATCTATGCTGTAAGAAAATTACACAAGGAAATAGTAGTACGTCTCCAGTGACTGGAATTTCTAAAATCCATCAAACTCTGTTGTTAAAACCTCACCAGGTATGATTTTATTTAAAAACAGAGCAGCAGTATAGCACACTTTGCAGATGTCGGTGTGTGTACATGTACTTACTCCTAAGAGGACACTCTTAACAGATGCACACACACACACACACACACACACACACACACACACACACACACACACACACACACACACACACACACACA
>JBBBVU010000016.1:17251252-17275785 GCA_037177055.1 Atherinosoma microstoma
GTGTGTGTGTGTGTGTGTGTGTGTGTGTGTGTGTGTGTGTGTGTGTGTGTGTGTGTGTGTGTGTGTGTGTCTTTTTTTTAAAAAGATATTCAACATCTTAAAACACATATGTGGGAAATATGATGCAGCTTAGGGTGCATTCACACCAGTCTTTTTGATTTGAATCCTAGTCCGTTTGCTCGGAAAGTCCGCTTCGTTTGGGGAATTGTGAATGCGCAAACAACTTCTGATTCGGATCAGACAAGCGGACTCTGTCCGCCTACAACCGCGGGTCTGGGTTTTGCTTCAAGTGGACCAAAACAGGAAGCGGACAACAAAACAAAGGGCATTGAGGGTTCAGCGCACGGCTTCATGTGTAAACAAAACCAAAACATATGTGTGTGTGTGGGGCGATGGGCGGCTCTGAGCAAGAGTAATGGCTCGCGGTCAAACGTGGAAGAATACGGGAAATGTTTTGGTATAAATTTGATCAACCCAAGACCGCTAGGATCTGATGCAGCTCCGTGATTAGCTATGTGCTACAAACCGAAGTTGTCCTGCATTAACCTAAAGAAGGAGTTTTCTTCTTCAGTAATTCTTGGTGCAGCACCGCCTCCAGTGGAGAGTGGAACACGTTATTTAAAAGGTTAGATCCGTTTGAGTTGTGCATCGTGAACGCAGTCTCAGTCCAGAAGAATGTTGCATCCCCCCAACTGAACAGAGTCCCCAATCTGAGTCTAGGGGACTATCCTGGTGTGAATGCACCCTTAATCTGGAAATTGCCTTTTTCCCCATTTTCTTTTGCCACTTTGTCTCTCTTGGTCACAAAGTTTAATGGTTGAATTATGAAAGGAGAGTCTGGGTTCTTCCGTGGATCCGTATCAAAGAAATAAACTCAACCTATTCGACTTGCAGCAACAGGCTATGAAATCTCAGAAAATTAATTTTAATCGTTAATCAAAGCTATCTTCCACACCCTTTCCCATGCACTCAGTACATGCAACAGTACAGAAGAAACCACACACACACACACACACACACACACACACACACACACACACACACACACACACACACACAGACGTTTTGCCAAAGTAACCACAAGCACCGGTAATCCCCCCTCAATAAAAGCAGCTGCAGGTAAGCGGTGATGTCATAAGCTTACTTTACTTGTTAACAAGCGAGCATTGTGGGGGCTTGCAAGGCACAATAAGCCTGTTATGACCCTGGGAGTATTTTACAACCTCTTTTGAGCATGTTTGGAGCACTGTGTCAAGAGTTTATCCAGCAAGTCGTCGTTTCATTGGGAAAGTGTTTAAAAAAAGAAGCAGGATTATGGCTGAATGGTCGCTGCCCCGGATCCACAGTCCAGAAAGTAAAATCTTATTGGGAGCAGTGAATGGACAGTTAAAGCCTTTCACAGCTGCTGTAACTGTGGGACTGGGTGAAGTAAAACACTGCCAGCCAGCAGGAGAAATATACACCTTTTACTTCCCAGGTGTGACAATCATGTTCCTTTCAGCTAAAAACCCTCTCAGAATGACTTCTTTGAAAACTTCCCTGATGTTTGATATAAAAAGTTGCATTCAAATACCAGCAGGGTTGAAGTGGCAATGAAACACTGCAACCCTGCTCATTTTCACAGATAATTGCTCATTTGCATAGATAATAGAAAGTTAAATAAACTACTGAGTTAGTCATGAGCACTTTATCATCACTTTCTTCCTTTTAAAGTGTTCAACTTCCACCCTTAACGATGATGTAACCGCCCTAAAACCTGCCTGGAGATAGTCGCACTCTTTTTAAGGCAATCTGTATGTTGCAGTTTGCTTATCATTTCAGTGTTTTCCAGTCAGCCATTCATGCATTTTCTTTTTTTCTTTTTTTTTAATCAATAACAGCCCTATAACGTTTCCGTTTTCTACATATGAGGATGTTTTATTCAGCAGGAAGAGTTGAAGGTAGCACGAAACAGTCTGCTGCTGTTGTCACACACAGAAGCTTAACAGATTGTTTGTTAGTTATGGCTCTAAAAGAATTCATTAGGTGTTTACCCATAAAATAACCCATGGGCTCTCACACTACATTATATATACTTTCTGGGTTTGTGTTTACCCTGTAGGTTTCTGCTGGGAAAGGGCCAGTTTATGCTTTTCCACAACAGCGCACACAATTTAAAATATACTCATGTATGAACAGACGGTATCGGCAGCAGATGCTGCAACTGCACAAGCCAAAGAAGCAATGAAATAAAAAAAACTGAGATTATACACTGTTCACTGTTATGCACAGCCATACAGTCTGCATTAAGTAACTTCCTATACACAGAAACTTTTAGGAAACCTTTTTCCCTTTTTCTTCCAAATGTGCATTCACTAACAGACTTGCATCAGTTTTCATTCCTCATATCATATAGCTATCTCAACTCTGTTTCCTTTCATCTCTCTGTGCAGAGGCACCATCGTAAAGGCCCGGGACAAGCTCTACCATCCTGATTGCTTCATATGCGACGACTGCGGCATCAACCTCAAGCAAAGGGGTTACTTCTTCATCGAGGAGAATCTCTACTGCGAGACCCATGCCAAGGCTCGCGTTCAACCTCCAGAGGGTTACGATGTCGTTGCTGTGTACCCCAACTCCAAGGTGGAGATAGTCTGAGATGCAGAGACTGACATTATTGTAATATAATAACCAAAATATTTGGTAGAATGGGGCTACTGAGTATTTTAGCACTGATCAGGCTCTGTCAAGTAGGACTGCTGATCTTGGATCATTTTCTCCTTTTGAGAAGGTGGTATGAAATTTCCGTGATCCCAGATCAGCACTTCCACAGCGACAGACTTGATATATGCTATGTACATTGAGCATTTTGAAATATGTTGACAGATTGAGGTTTAGGGCTGATGAGTCTACCAAAACTCCAAACGCCTTTTAAAAAACAAAAACAGAAAAAATGTACATACCAATCTGATTAGTGGCATCTCTGTTTACATTCAACTATACATACAAGAAAAATACTAAACCAGTTAAAGATCATACTCACATGGACATTCAGATCATGAACTCAGTTTTAGTAGCAGATACCAGAGCTCGCAGCAAAAATCAGAAGAAAAGTAGGTGAGACGTTAACGACTACTCCAGCTGGCGTCTTTACAAACAGTCACATAGCCAATAAAATGTCTGATGTCCAACTCAAGCCTTTAAATTGATGATCGTGTGTCTGCGGAGGGGTTGTTGAACCTGTTGGGACTTATTTTGAATGTAGCTTTTATATAGATGACAAACTACAAATACCAGCACGCATTTTGCAGAGTCATGTTAATTAGTTGTCCGTTTTAGTTGAGGGTTGAATTTCAAAATACTCATACTGACTGGATGTATAGTTTGCATTTCTAATTTCATGCTGTTCACACTTTTATGTTTCAAAACTGGCAAAAAATGTGTCACTTTTTCTGTCTGCTTTACAGAGAGCCTTTAACAATATGTTAGCTGTAAGAGTCTGGGACGGGTTTCACTATGTTTGGTGTGTAAATTTAAAGAACTATAGCAGATCTGCAAACCCTCGTTTATGGAAGAGAAACTAGTCAAATCATGTTGAAGATTCCTCCCAGACGTGATTGTAACCACAACAACGAATGAACCGCAACTTACAAGAAAGGAGAGTTTGATGACAAAGTAAGGTAGCGTAGTGCATGCAGGGGTGACATGTTAAACAGATGCAGAGGATTTGAAGGAAGCTGCTGACTCGTGGACCTGACGGAGAGGGAAATTTTAGCTCTCACACTGAGAAATAACAAACATTGTGACTTTTAAAGATGGCTGTGTGCAAGGAAAGCTGTAAAAGCTGTAAAGCTGTACTCCACGGCCTACAACATGTGGGAGTAATACTCACTCAGTTTCAATTTTTTGGATCCACTACATAGCTCTGTTGCAGTCTCCCTGTGGATGAGAGAAAAAGACAGAAATTGGAAGTATGTATATTTTTTTTATTCCCTGTCTATATTGAATTCATGTGTCTGGTCACAGCCAAGGCCATTAAACCATGAATGAAATATATTTCTACATTTCCTCTGAGAGAAGGAGGAGCGTGTGAGGAGGTGGGGGTAGAAAGAGAAATGAGTTGGATGTAATTTCTTTTCCTCACTGAAAAAAGTGTAATTTTGTGGCTATCAGTCTTACTGAAGCTTATTGTGAATAGAGTACACTGGGTGGAGAAGAGTGATGTTATTCTTAATTTTAGAAATATTTCTAACAAAACTGCTTTTTGAATTTGACATGAAAGTGAATTTTGCAGTAGTGATACCCTTTATTTTTTCCATTTTACAAATGTTGATGTGTCACTGTTGTCACCTATACTAGTAATCTTGTAAATTTAGCCTTTGGTTTTGTACATATTTCTTTCACTGCGATTGCTTTAACCAGTATAACATGTCACTCACCTGTCTTTGCATCTTATCTTAGAATTTTTTTTCCCTTTTTTTTGTTTGGGACACAGATTATCTTCTCATTTTTAACTTATTGTTCTGCCCACACATGGTTTCTCTCTGGATTTTCTTATTTGCTCTTTTTATTTTTTTTATTTTTTTGAGGTTCTAAATAAAATGAGAGATGCATTGCCGTGATGTCATTGTTCGCATTCTTTGGTCCGAACTGCAGAATTTCCCACAAAAATTCCTCAAAACACAAGGGCCAATTTGTCTTCGTTTTACATCCCCGTTCTGACAGGACATTTTCTCCATACCGCACAGTGCAAGACCACCAGGCTGCAGTATTTGTACCTCGAAACCAAATTCCTCCAACGTACTCATCAGAGAGGCTGTAAATCTGTTAGTAAAGTTGATCCAAAGTCTTGTTTTTAGAATAGTTCATCCTTTTTTTTTTTTTTTTAAAGTGGCTGAATCAAATACTTTTAACTGCAGTGTTTTGCTCAAGTGAAATTGAAGTGATTTCAATCATGCATTTCAGGTTTAATTTTTGAATACAAGTGCAGACTCCAATGTTTTCGTGGGAAATTAGAAAAAAATGCAGGGAATTATGAAATCGGAGTAGTGAAACTGGAGCAAGATGATGAAAGTTAGTCAGTTTTTCCTGGAAACCTCCATTAAAAATGCCCGATATCCACTGCACACACAGGCCACATTTTAAAGGGAGCAAAATGATACATTACACCTACAGATAAACATGAAACGAGTCTTCATAAAAGGTGTAACATGCACACTACCATCTCCATGCAGATAAGTCCGATGGTCTTACACATTGACTTAAGGGTGCAGAAAAAAATCAATTCACCTCAGAATCGATATTCTTATTTTTGAAGATTCTGTGGAAAGGAAAGATTTTAATGTGGACAAAGAACCACTTTTTACTTTTCGCTCTCTGCCTTTTTAGTTCCTTTTTGGTGCTCCGTCCCCTCTGTGATGAAATTCGTTATTAGCCCCTCCTTTCCCCAATGCATTATGGGTATTCAATTCACTGAAGTCCATCTGTGTTGGTTGAATGCCCCAAATCCTTATCTCAGTGTGGGGGCAAGTAAGATAAACACTAAGATACTTACATGCTACCATAAACAAGCTCTTCGTAACATCATGTAGCAATACAATTAACTAAACTAAACAAAGATTTCTAGACTTTGAGACATACGTAAACACCAGAAAAAGACTCAAAATGTACATCTGACTATGCCTTAAACTGAAAAACTAGGATAATTCTTTTAGAGCAACTTATGCTCCCATTGACACAATGTCTTTTTTTAGGGAAGTTCAGCATGAGCTCTGGCTTGCCTCCAGTCCAAAAAAATTATAGGATTTTATTTATTTACTTTTTTAAATAAAAAGTGCAGTGTGCAGAAGTGTTCCACCCCCTGAGTCAAAACTTTGTGGAACCACCTTTTGCTGCAGTTACAGCTGCACGTCTTTGGGGGTATGTCTCTGCCAGCTTTGCACATCTGGAGACTAAGATTTTTGCCCAATCTTTACCAAACATGCTACATCCATCTTCCAATCAACTTTGACCATCTTCCCTCTCCCTGCTTAAGAGAAGCACCCCCGGAGCATGATGGTGCCCCCACCATGTTTGACAGTGGAGATGGTGTGTTCAGACTTCAGATTGATGTGCAGTGTTAGTTCTCCTCCACACATAACATTTGACATTTAGGCCGTGTCTTGGCAGGTTTGCAGTATACTGTACTCTTTCCATTTCTGGATGATGGATTGAACGGTGCTCTGTGCAATCTTCTATAGTCTAATGCTGCTTTAAACTTCTCCACAACTTTATCCCTGACCTGTCTGGTGTGTTCCTTGGACTTCATGATGCTGTTTGCTCCCCAATATTCTTGATTCTTTTTTTTCTGCACCCCTACTCCTGCTCCACTCTGAGGCCGTCACATAACAGCTATATTTGAATGAGGTCAGGTGGACTTTATTTAGTCATTAGGTCAATATTCGCTCATTCAGCAATTGTCAGGCAACTTCTGAAGGCAGTTGATTGCACTCAGAGAAAAGGGTGGTTGAATACTTTTGCACGCTGCACTTTTCAGTTTCTTATTTGTAAAAAAATAAAGAAATCATGCATTATTTTATTTGTACCTCACAATTGTGTGCCACTCAGTGTTGGTCTTTCACATAAAATTACAATAAAACATATCTGTTTAAGGGGTATGAATACTCTTGCATAGCCGCTGTACCAAACTAGGTGAAGGAGGAGCAACTACATCAAGCCAAGTGTAAGTAATCCTAAATGTGAACTTATGGCTGTCTTCAAAATAACAATGAATTCATCACAGATTAATTGATGCAGACATGGAAAAGTTGTGCTTCGATCCATGAAGTCACCTAATTTAAAGATTAAGTTAAATGGAGATTAATCAAATACTTTATTGATCCCTAAAGGGAAATGATACCTAATGAACACTATTTAGGGATAAAAAAAACATTTCATGTAAAAAAAAAAAAAAAAAGGAAAATGCAAATAAAGGTGCATTCCTGTTAATGTCAGTCTTTCTCACACACTTGGACCACACTGTCTCTTTCCTACCCAACGGGTAGTAGGATTTATTTAACTTTCGGGCAACTATCATTTGTTGCATGTGCTCACGCCTGTGCCTGTACACTTTCAGTGTCATACTTTTAGCAGTCCCTTTAGCAAACAACAACACAGGTGGACAGTTCTGCCACAACTTAGATTAAACAATAGTTCCTATTGTTACAATTCCTACTGGCACTGTTTGGTCTGCCTTAAACAAATCCTGGTCCACTTCCATGAATAGTATGGTTTATTTGGAATAGTGAAAACACTCATTTGCATCCCAGCCCAGTGTAATCAGTATTGCTAGGTCACTGTCCAGGAAAGCCTGGTCCATGCTGAAGCCAATTTTCAAATTGGAAAGCCCTTCTCAGTTATTCATCATGTCATCTCAAAATAGGCACACAACAGTGAAGTCTTCTCAACCAGTGCAGTGTTAAGAGCAAGACCATTTGCATATGTAGCAATATGAGCATAAATCTTTATAAAACTGTATCGGCTATAATTGTGAACATCCTAATCAGTTTAATTATGTACCATTTAAAAACAAGGTTATGATTCGAGCGCTGAGTTGTTTTTTTAATGCAAGACAATCAACACAAAGCAAAGAATGAATGAAAACAAGGATTAAATGTTTAGATATTTGTACATAAAGACATTTCCAGTCAGGTTGACTCCAGACTGGGCAGTGGAAAAAAAACTCCTGGATATACTAAGCCTTGCTGTTAGCCTGATCTGGAGCAGGCTAGCTGTGCTAAATAACTTGGTAGCATAGATGTCACTTTGTGAAATTAAATCATGGTAATGTTAAGCCGGAATAATCAGAAAACTCCAGCCTGATCTAGGTTTTATGGAATGGGCCACAAACCTCTGACCAACTAAAAACATCTGGTGCATCATGAAACAAAAAATAAAACAAAAAGGACTCAGGATTGTTGAGAATCCGTTCTCTGTTACAACATAACTATAATGTGTATTCAGCAAACAAGCAAGTGGTATTTCAGTACACTTTGGATTGATACTTTACGGCAGTGTAAATATGTTGAACAGCTGGTTGCTGAGTTTTACACAAGCATCATCATCTGCATCAGTGCTGTGGTTCAAAAACTGACAATAGCAAAACATTAAATGCATCTATGTTTATGTTTGAGCAATTATGAACATGATCTCAACTTCAGGGAGGAACCACCTGACACAAAAGTCAACAGACCGTAGAGAAGTGGAAGCAAATGTAAAGGCAATAAAAGATACAGAGAGAGAATCTGAGACTTTGCTGGAAAGAATTTCTGCTTCTCTGGCATCTATAAACATCAGTCTGCTTTAAAGATAAACACGCTGAGTTGCTCAGAAAGCGAGCTTGCTGTGCTCTGCAGACCGCAGCATCACACCCACAAAAAAGTGTTTATTTCACCGAAGAAGTCATATCCCTCAGCCGGGGTCAAATCCTTCCCACTGACTTTAATTGAAAATTAAGTTAATTGTTTTCTTCCTGGTCTATTCTTTATACACAGTTTGTGGTCAAATGGATAAAATAGCTTTTTAACCTAATTCTCCTGTCTAACCTGATCTCTGAACATGTTTTGTTGACAGTGAATTTGTTTCACAATTGCATTTCGTTATTTTAACTTTTCTCTTGGATAAACTTTGTCTCAGATCAAAAACAACAATAATGTCTTAACCCTCTTTGCATTTAACAAGAAAAAAATTGTGATTCTTTTTCATTTTTATCTGTATACCTGATTTTCTTTTTATGAAGCATCACATTCATTCCAGGTTTGTGGCTCCATATGGTAACAATCTGTTGCCTGTAACAGCCATGATTTGACATCCCAAGCTATACCTAGATATAAAAAAAACTCTGCATGCATTAGCCAGTCCCTCTCAGATAGATCAATTCCAGACATTCACCATAAATCTAATGCCAATATGAGCAGCACGCAAACTTCAATTTAATACAGTAGAGTTTGGTCTTGAGTATAAAGATATAAACCGGCCACTTTATGGGGTTCACCTGTTCAATTACTTTGTTACACAAATATCTAATCAGCCAATCATGTGACAGCAACTCAATGCATTTAGTCATGGTGGAGACAACTTGCTGAAATTCAACCTGAGCATCAGAACGAGGAAGAAAAGGGATTCAAGTGACTTAGAATGTAACGTGGTTGTTGGTATTTCAGAAACTGCTGATCTGCTGGGATTTTCACACACATCCATCTCCAGGGTTTACAGAGAATGGTTCGAACAAGAGAAAATAACCAGCGAGCAGCAGTTGCCTTGAAAAACTGTCTTAAATGTCCTTGAAGCAGATGGCCTACGGCCGCAGAAGACCACACCAGGAGCCAAGCCTGTCAGCTAATCACAGGAAACTGAGGCTACAATTCGCACAGACTCAACAAAACTGGACTATTGAAGATTGGAAAAACGTTGCCTGGCATGATGAGGCTCGATATCAGTTGCCACATTAAGACTGTTGGTTTAGAATTTGGTTTAAAACAACATGAAAGCATGTATCCATCTTGAGTTGTATTAATGGTTCAGGCTGCTGCTGCTGGTGTACTGGTGTGGGGGATGTTTTCTAAGGACACTTTGTGCTCCTTAATACTGAGCATGGTTTAACCCCCACAGTCTAATTGAATATTGTTGTTGACCATGTCCATCACTTTATGACCACAGTGAACCATCTTCTGTTGGCTACTTCCAACAGAAAAATGCACCATGCAACTTAGCTCAAATCATCTCCAACTAGTTTCTTGAACATGTTGATAATAATGGACACGGTTTTTATAGTACTTTTTAGGGCACTCAAAGCACTTTACCGTGAATTCATAATTCATTTACACTTGGTGATGTTAAGCTATTTGTTTAACCACACTGCCTGGAGCAGACTGACAGAAACATGGCAGCCAATCTGCCAACCTTCCGGTCAGTGGCCGGCCTGCTCTACCACCCGAGCTACTGCCACACAATGAGTTCTGTGTCGGATGTAGTGAAGATTCTCATCATGGATGTGCAGCTGACAAACCTGCAGCAACTGTGTGTTGTTATCATGTCAATATGTTTCCAACACCTTGTAGAATCTATGCCATGAAGAAGTAATAAAGTTTTGGAGGCAAAAGGAAGTCCAACCCATTACTAGCAAGGCATCGCTGATAAAGTGGGCGGTAAGTGTAGAACTCTTCTTATTGTATGTTTGGCTGTTTGAAATGTAAATAAACAATTTAATTTAGATCATTTTGTGTGTTATTAAGATGCTCTGCTGCAAAAAGAGAGAATAAAGGTGTATTCTGTGGAGTGTGTGACTCCTTTTATATGTAATGTTTGCAACATTGTTCATTTTGTCTGTCTGTAATAAAAGACCTGCTGCTTTCCTCCCTGCTGTGGACCAATAGAGTGTTGGCTCCCTTCAAACATGAAATGCATTTTATAGTCGCCACATTGTGGTATTGTGTTATTCTTATGCCAACTGAACCAAATGGACTGTATTTGTGTGGCTTCCAGCAGTTTCTACACTCAAACTTGCTGGTTCAACACTTTATTTGAGTGGAGAAATTTGATCATGTCAAAGAGATTAAAACCCCAATACATGGCTAAAAAAGCACACTTCCTTACAGTTTGTTTGCAGGTACTTTTTTCTGCATCTCACTGCGGCCCCCTGGATCCTTCTCGTGTTTTGGTTAGCCTTTTGAAGGAATGAAGCTCAGACTGAGCTTTGCTATGATTCTCATTAAAAGGAGATTTAAAAAGAGACAGTCACTGATCATGAGACACCAACAGGATGACCTCCTAGTTGCTCAGATCTCAGACAAGCAATACATCTTGGGAGGGGAATCAGGATGGAGGGGGTTGCTGAAAAGACTGGTGAAGAGAAAATGAGGTTCACCACAACTGGGGTGGTGTTCAAGAAAGTTTTTTGCTACAATCTACCAATCAGCCACAGGAAAACCACTGACAGGTGAAGCGAATGAAATTGATCATCTGGTTCTAATGCAATGTTGTGCTGAGAAACCTTTGGTATTTATGAGGATGGAACAAAGAGCTCAAAGCATTGACCCAGCTCTCCGGATCTCAGTCTGATCCTGCATTTGCTTGAGCAAGGCCAGTCCACAGAGACTTCACTCCACAACCAATAGAGTCCAAAGAATCCGCTGCCAATGATATGAAGGAGATCTGATACATCTCATTTTCTTTTTTTCTTGCCACTTGTGCTTTTTCCTTTCCTATTCAGCTATTTCCTTTCACACTGTCAGACCTTCCACATTAATTATGATGTCACTGCTCTGGTCCTGTAGTATTTCCAGTAAGTCCATCTCCAGCATCTAGATTCAGGCCTTTTGATCTTTCTTTATTGAACTGCTGCCAAACTCACCATAGGACTGCTCCAGTTCAGTGGTTCCCAACATATTTTCCTTAAGGACTCCCTTCATGCAAGTACTAAAAAGCCATGTACCCCCTGCCCCACCACGTGCTGAAACCATGCTTGATTTCATACTTTCAAAAGTGAGATTCTCACCATAAATAATGTATTCTGGCAGAGTCCTGTCCTCCCAAGAAGACAAAGTTAAATAAACTATGTATAGCCTTTTTTTTTTTCTTAAAATAGGTACAATGTGTGGACATTAATCGCAATGGCTCTGAATGTTCAAAGCCTTGAAGACCCCATGCTCTTTGGGGGGTCCCCGGACCAGAGGTTGGGGACCACTGCTCTAGAGGTCCAATGTCCATACCCCGGATGTCTCAGAGCTCTTATAACAAGATCTTCTTTTGGACTTACACAACATTAGGCTGGTTGTTTTGATGTTGCGGTTGTGTGTTGTGGAATGTTTTCCCTACGGCGTAACCTAAAATGAACCCCACGATGTTCGGAGAGGAAGTCCTTTCTGTCCAATCTGTTTGAATAACTTAGAAAAAAAAACTCAAATTAAAACCAACTTGATACATTCATTATTCTGATGCTGACTCAATGTATAAGGATGTCTATGTTACCTGTGCAGTCATGTAAGAAGCACACACTGACCCCTGGCAGAACTGATGCTGTTTACACTAAACTCTGAGCATGAAAATACAACAGACAGACAAAACCATTATGCTAGATACAAAGTTGATTTTCTTGGAAAGGGTACTGATAACATGTCTTTTGTGTTTGTGTAACAGAATCCAGACAGCTAAAAATGCACAAAATGATGCAAGTCTGCTGACTGACTTGGGGGGAATGTACAAAACCAGTCAGCCAGAAGATTTATTTAATTTTACAATCAATATTTATTCATGATAGCCTTGTGAAAGAAGTGCATAATAAAGTAAGAAATATCCTCTGCGGTCTTATGTTTACCCTAAAGAATATAAATAACCAGAGGGACCTCCATTGAGTTGCCAGGTAGACCCTGATACGTTATATATTAGAATTCAGACATATGCAATACATCCCTGTACCGCCAGACTGTTTAAATAAAAAATGGAAAAGACCATTGGCTCTTGTTTTAAAGCCAATTTTGCTCCCATAAAAACCTGGCGCTGGATGAGGTGAGGTGAACTGAAAGCAAGATCAAGAGAATTGCAACACAGAATATTTATTCATTAAATCACACCTAAATCATGTTCAATTTCAGGATGGATTTCAGTTTATAAATGTTTGCTGATGTTGGTTTTGTTGTACGAGCTTCTGTTGTTTCCCAGCACCTACTCTGTAAACTTTGAATCGGCTATTAAAAGTCGGAAAAAACACTTAACTGCAAGTACAACATGCTGATTTTTTAGGAGTATTGTGGATTGATGGAGTAGGTTGACATCTGCACCCCTCCGGTGAGTTAGAATATAACCCAGTTCTGGCTGGGGCTTTTCATTCAGGACATTCAAGCAGAATTAAAGAGATAAGGATTGAAAACAGGAAATGAACCAAAGAGAACCTTTTACAGCAGACTGCAAACAGATATCATCAACTTTAAAGAAAGCACCTTTCCTGGCCTACTTCTAACTCCTTGCCTGCCCATAGTTTCTCTTTTGTCCTTTAGACTGGGATTTCACTGCACCCTTCCTTTGCTTTGCTTCAATTCTGTTTGTCTTTTCATGGTCTTTTTAATGGCGCACACATTCCCACACACTTTCCCTCACATACCTCCTCTCTGTCCCAACAAAGCTTAATAAGAAGTAGTTACGTGTTTCAGCCGAAACCATAGCAACTATATGAAAGGTTTCGCAGCAGTTGGCACTATCTCACAAACCCTGCCAGATACAAATGCCAGCTTTTCTTTTTCTCTCTCCTCTTTATATCTTTTATCCTTCCTAGACATCTGTAATCAAGAAAAAAAGGCTTTTCTTTGGCTAAATAACTCAGTCTGGACCTCCTGAATTGAACTTTCTGAAGGTGCAATTGTCTGAGGGTAGAGTATAGAGCAGAAAGAGTCACTATTCCATCAGACGGAGGTGGGTCAGGCCTGTCGACTGCATTGCTGGCCAAGGCCATGCACTATGCATCAGCTTCAGTTGGGACTACATCCATCTCTTCAACACTTAAATGTAACAACAAATGAAAACATCCTGCCTAACCACTGAGTTACTCAGGACACTATTTGTTAAATGCTTGGATCAGTTCCACAGCCATCATCTGAGAAATGCTAACAAATACAGAAACAAGAGGTCAGAACAGAAGTGCAGCCAGAAGCCAAAGACCGTTGGGTTATGATCAGTCTCTCAACATCCTGCCGAACAAAAACAGATTTTCAAACTAAATTAAACAATGTGGTTATTTTAAAACAATACACTCTATTCTGCCTTTTTTTTCCTTTTTAAAGTTTGACCAAGGTGAATGACTGTGAGTCCAGACAAATCTAGAAATGACTATTCCATCTAGTGAGGGGGGCTAGATAGGACAGCTTTAAGCCCACCAACATTTTAAAGCTTTGAAGCTTTTACAGACACTTTAGAGTTATTTTAATCTATTTTTGCCTCCATTTAGCCCAACAGTTGTGCAGTCCTCACAGGGGAAAAAAAGGATTATTACATAATAACATTAAATAAACATTTTTTCTTTTAGTGTAACAACACAACCTACTCTCTGAAATCACAAGACTTAATATTAATCCAAATATCAGTAAACGAATAAGATATGATCATATCAACTGATCAAAACTCTAATATTTATATTATTACCAGTTTAACTTCATATCTTGACTGGATAAGTTACAGTCATGGCAAACCAGCACACGTACATGCCTAAACCTTTGTACAGCACAGAAAAGTGTCCTTTATTCCAGCACTTATGTATGCTCTCATTATTGTTTGACTTTTTACTCTGTTTTAAACGGATTCATTGTTTTTCACTGCAGCATATTATGTTTCATTTTAAACAATAACTCCTCCAGGGCCTTCGTTATCACAGATCAACATGAAAAGACGAGGTCGCAGTGAGAAATGTACTTATTTTTGTTGGTCGGAAGTCAAAAATCATTATTTCAATCAGATTCAATTAACAGGATTCAGAGCCTTGAGGTTGTGGAAAGAAGGGAAAAAACAAAAACAGAAAAACCCCACACATTTTTCTGTGTTACTTGCCCCAATGTGGATGTTTCATTAAAAAAGCTCCAAAACCATTCCTTCCCACTCACCAAGTTTACGGTAACCCATCCCTATGTAAATGACAGGGATTGTGTAATTATAGTTATGTTTATATGATGGAATGTTTGATACTTTAGAGATGTGTGGGTGTCTTTTACAGTCTGGAAGAAAGAAAACAACTCCATCCAGCTACACTATGTCACTGGCAAACATGAGCTCATCTCAACATTCAGGATTATGACTCAAACTTGCAATCTAAAATTTGATTTATGTGCGTTCAAGAGCAAAGATTTGATGTTACTTTGCCAATTCAGCACATTTAATTGAGATTTGCAGCTGAGAAACTCCATTAAGCTGCATGGAGGGAAACTTATTTGAGGCTCGCTTCACCACAAGGCCAAGATTGTGTCACACGACTTCTCAGACATGAAAAATGGAAACAAATTAACTCTAATATACTCTCACATTACAGTATAATCTCTTTTTAAAAAACGAATCACTCTCTGCTGATAGCCATTTGTCTCTTTTGGATGACGAGTCATAGGTTCAGAACAGCTCCCGGGTTTTTCAAATCATCACTGAGTTATCATTGTGTGTTCTGCCCCGAGGAGCTGGCGGCCAAAAAGAATTTAATTATTACTGATTAGTTTCAGGGTAGAAGTTTAATGTTGCCTCATATAAATGTTATTTCAGAGACCATCCAACACACCCAAGAAAAATATCTATCAGCAATAACAGTACTTGAAACTCCCTTCGAAGTTCTGTGTTGGCAATCCTGTCAAACCTTGTTTCAGATATAGGAGCAGCTGGAGAAAGGAACAAGCTCACAAGTAATGGATGTTTCTCCTTTTTTAATGTAAAATCCATCCATACATAAAAGTATTTAGATGAGCAGTTTGTAGGATTTAGTGACACCTAGTGGTAAAACTTCTGATTACACCAAACACCCTTCACCCTGTTTGATTTTTTTCTGTTGTATGCTGTTGTAAAAAATGAGTTAATAGAAGGATGTTGCTGGATAAACATGGACCTTTGCCACCTGTCGCTTTAAAATGCCTGTTGTAAGCTAATAGAAACCCAATAATTCTTGCCTTTATGTGTCTCTACACAAATGAAAACAGTTATGAGGACTGTCTCGCCTCTCTGTCAATAGATCACCCTAAATTTTAAAATCCCTTGCCAAAAACAAGCTAAAAGGTTGTTTATGACAAGCTATAAATGCCACAGATTGTGATTTCATTATATTTAAATGCAATACATGATGCACTATGGCCATTATAGAGATTTTGGTCAGGATTCTTGGCAGTGAATACAGATGGATCAGAGCAGGATCTGTGGTCCAGATGTACCGACTCAATCTGCTGCTGACTGATGGCCTGAAGAAGAACAGAAATCTCTCACTGTATTCCTGTCTGTTCTTTTCAAGTCATACTCACTTCAAAGGATGATTTATTTGAAAAATACAGCACTCCACATTACCAAAGGAAGATGATGCATTCAGGATCTTTTGAACTTGTTTAAGCTAAACAGTAAAATTCTGCACATTAATGTAAACATATGATGAGCATTTAGATATGCGCTCTGACACAGGGCTGCCTTGGGACCAATTTTCAGTCCTAAAGGTTTGTGCCAGACCAATGAGGAGGATATTGCATAAATTTAACAGCAGTTCAGTCCTTATTATCCTGTAGTTTTATAAGTATGCCTAATTCACATTCAAATAAGGCCTGCTATTAAACTTGAGACAAAACAGTGTGCTGGTTTCTGTGGCTCAGTTTTATTTCCTTGTTTTACTGTCAGCAAAAATGAAGATTTCATTTTCAGTCAACACAAAGGCCTTTAACCCTTTGAACCATGTTCCTTCCTTTTTAGGCCTCTGCTCAAATATCACATACCCATTATGAAATGAGTTTATCGTTCCCACTACAAGATTTGTTTTAGAAAACTTTTTGGAATCAGTCAAGGGAACCCTTAGGATGTGTAAATATCAATATACAACCTAAAAAGGCAACAACAATCTTTCAGGATGAATATGAATATCCTTTTGTAATGATGCGGGTGTAGCTCTAAACCTCTGTCAAATCATGGTACAATATCACCTCTGCAAAGGCCCACTCTGATAAACAGAACAAAATCAGAAAGGTTTCAGTAAAAAGGGTCAAGATAAAGTCTCCAAAATTAACATTTTGGCACAGTTTTCCACCATCTGTTCTCAAAGTTTCCCCAGCTGGTTGACCTGGGATTTTAAAAGGTTGGGCCGATGAATTTTTTGTTCTTTTAAATAGAGAAGCATGTCTGACACCTCGCTACTTGATGTTGATTACTTTTCTTATTGAACTTGCCATGGAGAACAGTGACTTTGCAGTGTGTGAAATATATCATGATTACCTTGATAGACCTATTTTCTACTTTAAATCCAGAATATGAATATCAGAAGCCTCTAAACATCTCAATTTCATGCAGAATCAATTGGTAATCTCGTTTAGATTTTCTATCAAATTACAAGAACTTGTTTTCACGTATATTGATTATAATTAAAGGTCTTTCCTCCCAGTAGTCAACTTCTTTGTCATCATCAGGTGTTATTTCCTACTCAAAGGCTACAAAAGCATTTCATGAAGGGCTTATTTTACTGCACATAGCCTAGTTTTTAATTTCCCTTTTTCAAACAATATGTGGAGGAAATGCCGTTACTAGGGATTTGACATTATGCATGGCAACAGAGTCAGACTTGGCCTTGAGTTGGCCAGTTTTTTTTTTAATGTGGCTTCTTGACTTTGTCATCCTTCAGCCCTTTTTATGTAATTTTATTTATTTATTTATGAATCACCTTCTCAGCACCTGCTTCTGTTTCTTTATCAGCCTTTTTATCGTGATGTGACAGGATAAATGAAAACAGCTTGTAAACCTGCATGATGTGAACCACCTTGATAGTTTGGGACAGGGGATGGGTTCAGTTAGGATCTATTTAATCTATCTTAGTACTGAGGTGGGTCAGTGACAAGTTAGAAGTAAGAACATGTACATTTTGGACAGATTAATTAGTATAATGATTGTAAAATCAATCCCTTTTCTTCTTCTTTTTCTCCATCTCAGACTGTAAAATTTTCCCCCAAACTCCCAGCATTTCCTCTATTCAGTACATTTGTTTTTTTCTTTTTGTCAGCTCACCTCTCTCATACACAAAGCCTTCCCTTATCTGGTACCAGGGTACATTTTGTTCACAAATGAGATATGATATGACAATGAAGCTTGTTTTCTAAAGTAAAACTAAAACTGCTGTGCATCAAAGTGGCTTTTGGATCAGCTGTATGGTCCCTCAGGTGCAGAGCAACTGCTGTATAATTATGTTTTAGAAACCAGTACTATTTTCATTCATCTGTTGTTTCTTTTTGCATCTATTTGCTCTCTATTTGATAAACAGAGTCATATCAAGACTGTTCTTGGTTCCATTATGGAAAGCTGGGGTGCATTTGTTGACATTTAGCATTTTTCATCCACAATCATCAGATCAAGTTTTGCCGCAATAATGAAAAAAATAAGTCATTTTCCAGAGCCAAAACCAAACAATCAAAAGACAAATTGAAACCCACAACAGGCAGAGAGACAGATTCAAATACCCCCAAAATTGGTTGCAGTTACCCTGCACCCAAAACCAAATATCTTGATATGCTCTGTTTTAAATGAAGACTCTTAAATTAGCATGAAAATGGCTGTTAAAGCTTGTGGCCACTGAAAGCACCATAGTGATGCATGGATCTAAGGGATCAACTCCATCCAGCACACCAATTTAGTTAATTCTGTGCACTCATATTTAGCATCCCTACTTGTAAGCTTTATAGAGCTTTCAAGGAAAATGACAATTTGAGACCCAGAAATCCTTAAATTCTATTTTTGACATGAGTTTATCCACTTATCTTGACCAAAAATGTAGAGCACAACCACCACAGCTCACACCAAAGCAGACATCATCATTTTTATGCATCAAAAACACAAGTTGGCTGCTAATCTGCGTGGAATTAATTCCTTGGTTTTCCAATAAAGTAAAAAAAATCTCAGGCAAGTGTGTCCATGTTGGTTACGTCAGTTTTACTGGCGTATAATGGTTGAGTCAGGCTTGAATGGAGTTCCATCCAACTGACACAGCAGCCTGGCACAATAGTTCCCATAGACAGAAGCTGCCTGATGGCAAAATGAGAACACTTGTTTGCTTGGCATTTTCATGGTTTCCATGGATTCAGTATTGAAGAGTTGTGGGTATGTGTGTGTTTGGCTGTGTGTGGAGAGCTGAGACAGAGTGAAAGCATATAAAGGAAAATGTTTTAGGGTTTGCACATGCATCTGTTTTCTTACATGAACATGCATACATTTCAACACGTGCATGTGGTTTCAATCTTGTGTGGGCTGGTGTCTAAATGACAATTCGTTTTGGCCTGCAGACCTACATAATGTCTCATTCCTCTCCACCACTCAGACCACTCGGAACGTGAATTCATTCACTGGCCCAGTGCTCTGAAACCCAAAATGACACAATACTTTCGAGCAGGTTTTGCTCGTGCACCAAAGTGGTTCCCTTTTTTGGAATGACATTACACTGGATTGATTGTGCTCCACGTTGCCACATTGCTTTCCAGACCAGTTCATTCATTTGCAATTCAGGCTGGGTAGCGACCATAAAAATTATTAATGGGTTGCAAAACTGTGAGGGTGCATGTAATAACATTTAAAACTTAATTAGATTGCCAAACTGTATTTTTGACAAACTACTTGTATTTAATAAAAAACAACATTTATCCCTTGAAGTGGCTCCTAGTTGCACATGTTATTGTGTTTACCTACTTTACTGACTAAGGACGCTTTGTTTGGAGATAAGAGGGTACATTGTTTGAATGACCCTGAGATTTTGACTTGGACCAATCCAGTTAGTGCTTCAAAAGTTAATAAAGTCACATTATTAACAGTGTGCACAGACCATGACCTTTCTTTAATCTTATTTCCAGCTGAGGAGAAACTAACAGCTACTGTGTTTCAATGAGAAAACAGGAGGAGGATTTGAAGAGGCTTGGCCTGTTTTGATGGGTGGGAAGGTCTCAGATAAGAAAGATGGACGACAAAAGGAAACCTTTTTTGCCACAACCTTGGCTCGGGAAGTACTTATTGTTGGAAGAGTCGTGCAGAATGAAGCTAGCAGTATCTGGCTATCTTGCAACACTTTGACCTCTGATGTCATAAATAAGGACTGGACCAATCAGGAAGCAGGGTTTGTTGAAAGGTTGCCATAAAAGCAAAGAGGAATTACAAGGATGCCCATGAGAGAAGTAACATAATTTCATTAATGATCGGGAAGGAAGGTTAACTAGTGCATCCTCTGTTGTTCTCAACAGCAACCAGGAAATACTTTAGAACATTTTCTTCCTCTGTCATTAAGAAATTCTTCTGAGTTCAGTATTATAGATTGAACCTTTTCATCACAGTTGATGTATTTTAATGCCAGCCCCCCCCCCCCCCGAGTATTTGCAGTTTTTCTTTGAAAACAACAACAACAAAAAAACACAAAAAAAAACATACATTTTTAAAATACGGGTGCTTTTTCGAAAATGATGCAGCAGGACTATTCTCAGTTCAATTTGCTCAAGCATGACTCGTCATTGCATCTATAGAAAGTATTTTACGAATAATTATAATTCTATTTTTGTATCAGGGAAATTGAACCCATAAGTTTCAAACACTAACAGACTATCTAAAGTAGGTACAATAGCACCTGAAACCCCAGAATATCTAACAAAAACCTTATATTCAACTATGAAATTTCTCTTGGATGAAGTTTCTTGATCCTTATCACCATGTTTAACATCTTTATTACCCAAAGAGGCAGTAAATACAAAAGGTTTCTAAAGTTGGAGCCTGGAGGCTAACCCAACGGCCATCAGATGATAAGCAGACCCCTTTGACAGGTCACAAATCCATCACAGGGCAAAGACACAAACAACTATGTTTGTATTTACCCGGGAGAACCATGGTGAGAGCCCATACATGTATATACATGCTTGGGTCTGGAGAACCCAAGTTCAGTGGTGAACAACTGTGGGTCCTTGAGCAAGGACCTTAACCCCCCATAACTGCTCCCTGGATACCAAAACATGGCAGCCCACTGCTCTCTAGTACATTTAGAGATGGGTCAAATAAAGAACCAAATTTCCCAGTTGGAATTAATGAGGTAAAATTATTATTATAATTTTTATTATTATTATTAGTAATAGTGGAAGAAAATTAGATGAAAAGAACCATTGGGACCTTTTTTATGTTAGATTTATTTTCCACAAGCCCGGCCATCTTTGTGTTTTTCAGACCCAAAAGACCAGCTCTACAATATTCAGTATGCATTTTGGGGGTAATTGGATGGTGGAAATTTCTACTGTCACCTCTCACTACTGTCTACAGCCCATTTAGAAATTATTATAGAGAACCCAGTTTGACTGAAATTGGGGCAATAACATTTCCAAGTCGCAATAAAGTAGTCTGAATATTATGACTGAATGATTTATCCACAGAAACAGTGAGCATTTTTCCATAAAAAGATGTTGGTGAAGACACACAGGTTCAAAGGGTGGCTGAGCTCTAAAGGGTGAGAAGCTCGGCCATCCAGGAGGAGCTCAGAGTAGAGCCACTGTTCCTCCCCAT
Source organism: Atherinosoma microstoma (assembly GCA_037177055.1). Classification (NCBI taxonomy): domain Eukaryota; kingdom Metazoa; phylum Chordata; class Actinopteri; order Atheriniformes; family Atherinidae; genus Atherinosoma; species Atherinosoma microstoma. The sequence goes on from JBBBVU010000016.1 coordinate 17,272,487, forward strand.
CGAGAGGAGCCAGATTAGGTGGCTCGGGCATCTGGTCAGGATGCCTCCTGGACGCCTCCCTGGGGAGGTATTCCGGGCACGTCCCACCGGGAGGAGACTTCAGGGTAGGCCCAGGACACGCTGGAGGGATTACATCTCTTGGCTGGCCAGGGAGCGCCTTGGGATCCCCGGGGATGAGCTGGCTGATGTGGCCGGGGAGAGGGAAGTCGGGGCTTCCCTGCTCAGGCTGCTGCCCCCGCGACCCGACCTCAGATAAGCGGAAGAGGACGGACGGACAGTGATTTTAATATATAACTGTTCCCATCACACTGCTCTTATTTTAACTTGTTTGTAGTTCAATTACGATTTATATTCAAAATTCACCATGTACTGCAATTGCTTTGAAAATCAAATTATTCTATTTTATTCACCTTATAACTGAAGAAATTAACAGAGGCAATTAACAAAGTCAAGTTTCAAGCACATTTTGACTGGCTGAAAAGAGGGCTGGAAAAACCCAGGTCATCAAACGTTTGAGTGAAACATAAAAATAAACCATCAGAGATGAGAATAAGATCATTAACCACAGGAGAAGATAGACCCCGGTTGGTCAATCTGACTACTTCAGAGTTACATGATTTGCAATGGCCATCAGAAACCCCCCCTGATTTAACCCAGGTAAGACAGGTTGAAATAGTCTGACATTACAATGATTAGTTAAAGTTGTTTGACTTCAGGTTTACACATTGCAATTGTTTGTACATTTTAGTTTGTTTGATTTTCCCTAAACCGTGCAGAAAAGAAACTATTGGCTCCATAGTGTTTCGCTTTTACGGTAAAAATTTTACCATAGTTTTACCGTAAAACACAAACTTTATTTTTACATTTTTTGTAAATTTTTTGTGGCTTACTTGACTGTAGTTTTAAGTTTGTGCCAGCTGTGTTTGAGTATGACATTCATATAGAAAAATGTACCAAAAGTACTAAAATAACTCAGTACTGAAAGTTTGGTCTTTAGGTTTCCTAGCTGGTAAGGGACAGGTGTAAATAATTAACATTAATTAAAAGGCTCACTGATTGACTGTTTATAACGTTATTGGACACACCTGTGCATCTTTTGCTTCGACAAGTTGGAATATGTTTTATGGAAACTTTAATTAACTTTGAGAAACACAATGAACAATAAAAATGTAGTGGCTTCAGACGAGCAACTGATGGTACCACTAAATACTCAAGTTCTGTTTAGAAATCTTGGGTTTCTTTGAAAACCTTTCAAGTTTTAAACCAGCAATGTTGAAAAGTTCCCAATGATATTAAGGTCCTCAGACTTGTATATGAAGATGCATATCGTTTGCCAGAACAGCGGATTTTTCACTCTACACTGAATTGTTTATAACATAAATGGATGTACAGGATGATTTTGCTTCTTTGTAAACATTATTTAAATTGCAGTGCAGTAGCTTTTAGTAAATTCATGTTAAAAAAAAAAAAAAGTCAAAAGTCATACTTCAGCATGTTATTCAGTTAAAGCTCCGTGGCATTTTGTCACCATATGCGCTGGATGTGGGTGAGTTTATTAATGCTGGGATTGTGTTCCACTCTCTCATCTGTCCGTCTGCCAGGCCTCTACTGTAAAATCCCAAGCCTGAATGCAGGATGAAAGCTGCAGCTGTGGAAGCAGCAGGCTGTCGGACAAAAGTAAATGGAGTCATTCTCCAAATCAAGGCCAACTCATTGGACTGCAGCAGTTGTAACCCAATTATTCCCTGGCCACATGTTTGTGTTCAGAGCAGGGATGTCAGGCAGAGGGGGAAGCCCTACTTCTTTCTCCAACAGTCACCCCATAAAAACACAGAGGGGAGAGAAAATGAAGGTGGCAGTGAGAGAAAGTTGGGAACTCTTGAGTGTTATTCCACATGACCTCAGTACAAAGCCAGTTTTAGATAGTTTGGCTGTGAGTAAATGATGACATGTTTGGTAGTGTAGCACATTTGGAAATATATTTGGTGGAGTATTCAGTCCCTCGTGGAAATATTCTCAGAGACACAAGAGCAAATGTGTATAAACAGATTTTTTTTTTCAATTTATTTTACTGATAATTTGAGTACATTCATAAGAAATGTCAAGCATAATGACAAAGGATGCATGTTTAGCAAAATCTTGTAAAATTTATTGATTGATGATGTGACATGTTTTTGGAAAACATTTTCTTAGGGAAAGAAAAATGTCAAAAGTGCACTGGGAAGGACAGGGCTATAGAAAATGGAACAAAACAAAGACTCAGGCCCCATTTTGACAAACTGAGGCCGCTCCAGAGGAGTAGAATGATGTGGTTTGTACTATAGTGTATTGTGTGGAGTAATTAATGATGTGAGAGTGAGGGCCAGTTCCAGTGAACTCAGAGCAGAGTTTACAGTCCTCACACATTGTCCTCTCCTCCTGTCTTACCCAGTTACCCCATGAGCTAAAGGAATGACAGAGCTCTTTCTCCATGAAGGTCAGCGGAAACGGGGTTTCATAACAGTACATAGGCCTATGTGGTGAGTTGTTATTGTCGTGTCAAATAAATGAAATAATGACCTATGACAAATAAATTGATCAAAGAAATGTTGCAAAATAAAAAAGATTTAAAAAAAAACAAAAAGGAAAAAAAAAACACCCCACAGTGGTGCAATGATGCCCTCTGGAGGCAGCTGCTGATATTTTTAGACTTATGATGTTGGAAGCGAATATATTCCTGTTTGTTGTTGCCATGCCAAAATTTGTTTGAATGCAGATAGTTTTGAAAAATGAAACTGAGTAGTCTTTAGATGGTGAAGGTTTAGTCTTTAATGTACCTCAGCAAATGTTTTATGTCTTTTTCTCTTTCCACAACTGATAATACAACAACTAAAGCCAGTTCATGCCTGAGTTTTGATTGTTGCTCAGAGATCAGGTGGAAACCAGAAAAGTTCCCTACTTGGGGAATATACGCCTGATTTCCTACCTATTTACTTTTCTTCAATCTTTTTGAACACCGAGCCATTTCTCAGTAGATGTAGCTCCAGTATATTAACGGAATATGTCTGCTAATAAATCCCAAGTAGATTTGACTCAATCATATTCAGTTGCTGCAAAATAGTGGCATAAAAGGATAAATCTCCAAGGATATACAGACTCTTACAAATGGAAAATCAGGTTATCTTTGCTGGTCTTTGTCCCCATCATGTGGTCACCAATTGACCCTGCAAACCAGAATTTGTTCCCTATAATAATAATAATAATAATAATAATAATAATAATAATAATAATAATAATAATAATAATAATAATAATAATAA
>JBBBVU010000016.1:17386712-17405928 GCA_037177055.1 Atherinosoma microstoma
AGGACAAATGTCATAAAACAATGATCAGATCTGAATTTGACATGTAAGAATTCCCGACTAGTTCAGAACTTTGTGTGTGTGTGTGTGTGTGGGGGGGGGGTTGTTTTATCGATGCACAAGCTACATCTGTATTGAAAGCCAGCTTCTATACATAAGTAGAAGTGTTAAGGGGACCAACTTTACCACTTCCTGGCTAAAAGTAACTTTTCAGTCACCACAAATGTCACTAATGTGTCATCTGTGTGTCTGCAGCTCTTTTAATTTGTAGAGACAGCATTCTTAAATTGGAGCAGTTAAAAGTAACATATTTTACTTCTTGTGCTTGCATTTAACCCCTGTAGTCCGTCATAGTGTTGTAGTAGTCGTGAATTTAATGCTTATGTCATTTATTATATTAGTTTGATGAGAGATAGTGAGTCTTTTGTCTAGTGGTGGTGTCTAGTAGCTGAAATCATTTCAGGCTTATGGCTGCAGCCAACAATCATGTTGTAGACGGTGGTTTTATCTGTTTCAGTTCCTCCTCTTTTACTTCTTTTTGTTTGTTTTCGTTTTTCAAACCCATACATCATCTGGGAAAATTCCTGCTGCGCTGCAAAACTATGCAGATCAGCCAAATGGAAACTGCAGTACTGTGTAAATTGGTTTAGATATTATCTGTTTATTTTTTTTCCATATTCTGTTTATAATCCATTAGCTTTGGTGCCTTGGAAGAGATTTCTAAACTTCTTCCAGGACAGTTTCAGTTTAACAACTTAACAATTTCACAATGATTTTTTTTTTTTTTAATTCTAGCTAAATTTAGACATCACAGTGGAGTTAGATGCTTATTCACACATGTAATCAATGCAGGAGATCAAATTATTTCGATTACTCTGACAACATTTGCAGATTTCTCTGCAATCCTAACTGACTGACTGTCCTCTGCAGAGCTGAGTTCCACCCTGATGGAGAAGATGCAGGCCCAGGAGATGATGAGTGGCCTGAGGATACCAGAGATGGATGAGCTCGGCCAGTTCTTCCGCTCTCTGCCGACGTCTACTCTGGTGGGCATCGGCGCCTTGACAGCCGTGCTAGCATATTGGTTAGCAACCAGACCTCGTCCCATCAAGCCTCCCTGCAGCCTGCTGCACCAGTCGGAGGAAGTGCCGGTGAGGTTGCCACATTTGCTGTTTACACTAATGGAAACTCCATTTTGCAGATATTTGCAATCATATTTTAGTCTGCAAGCGCCCCGGATGAATAAATTGGATAGTTTAATTATCCATGATCATGGCAGGGCCCTGCGTTCTTCGGGTCAGCTTCTGCTAGAAGTCCAGAGGTCGAGATACAAGCAGTGATCGTTGTTTTGCCGTTGCTGCTCCTGAGTGTGGAACAAACCGCCCCCCTGACATTCGTGTCACTACTGATTCTGGCCTTTTTAAATCGAAGCTGAAGACCAACTCTTTTAGATTAGCATTCAGTTCTGAGTAGGGCAGTCTTGTTATAAGGTGTATTTTATTAAAAATTCTTATTTTGCCCATTTTATGTACTTCTGGAAGACTTTTATATTTATGCATTGTATGTTTACGTATTTTTTTATAGCTCTGTTGTAAAGCACTTTGAGTACCTTTTAGTTATTGTAAAGGGCTTTACAAAAAAAATTTGATTGATTGATTAATATAGTCGGGTTTCTCAACCGCGGGATGCTGCTGGGCAGTGACAGCTCTAGAAACGCACACAATACATGTCACTGTGCCATCAGACGAGTCCGGAACGCAGAGTTTTAAGGTCAGAAAGTTAAGGAGTATACATGAGTGTATATATACATGGATATACATGTACATTTTTTTCATAAAAATGCTCACTTTAATTATCAACATATGTGAGAAACTGACCATCATAAGATCTAGAAAGAACCAAAATAATCAAAAAACAAACTAAATTGTTTCTTAAATGCGTTCTACTAAATTACATCCAAATCCTCTTCAGTTTAGAGCATAAAATGTTAATGTTGTGTCTCTTTGCCTCTCTCTATTTGCGCCAGAATGAAGATGGAGGTCGGCGGTCCATGATGGGTGACCCCTCCAAACTGCTGAGTCATTACCATGATGATGCAAGGACCATGTATGAGGTCTTCCAGAGAGGCCTTCACATATCTGGTTGGTTGGATGTGACCGGGGTGGGAATAACTCCAAACTCCACAATATAAAGAGCTGAAGCCTGCAGGATTTTTATCATACTGTAGCCTCTCTTCCACATGGACAACTTTCCCCTAGAAGTGCTTTCTTGCACTTTTATCAGACCATTTTTTGGTACTATTTAACCCATCAAGTCAATTTACAGGCATCATCTTACCAATATGGATAGAGAGTTAATATTTTGCATCACATCATCAGATTTTTCATTTAACGTATCCATAAAACATCGGTATCGGGTTTCAACAATGGCCAAACATGTAGTAAAAAAATTTAAATGAAGGACACAGAATGCTCAAAGCAGTTAGAATGGAAAGTTAGAATGGAAATATACGAATACTAACCAGTGTATACAGTGAAGTAAAAGGACACCCACATATTCAGTGATCCTTTTCATTTTCTCTTGCAGCCAGGGTTGCAGGCATGCAAGCAGTGATAGCACGCAGTCTGACAGTCTTGTAAACTCACTCTGAAACCTCCAATTATCTGTCTGCAGCTGGAGACAAAATAACTTCTCTGGTTGCCAAGGTGATGGTCATCTTTGTTGGTCTGAGTGACTAACTCACACTGCAGAGATATTTTTACTCAACTCTCAAGCTTCAGCAGCTCCTGTGTGTTTTTTATTTGGCGTGACTCATGTTTTACAAATTTATCATTACTTTTTTTTTAGATAAATTAGTTTTTGGTGTCAGAATTACTGGTTGAGCTTGAAGCCAGGCCATAAACAAAGACAAATATTTGCTCTTAAATGACTGATTAATGAGTGTTTTATGGTGATCTCCCGATTCCTTACATAACTTATGAAGTGAAATAGAAAACACAGAAACAGAATTGTTTTCGCTGCTCACATTATTGTTGCCACAGGAAAATTAATTATATTGAATTATAGTTTCAGTCCTGATATTTAAGGATCTTATTATCCCCGACTATTCCTGCAATTTAAACCCCAAGTTGTGTCAATTCCTTATTATGCTCAGTGATGCTTGATAAGGCTTTGGTTTGAAAAAAAAAAAAATGGTAAAAGTGAAGGATGATTTTGTTTTCCTGTGTGTTTAACAGGTGATGGGCCTTGCTTAGGCTCACGGCTCCCGAACCAGCCCTACAAGTGGCTGTCCTACAAAGAGGTTGGTGCCGTTCATGACATTTTATCTCCTTGTAAATATAACAGTCCCAAGAGGAGAAAAAGGATGCTGAACTTTAAAATAAAAAATGCCTTCAGATGACTTATAAACAGCACAAGATATCACAGCAGGCAACAAGAAATGAAGAAAAATGGAAAAATAAATCAGAGCTTCTAATGAACCAGCAGAGAAAAACATGATGTTACAAAACCACACATTGCCCAAGACATCACTTCCTCATAAACATTTACCTGTGGCATTATGTTTTGTTTGTTTTTTAACAAGAAAATAGTGGGTGGAAACCATTTCTTTTCTTTATGTGTGTCCTTATCTGTTATTTTCAGAGCAAGCAGACAAAATCTGGGCTGGTTTAAAATTGCATTCAGTGGAAAACCTCTAAATAATAAAACTAGTGAACATTTAATTTAATATGGAAAATAAGACGCAACACCTCTGTGGAAATGTAGAACATGTGAAACTTGTTCTACTCAACTTTTTTTTCCTCTCTGTTGTCTTTCACAATTGCACTAACTTTAGGAAGTGTGGTAGTTAATGTAATAGATTCCCCATTCATTACTCCAAAGAAGAACTGTAGATGTTCCCAAAATGGGTTTATAATGATTGCATTATATTACTGAAGCAACAGGAAATAGATAGAGCTAAACACAAACATGCTTTTGTGGATTTTTTTTATAATTTAGCAGATTTCTGATGTAGACTTTGTTTAGAAAGTTTAACGCGATATTTGTTTGGTTTTGTTCCACAGGTGACAACCCGGGCAGAGCATCTGGGCTCAGGCCTTCTTCACCAGGGCTGCCTGCCCAACCCCAGCCAGTTCATCGGTGTGTTTGCTCAGAACAGACCTGAGGTAGCTTCCCCTCTTTTAATGTTTCATGACATCTCTGCCTTTATTTGTCTCTTGAATGTAGTTTTTCTCAAGCTCTCAGCTTCTCTGTTATGCATCGGCTGGTTTCTCGTTGAACGTTGAAATGTGTTGACTGTCGTTGAATGTAAAGTAAGAAAAAGGTAAAGCATCTGTCCAGAATTTCTGTGAAAGTATGAAGCTTGCTCTGTGTGTGATTTGCAGTGGATCATCTCAGAGTTAGCTTGCTACACCTACTCCATGGTGGTGGTTCCCCTTTATGACACACTAGGCGCAGATGCGATACGGTTCATCATTAACACCGGTAAGAACACACACATCGATTAGAGACAAAACTACTCATACCAGTGCATAAATGGCAGCCATATAAACGCAACACACAACAGTATTGAAGGACAGGTGACCTCTTCTTTAGTTTGAGGTGTGAAAAACAGACCTCACTTCATTAAAGGAATATATCATTAAGCCTGTAGTTTCTTAATCAAATGGCACTGAGATATATTAGAGTTTTTTCTTCCAACACATACAGTATGTGTCTGGATTTAGAAAAAGCAACTTAATTGAGTGAATGGGATTGACTCAACAAGACAATTTTAGTAGTGGAGCTTCCCCGATTGGTGACTGAAAGCATCTTTATCACTTTGTCACAGTGATGCTTCCTTGATTAAAGCATATTTAAAGCCTGATATCATCATATAAACTGTCATAATGCCATTATTTTCCTTCTGAGCCAACAATCTTATATATTCAATGTGTCTTAAGGCCATTGTTGAATTGAACTTGCTTGAAAATGCAAGTGAGACTGAACCCATCCACGAGTAGTTGAAAGGAAATGTTCTAGTGTTATTAATGGGGGTCATTAATTTATAAAAATCATATGACTAACTAGTTAATCTTAATGCTTTGGACATTTGAAATTGTCTCTTAACCCTTATAGATCATAATTGTTCAAATATCAACTGAATTCCAACTCCACATGTTTGTTTTTTTTTTGTCTTTCCTTTTTATTTCTTTTTTTGCTGATATTCACACAAGGTGTGTGTGCACTTGTGTGCTTGTTTCATTTCAGCTGACATTTCCACAGTAATCTGCGACAAAGTGGAGAAAGCTCAGGTCCTTTTGGAGAATGTGGAACGGAAAGAGACTCCCCGCCTACAAAGAATCCTCCTAATGGATGCCTTCGACTCTGCTCTCGTGGACCACGGCAATAGCTGCGGTGTCCACGTGCAGGCTATCCAGGAAGTCGAGGTATGATCATCACAGTGAAGCTTTAAACGATGTAGCTGGAATAATTTGAACAGAACAAATGATGCAAAATCACAATCAAGTGAACTCTTCAGAGGCTTGAAAATAGTCAAACCTCTTCTGAAATAGCTGTTGTTATTGACTGATGTGTCCTGTTGCTTAGAAACAACAGAGACTGAGAGTGGTCCTTTACAGCTCAGTCCACTTGGTGACCTGTCCAGGAGCAGACCAGGAGGCTGGAAACACTAATTTTCAAGGAATTTACACATCAGAAATAAAATACTGTTTTATGATTACAAAGAAAACCTGAACTTTAAGGACTCCAACAGAAAAGTGTCACAAACAAGTTTAGTATTGCTGCCATCATAGTTCTACCCCTCATGTTTTGAGCATGCTCAGAAAAAAAAACCATTTATTACAAACAGAAAAAGGAAGTGATATTCAATGTATCCATAGTTACATTTCCATGTTGATTTAGATGACCAGAGCATTTACACCTCTCAATCACAATTAAAAGATTCCTTCTGATGAAGCTGAATTGGATCAGTCTGATCTGACCGAGGTGTTTACATGAGGCGTTATTATTCTGATTGGACTGTAAATTTGAAATGGTCCAGGTAGACATAACTTTAGAGATAAATGAAATGTTTACACAATGTATCTAATCTTTACTGATAAATCTTTGCTACTTTATTGCTCAGAACTTTCACGCCTACCTTAAGGATGACTGGTGTGGTCATAAATGATATTATACAAGCCCAGACTCCTCTACGTTGACAGACTGTTGATGCACTTTAAATGAAAAGTTGGTTAAATGAGATGCGTCTGATGTTTGTTTATAGATCACAAGTTTTTTCCAAGAGGCATTCTCTGTTACAAAGAATGTAATCTTCCAGAAATATGGTTTTGTGGTTTGGGAACATCTAAGTTTCTGATGTTTCTTTTTCAATAAAAGCAGCACATCCTTACCTACACTACCGCCTTCTGTCTTACCACATGTTTTATCCTTCCAATTATTTTTCATTAATCTAAAATGTGCACAGAAAAAAAAACAGGAAGAAAACATTGAATTAAATATTAACATGGTTTAAAGCACTTATATTTTCCTATTAAAAAGATCATGAAAATGCCTCTCTTATCTGATTATAATTTATATCCAGCTGGCTCATGTGTTTGAACTTTTCATTTCATTATTAGTTGACCGTGAGGTCCATGTAAATACACCATGTGAAACAGCCTTTTATTCAGATGTTTTCCACATAGATGGCTGCAGCTACCATAAACCATAAATCTTCAACTCTAGAGTTGCAGCTATGCACAAAGTGACGTGTCATGTGCAGCCCGTCATAACAAGATTTGTTCGCAGACATGAACAAACAGGACGAGCATATGCTGGGTGAGATTTTTATCTGCTCGTCTCTTGCATAACAGAATCTGTGAAATGTTTCGCAGCCCGGAGCCTTGCCATGCCACTTCGTCTGAGGTTACACATTTACAGTCATTTATTTACTTCGTTAGTTCAAGTCACTCTTCAGACTTCAAAAGATCAATTACTGCAAATAGATAAAAGAAACTGATCCAACTGATCTGGTGTCTGAGTCAAAGTCACAAGGAGTCTTTTTACATGTGTCAATAACTGGGTCTTTATGTAATGATCCACCTTCCTGGAAGGAAGAGTATATGAGCATGTTTGCTTGGCAATAAAGTGGAGCCATAAAAGTTTGATCTTGGAAGACAAAACTAATAGTTGCTCTATATCCAATGTCACCTTTACTTGTTATGGTTACTTTTTATTTTGTTCTTTTACAGGCTCTGGGCAGAGAGCACTACAGAAAACCCATAGTAAGTATGACCACATAAGAAATTTAGCCATGTTAATAGATCTTATACGAACACTGATGTTTATAAGAGGATACATATGCATTTCACATATATATCATTCCTCACAGAAAACATAAAAAGCAGTTTTATTCCCTTTTTATATATAGTGTTTGAGAAAAAAATGGGCTAGTGTTGTAAATCAGCTCGATCAGAACACCAAATTGACCAAAATATTACACCAATAAAGTTAATTATGTTCAACAAGTGCACAAGACTATTGATAAGTTTAGGAATTTATTTTGTGAATAGGTGACATCAAAGCAAAACGCTGTTCATGTCCTGTTGAAAGTTTGTGTGGCAGCTGCTGCAGCGTTGCATGCAACTGGTGTTAACATGCCACATAATGAACACCGACAGTGCTGTATATCAGCAATTTTCACTCCACACTGGTCTGATGACTGAAAAAGGAGAGAATCAATGACTTCACACTCAGCTCAACGTCTACCAACCTCAAGCATTTGTTCAGTGCGAGTTTGTCCCATCTCTTTATAAGCTGCATATCTTCTGACTTCTGCCACTTTTTTCTCCACAGCCACCAGCACCAGATGACCTATCCATTGTTTGTTTCACCAGTGGAACCACAGGTAAATGTTGTGTTATTTAGGCTCAAGTCATGCACCATTTCTGTATGGTGCTTGAAGGTTGCTTCCTTCAAGGATACAGGTGATGCTGCAAACCAGTAACAATTCAAGAGGGTCAAACTCTTTAAACTCTATCACAGTAGAATCAAATGTATGTAAACCCTTCAGCAAAATATTACCCATGTAACACCTCACACCCTTCCAAGTCGAAGAATATAGTTTGCATCTATATAACTAGGTGAAATGCTACACCTTAAAGAAAATATGGACATGAGTTTGGTCAGTACAAAGTAAGAAGGTGGCAAACTATAAATCTAGATGAAGTGAGTTCTTGTCAGTATATATGTGCTGCACAGCACACGTTTGAATTGTTGCATTCAAATTGAAAAACAGGCACACACAAGAAGGCTTGGGTGTGAATTACAGAAATCCTACCAGTTATTAGACATATTACACCACTGCCAAGACTATCCTCCTTTGCTTTCCTTCTTTGTACTGCACTGTTTTCATTGCCATTATGACTATATAGCTGTGCCAAGTTAACAAGAAAATACGTATGCATATTCTCCTGAAAGTTTTGTTTGTGGCTTCTTCTAACTGTGACAGATGGATGACAAAAAAAGAAGATTTTCAGAGGTGTTAAAGCTAACTTTTTATCTATAGTTAATGCCTACACTTGTTCCTGTGGTCTGAATCAGAGGATATCGACCACAAGTATTATTTTGTGACCTGTTCCGTAGTTTTGAGCTGCGCTCTCCTTCCTTTCTGCTGGTGTAAATGGCTAAATGATCATTTTCAAAATTTTGCAAAAGCGTCAATCTTCAGTCTACAGCCCGAACACATAAAATTGCAAGTTTTCTCGAGGATCAGGTGATGCAGAAAGAAAAGCCTGCTTGGTTTTAATAAAAGACAAACAAATGAATGTATTCCTCCATCACAGAACATTAAGGCTTCTACATTTAGTTTCACAGACCATCATTTTTGCAGTTACGACTTTAAAATCTTCACCAAAACAACTTTTTCCTAAATAGAGATCCCGAGCAGTAGACTTGCAGATAGAGTTGAGGTAGTTTTAACACCCAGAGCTACTCTGGTTGACCTGGCATCGTTATCCTAGATGCCACTGCAGGATAACAGCAAAAAGAAAAACTTTTTCACTGAACGCAAACAGCTTTGTTTTGGTTTACATTCATATTTCTCGTGGCTGTCTTGAATATTAAACCAATTTTAAATATTTCTGATTTAATTAATCATTTCCAAAACAAAAGTAAGCAAAGTGTGGCCCGGGTTTAACAATACTTGAATTTTCCTTTTATTAGATTTTCCTTTTGCATGTAAACAAAGTTTCATGCTCACTGATTCCACCTTTGATATAAAACTTGTTCTTTAAGACAGGATTATAAAGCAATTACAAACAGGATGTTACACTAATGACGAGCTGTCTCCATTTACATAACCATTTACAAAATTCCTCCAAATATTCCTGATTATTTTCCCATAAATGGTACACACATAAGCATTTTCAAGGAAGAAAACGAGTTAATCAGTGTAAACTGTGGACCTTAACTGCTTAACGTTACATGTCACTGCCAACAGGAAGCTGCCAGCAGCAAAAACCAGCTCCCCTGTGTTTTCTAGATATCAATGACACGTGACTTAGTGGAAACAGCATTTCACTAACACTGCTGCTGAACAAGTACAAACCACCAATCCAAACTAGTGACACTCAAGTTGAATTAAAAAATGTTAAATAATTAGAAAATAAGGAGACTGAAAGAAAACCTATGACCTCCTTAGAAGAAAATGTTTTAAGGCATTTCTGGGGGGGCAGTAGAGGCGCTAATAAAAATTGTCAAGGCAAACAAGCATTTACTGTAAATCCTTCCAGTTAACGGCAGCAAAATGATCTAATAGTAAGAGGGTAAAACCTCCAACCAGATACTCCAACATGTCCTGTCACGTCAGACTCACAGGAACAAAAAAAGCAGCTCTGCTTTTTATTGTAGGTCCCTTCCTACCCCAGCCACTGAAACAAACATACAGAGCAACAAAAAACGAGGTCATTTGAGGACTCCCTGGTGTCAGTTTACAGTGTCACCAGCAGCAAACTCTGCCATCTTCTGGCCTGAGAGACACCTGCAGCCACTCCAGCAGCGTCAAGTTCATTATCCACATTCAACCAGCATTTATTAAGAATCCTCTCCAACTTTATTGCCACATCTGTTCACCGCTTAGCTGACATGATTGCTTACAGCTGTGGGTAGCACTTTTCAAAAAGAGGAAGGTTTCATATAAGAGTCATTGCTTCATAAAAACCATGATGGGAACATGTGTGTTGGTTTGTGTGAACTTGACTAAGCCATGGAGTGACCTTACTGTAATTAAATACTATTTTACAATTAATGCAAAACACTCCAAAAGTGATGGTTTTTTAAAGGGAAACGGGTGTTTTAATTTGGGACTGAATAATAACTGAATTCCCCTGTTGAGGCAAATCCATCCGTCCGTCCGTCTGTCAGTCATTTATACAGTCAGGTGTTGAGGTCCATCAGTGTCGTGCACTATGACACCACTTGCAGAGATTGTTCTACTCTATTCATTAAATCATATTGCTTTGAACCTTTCAGTGTCACACCTGATACACTCCATCCCTGGTGCTGTTCACTGTGCACAGCCAGAAACGCATCACAAAACCTCCTTTTTTTAAAATCACCCTAGACTTTTGAGGACATGAAATGTGAGTGAAATTCCCAAGAAATCTCCTGAGCGAGGTGTGTTTCCAAGTCAGGCTTTTGGCAACTTGGATGACTTCCTGCGCATCTGCCAGGAGTGAGATCACTCGCCTGACATTTCTGTGGGCTTTTCTGTCTTTGCTTACTCAGGAAATCCAAAGGGAGTCATGCTCACCCATGGAAACGTTGTGGCGGATTTCTCAGGCTTCCTCAAAGTGACAGATGTGAGTTGCCTTCACTTGTTTTCCCCTTTTGAGTTCATGTCTGTCCTCTGTCATTTCATATAAGTTAATAAAGATGTGTCTTCCCCAAAGGATCTGTTTGCCTTATGAAACAGCTTCTATTTTAATGTTGGTATGTGGCATTATCATTTTTAAGTCATCTGAATATTTCTTTCTTTGTGTCCTGCAGAAAGTAATTTTCCCAAATCAAGATGATTGCCTCATTTCCTTCCTGCCGCTGGCTCACATGTTTGAGAGACTCATTGAGGTAAACTGGCTGAGCTTACATCTGTAACTACAAGAATGTGTTTATTAGTTTCAGGACGTCTGCGTGGGCAAAGGAAGAATCTTTGTATGAAGTAAGACAATGAAGGGGAGGGATAATTGATGAGTGCGTAGGCAGCAGGAAGAGAGGCTGGATCCTCACTTTTCAATCTCCTTTCTTAAGTTTCGCTTCCCAGCTCTCTGGATGAAAGCCACACCCACATTTTTAGAGACAACAGTGGGCGTGTCGCTTCACTTCATAGCCTAAGGGAGAGCACAGGCAATGAGAGAGACTTCAGTTGTTTACAAGAAACTGCATTATTAAAAGTAATCAGGTTAGGACATATAATCATAGAAAGCATTTACATGGAGGGGAAAGCCCATTTATAGCCAAACGTGTATTTACCTCCAGTTTATTCCTCCATTACTGTCTCCCACTATACTTTCAACAAGATTTGGTATAGAGTAGTTTAGCATGTTTATGCTAGAACAGCCTGAAGAGTTGGGTTTTCCTGGGAATTTCTCAAGTGAAGGGCTCTGTGGTGAGGGCATGCGCTGTTGGTGCCAAAGGCTTGGCTCCTCAAGACTGGAAAGGCAAAAAATGTTCCTAAGTTTCATTTCTAGTCAGAGTTGTATGACTGGAAAACTAGAAATATTTTCCAATACTTTCCATCCAACTGCCTGCCTGCAGATGTGATAGTAACGGACATGTCATGCAAAAAGCAGTTTGAAGATGAGTATTTACATGCTCAGATATCTCCCATAGATCCTTCACCCCTGAACAAAAACTGCAGTTGTGTTCAGGTTGTGTTAAGATATCTGATTGGTGAGAGAAAAAAAAGTTTCTGCTTACTTAAATGCCTGAAGTAAGTTGTGAGGTGATGGAGAAATGAAATATAGCTGAGGATAGTTGTTACTCCAATATGACACAAATTAAGACACACAAGCAGAGAAATCCATGCGGAGATCGCAGATGATCAGATTGTTTGGTGCGACAGGACAATGCACCATTATTTTAAATACACAGTAACAAATACATATTTAAGATTTAACCTCTTAAAGATGCTGATTTCTTTTTATTTTCCTCACAAGCTGACTCATTAATGGTTTCAGTGGACAGATAAAAAAGAAAAAACCCATTTCAATAGAAACATTAAATATTAAACAGCTTTCATTTGTGTTTGTGTATTTAAATCTTTTCTTTGTCTAGCTTTTAGTTTTTTCCTTTTATAAAAAAACCCTAAGCTCCATAGAATAATTTTAATTCTTGTAAAGCTAAGGTATCTTTGTTATTCTTTAGTGTCTCAGATGTGTTTGATCGTTTGGCACAGGATCAGGTAGAACCTGATTTGTTTGGTTTGTGCAGCAGCAATGTCAGAGGCGGGTGATTTGGACACAGGAACGCAGGAAACCACCTAACTTCCCCAGACAGCACTGCAACCAGTCACACAACAGAACTCACCAGTCTCACACAAACATGTAGCTACATATGCGACACCCCTGATGTTTCGAATTTGTGCTTTGCTGTGTCCTTAAATGGCTTCTAAAACTGGAAGAAATCTGCAGGCACTTTTTTTTTTCATAGCTACTTGACAGCAGCCCTTAACCTCTGAAAGTGTTGAAACCAGGAATAATTGGTAAAGGTATCTGTTGTGTTTGTGAGGAACAAATATTTTGAAGGCCAGACTAATTTAGCATACAGGAATCCTTATTGCAAAAGATGCAAACTTCTCACAGGTGCATAACTTTTTGGTTGTCTTTTTTAAAATGTGTTCAGCTGCCTTAATTTTGTCTTAATATTGATGAGATGCAACTCAGAGTAACTTTAGTTGTACTAATTTGAGTTAATTGCCTGTCAGAGCTCCTCACACAAACTTTATGACTGTATCGTGGAAGGTCTTTCCACAACATACAGCACAGTGCTTTGCTGCAAAGCAGTCAAGAAGTTAAACCTAAGGTATTACTATAAGATGCACGTATGTGTTTATATCAGTTTATTTTAGTGTTCCCATACAATGCAAGAATTCTTCTGTCTTTTTTCCTCTATATTCAGTTATCTTGAATCAGTCTGGGTGGCTGAGCAGCAGATCCAGAAATGGACAAACTGTACTGAACACTGGTTTAAACCAACTTCACTTAAAGCTGCTCAAACTAAAAAAAAAAAAAAAAATTGAATGTTGCATGTGCATTATACTCTATAGGTCTAGTTGTGATGACTATCATATGAGCTGGTCATGGGGCCATTTTTTATGCAGGGCAACTTCCTCTTTTTCTTCTTTGAAACTCAGAATGTGGAAAGTGACTGCTTTATATGAGAGTTGTGCTTTAGTACAAATATAATGTGTAAAAATTGAGAAAATGGATTTAAATGGAAAACAAATATTCCAAAACTATTATTTGAATTATTTTATATTTGTAAGACCAAAGGTTTGCAGATCATAATGTGCACAGCTTCCTCTTTCGGTCTAATAACCACAGACAGTCTTGACACAGGAAAGTCCTTTAAACACAAATGTAAAAACAATACTGAAACATTACGAGTCCTGTGTCATCTTCCCCTTTTTTCTAAATGTCCGGAAACTTGAGAGCATGGGAATGAAAACTATGATATTTACGACAAGTGTGATGAAATATAAAAAGACTGGTATTGCCACTGAAACCCAGACTTGTTAGACCTGACCACATCAGTGGTCAGGTCTCTGTGCCAGTATCTCTGCCAAGTCATGTGTCACGCTTTTAATAAAGGTTTTTATTTTCAATCTATTGATCTTTGAGTTGTTTCTCTTAAACAAAGGGCATCGGGGCAAATCAGGTTTACTTCCAATTATTTTCTTACTGTTTTTCTGTAATATTGTGACATGATTTTTATTATAGGGAATCTTATCTCCCTTTTCTATGTTGTTGTTTCTTCTTGCAAAGATACCACATATTAATATTTTTTGTGTCTGCCCGTGCAGTCTGTGGTCTACTGCCATGGAGGACGGATTGGGTTCTATCAGGGTGACATCCGTCTCCTGTCAGATGACATGAAGGCCCTGCGGCCGACCATTTTCCCCGTGGTGCCTCGACTGCTCAACCGCATGTATGACAAGGTAAGTTAACGGATACAGAAGGCTGTTAAAGAAACCACACTTTGTCCTGTTAAATGTGAGTTTCTTTAAGTTTAAATTGGTACCCTTTTGGAAATTGCCCATTGGTCTGACACACACTAGAAGTGTGAAAATAAAATATAATTATAGATCTTTTCTAGCTCTGTAGCTGTAGTTTTATATGACATATCTAGTTTTCTCAAATTCCCTTTTTAATTCATAAAAACCTCCGTTTAGGAGTTGGAGTTTTAAAGGAGAGTCATGTGAGACGAGGTACTTTGATTAGTCCTCAGAAGACCTGTAATTTAGGGCAATTTACGTAAACATAGCTAAATGCTTTCAACTGCTGGGGAAAATCAGGGTTTGTGTCTGGTTTTTTTCTCCTCTGCAGATTTTCAGCCAGGCAAACACCCCGTTAAAGCGTTGGTTGCTCAACTTTGCTGCAAAGAGAAAAGGTGCTGAACTCAGCAGAGGAATCATTCGCAGTGACAGCATGTGGGATAAAGTCTTCTTCAGTAAGATTCAGGTACAAGGTGTTTCTTTACCTTGAGCACAACGTGGAAGCCCAGCCTTTGACCAAACCAAACTTTGACTAAGAGTGAAACTGAAAAAACAAAGGCCTTTTACATGATGAAGTATTATATAACTGAAGTCCAGCAACAGTTCAATCATATCTTTTTAATTTACAAGCAATAACCAGAGCCTGTTGAAGAGGCAAGCAGTTGATGTATTACCCTGTAGTGTGGTTAATTCATGTTTATAGATGTCAAAGAATTTATGGTAATCTTCCAAGACATGATCCTCAAGCATTCCCCTACAACTTAAGCATTCATGAGAAAAAGACGAGAATAAAAGGAAAATCTACTTTAAGTATAATTCAGTAAGGGCTTACTTGTCTTATTAAGAATGTGGGTGTAGTTTGTTTTGGTTTTATTGACAGCTTTTATCTTACTTGTACTAAATATGGATTTTTGCCAACAATCTTTTAAAGTCTTCTAAAACAAAGACTCCTCTAAACAAATTTTATATCCCCACTTTGTATAGGCCAGCTTGGGAGGAAGACTGAGGATGATTATTACAGGAGCAGCTCCTACCTCACCCACTGTCCTGGGATTCCTCAGAGCAGCTCTGGGATGTCAGGTCAGATCCTCTATGCCACTCACACGATGCATACACTCACATATACTGCATGTTTTTTGTTTTATATACTTGTGAGGACCCTCATAGAAACCTTTCTATGCTCTAACCCAAAACTCAATCTTTATTATCACAACTGTCAAATTATAACATTAAATCAGCTGTCCCAAAACTTTAATTCAACTCTTAAGTGCTGTCAGTGGGTTTCCGTTTCAGCCGGCTGCAGTTCCTGCAACAGAAAACACCTTGTCAAAGACAAAGTGGTGACCGTAGTGGTTCATTTAGCTGCTAAAGATGCTGAGTACAGTAACAGTAAATTCTTCTCAGCCCTCCCCTCAGCACTGTGCTTGTCTGTGTAGGTGTACGAGGCGTATGGCCAGACAGAGTGCACAGCAGGCTGCACATTCACCACACCTGGAGACTGGACCCCAGGTGAGTGTGTGTTTGTTTGCAGCAAGCTTCAGAAATACAGACTGATCCTTATCTCTGCTAAAATCACCAGACTTGTTTATTGATTCAAGCTTTTGTTCAGAAGTCTACAAATGAAGACAATGAGTCATGATTTTATGGAATAAGGAAGTTCCACTCTTGAAGCGAGCTTTTAGCTGTTATCATGTTAACAGGTGAAACCTTTTGCCACTTTGCTCTCAGATCGCCCTGATCACACGGTAACAGCTCTGAACTGTGGCCACACTGCGGTTTTGACCTGAAATGATGTAACAACTCAGATACGCAAGCTGTATCTGCTGTGCTCCCAGTGAATGATTTACAGTTACGGTGTGGTGGGGGGGAAGAATGAGTGGGAGGCTGTGTGCCCACAATCTCTAGAAGGAAAAAGGGAGAGGCTTGGAAGGGTGAGACATAGATGAAAGAGTACATGAACAAGCTGGTACAAAGGAAAAGGAAGCTATTATTACTGCCTAAATGTATGACTACCTCTTATGTATTATGCGGGGTTAGATGTCCTGGAAATGATCAGATTTTCTAAGTAACCTCTATGCTGTCATCTGATCTTAAAACCCATGGATAACTGTCTGACTCTGACTTCATACAGTCTGTATTTCCTTGATTTTATAAGGCCTTAGAATTAAAGATGGCAAAAGAAAGAAAAGAAACTGCATGTTTACTTAATATTGTTTATAAACTGGAAAAATCTTTGGTCTAGCTTGGATTTGGTCTTAGCAGAAGAAGAATTGTATCGGCAGGGAGATTATTGGCGGACCATACCAGTTCTGCAGTTTTGGGCCAAATGTATCCACAAGTCAGAGCCTTTGATTGGAGCTGGCTGAGTGTACATATACACAATAAGTCAGGGATGTAGTAAATGTAAAGGTCAACATGTGGATATGTTTGAATATCATTTCTTTGTTGCAAGTGTTTGGTTTTTTATTTGGGGGGGTTAGACCTTTGAGCCTTGTGCATATTTTATGAGCCTGTACTCAAAAACTGCTTACCAATAAAATGAGTATATCTCTGCAACCACAAGCTGTGTTTGAATACTTTTGGAGTCATACGAAAGGCACCACTTGTGAGATTCGTCAAGATGTGTAAAATAATATCAGTATATGCTACTGGTGAAGAACAAATTAAGATGGCACAAAAGAAAAAGGTTACAGGCTCATAAAAAACCCCAACACTTTCAGATGAATATGAACATCCTTTTGGAAATATGCAGCTGTAGCTCTAAACCTCTATAAACTCATAGTACAATATTTGAACATCAGCTTTCCAAAGGTCAAGTCTGATGAAGTAAAACAGAACAAAATTAAAGAGGTTTTAGTCCAGACAGTTCAGGTAAGGTCTCCAAAATGGTCATTTTGGCAGAGTTTGCCACCATCTGTTCTCAGGTTAATCAGGGCTTTCTGCTGCATGTGAAATAGTCGTTTGTCATCACTAGAATTTTGAATATTTGTTACTCTTTGAAGCGAAAGCTCTTGATGTTATTGCACAAGTAAACACATCACACTTTTGATTTCTTTTACAATCCCAGTAGCAGTACTGTAAAGCCTTGTGATAAAGAGTAAAATGTGTTTGAAGTAACAAGGAAAAAAAAAATCTCTTTCTAATCACTAAAGTCACAATGACCTAATTGAATACGAAGATGACAAAACGCCAAAAAGTATAAACAGCAAAGAAGCACAGGTGAAAAGCACAGACTATGGCTGCACTGGACAATATTAGTTATTTAACACTTAGTTTTAGGGGCAGAAAAATGCTGTAACATGTAGAGAGCGAGTTTCAAATATTTCCATAGTTTTCTCTTCTGTCCATCCAGAGTGTAATGTTGTAATACCAGTTTTTTTAATCATAGATTAAACAAGCAGTCACATTAACAAATACATGTTGAATATTACAATTAATAGACATTATGTGTATAGGGTGGCACAAAAGTCTTGGAAGAAATGCAGTGTTTAAAAATTATCATGGATTTTTTTTTTTTTTTTTAAATACTATAGAACAGAGGTTCCCAAACTTTTTGAGCCATGACCCCAGAGATAACATATGGTGTTGTGTGAACTATCAGATGGGTCATCATGCAGCCATCCTATAAATGTAAGATTTTAAACCTGTCAGAATCTCCATAAATAAGGAGGATGAAGTGATTTTGGGTGGATTCGGTTCACTGCTGAGATAAAGCACCTGCATACCAAATTCAGATTTTTAATATGACATGTGTGCTAACTGTTTTCTTTATCCATTAATGTGTTCAACAGTTAAGGTGCTAATTTCACAGATTTATCTCTGAGTCAGTGGTTTCATTTTGACATCCAAGGTACAAATCCCAAATTTATATGGGCGGCTGTAGATCCAGTCTACCGACCAGAAAGTCGGTGCTTTGATTCCCAGCTTCCCCTGACTACATGTCAAAGTGTCCTTGGGCAAGACATTGACCCCTTGAAATTATCTTGCAACCCCCATTGGGATCCTGACTGCAGGTTTGAAAATTACTGGGCTAGAACTAACATATCAACTGTGAGTAGGCTACAAGAATATGTATTGTCTGATAACACTAATTAGGAAGGTTTCTATATTTTTGACCCAAGTAAGCTCAGGGGTAAACTGACGGTAAACTTGGTCCAATTCTACATGTCTCTTATTCTTGACTTTTTTTTCTTTTAAAGGTGAAGAACCTCTAAATCCTGACTCGCAACTTTTACTCTTATAGCAAAAGCTATGTGCAATACGTTGTCGTATTTATGTATGAAATGTCATGTTTTATAGTGAAAGGCGTTTCAAGCCTCTCCTTTAACTATCAGATAGAGCATTAAAATTCCCACTCCATGATAGGTGCACATTCAAACATTGTGAAACGTGTTATTAGGGAAAAGTAGGGGGGGATGATATATAGCAGAAGAAACCACATGTCAAAATCTTGTCCTGTTTATGTTCCTTAACCTGTTCAAGATGGAAGTTTAGAGGCTGTTATCTAATACTTACTGTAAGTACTGTCCTCAAAATATAGTCTAGTATCACCCCCTGCTGCTTAGTTTTTGTATTTGAGATGTCTTTTTATATACTATGATGATTGATTTTCTTTTTAGATTTAAGAAAAACCATTCAAAGTTAATATAATTCATGTTACAAACTCACATATCCGATTTGCTGAGCATCATATGAACGTGGTCAATGTTGCGAATTTATTTCGAAAGTGATTATTCCTGACTTCCCTCTGGTGTTTAACAATGAACAATAAACCAAACTGTGGGCCAAAAAGGAAAAAACTAAGCAAAAGCTCAAAATTTAGAGAAAAATAGATAAGGTAGCCCTAATTTTATTTTATTTTTTAATACACTTATAGGTCATGTTGGGGCCCCGTTGCCATGTAACCTCATCAAACTGGTGGATGTTCCTGAGAAGAACTACTTTGCCTCTAAGGGAGAAGGAGAG
>JBBBVU010000016.1:17406028-17420157 GCA_037177055.1 Atherinosoma microstoma
ATTTCATTACTGTCATTAATTTGTTTTTGTCTCTCTATATATATATATATAGGAGCTATATTATCATAATTATCATTACTTAGAGTATATTCATCTATGGAGTTAAAATTAGGAGTTTTAGTACGTACTAACCTTAGTTATGATGCCCGATGTGAATTCAATCTTAAGACTTGCTAACTTTCATTTTGGACTGATGCATTAATTTCTAGATAATTAACATTTATTTATTTTGCTTTTTCTTTTTTTTCTTTTTTTTTTCTTTCTGGTTCCTCTGTTTTCTCTCATGTTTTCCCCTCTCTTGCTCCCTTTCTTTCTCTCTCACAATTGCACTGTAAATATCACAAATTGTAATTAAGAAAGTGACCTCAAGTGTGAGAAAGATTACACACAGGTCATTTAAACAGTGTGAAATGTTTCAGTTTATATATTACAACACATTTTTTTTATAAGCAGGATAAGCTACTAACTTTTCAGACTTTGAACATCATGGTGTCTGTATAAGACTCTATATGCCGCCTGTCATCTGGAACATCATTCACTGTCCTCATCTTTCATCTAGGTTTGCGTAAAGGGACCAAACGTGTTTAAGGGCTACCTCAAAGACCCGGAGAGAACGGCTGAGACGCTAGATGCAGATGGCTGGCTCCACACTGGAGACATTGGCAAATGGTTGACCGTACGTACATCAGACTTTCAGCATTGTAAAATATACCATTGTTTTTAATTATGCAATAATTTCCCTCCATCATATCTGTTGTCTCCTGTAGAATGGCACGTTGAAGATCATTGACAGGAAAAAGCACATCTTCAAGTTGGCCCAGGGTGAGTACATCTCCCCTGAGAAGATCGAGAACATCTACATTAGGAGTGAACCAGTGGCACAGCTCTATGTTCATGGTGATAGTCTACAGGTAAGGACGTCAACATAATTATTCAATGTCCGCAATCTATTAATGTCTCGATGTCACAGAAATCTTAAACATGAAGCAGGTCTTTTCCTCTGATTGTAGGTCTGATTGTGGCTTCTCAACCATGAAAGTAATGTGTACATGCGCTTTGTGCTGATCAGTGTTTTCCCTGCTGTTTCAGTCCTGTTTGGTGGGAATTGTGGTTCCTGACCCTGAAGTTCTGCCTGAATGGGCCAAGAAGAAAGGCATCTTGGGTACCTACAAAGACATGTGTAAAAACACGGTAAACAAAACATCAATGAAACACTTATACTCCAGTTTACACCAGGGAGAATTTAGATTTAATAGTGGCATCTTTCTTATTTGCTAACAGGAATTAAAAAAGGCAATCCTTGAAGATTTGGTGCGTCTGGGCAAAGCCAGTGGCCTCCACTCTTTTGAGCAGGTAGGAAAACAGTATGGAGCCATGTTTGCACCCAAATTACCAGGACCCTTTAATTCCAAGGTAATTTCATTCTGTTGTTCGTCTCTGTTCCCACTGCCATCTAAGTACCTGTCCAAAACGGGCAAATCAGTCTGTTGTCCTTTAAGAATAAGAGGTACAGAGATCTTGAGAGAGAGAAAAACAATCAAAACTACAGTTAAGGTGGGGTTTAGCCACAGCAAGAATATGTCTTTATTAGAGGCAAAGCCAGTCAATATTTGGTCTACAAACAAAAGTAAAAAAACTGAGATTTCTTTCTGCAGTGCCATCAACCCCACAGATGGCAATTTTATGTTTACAAAGTGACACAAAAGTCAAGGAAGTAAAACTTTAAAAGCTCTTAAACTGCTTTAACAAGAGAAAGATAAATGGTTTATGCTGTTTCTATCAATTAAATTTAACCTTAACCTGAACAATATAACATCAATATAACATTGTCTACAAGAATATGTTATAACTGAAATAACACTAATTAGTAACATTTCTATATTTTTGACCCAACATAACCAAGTAAGTTCAGGAGAGACTGACAGTAATCTTGGTCCAGTTCTACATCTCTCTTATCCTTGACTTTTTTTCTTTTAAAGGTGAAGAACATCTACATCCACAACGAGATGTTCTCCATTCAGAACGGCCTCCTGACCCCAACGCTAAAGGCCAAGAGACCAGAACTGAAGGAATTCTTTAAGGCGAAGATTGACCAGCTCTATAGCAGTATCTCCATGTGAAGGCCAGCGGACCTCATTTTCCCTCGAGCATCCTGACACAAAGATCTACTTTTTACCAGTGTGACCTGCTGCTGTGGGTTTAAAACGTGTCTCTCGAGGCTGAACATGCTTTGGGAAAGTAAACCAAAACTGGCCAAACTGTGGAAGAATTAAAATGGCTATTAAAAACAAATCAAAATATGAAATAAAGTAAAATGCGGAGCATATTGTTACATGTATTTCCATCATATTAATGCGTTTACTGTCACAAAATGAAATTGTATGTTAAAAGGATAGATCTTTACCTTATTTTCTTTAAATAACTGAGTAAATGAAAAAGCTGATCCGAAAATTGTAGAGCACTTCCGTGTCGTCCAGGAGAGGGCAGCATATTCCTGCAGACCTAATACAAAGCAGCTCCTCTGAGTTCCATGAGGAGGTGAAGCATCATTGCCAAAATGAGCAACAATGACATCTTTAATCACTTAAATAGGTTGTCCTTTTAACAGATACTTTCATATTTTACAGTGAATGTGTATATAGAGGAAATATTTTTTATATAACAATGTGTTTTGTTACATATATTCAATATATCTTTTGATTTGTTTTCATTTAGGCATGTTAAGTCTCCCCAACACTGTTCTCTGCTATTCATCTGAACAAATCATTGCTCTTTTCCATCCTGCTGAAAAATTGTCACTCAAAACACGAGCAGACCGTCTTTACTTCCCATCATTCTCCTCTCTTCCTCATCAATTTAAAGTGACAAGCCAAACAACAAGTGGACATAAGTAATGCAGTTGTATGATGGCAAGTGTGATGTCGTAGTGTGTAGTGTAAGTTCAGGACATTTCTAAATGTGCTCCCTGTTGGACAGCAATGGTCTTCATCTCCAGTCAAAACTGATATTCAATCAGAAACCTACTCGCAGCGGTGCCGGTGGAAGAATTATTCTGATCTGATACAAGTAAGGAAAGTTAGGTCTAACCCCGACATTGTGCACTTAGACAAAAGAAAATGTACATCCTGCTGTTTGAGCCAGGATTAAGATGATTAAGATAAAGCAGCAGCTTCTGCCTTTAAAATAATTTATTGTCTGCACTGTTTCATGTGGAGCATCACGATGCCTGAGCCACAAAGTCACACTTCATGTCATTAGATCGTTCATTGCAGTAAGTCACCGCTACATGGTTGTGGTCAGACGTTCAGCATGCATGCACTTTTTTAGTAGAAGACTGGCCCAGAGTAACTGTCATCAAACTCTACAGCTGGTGCAATCACAACTTTCTGTTTACCCGTCCTTGCACAAAGAGTATGTCAGGTTAAAAAAAGAAGGAAAAAAGTAAACATAAAAAAAAAAGAAGCTAAACCAGGGCTCAGGGCAATGCATGCAGTTTGCCCTGCAATGCTGGGACCATTGGCATTTGACTTGGGTTAGAAAAAAACTCTTTGGCCATTAAAAGGAGGCTGTTCACACACAGCCACAGTTGCAAGTGCAGGGCTATGTAACTTAGGCAAAGTTGATGATAAATTTCACTTACTGAAGGCAAATAGAACAAACAACTTTAAAACAAAATAAACCTTTTTTTTGTTGAAAGGGTTTACATGTAGAAGTAATGTATAAGCTTTTAAAGTTGATTACCGTCCCAAAGCATAAACAATGCGGATGTACATAAATGAGGACAGCTAGATGTAAGCATATTTATTAAATCAACGGTTTGAATGGATTTTTTTTCCCTCTTTTTGCGTGTAGTAAGACGAATTGTACTTATTTATTTATCTATTCTGCTGTAAATGGAATCAGCACCATATCCTTGTAATGATTGAGTGCAGCAAAAAGGAAGAGGGAGGGTGGGGAATAGGTCGAGGGCAGTGAAATAAAAGATATTCTGGAATGATTTTAAACTGGTGTTTCTTTTTTCCATTGTCTGTTTAATGTAACATGTTTCTCTTGTGTGGGTGGAAATGGACTGCATAGTGGCTAGTCTTATTGATCACTTCAACTGAGCACATTCACCTGTTTGTACACACATCTACATACAGCACTTCTTACTCTATACAAGGTTGTTTTTTTAACCCATGCAGTGCATTTCTCCATCATACTCGCACTCATGAACATACATCTGGGTATGGTGTCTTTTCAGATTTGATTTGAACCACCTGCCTAGAAGACTGCTCTTCCTCCTGAGCCACAGCAGCCCCAAAAGGGAAAGCTAGCATGACAAACTGGACCAAATACGTGGATTGTTTACTGAAGTAGACCTCCCTTCACCACAATAGGAAAATAAACATCAATGATAAAGAAATATCAGCTACATGTTAACGTGAAAAAACTATCCACTAACATTTTTGCCTTCTATGGTGAGATTTATTGTTTAGTAACCAGTGGGGTTAAAAAGATTACAAGATGAAGAGATGGTATGCTACATGAGGCTTAAAAAAGAAGAAGACAAAAAGCACATTTTGGTATTTAGTACATCTTGAATACTTTCAGCCAGGATTTCCTCATCAGATGATTTTTGTTGGATTTTTTTTTTTTTTTGTCTGCATATCCTGGAGCCAAACTTTGGTACCAAGTCCCAGAACCTGGGTATTAATAAGAATAAAATGAGTTTTTAGTTGTTGCATCTTTATAAAGAAGTCATTGCCTTAATTTATATATTGCTAAGATTTCAAATTATGTTTTTGTATATAATTAAGTCAGTCTGTTTTTATAGGCGCTCTGATGATCCTGATGATTTTGTTTTCTCACAGAGGCTGTGTGATGTTTAGTTTAACAGGTCTGGAAGCTGGTTAATTGTGTTTTTTTGCTTGGATTTTGATTGTGCAGTTGCTGCTGTTGTTTTCATCTTTATCGCTCTCCTTTTTCTTTTCTTCACACTCTTTTTTTTCTGTTGACCTTTCACCTTCTTTTGTCCCCCCTGTCGGTTCCATCAATAGGCTAATTGAGCAAAAAAATAAATTTTTA
Source organism: Atherinosoma microstoma (assembly GCA_037177055.1). Taxonomy (NCBI): domain Eukaryota; kingdom Metazoa; phylum Chordata; class Actinopteri; order Atheriniformes; family Atherinidae; genus Atherinosoma; species Atherinosoma microstoma. The sequence continues at coordinate 17,411,096 of JBBBVU010000016.1, forward strand.
AATAAAATAAATACTTAAATTTCGAGGGGAGCCTTTCCACTGAGCTTAATTTCCTTTATATCTATAAATCGTCCCGTTGGACGTTTTATGGATTCTTACTCCTTTTTTGGCCAATTGTAGCCTAATTTGTATTAAGGCTAACAACGTTAGCAGTGATAATTGTGTTATGTAAAGCCTAATTTTACACTGGTGAAATGTGTCGTGTTATTTCGTGAAAGAAAGAAAGAAGTAATTGGTACATGTTCATGCAATAAAATTGGTCATTAGCAGTTAATTGGCTCAGCTGTGCTCGGTTGCTAGGCACCGACTGAACCGGTCCGGAAGAAGGGAAGCGCTGTCAGCGTGCTGTCATGATTTTTATTAACTTGCGCTTCAAGTTAATTTAAAACGTTAGGTAAGTGCGGAATAAATTCTAATAAATATATCTGTAAATCTATGTGATTGCGATGGATCGATACAAGCTCCGAGTTAGACGCTGTCGTGGCACTGGGTTTTCCTACAAACGCGATACACCCATGAAAGCAGCGCAGAGGAAACGAGGGGGTAAGAGATGACACCCAACTGCAGGAAGAGTACCTCCAAAGTAGTTATAGAGAAAGATCAGTTCTATAAGTTAACAAAAAGTTTTAGCTGAATGTTTGAATGAAGATATTGTCTGCCTTTCTGCTTCCAAACTTGAAGGATATAGGATACTTCTGCCCAGGAAACGTTATTACACGTTACCAGAGGAACCTGAAGAGGAAAACATGCATGACTCCAGTGTCAAACCAGCAAGCTCAGAGTCTGTGAGTGGGATGATTAAAAAAAAACCATATGTTTTCATTTATTTATGCTTTACAAACTCTGGTACCATATTTCTTATAATCAGTACGGGAATGTAGTTTTATAAACCACGTCTAGCCTTTATGAACCATGTTTATAGGTTACAGGCCACTGTCATTGAGTTTAGCATTGAATATAGTTAACACCCAATCCAGCTTTTATTTTTCAGTTTTGACATCACTTTGATTTTGCCATGAAAATAGTTGCTGTGGTGCTATGGTTAGTTTGCCAGAATTTTTCCTTCCTTCCTTCCTTATTTCCCATGCATACTATTTGAACTCACGGGTTAAACCTGTGTCTAACTGCGAATCTGCACCACTCTTGAGCAACTGTGCATTTACTGAAAACCCCATAAACCAAACTGCCTCGCATGCCACACTAGCTAAGGAAGAATCTAGTCACCAAACAAATGTCACAAGCAGATTATCCAACCACACAGGAGACACCCATCTTTCAAGACTTTCAAGATGGTGATACTCCACAAAGTGTCACATCTTGCAGCACAGAGCCAGACACCACTTTAAGCTCCGAGGAAGAGGATGAAGATTATGACAGCAGCAACTGTTTCTCCGGTGGCTCAGCAACGTTGAGCAGCCTTCCTTCCCCAGAGATCTTCAGAAAAGAAAATGGTGTGTGTGCTCATTTGCTTGTTTTTGTCTTTCTAAGTGTGCGTGTATAAATAACAATGTGCATGTATTTGTTATCTTGTCCTCACAGTGAAATCTATGAATTCTTCTGATAAAGAGTTGAGTCTCTATCTTCAAAATAAAAACTCCACCTTGCTGGATGTTAGCCATGCTAAGAGCATCCAGATGCAACAACCACCCAACATTTCTGCCATCATAGGTGATACTAAGAGAAAAATGACATGCATGTTTTTAATTGTTAGTTCCCACGTGATTCAAATTTAATTTATTAAGCATTTTTCATACAAGAGTAGAACAAAGTCCTTTTTTTTATATATTAAAATGTACATAAAAACAACAATGATAACCATGATTACAACTACTTTTCTGTTTGTAGATACCTCTACCATTCTTATTGAAAAGAACTGTGTGACCAGGTGAGTGTCAGGGCTGAATTCCTCTTTAATATCACCTATTTGGCTGGGTTAAACTTAGTAACTGTGTTTCTTTTTCAAGCCACTATAAAAACCCTGAGCCTGATGGTGTAATACAAACAGACTCATTCAAATCAGGTGAATATATATATATATATATATATGTAATGTTTTAACACACATGTCTTTTATCAAACATTTTCTAAAAGGACTTATTTTAGCATTTTTTCTCTTTTTTGTGTTTTCAATTCCTTATATAAAAGACCTCCAGAGTAAAACTCCACCAGAAGTAAGAAAAACCTCCTTAAATTTCTGTTACAATGTGTTTTCAAAAGCGTCAAATGTGTTCTGATGAAATGTACATTTTCTTCATAGCTCATTGTGAGAAAGCCCATTTTGTATAAGAAGAAGGTTTCGTTTAAAAGCCCCACCATTGCTGAGACCTTCGAAGCAAAACCCATCCCATCCTCAACCAGTAAGCTGTCTAACATCCCTGAGCAGGTGAAGCCAGATGCAGACCCATCCACGATGGGTGAGATCGACTTTAAAGAAGAAGCATTACCTCTGACGGTGAAGCTTAAAAGGCCAGTAAAAACCAGTCCAGTGAAAGCTAAGTTCTTTGACTTTGGCAGTGACAGTGTAAAGGATGCGTACTTTCAGTGGATGAGAGAGAGATGTGACAAACTCAAAAATCCTGTTTTATTTCCTTTTATGCTAGGCACACAGGAGCCCTCTGTCCTGTGACAGCAGATTTGCACATTGGTTTATTTCAAAAGCATAAGCTGATGGTTGCAGACTTGCTTTAGATGGGCAGTTTGGGGAGGATTGGAGGGTGGGTGGATGAATTACTACTACAGAAAGCCGAGAGAATTTCATCAAAAGGTGCTGATTTTAAAACAACTAATATAACTGCTTTTGTTTATGTTAGGCTGATTAGATTAAAATGCAGTACAACCTTTTGGATTGTTTGTATATTATTGTGATCGTTAAAGTCTCAGGAAAAGTCTAGGTCACTATAGAAAAAAAATCTATACAAATTCATAACTGCATTTGCTTCTTTTCCCTTCACTTAAATGTAACCTTTTAAAACAAACAAAAAAAAAATCTGAGCATTCTGTCATTGTCTGAATTAAATATGAGGAATATATATATATATATATATATATATATATATATATATATATATATTACAGTTTGTTAGCTTGAAAACAGTATTTCCAGTTTAAATAGTTGTGAATGTGTGAATGAGCAACTGAACCAATGTAGGTCCTTAAATGCTGCTAAATCAGGTGTTTTGGTGGAAATGACCACTAGATGGCAGATGTATATTAGGGTTATTTCCACAATTATTTTCCCTCATCCTTTTCTTTTTGCTTTCCCGTTATGAATGCAAAATAAGAAGGTGGGGAGGGGGGTGTTAGACAAATCAATGTCCAGGATTAAAATGTCAATCTAAGTAAATAACAATTTCCAGTGTGTCAAAGTTTGTTTGGATACTGATGTCTATATTTGTCTTGATGTCTTCGAATGTATACATGTATAAGTGCCAGAAAATATATTTAATAAATAGTAATGTCATAATAAACCAAATATATTTTGTTGCATTCTTACATTTGCCCATTTTATTACATTAAAACATTTCCCCGTTAACTAAATTTTCCACTTTTTTCATGTACTGGTCTTGAACAGATATCTAGTGATGTTCATCTAGTCGGTCAAAAGTCGCATTTGTATTATTTTTGTGAATAAATTTCATGCTGCCACGACAAAACATCAACACGGCTAACCTGCTTACCACGTGGTACCTGACCAAAAATATCAACCAATCACGTAATTCCTTGTAGCAGCCGCGTATGATCGACCAATCAGAAAAATGCAGTGGGTTACCAAGCAGCTCCTGTGACTAATGCCTGTCATATGACTGTGACACCCATGGAGACAGTTACAAGGAACAAGATTTGCTCCTGGATTTGAAAAGGAAAATAAACCTGTACCGAGTTTACTTTGGTACAAAATGCCTCCAACTCTCTTGCAAAAACTTTTTAACAAGAGAAATGCGCTTTCGTCGCCACCCCCGAGATGTAGCAAGGAGGACCCAGCTTTCAGGTAGCTGCTTCGTGTGTGTGCGTTTGCGTGTATGTTTGTGTGTAATGTTGTGTGCGCCAGCGTTATTTCTGACTTTCGCATTGTTGTCTGGAAGCATGACAGAGTTTTGGAGTGATGCATGTTTTGAGCTCGGTGTTACTTTACAAATCAGCACTGTATAGTTTGGGGTAATTTGACATCAGTGAAGCAAAGTACAGGGAGACGTGGTAGACGTGTTATGCCTGTTGGTGCTGTTAGCTAGCATGCTAATGCTAGCCTATAACGAGGCTGCTGCACGCGCTCTCTTGGTGGGACTTTGCTTACCTCATTAGCACTTTTTTTTGTCATGTACACAGGCATTGTTGCTTATTTGCTGTTCATAATAACTTAACAATAAACGCCCAGTGTTTTGTAGTATAGTGTTACCAGTTAAATCTTCACCGTGTAGAAGTTGCAGAAGCCGCGTCCAGCGCCTTCCTTTGTTTTCACCTCGTTTCCCTTTTGATTATTTTGGTACAAGCAGCGGCAGATGAGCACGCATGGTAGTAAGGGAAACAAGGCAAGCAGCATACAGCAGTCACGCTTTCTAGCCTATCTCGAGCTAACTTGGAGCAAAGTACAAGTGGTTTTGTGTGGATTTTGCCAACAGTATTGTACTGTCAGAGCGGTCAGACAGTAGAGGAGGACACTGTGTGCTCTCTGTATCGGAGGAACGCGGGATTGCTCCAGTTAACCACTTTAATACAGGCAGATCAATGCCAGCCCGGTATCTGCCTTTATACCGTTTATATAATTCATGTACATTAGTAAAAGAAAATGTCCTAGCTCAATTGTGATTTTATGTTTTGTTTTAGTTTATCTTCTGTCCGTCACAATGTGGACGGACAGAAGATGGTTTATCCTGATGTGTTCAGCTCTGCGCTGGTGTGAAGGCATATCACTACATAGCTAATTTACGATCGTAATCCTTAAAATAATGGAAGATTGCGTATCATGATGTCAGTACTTACTGTACTGCTTGCAGCTGCTCAAAGGTTGAAAACATATGTGATCTTTGATTTTCATGAGCAGGCAAACTTGTCTTGTCTATTTCACATCAATGGAAACCAGCACGTATTTAATCAGCCCGTGAATTATTAGCAAATGAAAACTATAATTTCAGCAATGTCAGACTATTTTACTGTAAATAAAGAATAGATATGTTTTATTATATCTATTGTTAAATTGTACATAATAGGAAATTGTAATAAAGAGGACATTTAAAAATAATTCAAAAACAGTCTCACAATAATTTATACATACTCAATACACTTGGTGTCATTCATCTCCATAAAATTTAGTATGTATAGCCTGATTTAACACTTAACAAACTCGGTGGCGAATTATTATCTTCAAACTATATTTTTATCTTCACACATGCAAGAAATTCAACATCTCTTGGACTCTAACAAAATATAACAAGTAGCAGCTTTCATTCAATATTTAGATGACTGTCAGTGTTTTCTTATTTTCTTGTTTGTTTTTTTTTAAATCCTCATTTGAGTATCATAAATTAAATCAAAGAAAACTAACACTTGATAAATCAGCTGGCTAAGGTTCAGTGGCATATCTAATATTGTATAGCAAACACAGTTTGGAGATCTGAGCCACATTTTTCATGGAACACAATTTTGACATTACACTGGTTTACATGGATAACAAGCCCCTGGTTATTGTTGACATGCATACTCTGTTATTGTGCACCCCAAGTAGAAGGAGCCAATTATTGAGTTGAGTAACATCAGGCAATGTGAGCGGGAAAAAGTTCAATGCTTTTGATTTCAAACTATTAGTCCATGCAGCAACATCAAAACATATAATATTCCTAAGCTGTACCAAGCTGTATCACTACTTGTAACAGTTGCATTCACCAGAAGGAAACTTTATACTCCCTGAGTTGATGCTCATTGGTATGTTCTTGCACACATTCATTCGTTCAGGTATGCAGCCATGGGGAGAGTGCTCTTTTTAATTGTAAATAGCCTTTTCATTGGAAAATGTTGCTCCCACCCTTGTACCGTTGGTGGACACATTTACCAGTGGACTTGAAAGCTCACCACCTTGTGGTGCTGGTTGCCCATGTTGGTGCCTGAGCACGTTCCACGTCCTTAAAGGTGGCCTGCAGCCAGCAACATAAATGCTGTGTTTGTGTGTGTGTGTGTGTGTTTGGGCTGATGGAGGGAGGGGTTGGCTGGCATCAGTCCTAGAGCAAACGGGCAGGCAGCAGGCGTTTCTGTTAACTCAGTGGTCAGCTGTGCTCTTCATACCTCTGGCATAAGCTCCCCATTCATCAAGCATGAAACGGCTCTGGAGGGGGGAAATCTGTGAGGAGACATGGTTGGAGAGGACACTTGGGTAGTAACATGGATGGACTAGTCCTTCATTAAGTGATAAGAGATTCAAGATGAGAGAAAGCTGGTGAATGAATACATTTGTGAAAGAGAAGAAGAGACCTAATAGATGGTTTAAGAGATGATGGAAAAGTGAGGGGAGATTTTGTGGTTGCAGGAACTGATGAAATTAGATTTAGAGAGTGGACGGAGGAGAGAGAAGTTAAAGAATTGCTTGAGTTAAATGACAGAAGGGGACCTTATAGATTTTAGTGTGGTACACTGAACACATTTTACACTATTATGATCTTAATCTTCACTCTGAATTTTCAAGGGAAGAAGATAAAATATTTTAAGATACAAGTACCTACCGGTATGTCAGATTCATAAAATCTGTTGTAATATCTCGGACAAACCTTGCAGGCTGTGAGTCAAAAGAGGGGAAAAAAAAGAAAGGTTGTTATTTTGCAGCCCTGATGATGTACCACCCGCCTAAAACACTGTCAGAGCACATCATGGTGGCTTCCAGAATACCGCAGAGGGCAGCGGATTGGCTAACCCCATGAAGGAAAGCCTAAAAAGCCTCTCCTGTTTCCCTGTCTGCAGCACCTGACTGGGACGGCATACAGTACATTACACCGAGAGCTTCTGGCTCATCATGCAGCCAGTCAGAGGCCTCATCAGGCCATAGCTTTGTCCTCCTCCCTCACACTCGGATTGCTTGTCCTGGCAGCCTTCTAAGGAAACTTCCCTCTTGACTTGAGGCATACGGCTCTACATTAATATATTTGCAATGAGATGCGCAAAGGAAGGAGCGTGTAAAATCTCAACTTGAGTCAGACATATTTACAAAGGTGTGTGTGAGAATACGTTCAATTTGGAGGCTTTAAACAAATAGTAGTAATTAACCTTTGCTGAATTTTTTTACCTTTTGATGTTACCAGGAATAATATTATGATACTTGTTATACACATTAAGCTTTTCTGTGTAATGTGTATATTAGTTATATCCATGTCTTACTTGTTTTTCCTATTTAGTATGAAATAATCAGTTCTCTGGAATAAAGCTAAAACATTGTGGTGAATGTAATGTCAGCTTTGTAAATTGACATGCAATACAGCCCACAGACTGAATGTATCTCAGAATCCTCCCTACGCTGTGGAAATGTGACATTACATGCTGCCTTTCAAAATTTTACACCACATCTGACTTATTTATAGTAATCACTTCTTTCTTGATAGTTCAAGAGAAGTGGTGTCTCAGGTTCCTGATTGACATGGCATCCTTCCTCCACCGCATACTTTCATAAGGTGGTGTGTCATGTGAGGCTTTCATCAATCTCAGGCTGTCATGTTTGTGGAATGATCACTTGGCTGCATGCTCAGTCACAGGTACCAAGCTGTGAAGGAAATAAAGTAAGAGGCATTTCCGCATGATGAAGAGTACACGTTTTAATCTGTGCACCAGCTGTATTTGAGATCAGTACAAATTCATTGTGTTAACCTCTTGTATGTAGTTTCCCCATCTTATTTTAACTCCTTAATCTCATCAATCGTTTCAGTAATGTAGCCTGTCATACCCTAATATCTACATGTGACATGTCTAACAGTTATTCTTTTGGACACATATGGTCTAAGGACACATCCTTAATTCATATGTGTCCACTCCACTGCATAAAACTTCTGAACATGACTCAAAACTATGTCTCTTTTTATCAGAAGCAGTTACTTATGCAGATTTACGCCCTGTTAGGGTCAAATATTCATTTGCATATTTTAGCTCTATATTACATGTGTCTTTGTGTGTGAAAGCTGCAGGCCTTCCAAGGTTCTGTAAAGACTGCAGCTGTCATCGGGTTCCTATCAGGACTATTTCGAGTGGCCACACTTGGGCTTCTCAGAACTGCAGGGTCATGGTAAAGATATAGTTTTACATAAAAGCTCTACACAAATAGGGATGTGATGATTGTAGATTTTCTTGGTACAATTGCAATTATTTCTCTATCCCAATTTTTATTATGTGTGAATTTTATTACATTGTAAATGTGTAAAATCGCTTGAACGCTCCTTTTATAGGTCTTCAAGTTATATTTATTTATATCTTTTGATGCTAACATAACAAAGTAAAGTAACCAAAAAGTCCCACAAAATCCCCTCTGTCTGGAAACCATAGATAAATACAACATATATATTCCGTTTCTCTCGGAGAAAACCGATGGAAAAGGCTACCGGACCTCCACCTTGACCCCGTCTTTGCGCTGAGTTAGTTATGTCTTAGTGAAACCATCCATCAAAAAAAAAGTTTGAGACGTTTTCACTTTTTCTCAACGGTATAACATAACATTCAATGAATGCTGTTTATCTTGTCACGTTGCGCTGTAAGCTCAATTAATCTACAATTATGAAGTTGTAAATGAAATAACATTTCATTTTAGTCTTATATTAGGTCAATAATAATGCTATTTAACCAAGTAATTGTACATATACCTTTCCTTTAGCATACAAAGCTGGTGGTTATCCTGCAGGTGGTGAAACATATACCCGCTTATTCCAGTGCAGGGTCGCAGGGGGCTAGAGCCTATCCCAGCAACTACCAGGTGAGAGGCTACAGCCTCTCACTCCTTTAAACAATAAAGCAATTATTTTATTATTTTTTTATTTATTTTCAGTGTTAATTGTTTTATTTCTTTGTGTTTCTGTGTTTACTTTGTACAGCACTTTGTGTCA
>JBBBVU010000016.1:17435695-17446668 GCA_037177055.1 Atherinosoma microstoma
ACACACACACACACACACACACACACACACACACACACACACACACACACACACACACACACACACACACACGTCTCGCTCTGCTTCCTGTGGCAGCATCTATAACCCCCTGATGCCGATTGTCCCAAATTTGCTACATACCATTTCTGGCCTTTTTTGTTTGTCTGTTTTTTTCTCATTTAAATAATTCATTTAATTGATTTATTATCATTGAATGTTATTTATGTATTTATTTTAAATTATTTATTAATTAATTACTTGTTTGATATTTAGTTGTTTTATTTTATTCCAGTGTCTCATAATTTTTTTTCCTTATTTCTTTTATTGAATATATTTTGTATAATTGTAAATAAATTTAAACATGAAGAGGTTAATAAACTAAAAAGTACAGATATGCTCTCATCTTATCTTTCCTGCTGCATCTATCTCTGTTATGATTCAAGCACTTTATGGTTTTTATCTGTGAAATAATATGAAATATACTTTACTTACTTATTTACTATGATGGATATTCTGTTTGTTTATTTTAGCTATAAAAACTTTCTTTTTGTGTCTCCCTCTGCACCTGAGCCTCCTCCATAACCTCCTAAATGCTGTGTTTAGAAACTGCAATCTGCAGAAAATTTTATTTGGTGTAATCATTTAATAAAATCCAAATATATCTCTTGATTTTCTTCTTTCTGCTTCCTCCCCCACAGATTACAAGACAGCCTGGAGTTCATTGGACATGACACTTTAAGACCAGATCAAAACACAGGGCCCAACAGTCTACTAGGGAACATAGGTAACCATAAAAACTTGTTAACTCGGCCCCCTGATCCACCGATGATTGTCCCCACAATTTGCTTCCAAATAATTTGTTAACAATGGATGAAAGTCAGTTCATGGTTCATGACTACACATTATTCCCTCTGAAATTCTCAGTTGTAACCACTTACATTTTATACAGCTAACAGCCAACTGCAACTGGGGTTTTTACAATTCCCTCTTAGTTTATTACACAGTTGATGTACTTGGCTTGTTGCAGGTGTTTCCTCACATTAACATCTTTTAACATTCTTGTTTAAGTACAAACAAAACTTGTCAGACTCTGCCAAAGGCAGACGGAGGCACGTGATTCTTGAACAAATCAGCCGATTCAGCTCTCCTGTTACACACTTGATGCTTTTGCTGCTTCCATGAACCTCATGACTGCACTTGTTGCTGGTGGTGAAACTGTTATCAGTGTTTCAGGTGCAGCAGGTTTACACAAACAGCATTCAAGTGAGGCTTACATGAGAAAATACAGCCATTTAAAAGGGAAGTATAAGAAACATTTGCGATTTTCATTGTCACAGAAAAAAGAGAAAAGGTCCAGTTTTGAACATTGGAGAGAAACCCTTCTTTTAGTTATGTATTGTTAATAATTAAGATGTTAATAGAAAGAGATTAGCAGTATTCTCTGAGTTTTCAAGCTTTATTGTTTGTCTCTCTGTCCAACAGATGATGATGACGATTTCTTTCCAGACTAAAACTCTCCTGTAACTAACAAGAGTTAGTCGGAGAGCAGGACACAGCCAGCTTTCCTCTTTCCTCATTCACTAATCATGGTTCATGTTTTTGTCTTTTTTTTCCCTCTCCCTCTCTTTTTTTTCTTTTTTTCCCCTCCATGTTTTTGTTTGTGCTGCACAGGATTTTCTCAGCTCTGCAGCCCTCGGCGGGCCTTCTCTGAACAGGGCCCACTGCGCCTCATCAAGAGCGCATCTTTCTTTTCAGGTTGGCCCTTAAAACTGGCAGCAATTGCTGCGTGCCAGTTGCATGTGTGGGTAGAGGCTGTAGTTGGAGCAGTAATGGCTGTTGAGGACGTGGCTTTCAGTGGGTGCATGCCTGTGTGGTGAATCTTTCACTGGAAGTGGTTGTAGTAGTCACAGCATGCGATAGCTCAGCATGACTGCAAATAACGTGGGTCATATAACTCCTGCTGGAAAAAAAAAAAAAATCTTTGATATGGTTTCCATCAGACTCAGAACATTTGGTTTTAAAAGTACTTGCCAACTCATCATCATAACCCAAAATTTGTTATAAAACCTTAAACTGCCACTTTGTAAATCAGAGAGAAAGTTTATGGTTTGACATCTTTTCCTTTGTTTTTCTAAAGTACAATAAAATAAGCTAAGCAATAAAGTTTTTGCAAAAGAAATCATTTATGGATCAGCCAGTAGTATCTGACCTGGGTATATTGCAGAGAAATAAAAATGCATGGGGGTTAACTGGTGTTGGTTGTTGTAATATTAAGAAAATCCATGCAGTTTCTTTCTACTCTTCTTTGTGTTACTCACTTACCTGCTTTGACCAGCTCCATTACTGTGTGTGCAGTATTTATCTAGCGCTTTATGGCTTTATATACTGCTGGTAGTTACCTTTCAACCTCTGTCTTCCTCATAAACATGTTAGTCAAAAACGGCCAGAACACGGATACTTTTGAGAATTAATGATAATACTTTTTTGCAGTTGCACAGGTAGACAAACTTTCCTCCGGGTCCTGGGTAACATCATCGTGCAGCTTTATGTGAAATAACTTCGCAGTATTAATAAGGAAAAAGGAGATACTAAACTTTCTCTCTGGATGTTTTTCTAAGCTTTGTGGAGACACAGGAAGAATGATGAGCAGTCTCTTTCTGAATGTGTAAAACCTGTTTGGTTAGAGCAGTAGTTTTCATAGCATAATGCAACACTTGGTGCATAGTTCCTGTGAACAATATAGCTTGAAACTTTGTCCATGTATCACTGTTGTAAAGAAATTGACGCAGCTTTCCTTCAATTAGTTAGTAAAGTGATATGTATTTATTTATTAACTAGCATGTAGAAAAAGGCCTGTTCACTAGTTTTCTTTGTATGAATGAACTAGAAAACACAAATAACACCTTCTAAGAGAAGACATTTCACTTTAGTTTTAATGACTCTTCAACTTTGGCAAAGTTTCTCGGTACAATTATAAAGCCTCTCTTTTGTAAACAGACTGCATTTATTTATTCATCTATTTAATAATCACAAAGTGCTGTGCAAGATTTGCTGGAAATCTGCTGTTTTTCTGTGGATCTCTTTGGTGTATTTGTGTAGTATCTGATTGAGTCTGTGATTCTGAGATCGGGGCTCAACCCAGGAACGTTGAAGGGCTCCTCACTCGTTTTGCTGCTGCTGATGGACTTTTTTGATTTTAACGTTACCTGTTATCATTTTGGTGAAGGAATTCGTTAAGGGCTGACCAGACACCTTTCTGATGCTTATTGCATGATGGAAGAATTTAATCTTCTACAGAGCCTAAAACTCTACCACAAAGCACTCTGTTTTCACTGATTATTGAGCTCATTTGCTTTAAGTCTCCTTGCCTTCCTGTTTCATATGGAGAGTAAAACCTCTGCCTTTGTAGCAAACTAACAAGCCTTTCCTTGAATCATGCTCACTGCCAACATCCTTATAAAACTTAAATCCTTATATTGGTATTCACTGTAGCTCTACCATAAAGCATACATGTTGTATTTGTTTCTTATACATATGATATGAGAAGAAGCATTTAAGTTTTCCTAGTTTGTCAAAGTTTTAACGAGATGGATATCTGAGAACTCACAAGCAGATTGTCATAGAATGATCGATCAAAAACGATAGTAGCTGTATTTGATAGTGACTGACTGAGTGGCCAACAGCCTGTTAGGGTTAGTAATGCAACAACAGTGCATTTTTTACCTTATTTCTTTTGGTTGTGACACTTCCTCGTGCTGGAGTCGCAAGACGGGGCACAAACAGCTTAAGAAAAACCGTTCCAGCCTTTCATTGTAGAGTAGGCAACAGTTTTTGCTCAACCATGGGATGCTGATAATGTGTGGAATATCTTAGCAAGACAATCCTCTGACTTATTAAAGCATCTTCAGCATGGCTTGTGATCCAATTTGTTGATCAAATGTTTGGTCTTAATTTTTTTTTCTTCTGTTTTTTTATTTCATTTCCTGTCCCTCATCATCTGACCCAATTCCCCAACTTTCTCTCTTCCACATCTTTTTCCTCTTCCTTTCCTCCAGGCCACAGTCACCCCATGGACATGCCTGGTCGAGGTCTGTACGACGAGGGGGACAGTGGCATCGCCAGGTCAGGTACGTTAATGAGACTAGCAGCCAAAGCCTGGATTGACCTACACTCTGTGCAGCTTTCAGTCTTGCAGCTGAGCTTTGAAATGTGCTCAGGTTTTTATCTTGTCAAGTAAGATGGAGAAAAGAATATCAAGAGCATGGCTGCATCACTTTTTTTCCACCTCAGAACATCACAGATTTCTTCAAGTATTTTTTTTAATCTTTGTTCTTAGAGTGTGTTTTTTCCACAAGCACTTCCTGTGTCAAAATGGTTGACTTGCTTCAACTTAACTGATTAAGGGCAAGACTTTAACTGTTACGAAACCACCAGTAACTGGAACTGGTGGGGTTTCAGTTTTAGCCTTACAAATACATGCCTACAGTCTGCCTCCCATGGACATGACTTACAGGTGTTCCTCTCAGGGCTGAAAGGGATCAGAGATATGTATGAAAAGCAGAAAATCCTTGACGCATTATTAGATAAAAGCAGACAGACATAAGATGTTTAGACACGCTCTGGGCACTCAAAAACCTTGTGCGGTGGAAACTTTACAATCCTATTGTAAAACCAGGTGGCCCAACAACTGCTACATGTGACTGCGTGTATTAAATTTGATCAGAAAACTGTTCACTATTTGGACTGTTTCAGGGAAAAAGTGGAAGGAAGTGTCTTTGAGTGCTTCATGCCTTTGCATTTTTCCCGAGTGGGTTCTTCTCTGTCTCATTACCAACACTTATTGTCCTTCATTCTGTCTAGTTTTCTGTGTGTGTGTGTGTGAACGATGTGCCATTGAGAATGAATAACCCTACGCACTTGTCTGACTCACTCTTGTCCTTTTCTTCTTCTGTCACCCACCATTCCCTCCATCTGTTCCCTGCTCCCTTCTGTGCTCCTACTTATTCCTTCTCTCTTGATTTGCCTTTATTCATCTCTTCTCTTCTGTCCTCCTCTGCTCTCTTTCCCATCCATCCATGTGTCCTTTTAGCCTCTCTGAGCAGCCTGTTGATCACCCCCTTCCCATCCCCCGGCTCCTCCTTGACCAGCAGCTGTGCCTCCAGCTACCAGCGCCGATGGCTCCGCAGTCAAACCACCAGCCTGGAGAACGGCGTCTTCCCTCGATGGTGAGAAGAAGCATCAAGACACATCTTTCGAAACCATTTCTCAGAACTGGAAGGGCATGCAAATGAAACGGTGCTGGAAAAAAAATGGTTGTAGAAAGGAAGTTGCACAAGTCAAGCAAATGTTGATGAGTATTCTCAGAACTGATCAATTTGAAATGATTATTGATTCTTATATATAGTAGAGCTGCATAATAATGAGAAATGTAGCATTACTGTAGCACCAACATTGTAAGACATTTAGATTAGATTAAATAGCCCAGCTTTATTAGTGAGGGCTGCATTCCAGTTATAGGAACTTCTGTTTTTGTACATTTTTTTTACAACTAACAAGCATGCAGAGATGCAGAAGTGGAATTCAGCTCATATTAGTAAGACTAAAATTAGTATTATGTATTTAAGAATTGTTATCCTGATATTTGAAGATTATGCATGTTTTCCTAATTTCATGATTCATACTGAGTTTTAAAGTCTACAGTAATCTGTAGAAGCAAAAGTGTTAAAATTGTATTAAACACAGACAAAAGCCGTATTTAACAGTTAGAAACTTCATTGGCATTTAAGCTTGAATATTTACCTCAACAACTGATTAATTGTCAAGATAATTGATACTTATTATTATTATAATTTATTTATTACTCATCAGTCCTCTAAACTTTACTGGATTCATTGGTCGGCTCTAAAACATCTCCATCATCACAAACGTAGAATGTGATGCAGAGGAAGACGAATAACTTTGCAATCAGTCAGACTCCCTCCCTCTGCCATTCTTTCCTGATTATGGCATCTGTCTGGCTTTTGTAAAGTTTATCCTGAAAGACTTCCTTAGAAATCCTGCAGGCAGTTGGGAAAATGACACATGCTGCAGCTATGTGCTAATAACTGCTCCCAAACACACAGTGCCGTGACTAGACAGGATGCTGTGTTGGCCTGTTACTGTAAACTCAGCTGTCAGCCTCTGAGGGTGCTAATCCTCCAGTTCAGCTGCACCAAAGCATCTTGTTTACAGGCTGCAACAATAAAAGAAGCTAAGATTAAAACTGTTCACATTTTCTGCTTAACATATGCTCTAAAGTATTTTTTCTGTGAAGTGTTCTTTAAGTGCTGCAAAAGTACACTAAATTCACTTTAAACTTGGTGTTTGAAGTTTTATTGAAAGACAAAGTGTATTAGTAGTAGGATTCAGATTTGCATATCAAGATTTTTTCTTATTTCTGCTCAGTAGTTGACTCCCTGTGAACTCTGTTCCAATCAGGTCGGTAGAGGAGAGCTTCAACATGTCTGACGAAAGTGGGGGTCCCAGCCTTGGCGTCACTCGGAAGAAGAAGATCGCCATCGGAGTAATTTTCACCTTGTCCTCCAACCTGGAGGAGAACAACCGCTTCCAAGATTTCTTCTTCTCACACTTCCCTCTCTTTGAAAGTCACATGAACAAACTTAAGGGCGCCATTGAGCAGGTAGTTACTTTTCTCTTTTTCTGGATATTTACATTTATTTGTATTTATATTTTTGATCAGTTCCATGTTTGGCACTATAGGGATAAGCTTGTACTCTGCGTAGCATTGACATTAAAACCTTCTGCCCTCTGCTGTGTTGCTGTCAGATTGACCAGTCAATCATCATACTTTGTATATCTGTGGTTCTGTTTACTGGTGTCTGTCGTTGGCACTGTCCAGCTCTGGATGGCTTCCAGTTTTGCCCTTAGTTTGGCTTTCCAACCCTCCTCCATCGTCTCCCTCATCTCTCTCACAAATTCCTCAGTTTGACAGCCTCAGTGCCAAATATCTAAAGGTGCATGTGTGTTGTGTCACTCTCAAGGCCATGAAGATGAGTCGACGGTCAGCTGATGCCAGTCAGAGAGCTTTGGCTTACAGCCGAATGGTGGACGGACTCAACGAGTTCAGGTTGGGCATCAACTCAACATTCACTCACTTTGATACAGAAATTAATCGACATGATTTTCTTTTCTCTAATTCTTCTTATGTAAATAAATCTGTCAGCCATGATCACTCACAGCTTCCTCAAACCACACTGGTCAGTGTCATATTTTTATTAGCAAACTGTCCCAGTTCACTGAAACCAGCCTTGCCGTTAAGTTTCTATGTACTGTAGCCAGACACTCATTCCCTCCCTGGGTACATAGCAAACTCCCCACATCATGGAAACTCTGGAAAATATATCTAATTCAAAACCTGTGTGCAAGAAATGGATGCAGCACTTGAATAAGATGTTTCATCATAAAACTGCATGACTCTTCTGTACAGAGCATTAGGATTTTTAGGATTTTGTGTCATCTGTAGGCAGGATGTGACACAGACGGGCAGGTTTCATTTGTTGGGTAGTAAAAGTCCTGTAAATATTGACACATAGCTGCTGCACAGGGATAAGAAGGTGGAAAAACAAGCACAAAAGTAACCTTATTATAGATAATGAAAAGCGCCAGGTACCACATCTTTTACATGTATTTCTTTTTTCCCAATATAGTTACTTTTCACCTCATAAATCTTACAATTTAATCACCCAGATTGAGTTCACACATGCCAACTTCTGTGAGGTAGTTGACAAACAAATTTATCCTGCATTATTTATGTTGTGGTGTTAACTTTAAAGAACTAGAAATATTGTAGGCATGTCTTTCTTTCTAAACCTTGTTCGCTAAACTCTCTGGTTTAAAAGTTTTAACTCCTTAAATCAAATATATTGAAGATTTCTCAGCTAGGAAAAAAGAAAGCACTGGAATTTTATTTAAAATAGAATATGTCATTTTAGTATTTATCGTCCCCATTTGGCAATAGTTGCATTACGTTAAGATACTGAAAAGATACAAGTATGAGAAAAAGGCTGCATGAAACGGAGTGATTCTGTTGTTCTTGTTCTCATGCTCAGGTTTCCCAGCAATCAAAAACTGATAAACACTCACCTTTATTAGTAATGTGATGCCAATAGTTAATATCTTTGCTTCTTTCACTAATTATTAGAACAATCAGAAATATGGATATCAAGTTCATTATTCGATGTTGCATCATGTTGAGTTAAAAAAGGGGGAACACTGTGTTCCCTACCCGAGGTGACCATTATATTATTACTGCAGGGCATGCCGGACGTTCTTCCTTTAATTTTTTTCATTATTTATTTAGAGCTTTGGCAGTGTTTAAAGAGGGTGTTTTTATTTAGACCATCAGAAACATCGGTTCCAAGAAGGATTTAGTCTTTATTTGTGGTGACATGAATTATGAAGTCATAAATTTATACTTATTAGGCTGCATGATTATGTGTATGTGAATGCCTGGCTGCGGAGGACATGCCTGCCAGAGTTGTATGACTGTTAAGTGCTCATAAAACACACAAACCTTTGAATGTACAAGCACATGCCTGTGTCCGCCGCTACTTTCACTTGCCACACACATGCTGGCAGGCAGTTCCCTTTTTGAGGTCTCCGCATTGCTGCAGTCATATGTCTGTTGACACTTGGCCTCAGCAAACCAAGATTTCTGAGTGGCAACCCTATCTACCTCATGCACTGGTCACAAGCAAGCACCAGAATAGTAAACATTATGTGAGTGCCAGCAGGAAGACCAGCAGTGCCCGGGACTAACCAAATATCTGTAAAATCTCACCTCCGGATTGCTACCTTTGCCATTAAGAGGTTTTGATTTCATGGAACATTACAGGAGGAAACTGGAAGAATTTCCTTTCCTCCATGCTGATGTGGCTTTGACGTCGTCAGAGGGCGGGCACGCACACATGCTGGCAAAGATAAGCAGTGCACTTAGCAAAGGCATGTGTACATAAGTCACACCAGCCCACGTTGGGGTAATGTTAGGACTTAAACCTCAGACATCACAATTCATCTAATTCCCATTTGACCACATGTACATAAAATCTTTCTGTGAAGCTCTGTAAAGTGAACTGAAACAAAAGCATGCGGACAGCTCTTGAAATGTACCCAGCACAATTTGGCTGCAGTTTGAGTTTTATTTTAACAGTGAATGATGGAAAAAAAATTTTTTTGACTAGAAATCAATTTGCTGAAGGCTATTTGTATAACACATTTCATATACAGGACAATTCAAGGTGCTTTACATAAAACATAAGCATTACGGCTGGCTGCAGAACAAACTTTTCAAATAAATTAAATTTTAAAAAAAGAAGAAAAACAAAGGCTCCATCTTCTTGAAAACTTAGGATGCAAGTAGGACTGATGAGGAATGTAGTTGAATTCTGTTTTATCGACCGTACCTGTGTAGCTTAACTTACAGTGTATATATGTGAGGCTCTTCAAATTGGCTTATGAAACTGCATGTAGTAAAACCATATGCCATAAATGAGGTCAGAAATGTTGCCCTCCATAGTGAGGTAATTCAATCCAGCCCCTCAGTCTGACGCATCAGTTTAATTTCACATCAGACTGGGGGTGTTTTAAAGTTCACCTGAACAGCTGCAGAGAAGCCAAGACTATATTTCCCCGCTCGCATAGCGCTGGCCTGGCCTCAAACCTCCTCACAATGACGGGGTCAAGGGGGGCTAAAGAAGTCACAGATAAGTCAACCAGTTCATAATACAAGAATGAATGACACTGTCTGGTTACATGATGCCACAGTTGGAATAACATATCATACCCTGTTGACGTAAAGAGGGTGAGAATCTCATATCGGATGTGACGAGTTGCATCTCAGTTTATTGTAGCTGGTTGCTGCTGTGGCCTCTCGGGTTTGTTTTTGTCTTTGATTAATAAAGTATTGCTAAGAGAAAGATAGGTTGTGCAGTAAATTTCAGTCTAATGCTGAATAATGTTGAGTCAGTCTTGAGACACAGACCTTCATTAGCAAAATTAATGAAAGGTTAACCAAGTCTAGTGGGTTCCTTTTTAATATTTATTGTTTTTGAAGGCGAGGGTGTAACAATACCACTATCTGTGCTCTTAAATGTCACTCCATTGACATTTAATCCTGTTTGGGCAGGTTGAGGGTTGCACCACAAAAACTGTGTAGTTAAACTTGCAACAACTTATTGCAACGCTCATGAAGTTGGTTCTGCTTTTGTTCATTTCCTATAAAGCCAAAAAAAGTGCAGACGTTCAAGTTTTCTTTGGAAAAATACATTATCCTAAAATAGCTTAATAACTTGAATACTGGACGTGTCGTGAAGGTCACGTTCTCTGTGACACCTGTGTTTTCTCACAGAATACTGCGTGTCCTTATCTCATTTCATTCGCTTCTTTATGGGTCAGAGGTTGTGAGAGGTTATGGGTTTTTACAGCAAGAGATCTGCAGCTCTAAAAAAAAAAAAGATGAAATCAATCAGCATGCGGTTTGGAGAAGTTATCAACAGGTCCTGGAAGTCTTGTGACAGATCACCAGGGCTGATGGCAGCTGATTAAATCTCGTCATGTTAGCAGATTGCAAGGCCGACGTGTCGGACCATTTCTTTTATATAAACTGCACAGCTTTTAATTTTCAAAGTCAGTAAGTGCATTATATAAGCTTCAGAGATGATCCACATTGATTAGGCTGCAGAGATTTCCCTCTGCCCCCGCGTGAAAGCCTGGCCCCTGGCCGAGACACACTCACCAACACCCCACGTTCCATGGAAACTCCAGTCCCTCTCAATGGACAAATGCCACAGCTGAGCCATATACAGATAGATATGCATGCACACAAACACTGTACATGCCAAGAGGTGTGTGTGTGTGTGTGTGTGTGTGTGTGTGTGTGTGTGTGTGTGTGTGTGTGTGTGTGTGTGTGTGTGTGT
>JBBBVU010000016.1:17446768-17462475 GCA_037177055.1 Atherinosoma microstoma
GTGTGTGTGTGTGTGTGTGTGTGTGTGTGTGTGTGTGTGTGTGTGTGTGTGTGTGTGTGTGTGTGTGTGCGCGCACGCGCGCAAGTTAGTCAGACTTGATACAAACACACAATGAGGGTCTCCCATGGCCTCACAGCAGACAGCAAATCTCTGAACTGAGATCTCCTTTGTTTTCTCCCGAGAGACAATAACGTGTCTGTTCTCTCTGTCTGTTTTCTCTTTTTCCCCCTCAAACCCTTTTATTTTCTCTCTCCATTCCCTCTCCCGCTTTCATCCCTCCTCCCTCGACATACCTCATCTTCAGGATGACCATCTGTGACCTCTACACAATGCCCCGCGTGGCCGAGCCCGTCTGGTTGACTATGATGTCTGGAGCATCGGAGAAAAACCAGCTCTGCGGTCACTTCATGAGGGAGCTTTCCCTATTGATGGAGCAGGCCTCCAAGAACCAGTTGAGTGTCCGGTCATACTCACACCAGCTTCTTGATTGATTTCTAGAAATGCCACCTAAATGTCATAGGTTTTAGAGGTACTTTTCTAGTCTGGGATCAAAGAAATTAAGTTTCAACCTATCCTATCAAATATTTGTCTGAAGATGTGACAGTGTTTGTATGGCCAAATCAAATCCACCAAAAGTGTAAAACAATACTGGATTTCCTTTTTGAAAAGATAAAAAATGTTCCACATGCACTCTCTTTCCTAAGCTTTGTTGGCCTGTACTTCATTGACGAGCTTATCAACAGTGAAACACATGTAAATTCACACACACTGTTTACTCTCTCCCCCACAAACCCTTTTCTTACACTCAACACATTTGCTCACATTCACACTGCTTCACGCTCTTTACATTTATATGTGTGCCTCAAAAGGAGCTGTTAATGAAAAGATCCCTGCCAGCCTCTAACTGCTTATTGTTGGCATTACAAAGCCATGCCAAACCACTGCTAATTGTATATATATGAATTGGTAGCAAGGCTTGCATTGAACATGCCAGCAGTTGGTTTAAGTGGCATTCACGAAACAGAACTAGATTATTACACCAAGTTAGTAGTTTTATCTTTTGGATATTTGTGTTTTTTTCTTGTAAAAATTAGGGTTGCAACTAAGATGTTCTAACTGATCACTGACGATTGAATTGAAGTTTATGCCAGGCTTGTTTTTTTCTGAAAATGGTTTTTAGAAACCAAAAAAATATAAATTTTTTCTTAGTAATATATACATAAGATAACATTTTAAATACATTTGAAATATATATTTTTTATGTTTGAGAAGTTTCCATATCCCAGCCTCTGCATACTTTTACTCTCTTTATGCTCAGTAGAAGAAAGCTGGGAATAGAAACTGTCTCCTAGGTAACCATTTGAGTTTCCTTATCAGCCTCATATTTTGCTTTGGACGAATACCGGCTCACATGTCCTACCTCTCAACTCTGTGCGTCTACATGGTTGTGACTCAATGAAGCTTCATGTTACCATGGGAACATTTGTTGTATCACATCATGCCTTTTCTAAGACATCAGTGTTCCCATGACTGATGCTTGCGATAGCTGTAATTGTGTTCTGGCACGTGATGAAACCAGACTTCCAATACTGTGTTGAGTCATGGGACAGGAAGGGAAGTAGACACTTGTGGTCTAAACTGAGAAGTGAATCATGTTCATAGTGTGTGTGTGTGTGTATGAGTGTGTTACTTGTGTTTAAATGCGATGCCTTTTTCAGAAAGAAAAAGTCTGACTTAATTTTTCCGTGTAGTGAAAGCGCATTTGACGTTAAGAAACCAGATCAGGAGTCAAACAAGGAAATAGTCATATCTGATAGCTGGTAACCAGTAAGGGTTTCTGTTTTAGGGTTTTGTTTAACACTCTGCTGATCACAATGTATCTGATTTTTCCAGATTCCTCCCTGCACTATTGACAGCCATCCTGACCAATCATCTGGCCTGGGTGCCCACCGTCATGCCCAATGGGCAGCCTCCAATTAAGATCTTCCTTGAGAAACACTCCTCCCAGAGTGTTGACATGCTGGCAAAGACGCATCCCTACAACCCCCTCTGGGCACAGCTTGGTGAGACTACCACCCAGACATGCACACGCTCACACAGAGGGTCAAAGCTTTTGTGTAAAAACTGTGTTTGGCACATCATTTATTATGACACCCAGACTATCTTCTCTACATGCAACATTAATGAAGTCTTCGGTGTCTTTTTGAGTTGTGTGAAATCCAGGGTTGAATTTCTGTTAAAGTATTTTGCTTGTCTGTTAAAATCTGTATTTTATTTAAAGATTTATATAGAAAGTAATATCCTGAAAACAAATAGGAGTCATCTCTAAGATCTAAGTTCACACATTTAAAAAGTGAGTTAATGGCGACACCTATTGTTCACAACTCAGAACTGCAGAGCATTACATTTTCCTTGAAAGAGGCAAAGAATTGATCAACAAGAACAGAGTTGTTCAAAGTGCCACACAAATGTATGAATAAACATTAATGAATTTGAGCATATTTTACTATATGATTTGTTTATTTATTTTCTCTCTCTTTCAATGTTTGTAGGGGACCTTTATGGTGCCATTGGGTCACCAGTGCGGCTGTCGAGGACGGTGGTGGTTGGCCGTAGACAGGAGCTGGTCCAAAGACTCCTCTATGTCCTCACCTACTTCATCCGCTGCTCAGAGCTGCTGGAGACTCATATGCTGGACAGCGCTGAGGACGAGGCCATCGTCATGCCCGGCTCCCTCATCACCACCTCCCTCAGGAAGGGAGAGGTGGAGGAGTCGGACTATGTTGTAGTTACTGTCCATAAAGCCAGCGGGGACTACCTGTCCCAAGGGGCCCACAGTCAGCAGACGGAGGCCGAGGACAGCAGCTACCCTTCAGACAACAGCCTCCAGAGCAGCACGTACACAGACACGGAGGTGGAGCGCAGCTCGGTCGAACCACCTAAAGAGGAAGATGAGGATGAAGAAGACGAGGAGGACAGCAGTGAGAGTCAAGGGTCCAGGAGCAGTGTGCTTCAGTTGGGGCCCAATGTGGGCACAATTCCTGTTGAAGTAGCTGAAGCCAGGGAGCTGCACAGGGAGTCTAGCAGCACTCTGGTCTCTGAGGTCCGACTGGAGACGGTGCTGTGTGTCGGATCAGCCTCACCCAGGGAGCAGGTCTGTGTGCTGGATACAGAGACCAAGGGTGACCTGAAAACTGTTTTTCCATCCATACCCACAACCTTTGCCTCAAGCCCATCTCTAGCTCCTGACATTACAGACAGTAAAAATATTGGAGCCGAGGTGGATGCTGCAGTAGGAAACCAACCCAGTAAAGTGTTGGCTCATCGGCCTTTGGGAATTCCTTTGGAGAAAAAGCCCCCAGATAAGAATCTGGTTAGTACAGCACCACTACCGGTTATATCAGGAAACACTATGGCGGGGCCCATGACTTTGACTTCTTCAGAGGAGGAACAGCCAGCAACAAAAGTCACTTTCCTTATCGGAGACTCCATGTCTCCGGAGTCGGACACGGAAAGCCGCAGAAGGAAAGTGGAGGAGGAAATCAAGAAGCACAAGAAACACCTCAAGGACAAACATCCACTTCACTTGCAGCTACTGCATCAGCAGCATCAAGAGCAACATTCTCATCTACAGAGAGGAGCACATTCAAAGACCAGCAATACCAGTGCATCAGAGGACCAAACCAAACAGACCAAGGCAACTCCAGCTCTGCAGCGGGTATCCAGCAAGATGCCCCAGTGGAGCCTGAACTGTGAGGATGATTTTGATGAGTATCTCAGCTATGAGAACGCTGTGGAGACCAGGACTATGGGTGATGTGGCCAAACAACAGGAGGCCAGCACCACAGACAATATGCACAGCTTTCAGGGTGTAGTCAGGGCTCAGGGATTAGGCATGTGTTCAGGAAGCATAGATGTAGGGTCCAGCAGGAATGGAGACGGCTTGTCAGATTGTGGAAGGAGATGCAGGTGTGGCTCAACAGATTCCTCTGACACCTGCTGCTGCAGGAGCTGGCCTGCTGAGCAGGACAAGGACATTGTAATGCCTGTCCCTGCTCCTCACAGCGGAGGCAACAACAGCAACAAGGACCAAAAGTGCAAGGTGGCACCTGTCAATGACTGGGAAATACCACGCAATGAGAGCTCGGACAGCGCGTTGGGAGACAGTGAGAGCGAGGAGACGGAGGACTGGCAGGAGGAAGTGCTGGTTCCCTTCCCTGGGTGAGCAGATGATGTGTAGACACACCACCATATACACTCTCTATTACTTACGACCACTTTTATGACCACTATTTATAGCGTGACTAAAAGTCTATGAAATTAATTTAATAAAAATTTAAAATGTTTTATCTGCAGGTCAAAGTTGGTGGAGAACTACTCTAAGCCTAGCATTGCTAATTTTGGCCGGTCCCTCTTTGGAGGCTATTGCCCCACCTATGTGCCAGACTTTGTACTACATGGGATGCCCAGTGATGAGAAGCTACGGCAAAGCCTCATGACCGAATTAACCCATGCTGTTCAGGTAAAGGACATAAAAAACAGTTTAAATTTTACATCAGATTCTCAGGTACTTTAACATATAATGTATATTCTGCAAGTTCAGTCCCAACAAGACAAGTGGACTTAATTTACCATTTGAAAAAAATCCATCTTTGTCCTCTGCAGCATCCAGTATTGGATGAGCCCATCGCCGAGGCCGTCTGCATTATAGCAGACACAGACAAGTGGACAGTGCAGGTGGCCAGCAGTCAGAGACGAGCCACAGATGTCAACAAGCTGGGGAAAGAAGTCCTGGTGTCGAACCTGGTCTCCAGCTTATTGCAGTCCACTCATCAGCTCTACAAACTCAACCTGTCACCCAACTTTGTACGTAACAACTCCTGTGTACAACAATGCCTGTATATACTAATGCTGTAATACTCTTGCAGTTTTTTTCATTCATCCTTCTGTATCTATCCTTTTTTAGTGTATAATGCACCTTGAAGACCGACTGCAGGAGATCTACTTTAAGAGCAAGATGCTCTCTGAGTATCTTAAGGGACAGACAAGAGTCCATGTGAAAGAGCTGAGCATGGTCTTGGGGTAAGGAGTTTGCAGGCACTGGTACAGTTAATAGCGTTTCACTGAAAGATGAACTGAGGGGAAAACTTGAATTAATTTAACAGAATGAATTCTAAATAAACCATTTCCTCATTTTTGCTTTGTCTTTGCAGAATTGAGTCCAGTGACCTGCCCCTGTTAGCTGCAGTTGCCAGCACTCACTCCCCCTACGTTGCCCAGATTTTACTATGAGACTGCACCCATGCTGAGGTCCCAAACAGCAGGCTGCCGGTGAAGACAGCTAGGCCCGGGAGGCAAAGCTAACCCCTGACAAGGTTTGCTGGCTTACTTGCTTGGCCTGTTTGGGATTTTGTTCCCCTGAGCCTTAGCAGTGCACGTCTTCACGGACCAGTCACGGTCAGAGCTGACGCATACCAACACCGCTGCTGGCTAAGGAGCGATGTGGATGCTTCACCACAGGGTGGAGGTAGAGACCGCAGATGGAGCGAGGCTCTGCAGAAAAATGACACAACCATCTCTGAGAACACCTGAATGTTTCTTTTAAAAGAGGATTTTTTTAAATTTTTTCTAAACAAAAGCCAAAGACTTTATTAATTTTTCCAGGGGAAATCGACATTTTATGATAACTACAGCATGGTAACATTGGATTTTATTTCTTCAGCCACCTTCTTTTCCAGTACAATCCTAAACCTGGTCGTAAAAAGTCCATTTCAAAGGAAATGGGTGAACTTTTTTTAAAACTTAATGTTGAAGTGAGTATCCCAGAGAAAGATCAATCCCATGTTAGTTTTGCAATTTTTGTTTGTCATGTCTTTGTTTACAAGTCAGATTTCCCTTTGATAGCGCAGCCGTTTGGCTAAATGAGGCGCCTGCCTGATTTAATAGGCTGTTTTTGATTTTTATGTAATTTGGCCTTTTGGGACTACTCAATTCTCAACATGATTTTTAGTTCCAAAAACTGGTTTTGAAATGGCTAAAAATGCTTATCATAGGTACTGCACTACCTCAGACATTCATATGGGCTGTGGATGATTCCCAGTTGGCCCATAGAAAACCCTGAGGTAAACTTTATTAAACATTTTGATCAGAAGTTTGTCAACTGTGTAGACTCTATGCTGTGTTCTTTGAAAAAGGGAAGACTGTTTAATAACTTAATTTAAAAAATGGAAGAAATAAGTATTTTTTGCGATACATCGTGATCAAGAAGGGTCCCTTTATACGTTGAGAAGCTAAAACCTGCATCATCGGTGTATTTTACAACCAAAATGCTGAAGTATTTTCACACTTTTATAGTTCCATCACCTTTGTATGATGTTTACGGCTTCAACATTTGCTGCAGAAAGAGGAGAGGAGCTTGGATCCTGGATGTATATGTCCTTGTTAACACTATTTTCAAGGTTGTTTGTTTTTTCTTTTTTAGTTTTACACACAAAAAAAGGGGGAGAAAAAATTGAACTTAGGCCAAGTTTCTCTTTTATTTCTTGACGCTGGCTGATATTTTAACTATGGCCTGGAAGCAGAGTGTGTTTTGCTGAGCGTACGATGGAGGATTAGCTGCTTTCACAGCTTCTGTTTGGGTGTAAAGCGGAACATCCCACAGAAAAAAGGTGAATATCATTGAATCATTCTCATCTGTTTTTGTTGTTCAAGAATTTTTAAAGAAAGAAATATCTATCAAACTGGCAAAATCAGAAAGGAACCTCTGAGTTTTAGACAAGCGCATATAAATTAATTTGCCAGCAGATTTACCTCGATTTTAAGGGGTGCTGCAAGCATTTGAATCTCACGACAAATCCCAAAATCTGCTCGGATTCTAAAAGGAAATAGTGTGTTGCTAAATAGACCAGGTATAACTGGCACTGTAACCCCTGGAAGTGGACGGCATTTGTTTATTAATCCATATTGCATCCTGAAAATAATCCAAGTCTTAACTGAGAAGTGGCTTCAGATTTCTTCAGAGCTCATTTTTGCTGTTAAAGTTTATGAATACATGCTTTTGTGTATGAAAGATGCTCCGCTATATGGGCCTATATTTTGTACAAGCCAGCCATTATGTTTAAAATGTATGGATTTATATACCTGCTTTTCCCTTTTTGTCTATGAATAAGTTATTTAGTTGCCCATACGTGTAACAGTTGGTGTAAACTGTACATACTCGAGTTTGTTTCCATGTATTTGTACAGAATGTCTTTTATGAATTATCACCTCAAATTATTTTTTCCCAATTTTCTGGGAATGTTGTGCAATAAAGAATAAACATGCTGAGAATATATGAGTCTTTATGAATGTTTTCTGTCAAAATGGGAGGAAAGAATTCTAAAAGTTAAAGATGTGTGAAGGTAAAATCTACAAGATTTATAATTCAGATTCAGGTGAAGAAAAAGGCCGGTGAGGGGAAAGGCATGGTTGTGATTCACGAACGGAGTATTTACACCAAGTGGTACAACATGGAGGGACTGTAGAGAAAATATGACTTCTTGGTTTGTTTCTGTTTAGAAGGCACTTAAACGCAGCATTACAAACAAACCACAAGGCTTTGAATTACTGAAGTAGCTCCAGCTTTCTCTCTGACACGTGGATTAGTAGCTGTGGTTTCTTTTATTTCCTCATCACTGAATGAACTTTCCCATGATTGAGTCATTGTGTGTTGGATGTTTTAGTTTAAACGCAAAGGGAACGTCATCTTATCTTTTATCTTCTTTCAATCTATTGTTATTGTGCACATTAAACTTTTTGTTTCTAGTATAAAACATACATTGCTATCAAACTCGTCTAATTTGACACAATAAAAGTTGAAATCACAAACTCCAAATTTCACAGAACAGAAACACTTGTTCAGATAGGTGGTGATTTGACTTATAAAGGTCGCCATCTGGCCCCCACATTTTTATTCACCACCCTGAATATTCCACTTCACCCCACCCTCCTCTTTGCAGAGCAGGAGGTAAAATGAACCCGGCACACACAGTACACACTCCCCGCAGTTATGTAATAAAGAGGAAGGAAGGAGTGTCCTTGCTGAGAGAAACTCCACTCACTGGCAACAAATCTGAATGTGTCCACTGGCAGCTGTACTCTCACTTTCTTCAGGCTATTTTAGGAACAGGCAGAACTGTAAATAAGCGGTGGTCAAGCCAAGCTTGACCTAAGGAAAGGCAAACAGGGAGAAGTGTGCTGGGTTTGTCCTGGTTCTAGCTCATTTTTTACAGTATTAATTTCACTGTAAAGTGAAAGTGACATTAGACCTACAAATAAATCAGAATACCTAGAGTTAGGTGCTGCATTTAATGACCTTATGATAATCTGATTATTCCGCATTTAAACCGACCGTTTTTGGTAGTATTTGTCTTCTGTCATAAGTGTCTATGCTCAACTTGACTCAACTTTATTTATAAAGCGCTTTAAAACAACCTCAGCCGACACAAAATGCTGTACAAAATAAACACAGCAACACAAAGAAGTAAAACAACACTGAAAATAAATAAAAAATAATAAAATGATTGCTTTGTTTTTAAAACAATAAAGCTCCATTGAAGTACTTGTTTAAAAGACCGTACAGCAGAGGTCCAATTTCATTGATCCTTAATTTCAAGCCATTAAAACTATATGAAATTAAAACAATTCATAAAATGTACACAATCAATTATTATACTATTTACAATAGAGAAGCACGTACACATAAATAGGTTTTTTTTAGTTATTAGCTATTTCATACAAGTTATTCATGTTTTCGGCCTTGTTAAGATTGTGTGTAGATACATTTCTTATTTTGCGAAGTGTTGAATGTTGTCTTTTCAGAAAGGTTTCTGAAATGTATTTAATTGTGTTTTGTGCTAGGTGTTACTGTTATAATATTTTTGCCTGTTCATTATTTGTAAATATTCCGTCATGTACATAAACATTTGAATGAAAGTTAAGCATGACTGCACAGTTTTATTCACCGCTTGTGCAATTCTTCAGCCTAAGCTGCCTAGAAATATATTTTTTTTAATGTGTCTTTGAACGCAGCACCATGTCCGGGCAGACAGATGTCGTCGACTCTGGAGGAGGAGGGACCGAAAAATCTGAACTCCTGGATTTGACTTACGCTGCCTACCAAAGTGGATATTTCTTTTACTTAAGATGTACATAAACGAAGCCAACAGATCCAACTTCTTGACCTTTCTGTCATACTTTAGTAGGTTTTATTATTTTTCGGACGCGCAGTAACCGCAGGCTTGTTGGAAGTTAGTTTTTCTTTCTTTTTTTTTCCTTCCAGGAGAAGAAGGAGTTCCCGGTCGGTTCGTTTGAAGTAAACTCCGTCAATGCTCAACAGGGCGAGGACAAAATCCACGGGGATGTGAGATTGTCAACCCCGGTCGGGTAAAAAGCAACGAGGAAACGCGAAAGTGAGATTAAACGGAATAAAAAGTCCTGACGTGTGGTTGAACCGAAGTTATGAAAATGACAGGAGCCGTGGAAACTTCTTTTAGACTGGCGTTGAAGAAGCCGCCCTCGCTACGGACGGCTGAGGTAATCAAAACTATCGTCTCTTTAATTAGCATTGCCTTGCTAATGTTTGGTAAAATTAAACATTTGGTTCACCTCAGTGAGGGAAAAATCTAGTTTGCCGGGCTGTGGAGTAGTCTGACTGAAACGAGTAAACAATGAGTTGCTTGTGGTCTGAATTATACATCTAATTGAGACTTATCAGCACAGTCACATGCTAATTTAATTAGTACACAATGTACACAACTAACAGTCTGTAAACCAAAACAACATAAAAGTGGATGGCTAATTTTGGGGACAGTTTGAGACGTTTATAGTAATGCCTTTAAATGCAGTTTGTTGTCTGTGTAGGGCAGAAATGACACTCAAATGGAAAAGGTCCAAAACATGTTGAAGAGGGTTTATTGGTGCACAGAAAGGGGAACAGAGACCTTTCTTGATCCTCAAGAGGATGCCAAGTGTACCTGTCTAATGTTTGAGTCCGTTTAGTGAGGGGAATTTTGATTTAACACTTACAGGACCAGGGCAACCTTTTGTAAGAGAAAGAAGTTGGAGAGTTTTGGTCCAACTTTGGGAAAACCCATTTTTATTGCACCTTATCCAGGACAGTTTTACCAAACCAAACCTAATGTCACAGCTTTCCCTCAAAGTTCCCATGACTTGGGGCAGACATAGGTTGTGTAAACCTTTAGCTTGAGTGACAACAGTAAAATTTTATCATTTTCTGTTTTCCCATCCCTCCTCCTCTCCTCTGCCTCCTCCCTTCATGAAGCTGTGGAAACACAGCTGGCTTGTCATTGCTTTAGCTGCACTCTTTACCCCAAAATAGCTCCTGCTGTACTCCCTTCCATGTTCAGCTACGGGGAACCGTTTTGAAGAGCAAGCGCTTTTCAAGGAACTATTAGAAATTTTTTTCAAAAGAAAGCCTTCAGCTCCGCTCGACTTGTTTTAAAAGGTCCCCTGTTGAAGCTCTGATCCTCTGTTTGTTTGTGGGGCTATGCCAGGGAGAAAGGCTCTTTCACACCTTTACAGAGGGCTTTTTGTGCAAAACATAACAACCATGTTTAGTCCACAAATATATGACACAGTTGTAGCAGCTGGTACTTTGATAAAGTAAGAAAGTTTAGGAAAACTTTTTTTCCCATCACACTTTACACAGTCTTCTCTTGGTACAGGATGGCTGTGTTGAAGACGGATGGCACTTTTTACATAACAAAGATGACAAAGTTTAGCTTCTTTCAGCTGTAAATTGTTAAGATGCCTCTGAGTGTCTGCAGTCGTTAAACAGTGATTAATATTTGTGTGATTGAGCCACACCTGAAATTCCCAAAAGTACATTAAGCCTGATTGGTCAATGAGTGCAGCTCTCAAACATCACATACCAGCAGACAAAATCATTACTTATTTCTTCTGTGAGAGATTACACCTTGCAAAATTTTGCCACTGCACTAATACATAGAAGTGACTCATTGCTTTGCCTTGATGTAATAGATGCAATACAAGATGCAACTGGTTCTCCTGAAATCTGGGACAAGTGGAGAAATCCTTAGAGAACCACAGATCAATATCTGTGTCTATTCTCCATTAATGACCTCCCAAAGCTTGATGTCACTCTGGTGTAAATCAGTGTTGCAGGTCTCCTCCTGTGCTTTTGTTTTAACATGTTTACATTTGTTTCTCAATGCTCTGACTCATCACAAATGATTATGTTTCATGTTTGTTCTTCTACATGGGTCTGAACCTGCTCAGGTGTATAGAGGTGCGACTTTTAGAGACAAATTTTATGTTTCCTGCTCAGCTGAGTCGTAATAGAGATGAAAATGCGACGGAGTACACGAGTGTGAATGGGAAACTGATCACCAGGGAGTTTACAAAGACTTGGAGGTCACGCAGAAACAACTGCTGATGTTTTTAGTGACTTGTAGTGGCACGAGGATAAAGCGGGTTTAGAAAAATGGATGGGACAATTGGCACTGTATTGGCATGGTATTTGAGATGTGTGAAATTGGTGAGCTATTAATCTCCTTAACAGTTCCCAAACCAGATTATTATTCAACAACTTCCAAATAATCAGACTTTTAGAAACCAAATCATCAACAACAACAACAGAAAATACATTTAATAACTCAAACAAGAACTTACAAATACAATTTTGAGGAAGTATTACTCACATGTAAGTCTTCTGTAAATGTGTGGAATCAGATTTATTTTTAGGCTAAGAGCCTTCAATTCAAAGCCAAGAGAGCACGACTACACTTAAAGTAATCACACTAAATAATTGCTTGGTTAATTTTGGCAAATCTGCAACTAGTTTGGTGATATTTTTTTTAATTTCTTTTTTTATATTTTTTTTTGTGCACAATTTCTTTAAGCAAAAATGACACATTTTATGTCTGACATGCCCAAGTTTAGAAGTCAGGTAAAGGGCGATTTATTTAACCCAGATATCTGTTTGTTTGCATGCACAATGCACAATGCTGAAGTGATGTTAATATCTTGTAGTAATTTCTATGATGCTTATAGAGTCGATAAACCCCAGGCTTCAGCGTTGGTCCACTCCTTGGTTCTGTTTGGGCTTTTAGAGGCGAACATTGAGAAAAGTTCTGTTTACAAGTTTATTCTAGTATTGCATTTCTATGTTCAGCCAAACTATATATGTGGTTTCTTCCTACGGTTCAGATACATGCATGTTGTTGATACTAAATTGGCTCCGTGAGTGAGTGTGATTATGTAGGGTTGTTGGTATCATTTCTCTGGGATGGACTGGCAACACGTCCAATGTACCCTGTCTCTCTCCTGGCAGCACCTGCTAGGGGCTCCCTGCATTAGAATAGGCAGGTATGGATGGATGGATAGTTTAGTACTCACTTAGAAGATGTAATTTCCCTATTATTTCTTTCCATGCTGTGTCTTTCTCTTTCATTGTTTGAGCTGGAGGCCGAATCATACATCTGGATTTGCTTCTTTGTTTGAATTCCAGAAATACATTTATCTCATTTGGTCTCGATCTACACGGTTCTGCTTGTTTTGGTTTTTGCAGACCTACGTCAGCGCTGGTCATCTCTCTGATGATGATGTACAGGATCACTCTGAAATTAGTCTCTTGCTGACTTTGGTTGCAAAACCATTATGATGGTAGTCTTTTAAGCTCCAATGTAAGTCTGCTTCTTTAAGCCATGACTAAAGATATTTCCATGGATTGTTCATCTTAGTCATCTTTAAGCTAAAACAGCTGGAAATCTCGCAGTGTATCAGACTCTAACCATCTGTGGTGGTGCTAGTAAAACAAATAAAGTCAATTGTAACTCATTGTGAGATCAAGATCTTGATATTTTTAAATCAATAAAATACAGGATGCCAAATGGAAGAATGTATTTAACTATAATCAACATTAAATGAGTTGGATTTAAATCTTTTTTTAGTTTCTTCTTACAGCTGTCAAAGATGATGGTAAACATCTTTGGACTGTTGGGAGTTAAATAATAAAATAATTAATCCAGTTCATAATGAGAGGATAGACTTGTAAAGAAAATAATTACAGCTTATTTTAAAACTGTTTTTTGGTTAGGATTGTACTAAAGTGGGCGTGTCACTTGTTGGGTGCCAGCTTGATTTCTTGGAAAGTTTCAGACGTTGCTGTAGGTGCGTTCCGTCTCCTGTGCAGATGTTCGGGCCACTTTTCCCCGCCGCAGGTTTTAATGCCTCATCGACCTTTCCCATTTTCCTCGGTTTTCTGACCAGCTCTTCCCTCCCCGCCCATCTCTGTCGTTGCCGTCCAGACGTCCTAGTGGCAACGGACGACAGATCCGGTCGGGGTGATTTATGGCGGTTCTGGCCGAGCCCAGTACACATCGTACGTTTATGGGAATTCCAGCCATCACAAAGCCGCAGGCTCCCAAGGGAAAGTGCAAGTGAGGGGGAGAGGGAGAGGGAGAGAAACACAGACTTAAGTGGTGACTTGTTGCTTTCTGAGCAAGCACTCGGGCCGCCATGAACAGAGCAAGAGGAGGAGAAGCAGACCGGTGTGTGGTCGATGCTGTATTCGGGGAATGCTCGTCAAGAAGTGGATTTCAGTAGAGGTTTACAAAAAGGAAAGGAGCTGACTATTCAGTCAATTTGGAGTTGAATAAAGGATGATGGTTCTGGTTTCAATGCACAAAAGGTGCAATTAGTGATAACAAAGTGTGCTAATAAAAAAACGTGTGTTGGCCAACAGACATTTTTTATTTTCATCCATTAAGAAAGGATCCAGCATTTGCAAGTATCTCAGTTTCAGATGAGATGCAACATTTCTTTAGTTCCTCTCGGTCAAGCCCGATGAAACGTGGGCACACTTTGAGATGCAGCATTGTTGAATATTTGGGGGAAAAGCTGCCATTTACAATAAAAATCCAAGGATGAGCTGGCGTATGGTTGTATTCCATGTTTCTGTCGTTTTTTTGAGCCTGAGTAATGAAAATTTATGTGAGTTTTGATTGTTCAAAAGTGGAGTTTTTGAATTTTTGGAGATTTTTTAAATGCAGCTTAGTTATTAAAATATTTTTGTCCATGATACATTAATGGTTAAAACTTAAGCATTGGTATGGCTGTGTAATTTCACAATCAGTGAACTTCAAGAAATTTTCCTGTGTCTGAGAGATTTATAAAGTTGTGCATTTTTGTACACATTGAATTATGTCAGCTGCACAGCAGCATAAAGGTTTAAACCCGACACGGCCATGGTTGTGATTTCTACAGAAAACCCTTCAGTATAGTTGGGATAAACCCTAAAGCCTGCATGACACCTGCGTTCCTCTTCTGAAAAACAGAAACCAGACAGGAAAATACCTTTTCTGGCTGACATTCGCTTTCTCGGTTTGAATAATTTCTTCCTGCCATCGGCTGCTCGTGTAAGAAGATGTAGGTCATAGATGACTGTGGGAAACAGCAAAAAGAGTGAGCGCACTGCTTTGTAATTGTGTGAGTTCATATTATGTTTTGTGTATAACTTTCTTCTTCTACTTTAATCTTTGCTTTTGCTTCATCCGTCTTTAGTATCGCTCTGGGAAGCTCTCTGCTGTTGGTGTAAATACCTCACATACCCCTCCACTGTGATGAAGACGACAACATCAGTGTGTGAAAAACAAGCGTCTGACACCAGCAATTATTAAACTGGTATTTTCAGTTTTAGTGTCCTGATTA
Source organism: Atherinosoma microstoma (assembly GCA_037177055.1). Lineage (NCBI taxonomy): Eukaryota > Metazoa > Chordata > Actinopteri > Atheriniformes > Atherinidae > Atherinosoma > Atherinosoma microstoma. The sequence continues at coordinate 17,461,499 of JBBBVU010000016.1, forward strand.
GTCACACATGTATTCCAGCACATTTTCATAAAACATGGCTACCTTTAAGCTGGTGGCTGAGTTAACTACATGAGAAACATGCTGGTTGTGCTCACAGCATTTAGTGGAGTTTACACCACGGTTGCAAAGAGTGTGGTTGGAGGGCAAAACAGGAGTCTGACATGAAATTTGCCTGTGGTTGTCACACTCAAGATGTGGGTAATGAAGTTATTTAAAAACCTCTAACTACAAATAATTAATAGAAGAAGCATCTTAGGTTTGGGGACTTCATAGTAAAAGATCAGTGACATTAAAACTTTTTTTTTCTGCTTTGCATGTCTCTTTGACAAAGAAGGCTCCCACACAGTCAGGGTGGAAACCAGTTAGAGACAACAGACAGAGGCCCGGGGTCTGGTCTTTGTTTATTTTAAGTTCAAACTCAGTCATACACACAGACACGCTTAACACGTCTAAAAAGCTAACACTACACAGGCTCAGGAGGTGGTGCAACATGTTGATTAAATGCTGATTACAAGGTAGGGGCTGATAACCACTGATTACATAACCAAGAGCATAAAGGGCTAAAAAAAAAAAGGACAAATTGATAAGAAGCACAGGTGAAAAGTACAGACAACAGCTCCAGTGGACATTTTACATTATTTAAACTTTCCACTAAACACAAGTCTCTTTAACTTCTGTCTTTTCTACAGCATTTGTGGAACTGCATGGTTTTCATTTTGGCTCCTACATTAACAGATTTCAGCAATAATCAACTATCTGGGCCTCTTGGGCCAGGGTAATGCAGGTTTTAGCTCTTTCTCTCCTGCAAAACACAAGACTCAAATGCATTAGTAATCAAGAGGCTTTTGCAGAACTTGATAAGATGTTGGAGAACCATTTAATTTGAATCAGGTGTATTTCAGCAAGGCAAGTTTATTTGTATAGCACATTTTCAGGTTCAAGACAATTCAAAGTGCTTTACATAAAACATTAAAAGC
>JBBBVU010000016.1:17463324-17473484 GCA_037177055.1 Atherinosoma microstoma
CAGTTCATAATTCAAATTTTTGAACTAAGTTCATGGTTCCAAAAATGAACTAATTAATAGTTCTTTTTTAGTATGTTTATGTATATATATATATATATATATATAATATATATAGTTATAGTTATTTCTGGTCAGATCAACTGAGTAAATACTGATCGTCAACACACTGACAACCATGTGATTGACATTAAAATATGCAAATTATCTCCATGGATTATGTCTCTCGTGGCAAAAATTGAAGTTAATGAGGAAGATGACCCTGGAGCAACATTTTAGGGAAAATAATTGACCTTTTCCAGGCAATTAAGTCATTAAAAAAAAGAAAATAAAAGTCAGTCACTGCATACATTGTGCTTTTTATAGTAAGATAAATGAAAAAAAGAATACATGACACATTTTTTAGCTAATGTTTTGCCGTTATAAACATGGTCAAGCCTTTATCAGCATTTTGGAGGTGTTTGGCTCAGGTTCTCACGGTGTTGGAGGATTTGTGATTTAGGCACCTGCTGATGTGAAACTGAACTAGTGACACTTCCTGTCTTTGTGGCAGACTTTTAACCGCATGACACAGCTGGTAGTTGACTACCCAAACAAACACCTATCTGCACTTATTGCATATCATAATCATCAGTCAGAAAAAAAAGAAAAACACAAAATTAAACAAAGATAAAAAGTTGTAAATTACAATATTTTCCTCTCGTTGTGCAAACAAGTGAAGAAGTTCAAAGATGAGATGGAAAATGTGACAGAAAATCAACTTTTATCAAAGAATTTAGAAATAATATACAAAGTGCTTGAGAAGTTATGAGGGAGATGCTCTTTTAAGTAGTTAAAGTAGTTCTGTATAGAAAAGCCGTTCACCTAACCAAATGTATGACAGAGAAGAAGAATGATTAATGGAGGGCGAGACAGGTGATATACATAAAATATGTATTATAGAGAGGTATAAAGGGAGATACATGGATATTTAGACCGGGAAAACTGGAGTCATCAGCAAAAATGCTTCAGGTACACGAAAAGCTGAAAAATGAGCGCACAGTGGATTTACACTATCTGGATACAAAGATGAAAAGATCAGCGTTTTTAGAAGACGAAGGCAAATGAAAATGGGATACAATTCTTATTTTATGGGGGAAAAGAAACCAAAGAAATGTCTGGTCTGTCTTGTTTAAAGAGGAAGAAATGCTATTAAAACTGTTAAGAGAGACATCAAAATCAAGTTCTCATATTTAAACTGAGCTACGACTCATTTGTACACAACCAAATTTACAACTTTGAAGCTAAAACCATAAATACAGAGGAGGATGAATCGGCATCAAGGTTTTTACAGAAATCATTTCACAGTGACACGGATGACAAACATGAAAACTCAAGCTCTGAATATGTCAGGATGAGTTGTTACAAGTCCCGCTGTTAAAACACAATATGACCATGAAAGTTTATTGTGTGAGTAATGTGTTGAATGGGCCAACAGAGTGTACAACCAGCTGATATGTTTTGTAGTCGCAGGATCCCAGTATACTGGCTGTACTGATCTAAATAATCTTCACGTTACTACTCTAGCAGACCCTAGAGGGTAAACTTATGCAACAGAATGGTTGTTGTCCGTAAGAATGCTGCTTCTCGTTAACTTCCAAAAAGACCTCGAATATTCGGCATTAGTTTGAATTGGCTAATAAATGTCTGTATTACATTTCTACCATGATTAGTATAATTTAACTACCTTATGACTCAATACTGATATAGGATCAAATGGCCGATTTTAGTCATATTTTTAATAATCAGCCCGTGCCTGATCATGCTGTACTGATTAAAACCTCTGCTGTGCTTGCTGCGCTGGTCCTTGTGTGAGCTAATTGTGATGTCAGCACAGTATGCACCTGTTATATCGGTGTTGGAGGCGTGTTGGACTTATAAAGAATAGATAAAGCTCCGGCAAGGAGCGAGAGAAACCATAATCTAACGACTAAATAAGGAGCAGCTGTGGTAATCATCATAGATGGGCCAGGTGTAAGATGGAAACGGGAAGTAAAGGCAACTTAGCCTGAAGTGAAAACCTGAGAACCAACTGAGGAAATAATACTAGAAACAAGAATCTTTCATTAACTAAAGCAAAAACAGAACCAAAACCCACGGATCACTACAGGGACAGCTTTAAGGCTTCAATTTTATCTTTTAACCTTTAAAAATAAATCGCCAGCGCCCCCCAACGCTATCAAATATATTGGAGGTTTACAATTTAGCCACAAAATGTAATGTTTATTCAGAGACTCTAAATGGTAAATCCACAATAAGTGATAACACAATTAGTTATCACATTTTTTTATCATTTCTATGTTGCTAAGAGATCAATATTTTGACCTGGCAATTACTATGAAGCTACTTCCTGTCAAACATTATACCAGTGAGTTGGTTTGAATTGATGGTAATATCTAATCAGCAACAGATCAACAAGTCTGTCTGGAAAAAAACAAAATAATGTTCCTCTATGGATGGAATAAAACAAAGATGTTTTTGATGCCCGGTGGCTCCAAAAACAAGCTGAATTGAAGTTGGTTTTGTAAGAAAAGTAGGTAAATAGTAGCATAAATAACTGTAAATAGCAAAAAACGCCTGGATGAGAAAGTATGAATATATGAATAGTTTCTGTTGTGAGTTTGTTTCAGTGCCAATATTTTTTCTCCTTAAAGCCAAGACTTGAGAGAATGATATGCAGATGATAAAAGGCTTGGCCACTGTTGATCTCTGTGTTATTTCTATAAAGTACTGTTAGTAATATATTCTGTTTTGCTGTCTTTGCTGGCCTTTATGGTGCTGTATCTATTGATACATTCATTTCACAAAATTTTAGCCTCATATTCTGACAATTGAGGCTGTCCTGAAAGAAAATGTCTGTAGATTCACTCTGCTTAAAAGTGTTGAGGTTCTGTATGCAGTTTTACATTAAAAAAATGACTTTATTGTCATTGTACTGTAATACTAAATGGAAACTGATATTGTCAAAAACCAATACAGTGTGCAACAACAATACAAGAATAAGTAAGTTTAAGATGATACCTGTACCAGGGTGGACCAAAAATAGCAAAAAAAAAAAAAAAGAGAGAGAGAAGAAAAGAAAAAAAAGGATTGGAGATTAAAGGGTTAAAAGTCCTTATATTAACATTGGATAGATACACAACACAAAGGAATATTCTGAATGTCTGTAATTTAAAGCGCTATAAACTTTACAGGTGAACTTAATTTGACTTTATTAAAGTTTTTGAATGCACATGCACAACTTTTCAATGTTTCGGTGCTTAATGCATAACATGCTGTTCTCTAACGAGGATTAATCACAAAAAAACTAAGTATACAAAGTAGGTTTGCATAATAAATAAAAAAGTATAGTGTCATAATATTTGCATATTACAAAGACATTTTGACCTGGAAAAGGAAAAGCACAGATGCATTAATCAGGACCACTTTCCACTTTGAAGAAGTTTGGCTTTTGTGCATGTTCTATAAAAACTTGAGTACAAATAGTAAGAAAATTTGTGTTTGGCTCATTTCTTTGTTGCAACAATGCTTCTTGGCAATAAATTGTATGCAGTTGGAAAGACTGCTTGCTATAGAACAGGGATCCTCAATCCTGGTTCTTGAGGGCCGCTGGCCTGCAGGTTTTCGAAGTGTCCCTGCTGCAACGCACCTGAGTCAGACTCACACAAGCTCTGCACAAGTCTGCTAATTACTCATTGATAGAGGGTAATTGAAGTATTTTATATATTGCAAGCCAAATCTTCATCACAGTATTCAACAATGACATCTCATAAAAGCTTCTTTTCACATAAAGTGACAACTTTGTTTTCCATCGTGTGTGTAGTTTCTGAGCTTTTTCACGTTTGGTCTTACACAGCTGTGTTGCTGTTGTGCATGCCAGTAATATCAAAGATCATATGTGCTTTGGGTTTCAGACCCAAAGCAGCAGATGGCTACAAACATCCTCAAGCTGAGGCTTATTTTCTCCAACCTGATGTGAATACAGCTCCGCTTCTCATACAACTTCAACAACACATGCTCCCGCACTCGAAACACGCCCAGTTACAACAACAAACCTGAATGTGCCACCAAATCAAAACAAAAATATGGATGAAAGAGAGCCTGAAATTAAATGGATACAGTGTAGCATGTGTATTAGAGGGAAGCTTTCTATAAAACTGTGTGTTTCTGTATAAATAAGTGGGTAAACACAACCTTGTCCTGACCCAGCACACTGAAAGCCCTCCTTGTGGATCCAATAAAGGTTTCTCCTGACTGAACTACAGGGGACAGACAGACGCTAACAACCTGGAAGTGACTCAGGCTTTTCTTTGTGACTTCTTGGCCATTTCCACAGTAAGGTTTGAAGCTGCTCGTTTTAAAGATCTGCATTCAAGTTCTTCCCTATCTGCTCTGTATTTCTGTAGTTGCTGTTGGTTTGACTTTAGAGCTCCACAACAACAGCCAGGCTTTGTCTCTGCTGGGTATTGTTTCAATGTAAACACGTCAGCTTTTCCTGTGGGTACACCGACCTCGTAGCCCATCGCTTCACTATTCATGCATACTGCCTTTGCATGTGTGTGCAAACAGTGTAGCGTGTCACTGCTATCATACGTGTGTGTTTGTGTGCAAAGTGAAAAGGGTACTACATTCCACATATGACAGCAGGTGTGAACAGGCAGATATCATCTGCTCTCACATGAGCAGTTTGGAGGGAAGGCAGATGAAGAGATGAAGGTTGCAAATGGTTTTGTCTTGATGGCACAACCCTGAAATATTGTTTTCCTTTGCCATAATTTATTCAACTATTACTTAATTATGATATTAATGTGCTAAATAAACTTTCGCAGATACAAAAAGATAGTTAATTCGATGAAAAGTATGTATCACTATATCTGCTCTGTATTTCAGTAGTCACTTGTTGCTGATGGTTTGGCTTTTCAACGCCTGTTTTAAAGTCCCTAGCGACTGTAGCTCAGGAGGAAAAGCAGTCGTCTGCTAACCGGAAAGTCGGTGGATCGATTCCAGGCTGACTAAACGCCGAAGTTTTCTTGGGCAAGACACTGAACCCCACATTGCTTCTCCATGTGTCTATCGGGGTATGAATGCGAGTGATAGGATAAAGCACATGCTGTATGAGCGCGTGTGTGAATGGGTGAATGTGACAGTGTCAAAGCACTTTGTTCGGTCAACATACGACTAGAAAAGCGTCGTACAAGTACAGTCCGTTTACCATCCAATGAGTATTTCCCTGCCAGTATTTATTCTACCAGAAGTTCAAATTTATGAAGGTTGAGTTGTGAAACTAACGGAGGACTTTAGAGAGTTATGAATGACTTTATGGTCAGAACCTCAGATTCATTCATTACCATTTTAATGCCGGGGGTGTGGTACTCAAATCCTTCACTCTCGCTCTGTTTTGGTTCTCTTTCTTTCTCTATGAACAGAAGTAGGCCAGCCACCGCCTGCGCACAAACCTGTCGCTACAGTACTCTTATTAAGGCAGTTTTATGAGCTTGCAGTGTGTGTCTGGAATGTGTGTCAGAAAAAGAAAGTGGGAGATGCCTCCAGTTCTTACTTGCTTGTGCTGTACTGGTTTTGTTTTAACAGTATGTAGGTCAGGTTTGAAATCATTATGTGCAACATAACAGTGTAAGACACAACCTTGATCTCTAAGCCTGTTCGCAGCTCAAAGGTAAACTGTATGTTTGTGAGATGTTTCTTGTGACAGTGATATAAAGCAAAAAAACCAACACAACCACGCTGGTTGACCTTCTACAACTCCTGGTTGAGAATGGGAAGCCACTCCACAGCTAAATGTGAACAGGCTGGTAATCGGCGTGAGGAGGAGGTGCCAAGCTGTTGTGGCTGCATATGGATCTTATACCATGTATAAAATGGATGAAAGAGTCAAATAGGCTAATATGTGTTGTTTTTTCTGCACTACTGTGGAAGAGTGCAATCATTCAATCCACTGAGCAACTCGACAAGACTGAATAATACCAACAGTAGAACATTGCAGAGGATTGTGGCACATTTTTGGAGGCACTACCCAGACATTTAGTTGCTCATTCTCCAGAAGCACAATCTTTACAAGTTATACCACCAATTGGTATTATTCAAGGGGAGAAATGATTGACTGAAATAATCCAGCAGGTTCAAAAACTTGACTTATATGTTCACACAGTGTAGATAACTTTGAATAGAGTCAAATGAATGTGAAAGAACCAGACTAGTCTTGTCTGTTTTGCAGGTAGAAGTTCAGCTTTGTATAACAGTAGTTTCTTAAGACAACAGTTTTAGCCAGTTCATGTAGAATACCACACCAGTAATATTACAACGGGCTCACTGTGGTTAATAGATTTTTGGTTGGCAGCTGGGATGGAAATAGTACCGTGAATTTCACGGCGTGAAACTGATGAAACCATGAAACAGCTGGCCAGCTTCAATTTTTGAGATGCCTCAAATCCATGCGATTGCCCACAAGCCATATTTTTGATCGGTCGGCCAATCAGTCCAACATTTTGATCATGCACAAACTGGAATGGCAGCCAGTTCTATCTGCTTCTGAACATTTTTGTGGTGTGGGACTTGGCATTCCTAAAATTACTATCACACATAACAGTCATTTAATGTCTGAAATGTAATTCTTATATTTATGAATGACAGATTTTTGGTTGCTCTAAAATCTTTAAAGTTTCTTTCAGAAAAATCAATGATAACACTGAAAATATTTCAGAAAACAATCAAAGATGCAACCACAAACTAGAAATCGCAATTAGAATTTTGGGATTAAAAATTGAATAATAGAAGAGAGGAACATTTCAGAAAACAATTAAATTCAGGAAACAGTGTTTTAGTTATAGGAAATAATAAATATCAGAAAAGACTAGAATAGACAAAAAAAATGACAGAATCCATTATTTTAAAAAGCATTTTGTTACTTTTTTTGTAAAAAGTTTGAATTATTGTGTTTTCTTAAACTGTTTTGTCTATTTTGTATATGTTTTGTTTCATCCAATATTACTGTACCCTTTGTTCTTAGCTTCACTATACCTTTGCAAGCTGCCAAATATTGCATGTAAAGAATGCAAAGCAGCTATTTAAGTGCTGAACACATGTGGGTATCTTCTTTTTACATGTTTGACCCCCTGATTTTTAAATCCTGTTTGTTTCCACATCAATGAAAACATCATGCCCATAAGTGGTTTCTTCAGTGGAAGGTGGCTTGTTGGTTCCAGCTAACCCCTCTGAGACTGGGCTGAAGTCAACACCGACAGCATTCTTTACTGTAACCAGGCAGTGATAAAGCACAAGGGAAAACAAGCTGTATAAAGAACTGATGTTATTTCTTATCAGGAACTTGTATCTGTCTTTTTGTCTTGCCTGTGAGCGGAAAAATGTCAAGAATGACTGAACGTCAGTGCACACATTCCCCCCAGAGTTGTGAGATATTGTCAACTGTCCTCAAGGACCATGAGGAACCACAAACTAGCAGTGTCTTTTGTGCTTGTGTGGGAGGAAGTGGATTTTATCTTTTGTATTTGTCATTCAAATTTGGCAAAAAGGCAAATCAATTAAAATTGTTCCTGCTCTTGTAAATTTGTGCTTAGTTTCATCAGAATTTAATACATCAGATACATTGAGTGTGCCAGTCTTTTATTGGGTAGAAGTCTTCTTGTATTTTCTTTTGTACGTTTATTTTTTTTAATTTATGGTAAGTTCTGCCTTCCACATGTTTTTCATGGAGTTTTTGGAAACCACATTGTAGTTCTTGGCAGTCCTCAGGTAGACGGCTATGCAAAGAGACACACCTGTTACACATCCCTTCAGACTTTGTTTATATTCCTTAGCTTTTTCATCCTGGGAGCACAGCAGTGTGGTCCCAGTAGATTCCACCTCAGTTACTGTTACTTACTCTCCTTGTGAGTGACTGTGCACTTTGAGCTGTTTCTGAACTGTAAGAACAGCTTCTGCAGGCGTTAAATAATCTCCTTACATTGAGGGTCCAGGAATTTGGTGTGCAGAACTTAAAGAAAAAGCTTAATTTGAAGGTAAATTTTACCTGCTAAACAGCTTAATAAACCTCCACTGTTACAAACAAGCATAACAAATGTGTGCCACTAGTGACATGTAAAAAAATTTGAGTTTTTTCCTAATCTGCTTCTTACTATGAGGACCATGAGAAAACCTTTTTTTTTTCTTAAGGATTTGGAGAGTTTACTTTATTTACATGTTTTTTGTTTTTTTCCATATGTCTGTTTTATTGCATCTTTTTCTGTCTGGTTTTCAGTTGGTTTGGTCGGATAAAGGCAATGAAAAGCAGCCACTTTGTCAAAGATATCAAGTATTATAGGGATGGGCATTTTAGGTGATTTTTGAAGTTGGCTAGTCAGGCCTTTCAAAATCGATTAGTTGTGACGTCATCACAACGTCATCGATTAATGAAATTTTAAAAATACAATCTCCAAAGGTAAATTCACTTTGTCATATTTCTTACATTGTGTGATCTTTATTATTCAGTAGGTAGATAAGAAAGTGGGTCAGGCAGTTGTGGGATCGAACCTGGTCTGACTGGGTTTACAGGGCGGCTGCTATGCAAGGCGAACTAAACACCGCACTCACATTAGCATTCAGCTACAACAAAACCAGTTATTTCCCTTGTCTCTCAGTCTGGTTCTTTTGCTCCTGAAGCAACATTTCTGAGGGTTTAGTAACCGTGTTGCTCTGTTATCTCCACTAGCGGTGAAAACTCCCACAGAAACAGCTGTTAAACCTTTCTGCTTCTGCTTCCAAACTGCCTCCAAGTCGGGCGGTGGAGACGAGGTGATTCCTCCTGGGTGAAGCAGTAAAGTCGGTGACTTTGTGCTCCGTTTCGACTAATCAATTAGTCGATTAGTTGTGTTCATCCCTAATTATTAGCCCTGTTTCCACCAGTGGGTTCGGTTCGGTATATGCCAGTACCAAGCGGCAACCTCTGGCTTAGAAATGAGAAGCCTATGCGGAAGTGCCAAAAATTTTAGTTCCCCCCTCCTCCGCTTGGTGCTGGCTCCAAAACAGAGCAGATCCCCATAGACTCCCATGTTAAAAAGACCAACTTCACAGCAGAAATAAACATGTTTACAGCCTGGTACAAAAAACATTTTAGATTTAATAGGTCAAGTTTACCTTCTCGACAACTGTGGGGGGAGTGATTTTATTTATAACTCATCCGTTTAGATGTTGTTTATTCTTGAAATTTTTCATAATTAGGGCCGTATACTTTTGATTGACAAGTGCCAAATATCCGGCAAAACGAGGCACAGAGTAGCACAACCGTGGTTTTTAGCTGGCTAACGGCACGCATTAGCTTTAGCCCGCCTACCTTCGTTAGCTGGTTAGCTCCGGGTTAGCTTTGTTAGCTCGTAGCTACAGGTAGCTCAGAGTGTGATGGATGTCATTGTCAATCATCCCACCCCACGCTCACAGCCCTCCTCTCAGCGCCACCTCGTGGTCCATTTTTGGGTTTTCTGGGAGTCACGAGACTCGTGACGCTACCAAGCTGACGAAGGTCGGAACCGCCCAATGAGCATCTTTTTGTTGTGAAAAGCCATATGCCAGCCATTGTTATCTATTTTATGTCAGCCATTCTCCTTCTACGTTTCTGTGTTGCGTTTCTTCTTCGTTATAATTCAAGGAAGGCATTCGGGCACTGTGTAATCACACTATGATGTAGCTGACGCATCTATCGTTATCCTGCCTCATAGATACGCCGCCTACCGTGTGGAAATGCAACAGAGATCAAGATTTACCGAATAAACCTGCACGAAACAGTCCAGTACCGACCCAGACCTGCTGGTGGAAATGGGGCTATTGAACTGGTGTTTTTTAACTTGTTACAGTCAAATACAGCTTATAAAACTAGCATAAACCTAAACTAGCACCTGTTTTTGCTTGAGTATAAATACGTACTGTATCTTTAGCAATATGCAATATATTTTGTGTCTTTTAGCAGGAGTTTGTTGGCTGCTGCTGTCTTGTTCATCTTGTAGAGAGCAGTATTATTTACTGTGGTCAAGTATGCAGCTTCATTCCAGCCATGAACCGTATATCTGTAAGCGTTGGCTTATTTGACCACAATCATTTCTTCCATCTAGTAGCGCTAT
>JBBBVU010000016.1:17473584-17488699 GCA_037177055.1 Atherinosoma microstoma
GGTTGTTCCACCACCTTTGGTAGCAACAACCTGAAAGTGTTATTACTTGTTCTGAGTCCGAGGTTGCAAAACTGAACCAGCTCTTCTTTGGTAGCTGCCATTTTTATTTTTTGTAGGGGGAGCCTGTAATTAACTAAGGAAGCCCAAGGATAGTGTTGGCAGTGGATATTGGGGGAAAAAATCCATATTTTCGTAAATACAATTTGCCGAACAGCGAATTTGAATTAATTGATGATAAAATCGACATCTCGCTCATCCCTAATTGTATCATGATCAATTTTGCCCTCTTTCCACTTGTACCTACTCTACCCTACTCTACTCCTCTCTACAAGGTTTCAGGGTGTTTCCACTAGCGGTTTCTCAGGCCGAGTAGGTACTTTGACGGTACGTACTCCATTGAGGTTTCAAATGGGGAGAGTGAGGCCAGTGATTAGCCTAATGTTGTGAAGTCACTAGATATGGACTCTCAACCCTGTTTTTAAAGACCACCGGCAACAGTGGCTGTGTGATTGTTGTTGGCTGACTTCACCATTGAATAAAAAGATTACAGTGTTATTACTATATTGTCGTTTACTAATCATCAGAAAACGGGTAGAGTAGAGCTGGACTGGTAAAGTAGAGTAGAGCAGGGTAAGTACAAGTGGAAAAGGGGCTAAGTGAGTAGTGGACACCAGTAATCTGCTCCTATTATCCAGTACGTTGGCAGCATCTTGAGTTTTCATCACTGTTCAGGATCATAATTCGTCAAACCCAGAAAGAGTTTAGGTTTGCACCAGTTTTGCAGATCACAGAAAGATAACTTCCTTCTGAGCTGAAACAAGCCGAGATGTTTAGCATCAGCATCGTCTGTCTCATCGAATCCATTCAAAACTGACTGGCTGCCAGCAGCTCTTATTGAGCACAATTAAGTCTGGAGCGCTGACAGAAGCAGTGTTGTGGGAGGCCTCTTGTTTGGCAGATCCCACTGTGGAAACACTGAGTCACTGTCCACATCAAAACACAAACCACAGGCTGCTGACTACTGCTGCCCTCTCTCTGCTTTCCATTCAGTCCTCTGCCCCCAAACTCCACTTCTACTTTGAAACAACAATGAGGGGCTGATATATTTAGTAGCACATTACACAAACTGCAGGATAAAATAAAAACTGTGTGTTTATAACTTTTACTAAATGTATATTTTGCTTCAGGAAACAAGGAAGTTGTTGGTACAGTCAAGTATTTGGTTTCATAAGTGTAGAAAACTGTTTGAAGTGTCATGCAGCACATCTTCAGTCAAACATGATTTTATATGGACACTTTCTCTGACTCAGCAGCAGCAGCTCATCTGATTTTCTGATATTCAAAATAGGGATCGTTATCTATTGCAGGTTAACCCTTTGGTATATCTACCATTTATTACTGTGTGACATGTCAAAATTATTGTAGTTTAGTCTTATGCTTTTATCCATTAAGGGGCAGAAGACAAGTATCATATTGTATACCGCAGGGTTTTGAGCAAAGTTTTTACCATAAAGTGATGCAAAATGTCTCAGAAACTGTATGTATCAAATATGATACGTTTTGCTTTAACGGTTGAGTCTGGATTTGTAGATGAGTGATCTCAACACAGTGGTTTTGTAAAGTGAAAACAAGAAACTTGCTACAAGTACTTGTACTGACAACATTCCTGTCTTAGTCTGACGCCAAAACCTTTTTACCTTTACAAGAATGAAGCCGGTTTGGAAGGAAAACTTTCCTCTGACTTGTTACCGCTCAGCTTTTGTGAGCTCAATTGTCAGACAAATGTTTTACAAACTGATTGAATGCTTAGGAATATTTGCGGGCGTCACTAGTTTTGCGACGTTTTGATGACGTTTCAGGAATGAAAGCTCCCATAAATCATCTCTCGACTGTATCTGCAAGTCTGTGCAGTGGCCGGAAGCTCCACTGAATGCAAATTCTGCCTGAGTGGAATTCAGCAGTATTCACCTGGGGGCGACTTCCCAGCAGCGTAATTGTGCAACACAAGAGCGGTTATTCATGCAGTGGTTTGTAAGCAGAGTGGAGCTGTAGAGAACTCGGACACAAGGTTTGGTGTGTATAGGCTTATACTGTAAGTAGAAGTCGATTGTGTGAATGAAGTACATGCAAACTGAATAAGTGGTTTATTCAAGCAGCACAACACAGAATACATTTGATCTGGTTGTTAACCTATCTGTTCTCACTCTCACTCAATTGGTCCAGTTCATCACTTTTAGTCGATATTAATTAGCTTTTTTTTTTTAAGAATCTGTATTCAGCCCTCTTTTTTTTCATCTATTCCATGCTCATCTCCCTGCTTGTTTACATGCTTTTTTTGCACTTACAGAAATTTCTTGTGTCATATCTGCTTTACCGTTCACTCAGTCATTGTTTGGATCACTTGTTATCTGGTTCAGCTGATTCCTTAGCCGACAAATTTGATAAGAAAGCCCGCAGTTCACATCTGCAATGTAGGGATGGTCACAGCTGCATTCCCAGATTTTCCCGCCTGCCTCCACGACACTTTTCTATTCAGCAGTTGATGCTTTAAAAACATATTGTTGCTTTGTATGGTGTCTTAAAGATTGAAAACTTAAAAAAAAAAAAGGACAGGCTATGGACAGTAGAGTGTGTGAGTGTGTGGCCCCTTACTGTTTGGGACATGTTCTAACTATCTGTCCTGCCTGACCTGTTGCCAGTTGTGTTTGGTGGAGGTGGATGGTTGTTGCCACCTACCCTCTGCTACTTTCCCTGGTGGTGGGGTCACTTGGGATGTGTGGCTGTTTGCTGTCGCGTGTGTTGTTTCCCCATGAGGACTTTAGCTGTAGCCTTGCCTTGTAGAAGACAAGCCTCCATTTGTCAAACCACACCGTCCACAAGAACACCACACTCCTGGTGACCTGAATGGCACCAGTACAAAGAGTAAATTAACAATATCAATGTTAATATAAACTCCAACCAACTTTAAAGTAACCGAACTGTAGCTTGAATGAGTTAACAGCCTTTTTGCCTCAGATGGTGAGCTTGATTAGCAGTACACTGAAAATTAGACTGAAAAAAACAATTAAAAAAAAAGAACCCTTCAACATCTCTCAGGAGCTCAGGATATCCAAGATTAACCAAGCAATGAAAATTAGATTGGTGGATGGAAGAAGGCTTTTCTGTGTCATACTGTTGACACAAGATTTTTTTTACACAGGTCATTTGGGTCACATTGGCTTTAGAGCTGCATCAGTGGGGGTTGCTATAGTAACAGAATGAGCTGAAACCAGCTGCTGTTGTGAGAATATGAACCACTTCAAAATAGAAATCTGGATTAAATTTTGCAGTCATACACTTTTTTTATTTGATTTTGATGAGGAAAATGCTGATATCCAAAAGTGCGGTTTGTAACTAGGATGTATGTTGATATTTTATCTACTTTTTGTGCCTTTTATGAGTGGAAGAAATAACATTAAATCAGCATACAACATTGTCTTATATCGATCTCTGGCAAATCAAATTGAAATTTTGCCAAAATCTGTAACACAGATAAATAATCTATATATAAAAATGGTTTTATATGATGATCAAACTTGTGTTTTACAGCCTTAGTTTGAAGCCACACCTTTATAGTGAACTACAATATTGGGAGTCATGTTTGCTGTGTTTAGATGATCGATGTCTCTTATTCATCTGTTATAAATATGACAGCGCTTTAAGTTTCCAGTTTTCAAATAGGCTTACATAATAGAAATGTTTTATCATGAATAAGTAAAACCTTTAAAAGCCAAATAATTTTTATAACCATAGAACAGAGCCAATAGGTGAAGAAACTCAAACTTTTTTTAGAATGAGCACACTACTACAAGATCAATATATCAAACTTTGTTTACAGGGAAAACCAACCAATAAAATACTCCTTTTATGTTTGGCTCTTTTGCAGTTTTGATAATCTTTTTAAATTTATCCTTTAGGGATTAATACTTTAACAGGAGACTTGCCCAGTATGAGCAAACTCCTTGAGGAAAGAGAAAAAAAAAGATCTTTTCATAACACGCTATAACACTGAGTCAGCAAACTTGCAGCACAGAAGAAAACTTTCCATTTAATAAAATTGGACATCCCCATGTTTCAGATGGCTGGTCAGTGAGAAGACCTAAAGAGTGGTGCAAATATGTTATTAAACATCTACTTTTTAAAGATTTGCGTACACCAGGTGGTTTCCAAAGACTACAATCTGAACTTTGACAAAAATTATTTTGCACCCAGTGGTAACCAGATTAGTCTGTAAAGACTGGTGAATGAATTCACTACAGTTACCAAATCTTTCCAACCTTATTCTATATCTTTGAACCTGAGAGTTCCCGTTTAATGTAATTTCTTAACAAGTCAGTCACAGCAACCAGAAGTTGATCTGACTCATTAAAAGGGTCAAATCAACCTTAACAGCTGATTCATTGTGTGTTCAGCAGAAAAATTACAGGGATGTACTGTAAAAGAGTAGATAAGTAGACATGTAAGATAGATAGATCTCTCCAAATGGAAGCAACTTCCACACAGATCTCCTCTGGGACTCTTAAAGTGGGTTTAAGCTTTTGAGATGTCAGTCATGTCTTACGGTATGTCCCATTAATAAAAAAGATGTGATGACTTTGCAAAGCGACATCTGAAATGATGATACTATAATGAATCTTAGAAGTTTTTTTTTCTAAACCAACTACCTTCTAAGATACACATTCAAAGATTTATTTTTCCAAAGCTTTTTACGACCCCAATTCCCCAAAAAGTTGGAATGCTGAATACAATTTTGATATGAACAGTATGCAATGATCTTCACAATCGAAGAATGAAGACATCAAATGTTTCTGCTTGAATCGAATAGCAACACATTTAAAAATGTTCACATGGGGGCGACTAAAAGTTGGAAAAGAAACAGCTGGACGAGCATCCTGCAAATAACTAGGTTAATGTGCAGCATGATCAGGTGAATAAAAAAAAAGCACCTTATAGTGGCAGAATCTCTCAAAGTTAAGGCTGGGCAGAGGTTCAGCAATCTACAAAAGCTGTGTTTAAAATATTTGTAATTTAAAACTACAAATGTTTTATCTTCAGTAGATAATATCAAAAGGTTCAGAGAATCTAAATGATCTCTGTGTGTAAATGACAGGGCTGGAAATTGGTGGATTTCTGTGACCTTCTGGCTTAGAAGTTGTTGAAAGACCTCTCTGAACAGAGGAAGTGGATTCAGGTATCATCCAACCAGCAACTACAATGCAGCCTGGACTCTTTTTCCCAGGAAGTTTCACAACCAGGCAAGGCAAATGTAAACTTAACACAAAAAGTAAGGGGAATGTGTTTGGTTGATTATTTCTCCTTTCATAATACCAACTGGTGTTGTATTACACATTGTTGGAAGGTCCGTCACCTTTACGAGGTGTAACTTGTAAGAACCGTGTTTCTGTGGAATGAGGAACAGCTAAATTAGTGGGTAATGCAACAAAAAAAAGTAGCAAAATCCCCTGCTATATTCTCCTTTTGGTATTCACTCTTGCTTTGAGCTGCTTGCTGGATTGGATGATCACATTCTCACGATCCAAATGACCCTCCCAAGTGTGATGGGTCTTTTAACAATTTATAATCCAGAAACTCCTCACCATCTAGCTGGAATATGGTATAGAAGAAACCTTTCAGATGAGAGGTAAAACATCTTAAAGGACCAAGAGAAAAAGTATAGTTGCCTTTATTCAAGCCCTTAGGATTACCATGACCCTGATGACACAGCAGCATCCCAACTTGGTTTGGAATTGTGCTAAACAAGCCAACACTCAGAAACATCTGTCCCACTGACTAAATATCCACATACCACCAGATCATTAAAAAAATGACGGAAAATAAAACTTGGGTCTCAAAATTGCTTTGAAATATCAATTCCCTTATAATATCCGCCTGGATGCTCCTCCATGGTTGGATTTCCTCCTAACTGGAGTGGTCTGGACAGCATTAGCCTTTTTTATTTGCCTGGTTTTAAGGCAGGAAATATATCATTCTGAGAAGTATTCAAGAACTTGGGAGCTGAGTAAGTGAGAGTAAGCGTTTTTCCCGTCAGCCTCTGCGGCAAATTTTTCAGCGGGTGAGCTCAGTGAAATGGACTTCTGACCAGGGAGTCGAATGTAAGTGGTATCGGGTTATGCATAGATAAGAAGCCATTCTCTGGCATGGGTTTGTGTGCTTGATGTGTCGGTGCTATGCAGCTGGAGGTTTGACAGGCCTCAGATATGGAATACAGCATGACACACCATGCTTTTTTTCCCTATGTAAATACATTCAAACTGTGTGTGGATGCTGGCACTGCCCACATGTTCATGTACTGGGTTATATTATTGTTGTCCTGCAAAGAGAACATGCTGGCCTTTACACAAGTCATCACTAAGTTCCTCTTACCATGAAGCATGCATGGGTCCATTCCTCGGCAGTGGTGGTTCAATTTAACCGATGTGTGTGTGCCGCTTGTTTCTGCATGACCTTTGGGGCTTTACTAACATCTAAAGATCCTATGAAACTGCTGAACATAACAAGCACAGCTGTAAGATACTTGGTACCGTTTGTCTTGTTTAAAGAAGAAGAAGAAGAAAAACACTGCTATGCTGCTTGGTTGTTTTTGATTTATGGTGCTTCAGTGAGAGAGTGAGAAGCAGAGCAAAGCCAAGCTGCCTGTCTGAACACATTGGTGAAAGAGATCAGCTATCCATATCTTGGCTATCTGACAGCCTGCCCATGGCTACAAGGCCATGGAGACGACAGCTATATGTAGGCCAAGTAGGTGTGTGCACCTAGTTTAATTTGACTGCTGCAGAGAGACATTTTTACATGCTTTCTCATGTTTGCACATTTCTCTTCATATGCATGCCTAAACTTATAACAACCCCCCAACCACCATCCCACAATCTTTGCCTGGCAGCTGAGCTCTCTCTGGCCTGCAGGTCAGCTTGGTACTGCATGTTCTGTGTCCTTCATCATTGATACCAGCAGAGATGGAGAAAAGGAAATAGAAGGGGATGATTTGATAAGTTTAAAACCTCAGGTGATGAAAAGCTTTTTAGCCCTAGGTGTTGGACTCTTTAAAAAAAAAAAAAAGACTTGTTGCAGGAATAATGAAAACTAACTGTGAAATAATGCTCACAGCTGAGTAAATGAAGGCAGTGGTGCAGACAGTATTGCTGTGATCCTCAAGGAAATGATGGATGAGAACTAAATGAGATGGTAATGAAAGGGATAAGAAGGGAGTGGATTAGACTATTTAATGGTGTTTAAAATGCCTTAAGATTAAAAAAAAAAAAACCTGATTACTTGTTTGGCATGATGTACATGAAATTTAGGAATTACTACAACTTCAAAGTACAAGTCATTGCTTCTTTTCATATTTCTTTGTGAGGCTAAAACCCAATATGACAGTTTGATGTACTAGTGACATTAATCATTTTAATCACTTCCTTTATTGTTGCCTTTACTTAAAAAGAATAAATGATGTTAAAGAGAAAGTTGAGCTCCGGTTTAATATCACCAACCTGTAAGGAAGTTTGGACACTCCGGTGATCTGAAGCTAAGAAACAGAATTAAAGCGGAAAGTTCATTGCAGACATAAAAGAAACTTTCAATGGCTGCTACATTCACTTCTGCATGCAAAACTGCAGCTAAGATTACATAAAGGGTCAGATTTTCCATTTCTGTGTGTGGCAGTGTTTTTGTGTGTGTGTGTGGCTTCTTGGTTTGGCTGGTAAAAGGATGGCAGCTGCTGTGGTGCTTTCAGGGCTAGACTTGCTTTTCACTCTTTTTCAGTGTAAGTAAAGCAGTCACAGACCTTTCCAGTACTCGGAGAGAAATGTTGATACAGTGCTTGCCAAGTGACAGTCTGAAGTTCCTTTTTTTTTTGTATCAAGCGTTCACATCTATTATCTGCTGCTGGCCAAACTCGGGGCTGTCATTTTCTACAACTCCACAAGTTTTCCTGGTGACTCAACGATCATATATGTGTGATTGAAGGATAAGTTTTCCTTTTTTTGCCTTTCCTTCTCTTCCTCCCTCTTTCGCGCCGTCTTTGTAACCAGTTCCACCACCATCGCCACGACTGTCGTCACTGGGCTTTTTTATGAAGCCAACTCCAAAGTTTTTATAGTGTGGGAACTCTCCAGGGCTTTCGCTGTACACTATTTGTTTTCATTGTTTTTGCTTAGCAGTCGCTGGCTAGGATCAGCTCATGTTTGAAATGTTTTGCTACAAGCGCACGTGTGTGTGGGTAAAGCTTTCAAGCCGTTTCAACCCCCCTACTCTCCAACCTGGCTTTGTTGCTGGAAAAAAATGTTTCTTTGTAGTGTAGGAAAGAGCCTGAGCTGTGAGCTAAAAGAGGAGATTTAATTGATGCAAGCGCACGAAAACCTTGCACTGATGTCGAAGGGATGAAGCGTTACTGCACATTGGAACAGGGGATCGTCGGGGAGCTTTTGTGTTGGATGGATAATGAACCTGTCAGAAAATATGATACGTCTTGTAGTGTAAACCATTAGGGCTTCGGGATTGTTAATGGTTTATGGCAGTGGATGTTAAGCTTTCACTTCGGCATTTAAATATCTTGTGATGACACTTTCTCTGCGTCTTTTAAAACTGATATTAAGGACAGAAATTGCTTACAATAATAGGTACTACTGCTGACTTTACTATAATGCTGAATACATACAATATGATATGTTTCCATACAATACAGTGAAATAACGAAGCAATATATGATAGGGCTCCTCAACCCTGGTCCTAGAGGATCACTGTCCTCCTGCAGGTTTTAGATGTTTCCCTGCTTCAACACACATGACATAATTAATGTGTCATTGTGCAGAACTTGACAATAAGCTTTTGGATCCATTTTATTACAGTCAGGTGTGTTGGAGCAGACAAACATCTTAAACCTGCACTCCAGGGCCAAAACTGAAGATATACTGTATACTTGATATTAAGGCTTGACCAGTAAGTACTTATGTGTGTTATTTAGTCTAAAAGCAATGTGGTTGAGAAGGAAATTATATTACTTATATTTTTTATTTGCTCTGACTCATTGTCTTAACAAAATGCGTCTCCGATTATTCAGACTTTGTCACTATCACACTATGTTCACGCTGTTTAACACTGTGGTCTGGGCCCACTGCTTATAAATAACCTACACAGGCATGAACCTTTTGAGCTCTGTGCTTATTTTTTAAGCCTCTGCTCGAAAATTTCATGCCCAAAATGAAATAAGTATATGTCTTTGTAACCTCAAGATCTGTTTGAATACTTTTGGAGTCATAGTAAACTGATCACTTTTGACATTTGTTAGGATGTGTAAATATCAGTATATAGCCGCTTTCAGACTTGCATTGCGGAATATGTACGGTAAAGTCCATCTGCTCTTTAACTGGAGTTGTCTTTTCAAACATATCGCTTCCTTGCGGACTTTTAACGTCGCGGCTACGTTCACACATGGGGAGATTTTCCGGATAAGTCGGTTGTCGAAATGGGTTAGGACGTCTTTGTGTTGCGACTTGTCCGGAACATTTCCTTTGCGTTCAGGCAAAACGACGTGCCGCAACATTTCCGCTCTTATGACATGAGGGCTAGCCGGTAAATGTCCGCTACAGCTCTGAGGTAAAAGACTGGAACGTTTGTCTGAATGCAACTGATATAAAAGACAAAGTCCGCAACAAAAAAACTCTGCTACAACAATAATTTCCCTCAAAGGGATAAATAAAGTATTTTTCATTTCATTTCATTCATTTCATTAGCGCTTTTCAGAGCATGTCTGAAAGGGGCTTATGTGTTACTGGTAAAGAATAGACGAAGATGGCTAATAGCACAAATGAAAAAAGTTTCAGGCTGGCTTTAAAAAAAACCTTAAACACTTTCTGGATGAATACGAATATCCCGTTGGAATGCTGCAGCTGTAGCTCTAAACCAAATCTAAATCAAATCATAGTTTAATATATGAATGTTATTTCTGCAAAGGCTAACACTGATGAAGTGAAGGAGAACAAAATTAGTGAGAGCTTTTAGGACTGACAGTTTAAGCAAAGGCATCCTCATAATTGACTTGATTATATGTCTTATTGGATATTGTTAGTTTTCTGAAAGGGATTACTCATTTCACAGTACCTACTGTATGCCCATTAGCATGCTAGGTTTTGTGGTACATCAGACAACGCTTATATTGAACAAGTGGATATTTCTGTTAACTGTCCTCCTGTTTATTACAGAAAGTTTTACAGAGTCTGATAATTTCTAGACTTTAGCTGGCTCGTTGCAAAACTGACTCAATTCTGCAGCTCTCATATGCAGGCGGGGAATTGAAATATTATCCAGGATGCTATAACATTGTTTTGCTTCTTCTCATCCTCACTGCATTAAAACGTTCTCATTAGAAAGTGTCTGTTTTGATGGCACTGCAACCTTAAGGTGGTTTGAAAGGTGTGTTTTGTTTTTTGTTTTTTTAACATACAAATAAGAAGGTACAGTGCAAGTCTTGCCTTATTTCAGAGGTTTGAACACATGTTCTCATTAGATTTAATGGGAAAGTGTGTCCAAAGTTTTGACTGGTACTTTGTGTGAAATTTAGCACTTCATCTCAATGAAGTTGTGTTTTAGGCCTTTTATGCCTTACCCCTGTGCATCATTGACACAGAGTCTCAGGGACCTGGTAGTCAATGCGATGTAAATATTCAGGGCCTGATATAAAGGCAGGATGTTTGCGAAGCTGTTTGTTCTTCCAGCTTGAATGAGCATGTTGTATTATCTGTCAACAATACTCCCTCTGTGTTAAAGACAGACACAACCGCATACTGTACATTCTGGTGTAGGTGGGTGTGGGATGATGGTCGACTGTTTATAAAGCCGGAGACACGACCCGGTTCATTCCTGAAAAGTCAGGCCTTTCACACAGGCAGAAGCATGTTTTCAGTGTTTTGTCTCATTGCAGGAACAAGAGGTTTGAATACTTTTCTGGCAATAAATAATGTCTCTGAATATAACGATTTAAGGTTAGAAATAAAAACAAAAGTAAAGACAATGTTTGCACAGAAGTCTTTTATACCCATATGATGTATGAGTGGCTGTACACATAATAAAGTCTGAATGTATGTAGATGGTGGGTGGGACAAAAACCTTTGCACTGTACTGCAACGGCTCTTTTTCGTATGGCTGGTAGTTTATGTGCTGCCGCAGCTTGTTTATGGAACATACTTTTGTCAGATGCATGTCAAAACCTCTGTGTCCTGTCACGGTTGGGGGTGGAAAAAAGAGACACAACTTTTCTACTACTTTGAATATGGATAAAGAAGCTTTACCCAAATAAGATTCAAGATCTAAGTCAATGCTGACGCATGCTTCTGATATTTCTGCAGTTTACTGAAAAAAGTCCACTTGTTGTCTGGATTCCTGCTGTCCTGAATGGCTATATGTCACTAATCTTTCTCAGACTGGTTTAATGTGACAGCATTTAGATATGGAGAATTTCTTGGACAAAGTCTTAGAGAGATGAAGCTGCCAGCAGGTGGCAGCAGCACTTTACCTGAGACACACACACAAACAGAAGCAACACAAGATCAGTGCATCTGCTCAGAGGTTTTAAAAGCCAATTCAGGGCATTTGATTTTGGGATATTTCCAGTATTAGTTACAACTTTTGCATCTTCAGAGTTTTGATAATTTACCATCATCATAGTTTTTCTCTGGATAGTAAAGTGGTGTCACATAGAAAATGCATTGCTTGTAGACAGCTGCTACTAGGTGTGTTTTCTATGTTTTTGTAGCCTGTCATTGTTCCACGTGTGTGGTCGACGGATTAGACCTACAGTACCAGTCAAAAGTACTGTAAATGAGCAGTTTGTCCAGCAGGTGGTAAATATAGAAAACCTTGAAGGTGTGATTGACATCGCTGATTCAACCCCAGACAGAAAAAACACTTTTACGTGTTTTTCCAGTGTTTGACCTGATGACTTTAAATGAAAGCCCCAGCTGGTGATGAGTTAAAAGATGCCTCTCCTGAGGTTGTGATGTCCTAATCGCAGATGGGGTTGTAAGGCCACATCATTAGTCTCTTAGGAGGACAGACCAGAGGTCAGAAGTCCGTGAGGAATGTTGCTCTGCTGTCCTAAGGGAGGAGACGAGGACATAGCAACACTGCACGGCACGTGGGCTTCAGGCTAATGAAATGAGGGACACTGCTTTGATAGTAAGTTGGGGGGGGGGGGGTTCTGGCCCCATTATATTAAAATGTAGGGATTTCCCCCCCTCATAAAGGCGTTCAAAAACCAGACCGCAACCACCACACCCTGAGATCACATCCCAGCACTGTGCTGCATGTATGAATTGGAGGAGAGATCAGATAGATCAGAACAGGCTATGCAGTGATCACATTACCATCCTCTCACTGGGAGACCATAGAAGAGCAGAGATCCCACCCTCAAACATCCTGCTGTCTGTCCAGACCCATTGATGACCTGCTTTAACCCAATCAATGTATGAAATGGGGACAGTAT
This sequence comes from Atherinosoma microstoma, assembly GCA_037177055.1. Lineage (NCBI taxonomy): Eukaryota > Metazoa > Chordata > Actinopteri > Atheriniformes > Atherinidae > Atherinosoma > Atherinosoma microstoma. The sequence continues at coordinate 17,486,120 of JBBBVU010000016.1, forward strand.
GTGTCATGGGCATACCTAGTAGTAGTAAAATCCCCAAAGCGATCTGTTCAGTGTTGTAGGATCCTGAGCATTAAATTGATGTCTGGTTGAGGCGTTTGTGCCGTCTTCAGATTTTTGGTTTGATATGTTATTGCAACAGATCACCAGCTACATATTTACCCGCTTAAACACAGAACCACTGGTTTTATTATACATTTACGCATCAGGCAGAGTATTTAAAATAACCCAGAAACTCACTAACAAGCAGGGGGGTGTATTGGGGGCTGTCTGGCTTCATGTTATCCCCCCTCCCCCTCCTGCCAGCTTGTGCCTGAGGGCTATATTCCAACATGCACACGCTTGCTGTACACGCAGAGGCATGACAGGGGTGCTTACTGCAGCAGTTTGTTGTGTTCGCTAACCCAGTTAACAGTGATTTGAAGTCGATATACTTCCAGTCTCTCATTGCCGTGAACTGGGCTTTTCCATGTCTCTGCTTCAGGATCAGTAAGGTGGTTGCAACTCTTCCTATGATGCCATTGACCAGGTTGAGCCCTCATGACATTCAGAACTGAACTCTCGTGGAACTAATGGGCTTTTTGGAGAAAAACAGTCATCGTACATTTGTAGATTTTGCTTGATTTAGCTGTAATAGTGCTATAAAGTTTGCTTTAAAGCAACAAGCAGCAGATATGATGTCTTTGCCTGTAATTAAAAAAGCATCATTACTCCTTCCCTCCTCATAGAGAGGTTCTTGTGACACTCTGAGACACTCCAAACTCCAAATAAACTCAAACTTAGTTCAAGCAGTAACCATGTGGAGCGAGACTGTTGCACAGGGAGGGAAAAAACCCAATGACGCAGTCTGAAGACTCCTGTACAAGTCTCTGTCATGGTCCATAAGAAATGAATGTGATCTAGCAGAAATCAGCACCATCTCTTATAAGAGTGTACTGTGTCTGATTCCTTTCCAGCAATCACCTCCACACACAAAATGTTACTTGGCAACAACTCCAATTTTGTAAATAAAGTCTATGCATAACCAAGAGCCATGAAATCTGAGTGAATAATATTTTAGAAGGTAGATTTCTGTTGTATACTTGTTAGGCTCACTAAATTTTCTCTAGGAGTTCGTGTGAGCATGAATGGTTGTTTGTCTGTCCAGGGTGTACCCTGCCTCTTACCTGGTTGCTGCTGGGATAAGCTCTGGCCTCCCAATGACTCTGCATTGGAATATGTATAGCATAGAAAATGGATGGATTTCTATTGCGGATTGTTGATGGTGAACAGAACATTTCAGGTATCCCATTTGTCACCCCAAATAAAATTGTTGTGTAACGAGCTGGAATTAATTTGTTTTCCTTGGAAACAAAATGATAAATCATGCAGCTTTAGGACGGCCCGGTAAAAGCTCAAGAGTTCCATATTTTTGCATCTTTTGTAAAAACATTAAAATGTAAGATTATTAGTGTAGTGTGGAGGAAAAGGCTTGTCATTGATGTCAGATGGAACCTGACATCAGGCTGACGTGTGGGGCCGATATTACTGGGACTCGGGGCGGAGAGTTTCACTTCTCTCCAGCCATCCACCCTGGCAACATCTTTGTGAATGAGCTGTCTGAATTCTGTTATATAATAAATCATATTTTTAAGCATCAGTACGCATCCTATTTCTTTAAGTTAGAGTACAAGTAGAGTAATTGGCATCATCTCCAGACGTGATCGTCAAAACAAATCAGAAATTGTGACTAAAAAGCAGCACGTCTAGACTCTGTGTTAACTCATGGTTACAGAAAACGTTTCCAAAATGTTGCTCTGCTCCAATTAAATCCTAATTTTATAACCACATCATCATCTGGCAACCCCTGTGCAGTCACCTCGGTGGTTCTTACATGTGTGATGATCTTACACAGGGAAAGTTAGTTGTGGTGGAACATCTTGTCCTTTTTCCCCCCATTCAGTCCACAGAACTTTGGTGTTGCGCCTGCTTTAGTGAGTAACTCAGTATCCCTCCTGGCTTGCATACTGGGACAAGGACAGTGGTCCAATTAAACTTCAACCATAACTCAACTCAACTCAACTGTGCATGTAACCATGCTGATTGTTGAAGACGAAGGACGCTGCCATGGTAACAGGACTTCCCGACAGCAGGGACTGTCCAAAAACCCCTAATGAAAGCATTAAAAAGGCGAAGTTATATATCCAGCTCAATTTGATTCAAGATGTGTCAGAATAAGCCTGATTCATGGGAGGTCCTACCGAGCAGCCCGTAGGACCAAAGGGTCCACTTCCAGCATCCCTGTGCTAGACCCCACATGACACCACCTGCAGGCCGCAACATGAGGGGAATCCACACATTTTAGGGAGGTAGTTTGGAACAACTATAGTTTGTAATGGGAAAAATTTTAAATGGTTTCAAATTATGCAAAGTATTCATAAGAAACTTTGAAAATGTCCAACTTGTTGGTCTATTAAATAGAAAGTCCTACTCGACTGAGTTTAACAGCACGCACGCACGAATGCGGGCGCGCGCACACACACACACACACACACACACACACACACACACACACACACACACACACACACACACACACACACA